>ML685785.1:15719738-15776017 GCA_007922175.1 Pelusios castaneus | reverse complement strand
CTTTCTTTCTTTCTTTCTTTCTTTCTTTCTTTCTTTCTTTCTTTCTTAAAAAGCTTTTTAAAAATTAATTTTAAATAAAAAACCTTTCTAAAAAGGTTTCAATTCAAAATTCATTCAAATTAAATTAAACACAATTAATTAATTGTATTTACAATCACTTTAACTTCAATTAATGCCTATAATTTCTGTCATGTGAGTTTGCACAAAAATTTTATTCAGAAAAAGCTTTGCACACGGCTTGAAAATTTTACACACAAGCTGCCAAACCTTAGAGGGAACATTGCCCCCCCCCTGCCACCATGGACCTGCCCAAGGTCCCCCATGCCCCACAAAGTTGACCTAGAGCATCCAGTGCGGACACTCTAGGTCGACTTTGTAAGTTCCCCTTTAAGTCGACTTTAATTTTAAGTGTAGACACACTAAGTCAACTTAGTTAAAGTCGACTTAAAAGTGCAAGTGTAGACATAGCCCTAGGTTCTAGTAACATGGCTCTTCTTCATAAGAGAAAAATCCCATTTTATGTAAGTGTGAAGAATGGGAGAGAGATTGGCATTTTTGATGAATAGTAAATGTGCCTCAGTTTACCTGCTTGATACTATTATTTTAAATACATGGAATTGAATTAAAAGCTGGCTGTTAGGAAGAGCAAACAGGAAAGAAAACAATATTCAGAGATAGGATAGAAAACCTAAGGGAACAACAGCTGAGCCATTAATGCTGGAGGGTGGGTGGGGTTACTTTTCCCAGGCATCAGTCAAAGAGATGCTTGGTCTTTTATTCATCTCGTCTGTAGCATAATACCATTGCAAAGGAGTTGTTTAGGTTAGCTTGACAATTTCAACATTTTCATATACATATGAGGCCATTAATACCCTTTCCATAGCTTCACATCAATGGCTATGTCTACACTTGGAAATTTATGTCGACTTTAACTAAGTCAACTTAACTAAGTCGACTTTAAGTTAAGTCGACTTAGTGAGTCTACACTTAAATTTTAAGTCAACTTTGGGGGGAACTTAGGGGCTATAGAGACCTAGGGCAAGTCCAAGGGAGTAGGGGGGCACCCCTTGCTCAGTGCCAGGGGGCTCAGCCTTTGCCCCATTGTACATAGGTACAATGGGGCAAAAGGGAACAGGGACTGTGGCAGGGCAGGGCATAGGGGCAGGGTGGACAGGGCTCTGCCCTGCCCTGTGGGAGGGCATGCCAGGCTCCCCCTGTGCCTCCCTCTGGCAGGGAGGGCACTGTTGTAGTCCTGGAGTAGCCCTAAGTCGACTTAGGGCTACCCCACATCTACACTGGCTTAAGTCGACTCTAGGGAGTCGACTTAAGCCTTAAGTCGAATTAAAATGAGGTTTAATAAAGTTGACTTAATTTTCATTAAGTCGACTTTATTTTCCTTAAGTCAACTTAAGGAAACTGTAGTGTAGATGCAGGGTAAATTAAATCAACTTAAGCAAGCTTAAATCGACTTAATTTACAAGTGTAGATGCAGCCAATATGTCTTGCTGAGTTAATATTTTAGATTTTTCAGAGGCTCTCAAGGGCAGATGCAGACACATAAGAACCTAACGGGCAGTGAAGTACTGACTCTGAAAAGATGAGATGCACTGAACATTAGATAGTAAATGTGTTTCGTTTTTAGTTTCCTGGATAATCACAGGTTGGAACAGAGCCATTGAAATGTTTTAAAATGTTCTATAGATTGAAAGTATAGCTTGTGAAGCATACACAATTCTATTTAAAGAAGTCAGTTGAGAGCTGTCATATTCTGCAGCAAACCGGTGAAGGCATGTTCACATAGAATCCCATATGCTACCTTAAGAGAAGGAGAGCAATGCAAAGACAACACACTGGGTTTCTGTTTAAGGTTTCTTTAAAAAGATACATTTGGCACTGGATTATTACTTTGCGTAAGTCATATGCAAAACAAGCTGCTGAACATGGGACTGTTTCTATTACTCACTCTTGCGAAAAACAAGAGCATACAAGCAACACACTGGGGCTATGTGTGGAACCAGCAGGATTCATTCATCCAAGACATTCATTTCGGGAGGCCATGCATTTTTATTTCCAATTTGATGAACTCGCTTTCCATAATGCAAATGGAGCTGACTGTTAGGGAATGCAATAGTATTTTAGCGTACAGTAAGTCTATCCATATTAATAATGGGCTCTTATCCCAAGGCAGATTTACTCTGTTTAATTTTGTTTGGCGCAAAGGAAAGGTTAAATCTAGATACATTATTAAGCAGATAAAGCAAATTTTTATACAGTCTTTAGAGGAGCAACATCAGTTCCTAGGAGTTCTGTCATACTGCACGAGCAAATCATAGGTATATGAAACAGCTCCTTGAGCTGCCGTGGTAATATCTGGGGCCAGATCCACGGCCCTGCATCTGGCTACTTTGTGCTGCTAAGGCAGTGCTAAGAAACAGGAAAGCTGTAATAGACTCAAATTCTTTAAAGCCAAAAGGGACCACTAGATTGACCTCCTATATATCACAGGTCATCATGAAACATCATGAAACACCTGAACTCTAAAGCCAGGAACAGAAATGAGACCAAAGTATTGCAGACCACAGGAGACTAGACTATTATATGCCACATCCAAGCTGTGAATAGGAGAGACAGAGGTACATCAGTGTCTGACGCCCCTGCAATGGTAGGGAACTGACTCAATGAGATATACCCAGATAATCCTGCCAAGTGGTCTGCATCCACAAGCTGCAGAAGAAGAGGAAAGCTCCCCAAGGTCACTGTCTAAGCTGGCAGAAATTCCTTCTTGCCCCCACAGAAAGCAACCAGTTAGATCCTGAGCATGTGAGCAAGAACCAGCCAGCCAAGCACCGAGTTTAATAGTTGGAGAGCCCTCTGACAAAGGGGCTTTAAGCAGTTCTACACTATCTGCACCTCACTCTCACAATAGGGGGCATATTAGGAGAAGGTGAAAAGGATCATGCCTGGTACACTAGCATTTCCCTAGCAGGTGGAACTATTGTAGCACAACTTGCTGGCCAGAGTTCGTCAGGATTATGTTTCTTGTGAAAAACTTTCAAGGAAAAATATTTTTTTCTTAGATTTCTTGGTTGGCTTTGTTGAAAAAAATCGAACCTCTCCACCCAATTTTACAATTTTCTGTGACAATTTTTCAGCTTTTGATTTTTTTTTTGAGAAAAATTTGAAAATGTTTGATTGAAAATGGACATTTTCTACAGAAATTTCTATGACAAAAGAGCCAGAAACTTTATAACCGAATGCATTGACTGAACTCAAGTCAAGTAGTTATTCCACAGTTCAGATTGGCCTCTGATTAGCTCCAGAAGGAGATGGAGTGGTAGTGGTAGAAAGGTAATGTCAACTCGTTTTTTATTTCCTTCTTCCAGTGTTGCATGGAATGCAGCTGAGCTAGAGCTGTGGACCTACGCTCTCCTTTTTAACTCTGTCATTAAGCTGTGATCTTGACAGACTCTCATAACAATAAAGAAGCATGGCAGTGAAACAGAGCTATACATCCTTAAATGTTCTCCAAATATTACCTAATTAATCATAAGCAAATAACCACAAACTAGAAGAGTCAAACCTTAACAGTGCTTGAATGGGCGATCTCCAATGACCTAAAGGAAATGGCATTGATAAGGATAACAGTGCCATTCTTCCCACTGAGAGTACTTCTACCTTTGATCTGGGAGGTGTGATTCCTAGCTCGAGCAAATATATATGCATTCTAGAAATATGTCGGAACTGCACAGCAGCAGACTCATACAGGAGCTGTATTTCATGGTCCTAAAATCAGAAGAGTGCAGTTTAGTGAAAAAATAAGAATGGATGGCAACTTGACAAAGGTATGACAAACAAGGAGTCCTGTGGCACTTTTAAAGACGAACACATTTATTTATCGCATGAGCTTTTGTAGGAGAAAATCCCACATGCGATAAATAAATTAGTTAGTCTTTAAAGTGCCTCAGGACTCCTTGTTTGTTTTGCTGAAGTAGACTAACTTGTCTACCCCGTTGTAGCTTTACACAAGTACGTCAGCATCACACAGTCGTGTAGCAGGTTTCATGCAAGATTTGTTTATTTTTGCATGGACTAATGTTTTACAGGGAGGAAAACAAGTCGGTTACAGGTAGAAATATAAAGGGCCTACTTTTGCAAAGGAAGTCAGACAAGTAGTCCTCCATCATGCTGTAACCTCACTGACTTCCACTGGAATATTCCTTGCATGCTAGCTCCACTCAAGCTAGTGCTAAAAATATCAGTGTGTCTGCGAGCTTGACACCTCAGTAAGTATCTAGGAAGTTGGGCGGGATCAGTGCTGGATTTAGGCACAAGATAGGTAAACTATAGTTTAGGGCTTCAGATTATGAGGGGCCTCCCAAGACTTGCCCACTTGTCAGCTACTAGTAACATAGTGTTGTACCAATTTAGTCATGGGTTGGAACTGAGCTCCTCTATAAGGTCCTAGCGATAAAATTTACTGCCTACAAGCACAAATGTTTCCTCTGCAAACACAAAGTATGGTATATCATACTTTTCCATTGATTCTGAGGTCTTTTTCTTCCTTGCATAGAAAATCTTAAAGAGACAGTGTTAGTTTATCCTACTCCTTCCCCTTAATCTCTTTGGGTGCGCCTACACTGGCAATTTAGGTCGATTTAAGGATGCTTAAGTCGACCCTCACAAAGCCGCATCCACACTGGACTTTTATTAAGTCGACTTAAGTGCTTCCTTAAGTTGACTTAATAACAGCTTAAGTCTACTTAATAACACCACCTCTGAAAGTCGACTTAAGCCTTAGGTTGACTTAAAGCCAGTGTGGATGGGGAATAATGCTAAGTCGACCTTATTAAGTTGACTTAAAGGCAGTGTGGATGGCTATGTCTACTGTTAAGTCAACTTAACAAGTACTGGTAACAGGATTCAGAAAATTATACTTCCTGGGGTTATTTATTAGAAATAGCGCAGAGAGCTTGAAAGAAATCAATTTTATGTTCTTTCACCCAAAGGCTATGTCTATACTTTCCAAAGTTAGTTCAAATTAGTTAATTCGAACTAACTAATTCAAACTAATTTTAGTTAGTTTGAATTAACTTAATTCAAACTAGCAAATTTTAGTTTGAACTAACCAAGTGCCATGCATGGCACGACTTAGTCAATTGCATTGAGCTCAGTGTGCTGGTTAGTTTGAACTAAGCGCTTAGTTCGAACTAACATGGCCACATTAGGTTAATTCAAACTAACTAGTTCGAATTAACCCTTACTTTGAAAAGTATAAGTGAATGTATTAGTTCAAATTAAGGAAGTCCTTAATTTGAACCAATGAAAGCCTAGTGTAGTCAAAGCTTAAATTAGTTCGAATTAAGCTTCCTTAATTCAAACTAACTTGCCAGTGTAGACATAGTCAAAGTGTATTGTCTTCGGGCATTTTTTTTAATGGTCAATCTGGAGACCTGGTGGTGATTTGTGGGGAATGTGGAGAACCGATGGCCTGAGACATCCCTTTGAGAATGCTTCTGAGTTGACACCTCAGAGAAGCACCTATGGTCTGATTTTTTCAGAAGTGCTGAGTGCCAGAGCTCCTGTTGAAAAGCTACAGGAGCACAGTATTTCTCGAATGCAGGCTCAAGGTGTCAGAAGAGTTTTCGAAAACTGAAGCATCTCAAATGACGAGACATTTTTGAAAATGTTGGCCTACATTTCCAGAGTGGCTAATGATTTCGAGTGCCTCCTTTTTTGTGTTTTCTTGAAGAGCTCTGGCTTTCAAAGGGCTGGTGCTCAGGCCTTTGTGCAACTAGCCTCTTCTAGGTGTCTCAAAATGGGTACCAAATAATTGAAACACCTAAAATGATCAGTCAGTTTGGGAAATGTATGCCTTTTGCAATTGTCACAACTCTGTCTTGACACCCCGTATAACAAAATTAAACTTTATTATTTGTTTTGTACTTGGCTTTCTTGCTATCAGTCAGTTGAATCAACTGCTATGCATTGAAGAATTTCCTTTACTTCTGTTTCATTTTATGACATTTCTGTTTTGGCAGGTAGTTACAGTAGTATCAGTGGTTCTTATAGATGTTATATGTAGCCTACATTATTTATGTATTGTGTCTAATTCATTAATGTAAGCCTTTTGAAGTTTATTTGTGGCTTGGTGTCCCTGTGAGACAAATGAAACTACAAACATGGTACAGAGATTTTAAGTTAAAAAAAATTGAGGCCAGGAAATATTTGAATGGTCCACCAAACCTTCTTGTAGCCATAAAATGGAGAATTTAATTTCCATAGTCCTTAGAGGAAAAAGCTTCAAGGAATAAATCCCACAACACTATCCATTTAATGGTATGTTTTTCAAAAGTAATAAAGGAGCAAAGTTAGTGAGAGAATGGGGAATGTGAGGAAATGGGAATGAGTCGGCAGCATTAAATTAAATGTCAGAAAAGAGCAATATTAACTGCACTGCAGCAGACTCATATAAGAACTGTTTTTCATGGCCCTAAAACCAGAAATGTGGAGTTTAGGGGAAAAACAAGAATGGATGGAAACTTGACACAAGTATGTCAGCATCACACAGTCATGTAGCAGGTTTCATGCAAGATGTGTTTATTTTTGCATGGACTAATGTTTTACAGGAAGAAAAATAAGTCTCTGTAGAGGTAGAAATATAAAGGGCTAGTTTTGCTAATGATGTCTGACGAGTAGTTCTCCATCATGCTGTAACCTCACTGATTTCCACTGGAATATTCCCTGAGTATGGATTGCTGGACAGGACCTTAAAAAATTAATTCCACAGTTATTTATTAACACATAGGGCTTATTTCACAGAGGTACAAAGAGCAGAAGTAGAAACATGGAAGAATGTTTCTCTCCCCCCCTCTTCCCAGATTTCAGGTACTAGCTTGGCAAGAGCAAAGAACATACAAAGAACGATTTTGTGAGGCTGACAACTTCAAGAAATGAACCGAGGGGGGCAGGGGGCCGGGAGTGGGAAATTGCATTGCTCTAAGATGTTAAGCTATATGATGAGAATGACTTTTTGGCTATTTTAGTTAGAAACTGAATCTGTGCCAGATTCTACACAAGAAATTCTAGTAATTAATCCACAGAAACATATCTGCAACTAATCAAATTTAAGAAGGGACATTTCTTGGCACAGATAACATTTTATTGTTGCATATTGCGTGCAAATTGGCAGCATAGATCTGCCAATTTGGCTGTAACCAACAACTGTACTGAACATGTGAACTCCAACTTGTCAATAAATATGCCTCATTCTTTCCTAATAAGAGACCGAAGGCCTTAGCTCTATTGCTAAGAGCTGAGGACATTTAGGAACCTATTCTATACTTCTTGCATTAAAAAAATATTCAATCCAATTGTTTTAGTGCCAGCTCTTAGCATTAAGGAGAGCAAGCAGCCAAAATGTGACTGCTATGGGCACATAGCCAGAGATGAGAGGACTGGAAGTCTCTCAGTGCCTACCCCTATAGTCATAGAAATTGTACCTTAACCCCCATCTGAACCAAATGGATATTCTACACTAAGTGCTGAAAGAAAAGATGAAAAATCTCCAAGATCCCTGTCAATTTGTCTCTGGGGAAAATTCTCTCTCCTCTAAGTTGGGTGATCAATTCAACTTCAAATGCGTGAGTAAGAACCATCAGGGTTAAGTATCTAATGGTAGTTATGGTTCTGAGATATCTTCAGTATCTAAGGCCAAGTCTATACTGCGGAGGTAAGTCGATGAGAGATATACAATCTGGGTTCTTCCTTCGACACAGCAGTACTCCACTTGGGAGGGTGGAGTAACTGCGTCAAATGGAGAGCACTTCCGTGATCGATTGAGCGAGTCTACACTGCCCACTCAATCAATCACCACAGTTTTATCGGTATAGACAAGTCCTAAGGAAATGTCAATTTTTTTTTCTTTTTGAACTCTGGCATTGTGGATTCTGTTTTCTGTTGATGCTTCCTGGAACAGGTGTGCTGCGGCATTAATGTAATGTTGTAGTCAGAGTGATTAGATCAGGGGTGTACATCTTGGGCAGTGCCAAGTAGTGTGCTGGAACTTGGTGGTAGCCAGATGTCACAAGTAGTGCTGTATCCTATGGAGGTTTGAATGAGGGCTGGGAGACATGCTGAAAACCAGTGTTAACCATGCTGCTTTGCTACTCACAATCCAATAAGACTTTATAAATTAAATAGATCAGGTGCTACAGGATTATTAATTATTATTATTATTATAGCTTGTAGATTTTCTATTCATCTCCAGCTGAGATTATATCAAGGCCCCATTATTCTGGGGACTGTATATGCATATGGTATAATACAGTTCTTGCCCCAGAGAGGTTACAGTCTAAATAGAAAAGATCAAGGGTGTGAGAAAAGAATTATTATCCGCATATTACGGAGAAGCAAGCGAGGCGCAGAGAAATCAAATCACCTAGGGAATCTAGGGCAGAGCCAGGAATTGGTCCTATGTCTTCCTGAGACACAATCTAGCTCTAGTACATTAACCCCAAGTCCATTCTTCCTCTATGTAGGATGGTTGGCTGCAAGGACATTGTGCCTAGAATAAGCCATTGGGGACTGAATAGCTTCCTACGATAAATACAGCTTTCTTAGGCTATGTCTACATAGCCTACATGGAGTGCACACCTGAGTACTTGATCATGTTCATGCTTTTATGGTGACAAGTTTCAGGGGGTAGCCATGTTAGTCTGTATACAACAAAAACAATGGCACCTGTCCTGTGGCACCTTAAAGACTAACAAATTTCTTCAGGCATAAGCTTTTGTGGGCTGTATCCCACTTTGTCAGATGAATTGTTGTTTATGCTTGTACGTCCACCCCCATACCCATACCTGAGAATCCACATATGCTATGCTGGACATAGGTATAATGATGTGTAAACACATATATTTGTATCCACATTGCCACTCCACGTATGTGAGATTACAGCTCCCATTTCAGAGGTTGTATCCCAGAGTTGTTTGTGTCACAGGGAGACTTTCTAGGAACTACTTTGTCATGTGTTTTTGGTATCTTTCCCTGCCTTCACACATGCCAATGGCACTTCTGGATCACATAGTCCCACACTTGTTTCTCTGAAAATTTAGGTTGAAATCATGGATTAACTGAATGATGATGCTCTTCTCCTGTTCCTCATTGTGGGGAAAAAATCAGTGTACGATGTGCTCTGGGAGATGCCAGATGCCTTTTTAGCACCAATTTCGGACTCATCAAAGATGTCAGGCCTTGAGGGTCAATGAAAATTCTGTCATGTCACAGATGAGCAACGTATTGATTGCTGCTATTGCCAAGATATTCCCCACTGTCACTTCTGGTGCAGGAGAACCAGCACAGTGTGGTGGAATCACATAGCTATGAAAACCTGGGATGACCAGCAGTGGCTGCAGAACTTCTATCTGAGGTAACAGACCATCATGGAGCACGTGGGAAGCTTAAACCAACCCTCCAACACTGGAACATTCAATCCTTTCAGAAGCAGGTTGATATTGCCTATGGAAGCTGGTTATCTCAGACAGCTTTAAGGCCATTGCAAAGATCTTTGGGGTTGGAAATTCCACTGTTAGGTGCTTGGTTGTGCAGGTTTGTGAGGCAATTAATACTGTGATTTGCTCACAGGTGGTTACCATAGAAGCGTTCCAGAAATAATAACTGTTTTGCAGCGGCTATGATTGCCAGTCTGTGCCAGGCCATCAATAACATTCATATCCCAATAGTCTGCCCACCACAAGAGACAAGTGAGTATGTGATCCATGAATACTAATGTGGGGAACACTAGAGAAGTTCATGATGCTAGAGTACTGAGGAGATCAGGATTTTACTTGATTGAGGAAGAAGGGACTTTAGTCCTCAGAACTGATATCAGTCTCTATGCTGTATCTGTGCCATCTGTTATTTTGAGGAATCCTGTGTAACCGCTCCAACAGCTACTTGCCTTGAGTCTTGAAACCATACCCTGATGTTAATGCCCTGGGAAAAAGTGAATTCACTTTCACACTAGGTAATTGCAGAATGGTTATGGAATGTACATTTGGCTGGCTCAAGGCTCTTTGGCACTGCTTACACCATCTGGATGCCAAGATTATGCCATTCGTATGATCATTTGTCTGCTACACTACACAGTATTTGAGAGAATAAAGGAATATATTTCCACCCCAAATGGGTTGAGGACACATTCAATATGCAAACTCTATACAGGCCGTCAGATTCCATATACATGTATATTGATGCTGGGTCCCAGAGGGAAAGGGAAATTAAGGATACCATATGCGCACACATCCTGGCATAGCAGGGAGGCAAAGGATGACTTTTGCCATGTACTTGCGGCAAAGGTCACCTTCACATCTTTCTGTGAAGCTGCTTTACATTAGGAATCATACCTACATACTTATGAGGTTATATATCTTTTTAAGGGTTTTGTTCTCCTCTTATGTGCTGTTGCTGATGTTTGTTATTCACTCCTGTTTGTTACTTTGCAACTATTTACAAACCCAATTATTACAGGGCTCCTAAATTCTGTTAACAGCTTGAAGTTGGGCTTCTGCTGTTGAAGATGGTGGCTGGGTTATTGTGCACACCTTGTTCAACATGTTTGTTACTCTCATTACTGACAGCTGAAAATAAGCCAGTTCATCACTTGTGATTCATTATACAAAACAAATGGCCTAGGTCTGATGATGGCAACTGTTTTATCCCTTGGTACATATGACTTGTTTTTTTCATTCCTCATCTTCCGAACTGCATTTACAACTGTATAAGGTGCCTCACTTAACTCAATTCATACAGTAGTTTCAGGTTTCACTTGGAAAAGTGAAGGACCCATTTGCACTTCTTTCTGTGAAATACTGGGTTTCCAAATACTGTAATCAATAACACAATTCACAGATGAATGCAACCCCTCATTTCAGCCATCTGAGAACTGTTTAAGGTGTGGGATTTTCCCAGTGTTGGAGATAAATGCTGTCATTTTGTGCCTGAATAACTTTTCAGTGCCTCAAGTGCTTGCCACGCTTCACACCTCTCTTGAAACCCCTACTGTCATGAGTATTTAAATATTTCTAAAGTTATTTGTTGATTGCTGTTATTCACAGGGGTGGATGTAGCCTCGAAATTCCATCAGTGTGGGGATGGGGGTGTCCTCTCCTTTAAATCCTGCCCCTTTGCTGGTGGAAGCAGTTCCCCAAACTGCTCTTATCTCTGGGCTCTTGATCTGATGGGTTGCTTCGGATCTGGCACATTGACATTAATGGCAGTTAGAGTGACAAGGTGGGTGAGATAATGTAATGTAATATAATTACAACAGGTAATTTTGCTTTCTTTTCCCCCCAACCTCCCTCCTATATGTTGTTGTCCACTGTTTGAATCTAAACAACTGCTTTTATTTGTTGTAACAGTCTGACTTGATCCTATGATGTACACTCCCCTGCGTTTATTTTGCACCCATTCTGCAAGTTCCCCATCTTCAAGCGTCTGACAAAATGGAATTTTCTCCCACAAAAGCTTGTGTGATAAATAACTTTGTCAGTCTTTAAAAGAGCCACCAGACTTCTTGTTTGTTTTGCTAAACTAGACTAACATGGCTACCTCTTTGGAAGTTATTGTTTATTGGACCAACTTCTGTTGGAGAGAGACACAAGCTTTCAAACTACACAGAGTTCTTCAGGTCTGGGAAACTAACTCAAAGTGCCACCAGTAATACAAGGTTTCAATAGATTGTTTAGCATAAATAGTTGACAGTGGGATGTGGCTCTGGCTGGGGCAGGCAAGTTGTGCCCTGTACTATCAATGACGGGAGCCAAACTGGAGTGGTGCTGCCAACCTGCGCACTAGGTTGCAACAGCACTCACTCAAATTTGGTCCAGCTTCCATGAAGAGGGGCTGCTAAGCCAAATTTGAGTGAGTGGTTTTGCAATCCTGAAAGCCACTTTGCTGTGCTTCTTGGATTTGGCCTGACCTGGCCTGATTTCTGTGGGTGCAAACACACCTACCAGCACCAGTTAATGCCACCTCAATGGGGAAATGTGACCATTGTGTTAAAAGATTGACTAAGAATTGTAACCAATGCTAAGTACAATTTACAGCTGTTAGATACATTTAATCCAAGGTCTGCTTGAAACTGTTTAAAGTTTGGGTGCTGATTTCAGTACAGGGTAATGACAGATGCTGTGTGATTGCAAGTATGTTTTTTTCTCTCTCTGTTTGTGAATTTCAACATGTTTGATGAAGTCATTAAGAAAGACATCAATCCACGCTTAGGGCCTATGTATAAGACATCTGCTATGGTGAGAATTAGTGGAGGTTTTTTATAGCACAGAAAACATACATTCCACTTTCCCGATTCTTCTTGTGTAACCCTAGGATTTCAGATATTTGTGAACCTTAGGTAAAGACAAAAGGATTTCCACTGTAATGGCACCAAAATTCTACACATTATGACATTACATTACTTAAAAGGCTTAGGGCTCATTCACAAACCAAACATCACACCTTAAGTTTACCACACTGTGGAAGAAGACACATAGTGAAACAAATAATAAAAGTTACTGAAGCTCTGAGGTAGAATTTTTTAGAGAAATGTAAAGGAACAATTAAGACAACTAATTATTTAAACTGTTTCAAAATGGAAATTTTCTTTGGAATACTTTTAAGGACATATTTTGAAAGTACAACAATGTATTTTAAAAAAAATGTAGTGATGACAACTGAGGACTGCCCACACTTCCATGGTTTTGCACCCATCTCCTACCCTTCTTAAGGGTGAATAACGGGGGATGCACCCATCTCTTGTCCCGTCAGAAAGGGTGAATAATTGGGGATCATGGCTCTTGGTGTCAAGCAGGGATTTCAGAGGCTGGTACATGATGGTGTTCTGGGACTTTGCAGGCTCATTGTTATTCTCCTGCACAGTCTCCCCACCAAAGGTGCATCCTGTCTCCTTGTTTGGTTGGAGAGAACACTCTACTTTCTTCCTCTCTTCCTTCACTGGGAGAGAACCATGTTCTCTGATTTGGTGGTGTTGATTCTCATCCCAGCTGCTTCACACTCGGGAGCAAAGTGTTTAAGTGTGTGTTGGAGATCATAGTATGACAAAGCAAGAAAGACATCATCATCTGCAAACAACAGAGATATCACTTCCAAGTCCCCATACCAGATACACTCCCTAACTCGGCTGCACCTTGATATCCTGTTCGTGAAGATCATGAACATGAGTGGGGACAGGACACACCCTTGGCAGAGTCCTTTAGTTCATCTTGAATGAACTAAACTTAATGCCAAGAATATGGACTCTCACTCTGGGAATAGAGGGACTGGATAGCACACAGCAGTGGCATCACCACCTCATAGTCCTGTAGCACTTCCCACAAGACATCTCTGGGAATGTGGTTGTAAGCCTTCTCCAATTCTACAATACAAAGGTAGACTGCATTAGCAAACTCTCGACTCTCTGTGAGACAGCAAAGAGCTGGTCTGTTGTTCCGTGTCCAGGATGGAAACTGCATTGTTCCTCCTGAGGTTCAATTAACAGCATAGCCTCTTCTCCAACACTGTAGTATAGGCTTTCTGTAGTTGGAACATACCTTCTAGTCTCCTTTCTTAAAGATTGGGACCACTACTCAAGTTATAATCTCATGATAGTTCACCTGTCTTCCATGCAGCATTGAAGAAGAACTTTAACCATGTCATCCCAAGTTTGTACATTGATTTCAACATCACTGGGTAAATCTCATCCTCCCCTTCTGCCTTACCACTGCAAAGGCACATGTTCCAATCAACCCCAGGTCTGGAGTTTAGTGCTGCTGGTAGGGTCACCCAAAGTGAACAGGTCTGGGCAAAGGTTCCAGACTAAACATGATCCACTTTTTGTGATGAAGACTCAAAAATGACCATGCACACATTACCCAGATTAGGGATGTTGGGGCTTATGCCTGGAGCCAGACCTGGGGCAGGTGCTGGGTGAGTGTTTGATGGGTGGGCCATCCATATAACCTGGACAGGCTCAGGCTGAAAAGGCAACGTAGATTTGTTTCATGGGTCCATGACCCACGAGGTGATGAATGAGGGCTGGGGAAATGCCAGCATGGGAGCAGAACAGATGAATCCATTCATCACCTCAGGAGGGTTGGCGAGATGTTGCCCAGGCTGTTTTCAGTAAGGATAGTGAAACACTGACCACATCTGAGAAGATTGTGGAGAGGTGGAAGAAGCATTATGAGGAACTCCTCAAACTGGTGGACACGTCCTCTTTTCAGGAGGCAGTTCTGGAAACCACTGGTGCAATCATCTATATTTCTGTTGAAGAGGTCACTGCAACTTTGCAAACTTCAGAGGAAGAATTCAATATTGTAACTACCTTTTCCATAGAGGACTGTAAATTCTCTTTACTGCTCACAGACACCTTGTTTAACGTCCACCCCCGGGGTGTTACTCATCAGGGGTCGTGAGCGACAATGGGTTCTTTGGCCATCGGGATAATAGCCCGACTCTCATTCGGTGACTGAGTGGAGGCCTTTACTTGTAAGTCAGTGGTCGGATGAATAAGGGTATAGAGGGTTAAGCCGGTCCAGCCGACAATTAACAGGCATAATAGGGGGCCCAAACACTGTTCCCATAAGGGGAATGAAAACCGGGAGGAAAAAATAAAGAACATCAACAAGGAAATAAGGACCAACAAAGAAACAAGATGGATCATAATCATTAATAGGGGATATTTATTCATGGTTACACGTGTCATCATTATTATTCAGCTTAAGCACTTTCTATAATGTTCTTATGCAAAATTGCTAGCTTCGTGATCAACAGCTGTATTACAACAAGACAACAAAAATTACACTGGTAACTTTTCAGTTGCACTAAACTATCTAAGAGATTATACAATGCCTAGCATCCTTGTTCACCCAAGGACTTGGGGTGCTAGCCTACTCGAGCCCTAACCTTATCCCTGGCACTCCTATACTCCAGGAGCTGGGGTACTAAACTACTTTAGCCCTGTGCTCCCAGGACTTGGGGTACTAAGCTTTAGTTACCAATTATACTGTAGCTACTTAAACCAGCCTTCACCGAGGTCTTAAGTCTCTGTTACTCACCGAATGTTCACCGGCGTGTCAGTTCCGTCACTGCCCGAGGAGTTGGTTCAGGATCACTCAGGGAGGATGCACGCACCATCTTTACAGCTCAGGGTGATGGTATTTATAGGGTTCATACCCCTCCTTCTTCTGCTGCAAGGTGCTATTTGGTTTACAAAATTCAGGCGTGAGGCGTATCTCATACCTAGGTGCGAGACGCGACCTACTGCCTTTGCGGCTTGAGCACTATTTTATTTATAAATATGTGACTCGCAATCCTCGTGTGGGCAACAAGAATGTGAGTTGCTGTTCTTGTGTGGGCAACTTGAGTGACGGCTGAGTTCTTGGTATTAGGTTCGAGTGAGCTGCTTTATTTTAGACCTTTGACGATTGGTTTAGGCTTGGGCCTACTCTTGCTATAATCTACTATTCTACTATAATAACTACATAAATGTCCCTTATCTATTCCCACTTTCTACATTTACAAGTATTCTCCTTTCTGCAAGAATGACCTTTTTACCCACTTTCTGTCCACACTGCCCAGGCTGTATGGCCTTAAGTCCATTAGGGTACTGAGAAATAGACATGGGGGCAGACTGAATTTTACTTTGCAAACTTAAAAAAATTGCATAACAAGTTAAACACACTGACCTGGTACCTGTGGTTTCTCAAAAATCAATAAAACCATATTTGGGATGTCTATACAGCACCCTGCCACCCCCAACTAAATGAACACTCCCCTCCTCCTCCCCCCCCAACAGTGACTCTTAGAGCCTGGGTTTACTGATTTGGGCTGGCATGAGTCTGACAGTGCTAAAAGTAATTGTGTAGGCTGGGGTCTGAAGCCCAGGGAGATGGTGGGTTTCAGAGCATGGCCTCCATTTTGAAACCAGATTGATTACACTGCTATTTTTTATGCTGTATCGTGAGCCTGTGTCTATACACCCAGGCTTTGAGACTTGCTGCCATGTTGGTTTGGTTTTTTTGCTACATAGACATGTTGTCTCAGATGAGGTCCCTTTTGGGGTGGAGCAGAACAGGGGCTGGATGGAGGGGAGAAAGTTGGAGTAGTTTGTTGTGGGTGTTGGGTGTCAGAGTGGAGTGGCTTCAGGTAAAGCTCTGGATAAAGGTGCGGAATAACCTCCTCCTTTCTTTCTGGGGAAAGCGGCTCCACAGCCCATGCTGTCTCCTCAGTGTGACATTCAGCACTGTCTTGTAAGACAGTGAGGCTGGCTGAGTTGAGGAGGGCATCATGAGCCACTTCAGGCTCAGTACTGCAGCCCTGACAGGACCTGGTCAAGCTCCTTATAGAAGGGACTTCTAGAATGAGCCCTCCTGAACCCTACTGAGTTCTTGGCCTTCTTGTACAGGGAACTCAAGTGTTGTGCAATCCAGTGAATACCTGTCTACTACAGCCTCCATGAACTTTACCAGTGCAGGTTTCTGTTGATGTGGGCAGAATCATGGAGGGTGCTGGTCTCCACTCAGACACTGATTAGCATTTGGGTATCCTAAGCAGCTTGGAGCTGAGTCCATTGCCACCTGTATTGATCTATAAAGGGTGCAGCAGAATGCTATTCTGATGCAGTAAGTGCAGTATGCTACTACCTGCATATGGGATGCCTGCTGGGGGATAGGCAACTTCTTCTTCATATGTGGCATCTCCATTACTTAAAAGTTGCAACCATGGTAGCCCATTCTGTACGACCATCTGCTAATTTCTTTGTGGATGAATAGTCCTTTTGATCCACACAGAATACTATGTCATTTATCCAGATTTTCTTCTTCTGCCTTGTGGTCTTTTGCCATCAACTTTCCCTTCTTATGCCTATAAAGATGTATTGCCAGCTGAGCCTCTTAAAATGTGTCCTGCAAATCAGATCTATCTTTTCATAAGATCTCTGACTAGCGTTTGCTGAGTTCCAATAATCTCCAGTACTTTTTCACTGCTTATGCAGCCTATCTAAGCTATTTTCAGAAGTCTTCTATAACACCATACTTTGAAGGACTGTAATTTCTTTATTATCGATTATTTGAATGTTCATGTTTCACAGCTATAATTTAACACAGACCAAATCTAAGTTTTTCACTGTTGGAATTTAGTCTTCAGATTTATGTCCTTTCTCATCAGATGTTTATTCTTTCAGAATGTCTCCTCTTCTTTTGCTATTCTGGTGCTGACTTCAGTATCTGATCTTCCATCTTCTATAATGATGCTTCCTAAGCAGCAATAATTTCTTACTTGCTGTATGGCTGTGTCATTCACTGGAATTTAGAATGTTTTCCCACCATCCTCACAGATCATTACAGTTTTTGTCTGTCCGACATTCAGCTTTAGCCCATATTCTTCGCTACATTCATATATTATATCCACTAATTTCATTAGACTTTATTCTGAATGAGCCAGCAGCACTGTGTCATGTGCATAACAAATGCTATTCACCCATTTCACATTCATCTTAATACCTTCTTCTCTTTCTTCTATTAATTTAATCAAACACTTGCTATAAATGTTGAATGACGTTGGTGACATAATACAACCTCGTCTCATGGTTCTCTTGATCTCTATTAGATTTTCATTTTCATCTCCCATTATAATCATCTGCTGATTCCAGTATAATTGTTTTATTACTGAGAGTTCATATCCTTCAGTCCCTACAAATCTTAATATGTTGAGCAATTTATAATGATAGATTCTGCCAAATGCTTTTTGGAAGTCAATAAAACACAAGTATACTGTTTTCCCCATTTCAGGCACCATAGACAGTCTGAAGGACAGGAAAAAATTGTTTAGGGCATTGTTGGAATAGGCACAGAGGACTATTGAAACTGAATGTCATGACCCACACAGGTCCCAGGGAGAGGGCAGCCATGCCTGCCTTCTTGCTGCCTTCTTGTCAGGACCCCTGCTGGTCCCAGGGAGAGAGCAGCTGCAGCTGCCTTCTTGCCGGGACCCGAGTGGGTCCCAGGGAGAAGGGAGCCCTGCTCCCTTCTGCCAAGGAGCCACAGGTCCCTTGTCCCCAGGAGTCCCGGGGGGCTGGAAGCCACAGCTCTCCATCCACTTCAGAGTCTAGTGTAGACTCTGTAAGTCAACTTAACAAGGTCGACTTTATGTTGACTTAAGTTGACCTTGTTAAATTGACTTAACAGAGTCGACTTAGCATTTTAGGTGTAGACATAGCCTTCGTGTATAGAAACTGCAGATGGGATTGGAAGCGATGATTTTGTCCAACTCCCAAAATTGAATGTGGATTATGAATGCAAAGGTTGCATTATGATATTTTATATAATGTTTCAGCTTTATTTGATGATCAGTAATATGTTTTGATGCAGATAGAACAAACAACCGTGGAATTAGAAGGGTGAGGGACTTAGTGAGATCCCCTCAAGTTACACTAGCCAGCAAATATTTTGTATTTTTGAGTCACTAAAAATTTACATTGAAAAAAAAATTCTCTATAAATTTACAACTTTTAATTGAAAATGGACTTTATTATTGCTAAGTATAATATTGTTGAGAGACGAGGTGGGTGAGGTAACATCTTTTACTGGACCAACTTTTATTAGTGGAAGGGAGAAGATTTATAGCTTACACAGAGTTCTTCAGGTCTGGAGAAGATAACCAGAGTGTCACAGCTAAATACAAGTTGGGACAGGTTGCTAAGCATAAAGAATTAACACATGTTGTAGGACAGTGTTTTTCAATGACCAGTCCCTGAGATCTCCTTGACACAGTATAGGAAGCCAGTCCCTGGTATCAAAAGGGTTGAGAAACCCT
Source organism: Pelusios castaneus (assembly GCA_007922175.1). NCBI lineage: Eukaryota > Metazoa > Chordata > Testudines > Pelomedusidae > Pelusios > Pelusios castaneus. The sequence continues at coordinate 15,757,153 of ML685785.1, read as the reverse complement.
GTTGTAGGAGACTACTTAAGTTGAAGTGCGCACTTAATACCTCTAGAGTCATAGGCCAAAGAAGAATTAGTAGCCAGCTGGGTGTGTTACAAATTGATGTAGTGAGTTATAAAGCCAGCATTTCTAAGCACAAGCCTACACTACAAAATGAAGTCTACCTAAGTTACATCAACATACATCCACATACCAATAATTAAATTGCTTTTGCAAGTCCACACTACTCTTCTATTGGCAGTGTGCATCCTCCTCAGGACTGCTTGCACTGATTCAGCTGTCAGTGTGAAGAATTGTGAGACAGCTTCTGAAAGGCAGAAAAAGTCGATGTATGTCTACACTGTTTTGACCTAACTACATCCGAGTGCTACATCTCTCACAGAGGTAGAACTATTAAGTTGGTATAGTGGGTAAGTTACATCGGTGGGAGCTACATTTCAGTTTAGATGCTTACAAGCATAAGCTGCCTTGTGTCAACCTATCTCTGTAGTGTAGTCCAGGCCTGAGTCTATGTATTTTGGTGTCTAGGAGAGTTATGAATTCAAATTCCCAGACACACCTTTTGAAGGTGTTGTTCAGGTTTGCTTTTCATATTATAAATATATATTATGTATAATTGAATATTACTTATAATTTTGTTGTTTCCTCTCCAAAATGTTAGCTAGGGTCACAGCTATTGTTCCCCATAAGAAGGAGAGCTGAGTGAACAGAAGGAAAAAGGATCTGTGACTATTTCTATGAATAAAACCCTCTTTAGTGATATTCATGACCTCTTTCTTCACCTGTCCATGAGCATTCCGGTAAGCAAGTTTTTGAATGCGAGGATGTTCAGGTATATTAGCATCACAAATATTAGTGTGTATAAAATATTTATCAGAGTTATTTTCATTAGAAATAATCTCAGCCATTTTGAATAAAATGTTTTATTATTTACACAGTGGTTTTACTGATCAATTACAGATATTCAAGGGTAATTTGTGAGCAAAAAGAAAGGACTCCTGTTTATAAAGCTGATGTCAGCCAATCAGGGAACAAAATCAATACCATCTGACTTAGATGACTGACCAGCTGGTGCAAATAACTAGGAAATGCTCATGGTGACCAAACCATGTCACAAGAAGCCAAAGAATGAATTTTTTGCTTGATCTCTTATTGTTTCCTGTCTCCATATAAAGACATGTATCAAACAACATAGCAAATAATAGTGTTGGCTTGGTCCATAGCTGATTAACACAACTTTAATGAATTAAAAAAAATAGACTTCTTGCTTTTTTGTATCAGGTGTCTAGGGCAGGAGTGATAAAATCTTAAGTTATACAAAATCCTTATAATAACAAAAAATATGTTTCCACCTTGAAAGACAGATTGTCAAGCAGAAGTTGTAATTGAATCAAGATGATTTACATATAGATTACTCCATATTAGACCATATGAATCATTCGGTTCAGTTAAGAGAATGATGATCATCCAATTGCTTTGCTTGCTTATTCCAAGTGAGTTTATAACTTTAATTGTAGTGTATATTCTATAAATATCCATCACGAGCATACCAGGTTTCAAATAATTAAGTATAGAAGACTCAGTTACTGGGTCTTGTGTTTTAATTTGGTTAATTAACATGGGCCCAAGCAGGGAAGTCTAGATCTGCCTTTTAAATTCTTACCAAAGTTCACAGGTGGAGAAAGTGATATTTAAATCTTGGGTTTTGCTTCAGACCTGTAAGAGGGGTCTAACACTCAGGAATTATGGGGAAAGGCTGGACTTTGTTTGCTGGCTCCAGTTATACAATCTGGATCAAGATGGCAAAGTTCACTACCCCTGTCACATGATTATAGTTGACCTCCACCAGCTCCAGTGGCTACTGTTACCAGGCCTGTCTCTAATTTATACCAAAGAAACTGTTAAAATAGAACCATAGGTGATATTTTCAGAGCCATTCCTCCTATTCAGGGGCCAGGTGCTGGTAAATTTTATCTGCATTGGTTCAATAGGCTGGACATCCATCAATGGACCTGTACAGGATGAGGACAGTTAAGGGAACCCCTTTTTTCCCCTCTCTCCATTCTTGCAATAGTCATCACTTTAGACAGCAAGATTGATAAAAGCATTCTGGCCTGCTGGATTCTCTAACCAAGGTAATTTATCCTTAATTTTCTGCTGCAGGCCCCCTTGGAACTAATATCATAGCATTGCCTCATTACATTCAGGGACCATGCTGAGGGGCAGATACCATGGGTCAGGATACCAGGAATTAGGCAACTCAGAGTCAGTCCCCCCTACCTGGCTGCTGCTTAGACCCTTTCCCTTGCTGGTACTACAACTTCCTGTGCTTCTCTTTGGGCTTAAATAGAAAGCACTGAATAATTGGGAGCCCTGGTGTTCCTGCAAGCAGGGACAAAGGGAAGCATCCCTGATGTGGCTTCAGGTTTCATGGCTTCTCCACCCAACTGGTTGGAAGTGAGTTGCTGAGTGAGAACAGGCAGGCATTAGACCTCTGGGAACCCTATGGACCCAGATTTGAGACCCATGGATCATGACAGAACCCTCTCCCCTTGGAGTGTCTTTGAGGAAATGCCAGACCAAGTTGCTCAGGATGGTTTTTGAGAAACACTTTTGGCAGAGCTGATGTCTGAATGTTTTCTATCAGTTCCCAAGTATGCTCTTCTTGGCCATATCCTTCCCAGTTGTTGGGTACCAGAGTTTGCCTTGCTTAATTTTGGAATCTAGAGCCTTGTGGCTGATGTATTTTTCAAGGCCTTGCATATATACTGCTGGAAGAGGTGGCGGATCCCAATGAGGGCAGCAATTTCCTGCATATGGCTTTAGCAATGAAACACAGAAAACTGAATAAATCCTGAGATATTGAGGCAGATGGAGCTCAAAGGTGACTGGGTTGATGTGTCATTGGATTTGATAGTGACTCAAGAATGGTGGTTCAGTCTGTGGGAAGTCTATCTGTACAAAGATATTCTGCTCAGAGCCACAGTTTATCAACATCCATCACATAAGTGGGAACATGGTTGGTGATGCTTGTCTGCATGCTTTTGATAGCTCCTATTACAAAACCTGTTTCTAATTCATATAATAGAAACTGCTAAAATACTGTCCTGACATTGGAAATTTAATTTTCCTGAAACACATTTCTTTCCCAGGGTGGATGGGCCCAAGTTAAAGGAGTGAAGGTGTCTGGAGAAACAGAGAACACTATTAGAGTGATATGCCTGACAATTCCTGACAGCCCCCAAACCTCTTCTGGGAGTACCATGCCACTTTCCATGATATAAAACACTGGCATTTCAGAGTAAAAAATGACCCTGATCAGTCTTTACTAATCTGCTGCTCTAGATGCAATATGAAAAATGCATAGCAATAAGGAAGGAGCTTTCCTTTCTTTTTATTCTCTCTCTGGAGTCAAGTTAAAATGGAATACAGTCATTAAAAGGTTATCTAGTGTAACAACCTAGCCAGTAAAAGGCAGAAGCAGAAGGCTATATTCCTCTGTGAGTTGTTTTATGAAGTATCTCATGGCTGACAATCAGTGAACTAAATCCTTCGACAAGAAGAGATTTACAAGGGCTTGTCTTCAGAGACAAAGTGTTTCTACAGACTTCAGGCAGCACTGGGACCAGGGATTAGCAGAACTGCACATAAATACAGGTTACAGCTATAGAATGCCACAACTGGGAGCTTTCAGTAGGAAGCTATGTGTAAATATGCCTATGGAAATGGGCCTTAAATACTGATCGTGAAATGCATAGGTTTTTAATAGCTCTAGAGGGCTTTGGATTGGACTTTTAGAGGTGTTTTTCTTAATTAACTCACAATATTTAATTTATGCCCCCAGAGTTTTAGAATCAGGCATCTCCTGGGTATCAGCCTTTCACTGAGGCCACCCTTTTACAAAGTCTAGTACTTAGGAAATTGCAGTGGATTTGTGGGTCACAGATGATCATTGTCCCGTGCACTGGTATATTACTAACTTTCTGCATTTTTATCCATGGTGGGCATTAGAACATGAATAAAGCTCCTAAATACTACAAGCTGTTTAATATTTAACACTCAAACAAAACTTAATTAAGCAATAAGGCTCGGTAGGTAGTACATTTCTGAATGGTTATTGCACGCCTTGGGTGGTACCATATAGGAAAAGCCTGAAGTCTGATTACCTTTATTAAGCATCTCAGTTGTGTAGTAATCAACCACCACAGCAATGGATTGCCTGAAGAGTACGTTATTATCAATGAAATGAATGAAAACCATGCACTTTCTGGGCATTATTGCCATGCACAAAACAGGACTGGCAGAATATGAGAACAGACAGTTCTAAAGCTGTTGCATAATGTTGAGTCAAAAGGTTCAGTTGGGCTAGTAACTGGAAGGAAGACCCTCCCCTGGGACATTTAATTGGTACAGGAGGCGGTGTAGGTGAAGCTGTAGCAGTTACTCTTTGAGAATTTAAATACTTGGTCATCATAATATCAGGTGCATAGTGTCGCTGAAGATACCATACTATATTTCTGAGCAAATGTAACTAGGAGACATTGTTATGCGGAGTCTGAAACGGGGAGAGAGACACTGGACACTCCTTTAGTATTGGTCACCTTTTATGTAACTTTTATTGACAGAATGTAGGTACAAATTTAGGAGAGGTTTAGTAACATTTTAGTAACAATACACAATAAGCAATCAAGCAGGGCAACACACAGGATACAGCAGACCATGAGATCCAGTTTGAAGATTTGTAGTTTATGTTCCTCCTCATGGGCTGCTGACTCCAGGTGAATATAACATACAACATATAACATATCATTTAAACCAAGTAATGAACTTACACAATACAACAGAAGGATCAGCATAAGAGGCAGCAAATAACACTTTTCCAATCGCACATTTACTCACTCAAACCATTCATACTTACAATACACAGATCTAACTTTAAGACTGGCCAGGTCAAAGTTAGCCTAGGTGCCGACCTGAGGCTTGATGGGGCGAGGAAGTTGTGGTCCGCACCAATCCTGTTGCATTGATTTCAGTCTTCCTTCTCTTAACTAGCAAGTCAAGCTGTTTTATGGATGAGTCGATTAAAGGGGGCGTCCTTCTCCATCCTCCTTCATCCTTATTTGAAGTTGTTTTTGACCGGTCACTTCTCCTTTTTTGATTGGCACCCCTGGGCCTCCTTTTACCAGTCTTGTGCCCTGGTCAATTGGTGGGTCTTTCCTTAATCAGGGACTTCCCACTTATACCACACATGTACTGTTTTCCCAATAATTTTTGCTGCCCTTAGCAATTTTTAAGCCATACCATTCCATAACAACTGCTGCATCTAGCAATTCTATATTGAAAGGAGGAATTTCTTCACTCCCAATAAGCCACCCTCTGCCCTCTTAAGGGTACACTTGCACAAGCTTCCCAACCACAAAGCTGCTTGCCAAGTGAAATGCCAAAAGAGGAACTTTAACTTGTGCTGTTGCCACAAAACCGCTTAATCATGGAGGCTGTTTTCTCTTTAGAATTACTTAAACAAAGCTGTTAACATGGGACTTATCCTTTAGCATAAAGGGCTGATAGATTCATCCCAGTGGCCTGGCTTCAGGCCCACTCAGGGTCCCGCAGGACAACCTGGACTGCTAATGATCATTACATATCATACAATATTTTTCTAGGAATAAGGATGTTAAGCCAAAGGCTTGAACAAAATCTAACTTGGCAAATATTTCCCACCTATGTAAACCTCCGATTCAGTAAAGTATGTAAATATGTGCTTAACTTTACATGAAGTCAATAGGACTTTGCCTGTGTTTGAAATTAAACACGTGAATAAGTGATTTGCTGAATCAGGGCCTAAATTTCCCCTGTCTAGTTTCAATTACATATAGCATTCTTCACTTCTTGCTTTAGACCTCAATGCACTCTGATTGTGCCCTCTTAAACAGTTAACAAGTCCCTCTCACGTGTGGCTGTACTTCAGCGGTAGGTGATGTGATATCTCCTTTTATATATTTTTTTCCTTGAGTACCTTATTATGCCTCACTTGTGCTCTGTACTCTAAACCACCATGCTGGGAATGAACAGTTATTCTAATCCCCTGAGCAGCTTCAAACAACTCTCATTTCTTCTAAAACTAATCATTTCTTTTTGACACAGAAAGCTTTCTTTTTTCTTCAGTCACACAGGGATTTTCCTTCAACATTACCCCAATATTACCCCAAGGTGGTCAAGATTCATTTCTGGGACAATGATGGGTGCCCTATGCATAAATATAGCAAACTTTGAAACCCATTATCTCACAGCCCTTCAGGGAAGTGTTATTCAGTTTGAATGGGGAGTCTACCAGCTCCTCTGGCCCTTACTTCTAGCCTCGGAAGAGCCTGAAATAACAGATTTAAATCCTGCCTCTGTTATGCATAGGAGGCTATTTCATTATTTTAAAAGGATTTTAGAATGATCCCATTTAAATCAAGATTGGATGTTTTCAGAGCTTAATTTGTGCCAGGGCTTGCCAGGGCTGATCCCTGGCACCTCTATGCTTGGCAGTTTATAGCCCTTGGCACCTCTGTGCCATGACAGGTATAAAAATAAAAACAATTACTTGAGCCCCAGCACCTAATTACTTGAGCCCTGGAACCTATTTCATTACAAATTAAGCACTGGATGTGTTTTTCTAAAAGATTGGCTCTAGGAATTATTTTGGGGAAGTTCTGTGGCCTGTGCTGTACAGGAAGTCAGAACAGATGATTGCAATGGTTCCTTCTAGCCTTGGAATTTATGGCTATGTCTACATTTACCAAAGTTAGTTTGAATTAGTTAATTCAAACTAACTAATTTGAAGTAATTTAAATTAGTTCAAATTAACTTAATTCAAACTAGCAAATTTTAGTTCAAACTAAAGTGCATGGCACTTGCTTAGTTCAAATTAATCAATTGCATTGAGCTCAATATGCCGGTTAGTTCGAACTAAGTGCTTAGTTCAAACTAGCATGGCCACATTGGGTTAATTTGAACTAACTAGTTCGAATTAACTGTTAGTTCGAAAAGCATAAGCAAATTTATTAGTTCTAATTAAGGAAGCCCTTAATTTGAATTAATGAAAGCCTAGTGTAGCCAAGGCTTAAGTTAGTTCAAATTAAGCTTCCTTAATTCAAACTAACTTGCCAGTGTAGACATAGCCCTTGACTCCCGATGAGCCTGTGAAGTTGGGCTCAAAGCATATGTCTACACTGCAATTAAATACCAGTGGCTGGCCAGTGTCAGCTGACTTTGGCTCAAGGGGCTCAGGCTACATGGCTATTTAACTGCAATGTAGATGTGCAGGCTCAGGCTGAAACTCAGACTCTGGGCCTCCCACCCTGCAGATGGTGGATGATGATTTTATTTCTACTCATTTAGGTTACAGCTATCTCAGACAAATACCAAATAAACCCTTCATGCCATAAAACACCATAATGTGTTCCCTATAAAGCATATGGATAGGTTAACATAAAGCTTTGCAATCCTTTAGGATGAAAGGCACTTCATCAAAGTAAGGTATTATTCTTTAACTATATGTTTAATACATTTGCTATTCAATAGGTTGATGCTATTAATAATAACCATTTTTTTCCATGTGATACATGCTTCTTAGCAATAAAACAGCAACGTGTTTATTTATGCAAGTGGTGTGAAATAGACAAAAAGTGAAGGACGGTAGCTTGAGATCAGGGAAATATTAGTTAAAAATATCTCTAAATATCATTGCTATTTTTTCACTTCTGCTTTTGGCAGCCTTTCCTTCCTCAATGTGATTATTGATGAAGAAATTATTATTATTGTGTGTATGAGGGAGTTGTAAGGCACTCTTTAAAAGACTTAATTTAAAAGAAATACTGACTGCGAGTGTTCTCATTCTCTAAAGAACAGTGAAGGCACATCACAGTAAGAAAACAATAAAATCCCAGGGACCAAGATTCCAAATCCATGAAGAAAATAAATAAGAATAAACTCAAGGTTTCTTTCTTTCTTTCTTGTAATATTTGTTTCTCACTTTATTGTGAGGAGAAACAGTGTGTCCCTGAAGTAGGACAGTTTAACTTTTCTGACAGTCGAGTGATTATAAAAATAGAAAAATCAAAATGGTTAACTTGAAATCTCTCTTAGTACAGATGGCTTATTACAGTGCCTGCACCACAGACTTGATGTGTGCATTCCGAGATTTTTCTTTCACTTGTCAAATACCTGTAACTATGTTGTTGTTATTTTAAGCTGAATACTTATTGAATAATAATACCAATTACGAATAAAAACCTACATTTGGAGATGCATGCAGTTGTGCTCAAGGCAGCTGGTACAGATAGTTCTGTTCTCTTTTGAGATTGCTAAAAAGGTCTTTATATTGTAAGTTGGCTTTTTCAGTTTGACTCTTTTATGCTAGAAGTCTTGAGTTTGTAATTCTGGAATAAAATTTTCAAAAGTTCCTTAGAGAGAAGCTTAATTTCCTTTTTCAAAAGTGAATTAGACCTTGAAGAGCTAGAGTCTTAATGAAGGTCAATGGGATATAGGCATTTAGGAGCCCAAGTCACTTTTAAAATGGGACATGATCTGCTAAATCACTTACACATTTTTAAAAATGTTACCTTTTTTTAGAACTATGGTTGCAGGCAAAGGTGAGCCTAAAAAGTACTTTCTGAAATATTGCCTTCAAAGGACAACAGTGGTAGCAGGAATCCTAGGACAACAGAAAGTCTATGATTATATCTGGGTGATATGAAAGGATGGAATTCTAAAGTGAGATATAGCTGAGAAAGAGGGCACTAAACCATGCTTCATTCAAGCAGATTTGTAAGGAAAAGAGTTTAATTAAACATGTCACATGATGAGGTTCTATTGTTTACTCATTAGCACCCTTGCATCTTTGAGGGTCCTTCACTAATCTTAGCCCATCCTTAAATCTGATCTTTGCTGCAATTCCACTCATTACACCATATTTGAGGAGGACTTGCAGCTAAAAGGATGGGAATAAGCTACAGAGAGCATCGGTTCAAATTGGTTCAAATTGCAGTCCAGTGGTTAAAATCAACAGTTTTATAAGAGCTATAATTCATCACTACCTAGGTCATACGATTTGATGATTGTGGGTCACTTTCCAGAGGACAAGGGAAAATAATTACAATAGGGGAATCTCTGCAGTGAGGCTAAGGAATAAATAAGCAAACAACTATCATTTTACTCTTTGGATACAGTAGCATTAATAAGTATAAGAAGTTATATTGACTAGACTAGAGTAAAATAGATGCTATCGAACTTAATTCTCATTTTCCTGTCCAGTGGTAGCAACATGTAGGGAATTTCTCTGGCTACTATGTTAGAGAATAAATGAAAACATCCAAAGCCAGTAGTTCTCCGAGAGATCTTATACATGGCAAAAAGCACCACACTGAATACATTTTTTTTCAAGATCAAAGGTTTTTAGGTTCTCTTTAAATCAACAATAGAATTGAAAAGTCACTCCATACCATATCTTGAATATTGACTCCATTGTAGTATATGCTTAAAGTTGTAAAGTATTTCTCTTTTGTACCCAGCCGCTCTTTCACAAAGCATGAAAATCACCCTCCCTTCAACTATTTCTTACTCTTTCTGTGAAATTATCGTTGGAGCCAAAGACAGGACTGCAGATAAAAGCTCTTGAACTCTGTGTCAAGGCTGCTCATCGACTACAACTCTCAGTGAAGTCAATGGGAGACTTTCTACTTCAAAACAGAGTTAAATCTGCTCTGATTGACTTATTTAATGACCATAAAAGTACTGCTATAAAACCAAATGTTGAGACTGATGCTGCTTGTTTAATAGGCAGTTTCACTCATCAGCTTGGGAGGCAGTTAGGACTGACCCAGAATGGTGATTGCAAAATTGACACTATTAGGTCATTGTAAAAAAAATCGAGAAAAAGACTGAAGAACTAGAACCTCCTTTCTAGAAGAGATGGAAATAGACATTATGTAGTATCTCCTCCCCATCCCCCAAAAGCTTGTAAATGAATGCTTCTTCCTTCCCCTCTCATAGGCTGCGTCTACACTTGTACATTAAGTCGACTTAATTTACCCTGCGTCTACACTACAGTTTCCTTAAGTCGACTTAAGCAAGTTGCTTAGGTCGACTTAAGGAAAAAAAAGTCGACTTAATGAAAATTAAGTCGACTTTATTACACCTAGTTTTAATTCGACTTAGGGCTTTTGTCGACTCCCTAGAGTCGACTTAAGCCAGTGTAGACTTGGGGTAGCCCTAAGTATACTTAGGGCTACCCCAGGACTACACCAATGCACTCCCTGTCAGGGTGGAGGGGCACAGGAGGAGTCTGGCATGCGCCCCCACAGGGCAGGGCAGAGCCCTGCCCACCCTGCCCCTATGCCCTGTCAGGGTCCCTGACCATCTTTGCCCCATTGTACCTGTGTACAATGGGGCAAAGACTGAGCCCCCTGGCACTGGGCAACGGGTGCCCCCCCCACCACCATGGACCTGCCCTAGGTCCCTCTAGCCCCTAGAAGTCGACGTAGGCGTCCAGTGTGGACGCTCTAGGTCGACTTTGTAAGTTCCCCCCAAAGTTGACTTAAAATTTAGGTGTAGACTCACTCAGTCAACTTAAGTAAGTCGACTTAGTTAAAGTCGACCTAAATTTTCAAATGTAGACATAGCCATATGGTTTATGTGCATTGGAGCTTATTGAAAAATGGGGAAAAATATTCTGATGTCATAAGTGTAAGCAAGGAAAAGACTTAGCATCAGACCAAACAGCTTTCCACTGACCACCAGTGACCTGTTTGGGAACCACTGACTTACTGAAACCCAGGTAGCCACAGTCCTGCTTGTTTTAACCAGAATAGTGATCTGCTAGACAAAAAGTTGTGCGGTGGGTAGCTTCTTTCTTCTGTACCTCACCAGATCCACAGAAGAGACAGCAGAAAAGCAGACTTGAAGCAGCAACACTTACGCAAGCCAAACTATAGCTGTTATTCCTGCTATTGCGGACTCCTCCCCCTGTGTCATTCTAGCTTAGTACAAGTCACAGGCTTCCCTTTAGTTAGAGAAACAATTTTTAAGATAAATCTCCCGTGGCAAAGGCATTGGCTTAAATTACAGGAAAGAGGACAGTATTCATGAGTTCAAAATAGTTTTGTTAGCCCAGGGAACCCAAAATATCATTGGAAAGCTTCGCGAACCAATAAAGTCTGCCTATTATTTTTGTTGTTGTTTATTTATTTATTGGCTTTCTCTCTCTTCGTTTTAAGCTACTGGTTCTTATCCTAACATCTTATGATAACATTAATAATCCCCTTGGCAATATTTATAGACTTTGGGCATGTTCCCCCATGAGTCTTCCTCTTTTACAGCACATATTAATGCTGTTTCTTCTTTCTCTTACTCTCCTAGGTCTTCAGCTGTAATCCTTCCATTATATTCTTTTGTTGCTCTTCTTTGTATTGTCTCTGGTTTTTCAATGTAATTTTTAAAAATTGTATATAATTGCATATAACTTTCCAGGCATTTGTAAATACATGCATGGTGCCTGCTGCCCTTTTTTTTTTTCTTCCTTGCACAAAGAACTGGGAAAAGGCATGTTTTGGTTGCTTGGGGTGCATCTCTACCTACAAATTAAGTTGACTTAAGCCTGCTTAAGTCGACTTAATTTAATTTGCGTCTTAGCTTCTGCCTAAGTCGACTTACGGAAATTTAAAGTCGACTTTATTAAACCTAGTTTTAAGTTGACTTTACTGGCTAAGTTGACTTTATTAAGTCGACTTAGCCAGTGTGGATGCAGATTAGCCCTAAGTCAACTTTAAGTCAATTTAAAGGGCCCCAGGGCTCCCCCACTGCCCTCCCTTCCAGGGTGGCTGGCACAGCCAGAGCCTGGCATGCCCACCCACAGGGCAGGACACAGCCCTGCCCACCCCACTCCTATGACCTGCCACTGTCCCTGTCCCACTTAGTCCCCATTGTACCAGGGTACAATGGGGCAAATGCTGAGCCCCCTGGCACTTTGGAAGGGGTGTCCCCCTGCCACCACGGACCAGTCCCAGGTCCACCTAGCCCCTAGAAGTCGACCTAGACATCCAGTGTGGATGCTCTAAGTTGATTTGGCAAGGTCCCCTTGAAGCCGACTTAATTTTATAGTGTAGACATGCTAAGTCAACTTAACAAAGTTGACAAGGTTGACTTTGTTAAGTCGACTTAGCAAAGTTGACTTATTTGGCCAAGTGTAGACATAGCCTTGTTGAGCTGGATCTGACTTGGAGACTGGACAGTCTATTCTATGAATATTTTATAGAAAATAAAAGGAAAGGATTTGGTGGCCTCAGTCCAGTTCTAGAGACCTCATTTCAAAGACCACCAATCCAAATGGCAGTGATTGACACTCTTCTTGGCAGTCCCAGGAGGCAAAACGGATGACAGAAACTGAACTATCTTCTTGCCACTGTAAGTATCAGGGTTGGTGCACAATGGCAAAGAGCATGAAGAAAGCTCTTGTTGCTGCTGGCTGTGCTTTATCTACAGAACCTTTCACAAGCATTGAATTAAAGAGGAAAAGAAGAGCATTATATAATGTTTTCATTTTTTGGCTCAATATCACCAAAGAGAAAAGAAATGTGAAAAAATTAAATATCTCTTTGCAAAAATCATGTATAATCTCTCATTCAGTAGGGCTGGTCACTTTTATTTTTGCATAATTTGCTTAGCACAGTCTAGTTCATCAGCAAACCAAAAGGAGCAGTGGGAACAGTTGTTGCCTTTGGTGTCAAACATGATTGGTTTCCAGAGTAGACAGGGCCAGGCTGGGAGGAACTTGGTTTAGTTGGTAATTGACACTCCCTTGAGAAAAAGAGGGATAAGCACCCCTCTCCATATGAAATTATCTCTACCAGGTGCAGGAAAAATTTACCTTTTTCTTTTGTGAGGTGCTGGGTGTACCACAGTTGGTTTCAAACACTTCATACATGGAGCATTTTAAAGTGAAAGCCATAAGATCAAATGGATTTTCGTCACAAAGTGGTCTTTGTTTTAGCATTTGTCCTAGCAAACAGGGATGTAAAGAATGATGGCTTTTTAACTGACACATGAGAATGAAGTCAGAAGGAAAGTCATCGTTAATACTTTTATTGGCATCTTTTCAAGGAGTAGCAGCTGTCTGAGCCTGCACTCAAAGGATTCCATCTATTTCTTATTTACTTCAATAGCTGGTGTGTCCAACTTTTGTCCTTAAATACCATAATTTAATACCTAAAGTAGTACTTCATGTTTCATTTAGAGAAATGTTCACTACAGAGGTAATGTCTTGGTTTAGATTAGAAAAAATTATTAAGATTGCACTCTGTTTTTGTGATTTATACATCTATTCATTTGTTCCTGTAATAATATCACATCTACTAGCCTCATTAACTATAATAGACCTTTCAGCTCTCGTTGGGTTATAGGGTTCTAAAGTATTACAAAGTAATTCATGTCACTATAATTTAAACATGATGTTGTTATTACAGAGTCTATTTTATAAACTTTTCCCTCCTTAGTGAGCATATGCAGAAATGCATGATTGTATATTACACTTGGTTGCAGTGCTAACAAAAAATCTGGGAAATTATAGCTGATGAACGCTGGATACCTAGAAGTACCTTCCTCTCTAATACCCATGATAATGGAAATGCTACAGTATAATGCTAATTGAGTATATTACGAGCCTGGCTTTGAAAAGAATCCAGTCTCAGATTATCATGCATTAAAATGCTTAAATCCACTGGGAGGAAGTCATCAATCAACTCTGTCAATACAATGGAATAAAAAAGCATCCTAAATTGACTGCTGTGTTTTTGTAGCCATGTTGGTCCTAAAGAGACTAGGTGGGTATGATAATATATTTCATTAGAACCACTTCTTTTGGTGAAAGTTGGTCCATTAAAAGAGATTACTAACCTGCCTTGTCTCCAGGGCCGTCCTTTGGGGGGGGGGGACAAATGTGGTGATCGGCCGGCCCAGGCCCCTCGGTTACGTGGGCCCTGCGCTGTCCCGCTCTCAGTGGGGGAGTGCAGGGCCCACGCTGCGGCCCCCCTCCCCCACAGCCACACTTCTCCTGTTCCCTGCTGCTTTTGGCAGCAGTGCGGGCCAGGAGCGCTTTTCTGGGCTGGCCCTGCTGCCCCCCAGGGTGGAGCAGGCAGGCCCAGGGGCAGGGCAGGTGCACGGGCCCCGGCATCTGGGCCAGCCTGCAACATCCTCCACAACACCACTCACCATGGCCTCATGCAGCCGGGCAGGGTCCACAGCCGTAGCCGGGGCCAGCTCCCGCTCTGGCGGCGGCCTCGATTCCCCGGCAGGGGTGCTGGCCATGGCAGCCTGGAATCCTGGCTGCACCTGGAGTGGTGGTAGCCTCAGCCGGGGCTGGATCCCCACTGCCTGGGGCCGAGGTTGCGGCCTCACCACTCCGGGCCACGCCCTCGGCTCCATGCTGCCCTGGGCCGCAGCCTCGGCTCTCAAGTGCCCCAGGGCCACGGCCGCTCTGCTCCTTGGGGCCAGGGTCGCGACCTTGGCTGCCCGGGGCCGGGGTCGCAGCCTTGCCACTCCAGGCCGCGGCCTCGGTTCCCCGCCTCTCGGAGCCAGGGCAGTGACCTCGGCTGCCCAGGGCCGCAGTCGCCGTCTCGGCTCCCGGGGCCAACCAGGATCCATAGGGGGTGGAGCAGGCTGGCCCCCATACTTCCCACCAGCATGGGGGGGCAGGGCCCCACCTAGGCCACTTGGCCCTGGGCCCCGCTCCTCCCTAGGGACGGCCTCATAAAAAGACTATACCTGCCCTGAAGAGCTTACAAGCGTGACATGAGACAAAAGGTAGAGAAAAACAGACAATATTCATTATACATATTGTACAAATAGGGAAACAGAAACACAGATTTAGTGACTTGCTCATGGTCACTAAATGAGCCAGTAGCACAAGTATTACTCCCAGTCTTCTTCTCCTGTAGGCCATGGACAGCACTTTCACTTATATTCTAAACTTTAGTAGACATCAGCCTTTTGTTTTTTTATTGTGTTTGCAAGTAGTTTCTGCTAATAGCCCATGTCATTTTCTTCATTGCCTCAAAGTTACTTAGGCCAAACTTCAAATGGAATTATCCCAGGGATGATTTTGGCCCACTCTTGGATACCAATACGACAAAAACCTGTAACCTGCCAAATCTGAAATTCACCTGTAGTTCCAATATTTGTTTATGAGGTCTCATTCTCTGGACTAGATTGGCAATCTTATGAAGATGGAAATCTTCTATTTTTTTTCTCTTTTTTGGGGTGCATCTTTTGTGAAATAACATATTATCCCAAAGGAGACCTCAGAAAACTGCATAATTATACCAGTGTGTTGGCTTTCCTTGACTCTGTTTTGTGTTTAAAAATGGGAGATATTTCCTTCTCTATTTGCTAAACCCGTGCTATTGCAGATGTGTCAAAGTGCTCAAGATAACAACTGGATTATTAATCATTTGAAAGGATGTAAGCTGACAATCCCTAAAAGATGAATGGCTTCTATTTGTAAAAAGAATCTCTTCACTCAAGTTGCTAGCCCACAGCAGACTTGACAATTGTGGGTCAATAATTACTCCAATACCTGAACTTGATTTTGAAAAGCTAAATTGAATTCATGCTAGCTATGTAGATATAACTGTGGATTTTCTTGGTGTTCTGTAATAGTGAACAGATTGTATGTAGCTGTATAGTATGATTTATATGGACAAAACACAGTAAAACCTCTTGGTCAATGGTTCAACTGAAGGGATTAGAACAATACTATTATCTCATTATCAATCATTTGAGCATAGAAAATTGCTCCACTGAGCTATGGAATCCACTAGGTATGTTGCCCTTATATGTCAGAAATTTTTTTGTTGTTGTTAAGATTTACAACCTGTATCCCAATCTTAATCTCCCTAGGGATTCTGCATGTCTTTACTAAATATCCTGTGTCTTGAGCACTACTTTACTAGGTCAGAAGTTCTAGAGATGACTCTTAAGCATATTAATTCTGATCCTTAAATCAGTTCTGGGTAGCCTTAGAGACATGCAAGGCATTTACTCCCTCAAGAGCAGCAGAGCATGCTGCTTCCTCAGCACACCATTCCAAAGCAGACGGTGAAGAGTTACAAAGTGGTCTCACAAAACTGGGTCACTAGGCAACAAAATGACAGATGAAATTCAATAATAATAAATATGAAATAATGCATATTTGAAAACATAACCCCAACTAGACGTATAAAATGAGGGGCCTAAATTAGCTGTTAGCGTTTCAGAACGAGATCTTGGAGTCAGAGTGGATAGATCTCTGAGAACATCTCCTCAGTGTGCTGCAGAAGTTAAAAAAAGATAACAAAATATTAGGAACCATCAGGAAAGGGATAGATAAATAAGACAGTAATAAGACAGTAAATATCATAATGTCGATATGCAAACCCATGGTACATCTACACCTTGAATACTGCGTGCAGTTCCGGTCACTACGTCTCAAAAAAGATATATTAGAAGTGCAAAAAGTACAGAGAAGGGCAACAGAAGTGATAGAAGAGCTTTAAGGAGAGATTAAAAAGAATGGGATTCTTCACCTTGGAAAAGAGATGACTAAAGGGGGTTTTGATAGAGGTTAATAAAATCATGAATGGTATGGAGAAAGTGACTAAGGAAGTGTAATTTACTTCTCCATGGAATGCAAGAACCAGGAGTCACATGATGAAATTAATAGCCAGCAGGTTCAAAATTTTTACCAAAAGAAGTATTTGTTCACATAATGCACAGTCAACCTGTGGAAATCATTGCTAGGGGATGTTGTGAAAGGCAAAAATGTTTTTCAAAATAGTTAAAATAAGTTAGATAAGTTCACAGAGAATAGTCAGTGGCTATTAGCCAACCTGGTCAGGTAAGCAATCCCATGTTCTGGGTGAACCTAAGCCTCTGACTACCAGATGTCAGGATTGGATGGCAGGAGATGGGTCACTTGGTAATTGCCCTGTTCTGTTCATTCTCTTTGACATATCTGGCACAGGGCATTGTCAGAAGACGTGACACTGGGCTAGATGGATCATTGCTCTGACCCAATGTGGCCATTCTTCTGTTTTTATACCCCTGGTGAAATAGTAATGGAACCTGCATCTACCTCAATGCTGCAAAAATACCATTATGACACTTAATTAGATCTCTTCATTCTGTGCATTAAGTATTTTTTTAATAAAACATTGTTCCCACAATAGGCTATCTAAAATCCAGACATAAAATTAATGAGATGCCCAAAATAACTTTGTTCAGAAAAGCCTGGGTGAGGATGGAGGCACACATAGGCCATGTGTTATCCCTGAGGCTGTGTAGCACAGATCACCCAACTAGCTAGTCCTAAATGAATTCACAACTCTAAGAAAATCATCATTTATGTAGTGGATGCGTGTTCATGATTTTGTTTGGTTTTTTTTTTGACTAATGCAAAAAAAAAAAAATCAATAGTGGCCTAGAACTTAATCACTTTTAAATAATTTCTTTAAATAGAAAGAGAAGTGATTGTTGATTCTTTCTTTCTTTCTTTCTCCTGCAATTGTGAAGATTACTGGCATATCTATCTGTCTGTCTAGGACTAATATATATTTGTGTGTGCATATATATGAGAATTTGCAGAGAGAGAGAGGACTTCATAGAAAGAAGACTTTATATATGTATATATAAAAAGAGAGAGAGTGATAGGGAGCCTAATGGGAATGGTCAGAAGTCTAGGAAGGAAAGCAATAGTGCTAGATCCCTTGTCAACAATTGGAAAGGTGTCTGGTTCACAAACAGGAATACCTATATAATCCCCTAAGAGAACATGTCTGCAGCCTGTGACAAAAGAAACATTCCCACTTGGTTTCAGTGAGATTAAAAAGTATAAGCAACTTTGCTTCTTAGTCTCCTGAGCCTGGCAGGAACAACAGGGAGAGCAATAAAGCTGGGAAGGCAATCTTGCTGTAGGGCAGACTGGCTTGTCCAAGTTGACAAGGTTATTAAAAGATTCTGAGTAGCGCTGGTACTGGATTGCAGCAGAATGTTTAACTGTGTATTACCCCTACCACTGCTCAGCTGTCGCCTTTATCTGTAGGCAGCCGTGGCAATCCCACTTTCAGAGTGCTAGAGCTATTCTTATTTACAGCAAAGGAGGATCTGGCCCTCAGAGTTTGAAGCACACATACAAATGAACAGAACAGATCTCGCTCTTCTGGGCTGATAAACAAATAGACTTTCTAGCACAACAGTCTTCATGTTATAAACTCATATGGTTAAATACCTTGAATGTATATTGTGCATCTTTCATCCCAGTGATTCTGCAGTACTTTTAATACTTTTCCAGTTCCTGAACAGTCAAAGCAGAACTGGGGAAAAGGGAGGCAGATCCATTGCAGTTGATAGAACTATAAGAATTTACACCAAATAAGTTTCTTGCCCTGAATTTCTGAAGTACATTGATTTGTACATGGGAAAGCAATGGATGATGCTGGGATTCAACATATTTCTCCTAGTTTAATTCTCAAACAATTTGTTACTCACCTTGTGTAAAGATAACAAAAACAACAGCAAACAGTCAACATAATCAATTCACCCGAAGGATTTCAGCTAAAATACACCTGTGGCTAGCAGTAGCTGCAGTCTGTCTCTGTACCCTTCTTTTTCCCACTCGGATCATTCTTTCTGACTTTGTCTAAAGTGATTCTTTTTGGGAGCTTTCCCATTGTGTTACTACCAGAGTAGTTCCACTGGTGGTGGCAATGGGAAGCAATGATATTAGCTCTAGTTTAGACAGGATTCACGCATTTTTTACTACCATCCCCTGGAAACATGCTTTTATCATCTCTAATAAACACTGTCTTTAGGCCACTGATGGTAGACAGTGGCCTATCTACTCTAGGCCCCCATCTTACCCTCCAGACACGCTTAGATCAATGGAAATTAACTGGGATTAGCAGTAATATGTCATTTTAAAAAACTTTCCGTAAAGCAGAAAGGATGCTCGCTCCAATTTCTTGTCTAAGCACCATATCATTTAGCCCTGCTTTGAATGAGTCTCATATAGTGGAGCATAAAATGGTGACAACAGCAGGTGGTTATCTTTACTAGGAATGCCAACATTGCTAACCCTCTTGAGGCTGGGGTTAGCAATGGTAGGAGATTTTTTAGAAAATTTTCTCAGTGTTGGGAACTCATTTGCAATTCAGTGATCTGTTCTTCAGTTTGGGCAGCAATGGAGTTTGCTAAAATCTCTGGTGCAAATAACTTGGCCCCTGAAAAAGTATCATGGCACTGCAAAATGATTGTAAAAGTAGTCAAGTTGTCTAGGCTTTATTTCTCATCCAGTACATTAGCATAGTGGTTCCTAACCTTTTCTCTGCCACATCACATCTCAAGTTCCAGTTGCTCTTCTCCCTACACCCAGCTGGTGGCTGCAGGAGGGAAACAGAAGGGCGGAGGAACCAATGCACTGTTCACAGAGGCAGGGAGGAGGGAAGAGAATGAAATTGAACTCTGATTGGTTGCTCTGCCCTGCAGGAGGTGGAGTAATGAGGCAGATGGACAACCAGAAGGTGGCTGCCTCTCTTGTTCCCCCATGTACTTTTTCAAACAATTCCATGGCAGACCTGTTTGGGCCAGATGGCACACCATAGTTCTGTGGCATACCAGTTGGGAAATACTGCTTTAGCAAGTGCTTTAAGATGGTTGAGGTGTTGGGTGAAGAGCCTCTGTAAGAAAAGGGTGGAAAGTTTCATCCTTCCATCCCAACACCCCAGTAACACACACATCAATGACATTTTATGTTCTGGCTAAGGGTGGTTCTTTTCTGAGCTGGTAGGGCTGGGAAGGAGTCAGTGAGTGCTTCTATCATCAGAAATAATATAATAAAAATCAGTACGTTTCAAGGGAATAAGGGCCTGATTCTGTAAGGTACTGAATGTCAAATGCCTTAACAACATTAAGGCAATAAGAATAAGTCAGTATTGTACTATCATCCAAAATGAGCTGTGTAGGGTTATTAAAATTAACTGTTCCCTTTGGGAACTGGCTGAGATTATTATCCATGTAAGTTTTAGATCAGATATCCATTATTTTAATTTTCACACTTTTTCAAAAACCACTTTGGGCAATGCCAATATCTAATGCTGTTTTGGAAAAAAAGATGACAAATTCCATATAAAATGTGTTGTGTTTGAGGATAAGGTTCACCATCATGATCATAATTAATTCTCATTGCCTTACTCTGTATACATTTGCCCTTCCATGCTAAACACATTATAATGTCAAAATAGATCTAGTCCAATAATTTACCATATAGTGTTAACACTAGATAATAATATTGTCATTTGACACTTGTGAGGTCCAAATCTTGCTACTTGGGACAGCCAAACAAACAAGGAGTCCCGTGGCACTTTTAAAGACTAACAAATTTCTTTATCACATGAACTTTCGTGGGAGAAAATCCCACTTCGTCAGATGCTTCAAAGTGGGATTTTCTCCTACGAAAGCTCATGCGAGAAATAAATTTGTTAGTCTTTAAAAGTGCCACAGGACTCCTTGTTTGTTTGGCTGATCTAAACTAACATGGCTACCCCTTTGGAACTTGTCTACTTGGGACAGAATCTTAAAAGAAACAACGAGTCAACTGTAGTACCCAACGGAAGACCTTTTAATGCGATAAGCTTCAGTAGGTGGTGTCGGCCATTAATTAGTCCTGACCAAAAGTTATTCTGTGTATAAGCAAAACAGATCTGGTACAGACCAAGGACGTACCTTGCTCCCACTAAGTAGCAGATATAACTTGCAAGCTCTGTGAAACAAGACCGGGGCAAAGGAACGTTGTAAATAAGTGTGTAAATAAAAAACATTAAGGCTATGTCTACACCTAAAAATGCTAACTCGACTTAGTTAAGTTGACTTAACAAAGTTGACTTAAGTTCACACCAGAAGCCTAAGTCGACCTAGCATGTCCATGCAGGCACTTGCTAGGTTGACTTAGGAGGGGTGTATCATGGGAAGTGTGCCAACATGGCACCTGAGAAGGGCCCAATCTCCCAGCCAATCCCAATAAAAGAGGAAACGAGCTCAGCACCCTCCACTGTGCCTGGCAGCATGCAAGACGAGGAGGTCATGGACCTCACTCTGTTCATGCAACTTATCAGGACGGTGCTCGACACTTGCTTTGCAGTGCCCAGCGCTCTCTTCACGTGGATCACAGTCTTCTTGGACCCCAACAGCGCGGAGGCAGATAGCAGTGACACCACCATGCTGGCCCAGCAAGCTGCCGCACTGATGGTGCCCCCCGGGCCTCATCGCCTCTGGGCACAGGAAACCAGCAGCAACTGGTGGGACTGTGTCATCCTCACCACCTGGGACGACAACCAGTGGCTGCTGAACTTCCACATGAGCAGGCAGACCTTCCTGGAGCTGGTTCGTGAGTTCACCCCGGTCCTGCAGAGCAGGGACACCCGCTTCCGACCTGCCCTGCCTGTCGCCAAGTGAGTGGCCATTGCGCTCTGGAAGATGGCAACCCCAGACTCCTTTCACTCTGTTGCCCACCAGTTTGGGATCAGCAAGGCCACCATAAGGGCTGCCCTCCTGCAGGTCAGCAGGGCCATCAACCGGGTCCTGCTAGCCCACCTTGTCACCCCAGGCAACCTGCAGGACACCCTTGATGGCCTTGCTGCACTTGGCTTCCCAAACTGTGGGGGCATCATGGACGGGACCCACATCGCCATCTGAGCACCAGACCACCAGGCCAGGGAATACCAGAACCACAACGGCTACAACTCTGTGGTCTTGCAGGCCCCCGTGCACCACAGAGGGATCTTCACAAACATTTATGTGGGCTGGCCGGGGAAGGCACATGATGTCCATGTGCTCAGGAACTCTGGACAGTACCACCGTATGCACGTGGGCACCTTCTTCCATCCACACACCATCACCCTCGGGGACGTGCAGGTGCCCATCTTGATCATCGGAGATGCCATCTACCCCTTGCTCCCCTGGCTCATGAAGCCCTACACCAGAAACATGGATGCCAGCAGGGAGCTGTTCAATCAATGGCTGACCAGGTGCTGCCTGGGCATCGAGTGTGCCTTCGGCCGGCTCAAGGCGTACTGGAGGGCCCTCCTGATGCCCCTACATCTTTCTGAGCAAACCATCCTGGAGGTCATCAGCACCTGCTGTGTGATCCACAATCTGTGTGAGCTGCAGGGGGCAAGGGTCCCACCCCACTTCTGGGAGGCCAAAGCCCAATACCTTGCTGGCCAGTTTGAGCAGCCCAATGCTGTGCCCCTGATGCAGTGAGCCCAGCGGTGAGCGGTCCTCATCTGGGACATGCTCAAGGACCACTTCTTCACAAAGGAGCTACCAGGCACCCTCACCTCTGCACCTGCCCATGCCTGACCCCCACCCACCCATGCCTGCCCCCCAGTGACCCCCACCCACCCATTCCCAAACCAATAAAAAGAACAAGACCCGAAATAACAGTTTACATAGGTTTTATTTACAGGGAGAACTGAGGCTTGGGAGTTCAGGGGGAATGAGGGGGTTTGAGGTAGGAGCTGCAGGGGTTGGTGATTTGGGGGAGTGAGGGGGTTCGGGGAGTTGGGAGCTTGGGGGGAAGGAGAGGGTATGGGGGGCAGGAGGGTCAGGGAGGCAGTGCTAGTGGCCTCGGTTAGGCGGGTCCCAGGCCTGCAGGTGGCCACACTGGGTCCTGGGGAGCCGGCGACAGGACATGCTGGGGTTTGGGGCAGCAGCACCCTCGGCCTGCTGAGGGTGGAGCCTCTCCTCCAGCTGCCCCAGGGATGCGACGCTGTGCTCCAGGGCAATGGTCTGCCACTCAACCAGGTTGAGGAGAAGCTGGAGCATTTGCCACCTGGCCCTCCTGTGAGCACTGACCTGCTCCCTTCCAGGCCATCAGCTGGGCCTGCGACTCCTCAGCGAGGTGGACCAGGTCCCCGAGGTGCTCATCCTTGCTGTGGTATGCCCTCCTCCTCATCCTCATCAGGGCTGGTGGGGCCCTGGGAGTGCCACATGGCAAGGTGGCAGGGGCTGCTGGAGAGAAGCAGAGAGCATGGTTCCTCCCATTAGCTAGCTCACTAGTGCAGTGTGCAGCCTAACAGCAGCTGCTGTGCCCTGACCATCCCCCTGCTTCCCAATCCATGTCCTTTGGGACAGGGCCCCCTAGGTACACGCTGCCATGCTGTGCTGCCCAGGTCGGGTGTGGTGCCCATGGTGGTGAGCTGCAGGCAGCCTTGTCCCAGGGGAGTCTCCTGAGGCCACATGCCAGTGGTGTCGGGTGCATGCTGTGTGGCCCTGGTGCTCCTGCCTATTGTCCCCCATCTCTTGACATGCCCCCACACCGCTCGGGGCTGGGTCCCCCCCACCACACGGCCCATGGCCCCTCTGCCCTGTGGGAGGGCCTCATGCCCAGGATTCTGCTTGTCCCTGGGCCCTGTTCCCCCACAGTGCCTGCCCCATAGGCATGCCCAGCCCTGCCTGCAGGGAGGGAACACTCACCAGCAGGTGCCGCAGGTGTCTAGTGTAATGTCCCCTTGCCCAGGTGGTCTTTGTCAGGGGGAGCCTGCTCCTCCTCCTGCTCCGGGGCAGGGATGAGCTCGGGGCTGGTTCCAGGGTCCAGGGCTGGTGGGGTGCCCTCGTGCTAGGTAGTGTCGCCCAGCTCCAGCACCACACCCTCATGCAGCGAGCCCTCTTCCTGGTTGTCGTCCAGGGAGGGGAGCTTGGTGAAATTGACGGTGTGGGCTGGGAGGCCCATCCTCGCCCCCCACCCCCCAGGAAGGTGTGCAGCTCCTGGAAGTAGGGACAGCTGGTGGTGGTGGCTGCCTCTGGCCGCCTCTGGTCCTCCCGGGCCTTGTGGCACCGCTGGCGGAGGTCCTTAATCTTCACCTGCACCTGCTGGATGTCATGGGTGTTCCCCCTCTCCGCCAGTGCCTGAGAGACAGTGTACACCTCCTGGTTGCGGTGGGTGCCCCACAACTGGGAAAGCATTGCCTCGTCCCCCCATATGGCTCTGAGGGCGAGGAGCTCCTCATTCGTCCAGGATGGGGCCCTCCTCCTTTGCTGGCAGCTGCTGCTGCCCTGAGACATCTTGTCAATATGGCAGTCCTGGCCAGCTCTGAGGAGCAGGGTGGGCAGGGCTTTGTCCTGCCTGTGGTAGCCCAGGGCAGGCGCTTCCTGGAGCCAAGAACCCTGGGAGGAAGGTCAGGATGCCATTTAGATCGACCTAGTCAATTAGGTCGACCTAATGCGTCCACACAAGGTTTAAGTCGACCTAATAATGTCAACTTTAGTGTTAGGTCGACCTAACAGGTGGGATTTATTAAGTCGACTTAAGGAAGCCCTTAAATCGACTTAATGAAAGCCTGGTGTGGACAGGGACTAAGTTAGGTCGACTTAAGCCTCCTTAAGTCGACCTACCTTGCAAGTGTAGACATAGCCTAGATGTACATTCATTTTACCCACTTAGTAAGTTCAAAAGGTATAAAAACTGGCTAAGCCCCTCCCCAAATTGGAACCTCATCGTTGGGGCAACTGCTATGTTCACTGCCACGAGTCATCCTTTCCCACGCTTCATGCCTGCAGTCGTTTAACTGGGGTTCCCGTCTGCTGAAGGAGCGTAAGCATTCGTGCTTTCCTATTTCTTTGCTTTCTTGTCTGTGTTTTTCAATAACACTGTTTTGCTTTTATCTTTTACCTTGTTTCCTGATGTTGTGCCTACTGAATCAAACGAATCTTAGGACCTGAGCTATAGGCTGCAGCCAGGGTCCTGTAATCTTCTCGTAACATCAACATGCTTTATGTTATCAGCCTACCCCACTCCAAAGCCTAAGGTCTTAGTATTCATGTCATTTTGTTGTTTCATAAATCTGATCCCCTAAAACTCATGATAATAAGGCTGTAATTTTGCTTTCAGTTACATTAATGTTGATGTGAGTAACTCCACTGAAATGAACAGAGTTACTCTGGATTTACACTGATCTGAATGAGTTTGGCATGGTATGAAGTGGATGAAGGATGTCCTTGTTACAACATTAGTCTGTGACTCAAGAGATTCTTCCCCAGGTTTCCTTCATGACCTTGGGTAAGTCCCAGTCATCTAGCTATGCCTTTGGTTCCCCAGAGATAAAATGGAGATAATATTTCCCTACCTCACAGGGGTGTTAGGAGGACAAATCTATAAAAAAAACCTAAGAGGTATTCAAATAATGCAATTATGGGTCCATATAAATACATAGATTGGCATGATTAAATCTGACTGCAAAAAATGCAACATATCATCTTTTACTATAACATGGGAACTTCTGTGTTATGTATAAGCTAGCCTTGGAAAATGAAATTCTCAAGGAAACTGTTACATGTTTGTTGAAATTTAATAAGACAAATTGAAGTAAAATAAATGAATGTAATATTTAAAAGAGATGTTGCATAAGAAAACAAAACTATCAACATATTTAATGAAAAAACCAAATTGCCCCTTAAAAAAATGTGTGTGAAAAATGGACTGTTAGATTGGTGCTTGTCTAATGCTGTTTCTGCAGCAAGGCATGCATTAAGTTAGTTGAGAGCAACAAGCTGGAATTATTTTGAGATACTATGTATCATTTCTTTAGAATAATATAATCAACTGTTCTATCTCAGGCAAATCGGTCCCTTAAGCAATAAATGTCTCCTGATTATTTATCTCATAAGCAGTCAACTAGAACAGAAAAAAACAGAGTTGTACTTTCCTACTGAATTTCTCCTCTGTGGCAAACATACTTGCAGAAACAATTAAACGTCTTGAAGAGAACATCTCTCATTTCCTATGATGCATAGCTGAATTTGGTAACTAGCATCTGTGAACACAGGGAAATTACTGGGGTACCGGGTTAATCTATATATACTGACATAGTTACAAAGGCATGACTACCTATTGGGCAGTCTATTTGATATGAAATTTGACCACTGCATGTGGATCCAATAAAAATTTTACCCCATCCCCCTTGTCTCGCTGCTATCCAGGGACTAAGATGGCTACAACACCACAAACACGTATATTAGTCATTTTTGTCTTCTCTGCTCTTAATGAGAAATATAAATATTTGAAAAATACAGTGAAATATATTGCAATACATCTATCTTTTACTGTCTTGTATCCTGGTTAATTGGGGCCAACTCTGCTAGTTTACTCACACTAGTGGTCTTGTCTTATTGAAGTCTATGGGAACATTCATGTGAGTAAGGGAAGCAAGAATAGACCCATTAAATATGCTTTATTTTTCCTTTCTGCAAAAGACCCTCCAAGTAAGTGGTCTCAGTTATTCTTTTAATGCTGGACTTTGAAGGTTGGATGTAAAGAAATAGCTGTCCCCAGTGTCAGAGGCAAGTACTTCTTCAGTTTCTTGAGGTAATGGGCAAGAAATACAGGCAACACCATTGGAAAGCAAACTTTTCCTTTCATTGCTGTATGACATAGTCTTTTAAAATATCCTGCAGAAGAAGGGTTGGAATTGAAAGCCATGCACTGCATTCTTGGCATTGGAAGAAAACGCTTCTGTTCATAATAAA
Organism: Pelusios castaneus; assembly: GCA_007922175.1. Taxonomy (NCBI): domain Eukaryota; kingdom Metazoa; phylum Chordata; order Testudines; family Pelomedusidae; genus Pelusios; species Pelusios castaneus. The sequence continues at coordinate 15,730,567 of ML685785.1, read as the reverse complement.
TTGCAGAAATCATTCACAACAGTTCATTTGAGTGAAAACCAGCCCTCTGTGGTCCTTGCAATGTTCTGTAAGCATCAACTAGAGGGTTATCTTTTGATTGACTAATTAATTAGTTAATTAGGACTTTGAAGATAAGTATTATTCCTATTTTCCTCAATTAAGTGCTTTTGCCTAAAATTAGGACACCCTGGGAGCTAATCTCAGTTGTACTTGCATTTCCAGCTATTCTTTTTAAGATCCTAAGTACAGCAGTGTGGTGGTCTAAGAACTATTGTGCTGAAATGGCTGCTTATTACTCTGTCTCACTGCTGCCCGGCTGGCCTCACCCACCTATTTTATCTTCCATTATACTGTGATTGTAAGCTTTTTGGGGGCAGGGCCTGGTTTTTGTTTTTGTTACACGTTGTACACCTTGTAGCACAATGAGTCTCTGATTGCAATTTATAAGGACTACTACAATACAAATAAATATTGTATAGAGATGGTAAAGAAACAGAAACATTATTCACAAAAAATTCATTCTTTTTCATTTTTCTTCACTGAAAAATCAGAATTGGGAAAGTGTTCACCAGCTCGAATAATAAATAAAAATAACAATAGCTAATGGTTTAAAAGAGGGGTGGGGAGGCCAAACTCACAGATTCTCATGCTGAATCTTCCACTGACTCATTCTGTGATTCTTTTAACCTATCTGGTCTTTATTTTACCCATCTGCAGCATGGGCATAATGCTACCACCCTCACTTTCAGGGGTGCTCTGAGGCTTATTTAATATGAATTTACAAAGGCCTTTTATCAGAGGTTAAAGTAAGGGATAGTAGCATAGTTGAAGCTGCCTGGCTTTGGAGCGTAGTTCTCTTTCAGAGCATCCATTCCTTCCTTGGCTGGTATCATGCAAGCTCCCCTTCCTTTTATAACCTACATTAACCATTGCCATTGAGAGCTTATAAATAGGATTTTCCAAAGCACTCAGCATTGGCCTAACTCTATATCTTTTGAAATCAATACTACCATTTTTATTGGCTCAAATAGGGGAAGAGTTAGGCCAATTTGTATTTCTCACCATCAAAGTAAAAGTTCAATGCATTAGATCTAGAAACACTTAAGAGGAACATTGTCAACATAATATCAGCTGTTCAAATAAATCTCTCTTTGTGCCACCCACAAATAATGCCATACATTATAGCTACAAACACTTTACAAATCTGATTTCCTTTTCACCAGCATCTGTGTTGTTTATTTGTTTTTTGCAGTATCCTCAACTTGGACAACAACACTAAAGTGGCCACTTTCACTTTCTGTCTATAGTTCCTGCCATTTTCTCCTTTTCACACATTGAACTTTTATTTTATGTATTAACTTATTTGAGTTTCTTTCATTGGAAGGGTGTTTTTTAATAAAAGAAAAAATACCTTGTTTTACTAGTTTATAAAACAAGCCGTGAAAACATATCTTTTCGCAGTTCATTCTGCATTTGTCTCCATTATTGTTTAACAGTTGAGCTCAAGTTAGTTGCCCTTTAAATGAAAGGCATTAGGACATGGACATGACAATTGCAGATGCTGGTTGAAGGATTTGGCACTGGTGACATCTATGAAAGATGGGAGGAGGGTGTAAGTTTGATCTCACAGCAGTGCAAGTCTGGACACTGATATTAGATCAGAATAAAACTAGTATAAAATTGGATTCAGATCCAGGATATAGATACAGATTGCAGCCCAGATACTCAAAAGTATTTAGGAATATAACTCCCACTGATTTCAATGAGAGTTAGGTGTCCAATACTTTTGAAGATCTGGGCCCGAGAGCATTCAGAGATACTAAAGAGTGCGCACGTTCATTTGACTGTGCCAACGTATTCTCTTTATCAACAGTGATGTGATTCACACAGCTAAATCCATGCCCATCATGCTGAAAATTTATGCCTGAAACCTGGCTGCAAGAAGAAGGGGGTAAAAAGAAAGAATAAAAATAACAATTTCCCTCCCTTTGTAGAGAATCAACTTGTAATATTGAGTGGCAATGATCACTCTCTTTAGGTTTTTCAAAAGTGGCTGCTTTGTCTTTTTTTTGGGGGGGGGGGGAGGGAGGGAAGAGGGGGGTGGAGAGAAGGGAAGGATTAGCAATATAAACAATGAAATCTGAATCTTGATGTCTTAAAACTCAAGATAATCCTAGCAAGTTGTGAGTGGTGCAATGGGATAATTTGAAATGTAAATGTGACATTCTCCTCCATGGTAAATTAACAAGACATGACTGCAGGCTTTCCTTGTCACATTCAAAGAGTCACTCGCTCTCTCTCCTCTCATCTAATGCTATGACAATAGACAATCACCAGGAGTCTTCTTCAAATAAATATCAAATCAAGTCCTTTCCATACACAGAAGTGACATATGTACTGAATTATCTTTTATTCATTTTGCTCAGAATCATGTGGCTAGAAACATCATATTACAGGATGATGTGACAGGAATGCATTTCCCATCCGACCCCCCAGTAGCATCACAAGACAAAAGGGAGAGTCGTCCCCCCCTTACTGAGTTAAACAGCATCTATTTCAAGATCAAGAAGGCCCAGATGTTGTTTTATTAAACAGATTAACAATGTAAACAGGGTGGCGATTGATGATCTTCTCTGATCACACTGGGTATTTACAAATATTAAATAAGGTGTCTCTCAAATGGAAAGAGATGGATTGGAAGTTTGTATTTAAATTTATATTGCTCATGACTTATTAATGAGGCAGGTTTTCTGCTGTGTCCAATTTCCTCTCTGCAGAGCAGAGAGAAAATGGCAGGGAGGATGGCTAAGGCTCCATGGTGATGTCTACACTTACAAAAGCTAGTTTGAATTAGTTAATTCGAACTAACTAATTCAAACTAATTTTAGCATGGCCCCACTAGAATGCTAGTTCAAACTAGCCACGGCCATGCAGGGCACTTACTTAGCTCGAATTAGTCAGTTGCATGATGGTCAATCTGCCGATTAGTTCGAACTAAGCAGTTAGTTCGAACTAATATGGCCACATTGACTTAATTCGAACTAACTATTTTGAATTAAGGGTTAGTTCGAACTATGTAATTGAATTTATTAGTTCAAATTAAGGAAGCCAAAACCCTTAGACAAAACCCTGGCTGGGATAATTTAGGGGGAGTGGTCCTGCTTTTTAGCAGGGGGTTGGACTAGATGACCTCGTGAGGTCCCTTCCAACCCTATGATTCTATGATAAGCCCCTTAATTCGAACTAATGAAAGCCTAGTGTGGCCAAGGCTTACATTAGTTTGAATTAAGCTTTCTTAATTCGAACTAACTTGCAAGTGTAGACATAGCCATGATTTTCTGTGTAGCTCCCTCACAAGTTAGAGCAGCCTCCAGGCTATGCTCTTATAGGGACTGCCTGCCGGCTGGGGATAGCTGGACATGTGCTAGCTAGTACCCACCCTTCATCCCTTCTTGATCTCAGCATGTCCCCCCTTTCCCATCACCAACATAGCTTTGAATCAAGTGCTGCATGGAAGGAAAGTAGGAACAAACTCCATGGTCTGTACATCTGCTAGGTCCCCTCTATGGCTGGAGTATCCTCTGCAGGGATTTACAAAAGGCTTTCTCTCACTTTGTGTTGCCTAAGCATTGTGAAAGGAGTGAACTGTGGCAGAAAGACTGCTCCAGAAACCTCAATAATAGCTTCACACTAACTACAGGACAGCTCTGGAAGACAAGGGCAACATTTAGTTTAAATAAAGAAGGGATCTCTTTTGTGGCTACGTGCTGGAATCATGCAAAGGTTTACAAGTGGCTCTCTGAACAAATGACTGAACTGGAGTATTCCCAAAATGAGAGGTGTCAGAACAAGGGTCAGAAAGTGAAAGAGCACTACAGCACCACTAGGAACTCCAGCATGACTCAATCCTTTTATGATGAGCTTGGTAGGATCCATGTTCATAACTTCCTTGGAGTTGCACTCTCCTCCCTGGTTCTCAACAGGATTCTTGGCACCTGTGAGAGGGTTTCAAATCTATAGATGGTATTCTCTATTAACCCATTCACTGGTGCATCTACAACTTCTGGATGTTTGATTTCAGTCTGCTTTCTCCTGGCAGACACAGAGTAGCTAATGTATAACATTCTTTCTAGAATTTCCACCTTAAAGAATTTAGCTATCATATGATCTTCCTGGGACTCCTGGTTCTTCAGTAGAAACAAACAGAAGCCTGTAAAAACCAACCAAAATGGTCAATTGGAATTTCCAAGAGGGCTGAAATAGATTTTGCACACCCAGTGAGCCAGTTTGTTGATTTTAAATAGTAGACCCACCAACACACACAGCATTCACACAGGAAACAGGGCGTGCAGTTTTGGGAGGTCAGGTTTTGAAGAATTTTGAATTGCCCCGGCAAGGCTGGATTTGTGTGCAAATTAAATCCGATTCCGAAGTTTGTCACATACACATGAAAAATACAAAACCTGACCGTGAAATTTATGCATACTATCCTAACGCTTCAGACCCGTAGTTAAGACATTCAACTGAGGTCATTGACGCCTGCCTATGGTATCGGATAAGGTGATAAGTTAAAGACCCCATGACACACTATTAGGGGGAAAGAAGAGTTCTGGTGTTCAGCATTTCTTCTCTCAAAATAAAATGGGATCTAAAATCAACATTTAGATTCTTATCTGAAATGTGCCTTAATTAGAAGAAACAAATGTGAGGCAAGATCTTGGTGTCCTGTTCCTGGTCCCACACTATATCTATATCTATATATATACTCATATATATATATATATGAGTTGACTTTGAGCAAATCACCTAGCCACTCTGTGCTTCATTTTATCCTTCTGAAAAATGATTCCAATAATATTGACAGTACCAGAGAGAGACTGTGTTGTGAGGCTGAATTAATTCATGTTTGTAAAACCACAATGACTTCTTTGGAGAAAAGGTGCTTATAGAAGCGCAACACATTATAGCTGTCTCCTGGCAGTGACCACTAACTATAGTTAATAGTTGCATGAATGATTTCAATCACAGGCTTTATTTAACGATTGAACTTTATGTTGATGCTGACAGGAAATGGGCATCATCAGTGAGAACAATGAAGTAACTGTGTGTATATCATATTATATCTTGACAAGTGCATTTTGAATTAGAAAAGGAATTTTTAATTTGATGCCTTAGCACAGCAGCCAAAGCATGTATAATGGCTTGTGATCTGCAAGTTAAAAATGCTGATTTAACTGTGATGCAAGAATACTTTAAAGTGGAGCCCTTTTTGATTTCCATATTTCCTGGCAGAAATACACCAGTTATTGAATAACATTTGCATGATGTGTCTGTTTTATATCCTTAATCAAATTAAAAAACTTAAAGAAAAATGCATTATTTATAATGGGTTATGTAACAGGATTTCATCTTAGTCAGTTGAGTATTTATGTTAAGTACAGTTATTTGACAGATGTTGACGCTGCCCAAAACCTAAAATAAAAGAAAAATATAGTCAGAAATGGTATATTGCATTTCCTCTGACACAGTTGGAACATGAAAGCAGTAGATAATATACTCTACTAGGGATTTTAATATGATCATTATTATATCCTCTGTCTTGGTCTTATGTACACTTGCTGTAACCATTCTGCTGATACAGATCAGGATTTTGATGGTTGATTTTAGCAAAAGAGAGAGTCAACTCATAATATAGAATCATAGAATTATAGGGTTAGAAAGGACCTCATAAGGTCATCTAAATTGGAGTACTGGGCCAAAAGAAATATCATGAGGTTCAACAAGGACAAGTGCAAAGTCCTGCACTTAGGACGGAAAAATCCCATGTACTGCTACAGGCTGGGGACCAATCGGTTAAGTAGCAGTACTGTAGAGAAGGACCTGGGGGTTATGGTGGATGGGAAGCTGGATATGAGCCAACAGTGTGCTCTTGTTGCCAAAAAGGCCAATGGCATATTGGGCTGCATCAGTAGGAGCGTTGCCTGCAGATCGAGGGATGTGATTATTCCCCTCTATTCGGCACTGATGAGGCCACATCTAGAATACTGTGCCCAGTTTTGGGCTCCCCACTACAGAAAGGAGGTTGACAAATTAGAAAGAGTCCAGCGAAAGGTAACGAAAATGATTAAGGGTCTGGGGCACATGACTTACAAGGAGAGACTGAAGGAACTAGGCTTATTGGCTATGTCTACACTACAAAAAGTTAGGTCGACTTTTTTAAGTCCACCTAATAAGGTGGACTTTAAGTTGACCTAAAGTCGACCTTATTGGGTCAACTTAACAGAGTGCCTCCCCTGAATGAGGACTTAGTAAATCGACCTAACTGTCCTTAGGTCGACCTAATAAAGTAGACTTAAGTGTCCACACTGTGCTTAGGTCGACCTAAGGAGCTGACTTCAGGGTTAGGTTGACCTAACTGGTGGTTCTTATTAAGTTGATCTAAGCTTTCATTAAGGAATTTCTTAAGTTGACTTAATGAAAGCCTGGTGTGGACAAGGACTAAGTTAGGTCAACTTAAGCCTCCTTAAGTCGACCTAACTTTCAAGTGTAAACATAACCATTTAGTCTGCAGAAGAGAAGACTCAGGGGGGATTTGCTTGCAACCTTCAACTACTTGAAGGGGTGCTCCAAAGAGGAGGGAGCTAGGCTGTTCTCAGTAGTAACAGAGGACAGAACAAGGAGCAATGGTTTCAAGTTGTGGTTGGATAGGTCAAGGTTGCATATTAGGAAAAATTTTCTCACTAGGAGGGTGGTGAAGCATTGGAATGGGTTACCTAGGGAGGTGGTGGAATCTCCATCTCTGGAAACATTTAAGGCCCGATTAAATAAAACCCTGGCTGGGATGATTTAGTGGGAGTGGGCCTGCTTTTAGCAAGGTGTTAGACTAGGTTTCCCTGAATCCTGTCCCTGCCCTCCAGTGTGTCTACCATCCCCCCCTGTTTGGTGTCATCTGCAGACTTACTGAGTGTGTAATCTGTCCCATCATTCAGATCATTAATGAAGATGTTGAACAAAACCAGCCCCAGGACCGACCCTTGGGGGACTCCACTTGTTACTGGTTCCCAACTAGACATTGAGCCATTGATTCATATTTAATCCATTTTTTATATGGGACATGAGACAAGAAGATAAGACAAAGACATTGGGACCAGGATAACATAAAGTCAAGGGGATAGCAAATGTAATAAATATTGAAATTTATGAAAAAAGCTTCATTAGGTGATTGGTTTTCAGAAAGATTCAGCAACTCCTAAGAGGCAGCGTGTAAATGGCCATTTGTGAAAGCTGGAATAAATGATCTTTTTTGTCATTAAAAAGATGGTTGTAATAGTAAAATTAGAAATTCATTAACTTTGCTCAGCAAGGTCTCCAGTAGCCTCATTTATTCAGCTTTCAATAGTCCATTGTGCATGCCAAGATAGACTCTCAGTCAGTTATATGATTTTATTTTTTCATAAAATGGTTATTTTTCATTCATTCCAATACTATATGTCATGCAGTTCATAAACTGATTTACAAATCCCATAATATCAAGTGTCTATTCCCATCAGCCCTTACAGAACTTTAATATTTATGTGATTTCATTCAATTTCATTTGTCTTGGACTTTTTTTTTTAATACATAAAGACTAAATGATAGATTTAGTGACCACTGGGCAAAACAATTGATTTGATTTGACATCTGTGTTCCAATAAAATGTAATACTGTCATTAGGTTTTTTTCCCTTTGACAGCTGAGAAGAAAGATATTTAATCTTATGACAAAATGTCATTTTAGTGATTTAGGGAACATAAAGACATATTAGCCAGTTAGAATTGTATCACGGGCAGACAAAATGAGAACATGTGCATGGTCAAAAAAATAAAAGGTCACCGATGTTGCAGCAGAACAGATGTGAGAGAGCATTTGGCCAGATGTTATCCCTAAATAAGAATTCAGAGCAATTGTTTTAACTCCTTTCATACAAGGAGTTTGGTTCAAAATTCAACCTTTGGCCTGATTCCGATCTCATTTACACATGGATATATTATTAAGTTATTCCAAATTTATACTGGTGCAGTGAAGCTGACCACAATACCTAACTTTTAGGAGCGTGGACAATTATTGTGATTCACAAAGCCTAACTTAGGTGCCTAAGCTATGATATAATGAGTGGGGTAGGAGAAAGGCACCTTAGGCTGAGATCCACGAAAATCAGCATGCAGAGCAGGGACCTTCTCAAGCTAGCTAGTATGACCGTGAAAGTGTTGTTTGCTACACCCCCACCCACTCGCAGGGAGAGGAGATAGCAAGCATTTCTTCCAGTTATCCACCTCTGGGAGTTAGAGGTCTATGCAGGAGGAGGTGTCCACCTCCTCTTTAGAGTTAGGTGTCTATGAAGGTTTTGTAAAAAAATGGGGGGAAAGCCCTCATAACTTTAGCTGGTGATTGGGTACTCAACTGAAATGTAAGAAACCTCCAGTTCAAGCAGGCTGGATTAAGGGGTTCAGGGGCTCTGGGTTGCCCACTTTTGTGGGGACCCCAGTCTAGCCCCCTCCACTATGGGCCCTCCAATCTGGGTCTCCAGCCCTCCACCATGGTGGCCTGGGGGCAGGGTTGGCCAGTGTGTGTCCACTGCAATTTGGGGATGGAGTTGGATGGTGCATGGGGCAGCCTCCGATAGCAGTGCTCCAAGACCCGGAGTGCAGCATACATGTGCTGGCTGGCCCTGCCCCTTGGGGCAGACTGGCCAGCCTGGGAGCAGGTTGGGGTGGGGCAGGACAGGAGTGCTGCAACTTTAGGGGCTGCAGCCCCGGGTCCCCCTTCTGGCTGGAATGCAGGTGTGCAGCGCCTATAGCCCCTGTATTGATCCAGCCCTGAGTTCCAGACTCTCATCCACCTGAGCAGGAGAAGGCATTTGTATAGGGATTTACCACCATGAACGAGACTGTGATAACCAATGGCTTATGGGATATTCAGATCTGAGATTTCCTCAGTCTCTCCTGTTTAGAGCTATTATATTCTGGAGAAATAATTAAATAGTTAAATAATTAAATAATCAAATAGCTACTGGAATGGAGGAGCAGGACAGGATACAGTGTCTTCCACATCCTGGGTTAGTGCTTGAACTACCAAGCTAATGAGTTATTCTTTTCCCCCCTCCATGACTCAGTGGCTATGTCTACACTTGTAATTTTAAGTCGACTTTAGCTAAGTCGACTTAACTAAGTCGACTTTAAGTCAACCTAGTTAAGTCGACTTAGTGAGTCTAAACTTAAAATTAAAGTCGACTTTGGGGGAAACTTACAAAGTCAACCTAGAGCATCCACACTGGATGCCTAGGTTGACTTCTAGGGGCTAGGGGGACCTAGGGCAGATCCACGGGGGCAGGGTGTCCAGTGCCAGGGGACTCAGCCTTTGCCCCATTGTACCTATGTACAATGGGGCAAAGGGGGACAGGGACTCTGGCAGGGCATAGGGGCAGGGTGGGCAGGGCTCTGCCCTGCCCTTTGGGGGGGCATGCCAGGGTCCTCCTGTGCCCCCCCGGCAGGGAGGGCATTGGTGTAGTCCTGGGGTAGCCCTAAGTCGACTTAGGGCTACCCCACGGCTACACTGGCTTAAGTCGACACTAGGGAGTCGACTTAAGCCTTAGGTCGACTTATTTCGAGGTTTCATAAAGTCAACTTAATTTTCATTAAGTTGATTTTATTTTCCTTAAGTCGACTTAAGCAAGCTGCTTAAGTCGACTTAAGGAAACTGTAGTGTAGACGTGGGGTAAATTAAGTCAACTTAAGCAAGCTAAAGTCTCTTAAGCAAGCCTAAGTGTGAGAGATAGCACAAGAACGAGAATGACTCTGTAGTAGAATATATCTATGATGGGAAATAATTGTCACAAACAGAAGTGGTGTCACAAGAGGCTATTTCACAGTTGTATGAAGTTATCGCCCCGACAGAGACATAATAGATGGGGATAGGTGAAGCTTTCTCCACATCCAGAAGGGAGGAAGATAAGGGCACTGAGTTGACTATGCTGCCTGAGAAGGTATCAAACAGGGAATAACCACAGTAGGTTGAGATAGCTGAGTTCTGTGATATGGCACAATTGGACCTAATGGATTCACCGCCCCTTGACAAAAATGGTGCTAAGTCTCAGGAAAGACTCACAAGTCCATGTGACAGTGCAGGGCACCTCAGAGACTAATTGAACATTGTCATTCACTTTAGTGAGTGGAGTGGTTATATGCATTTGATATCCCGTGTTATGCTGATGTTTACTAATAATAGTTATTACTGTTTGGTTTGGCTGGGAAAGGAAGATGTGGGGAATTGTACCTTTAAGAGGCTCTAGCAAAAGCTAGTTGGAGCTAGTTTTTATGTTATGCAGAGGCTCAGATTACACAATTTTGGTCAGTTAGAACTCAGCCCTCTAAGTCTCCTTAGCTCACAGTGAGTGCTGAACACCACACTTGAAACAGTAGGATGGCATATGATTTAGTGGAGGAATCGTGACCAGCTGAGTTACCAGCATGTTCTCAGAAGTACATATTCATGGTAAAGTTGTTGTGGGGCAATTCTGTTGAGATCAGCAAGCCAGACTGACCAAATAGAGTGAGGACTTGGACTTTGGAAATCTGGGTTCTGGTCTTGGCTCTGCCACTGACCTGCTGGATGACTTTGGGAAGACATTTCACCTCTGTTTGCCACAGGTTCTCCATCTGTAATATGGGGATAATGATATTTATCCCCTTTATAAGTATTTTTAGATCTATCTGAAGAAAACTTATATAAGAACTAGTTATCATCATCATCATCATCATCATCATCATCATCATCATCATCATCATCATCAT
>ML685785.1:15708822-15719728 GCA_007922175.1 Pelusios castaneus | reverse complement strand
ATCATCATCATCATCATCATCATCATCATCATCATCATCATCATCATTTTAGGAATGTCCATACTAGAACAGAGGTCAATGACTGAGTCATCAAAAGTTTACCTCCTCTTATAATACATATAATTGCATTAAGGAAGAAAATAATTCTCAACAGGAAATATTTCTTCCTGACTCAAGCTGGTGACTGGTATATACCTTGAAGCATGAGGACTGATAGACCTTGTAATTTTATCTTACCTAGTGTAACGGCAGATGGTTTTTTCATGGTATTCAGATGTGTCTAATTCTTTTTTTGTGAATCTTGCTAAGCTAGTTGCCTCAATAATTCACTTTATATTGCTCTGGTGCTGATGTAGGTCAAGATTTGTAATATTCAGGATTGGTTCCAAAGCTCAGCTTCTTGGTTCTTCAAAATTCACAAAGAATCTTGCCTCAATGTTATTAGTCATGGGTTATTGGAACTGTTACAATTATACATAATAATATCAAGGACATTAAACAGCATCTGAAGTGTAGCTGTATGCCTACTGTATAATACAGTATGCCTTGTTTACAAGGTAATACAAATGAACAAACATCTATTAATAAAATTAATGATGAACAATTGCTGTAATTTCACTCTGCTTGGAAAACACTTCTTGTAAATGAATTGGGTTAATAGCAGCTTGCTGATTGGCTTTATCTTACAAACAAGACAATGAACTATGTAAACAAATTCACTTCAGTAACATTAAGGTTGTGGTACAAAAAGCCAAGAAATGCAAATTTGTGGGATCTTGTGAAGAATAGATATAATTAAATCTATGTCAGTGCAGTTCTCTCCAAGACATTGTGCATTGATCTAAGAACTCTGCAATAAACTACTGTAATGATAGAAGCTATTGATGGGGCAATAGCTATTTTTCTATACTATGGAGGCATTTTTAAAGCTCTCAACAATATACTGTAACCAAGTGCTAGATGAGACAATAAAAAGAATTATTTTTTCTTGAACGGATCAAATTTTTCACTGTTTGCATGGATAGTGGTGCTTCTTATGGGAGATATATGAAGTAGGAATTTAGGAAAAGAGAAAAGCTTGACTGCTCATTGTGTGCATACATCTGCATGTAGCTTGCTTTCTTGGCTATAAAGAGGCACACATTGATTTACAGTAAAAAAGAAGAGACTTGTGCTTGTTCTGATCACTAGTATTATGGAATTCTCTAGTGGAATTCCCTCTGCTGAAAATCCTCCTCCTCAAGCTCCCAGAAGATTTGCTCTGGTTTCCATCTGTTGTAAATGCATTTGTTGACAAAAGTAGTTTCATGCTTTGAAGTACTGATATATGGATATTTGATATTAAAATCCCCATGAGAGGATTAACCAAAGTGTGCCTCACCCACTCAACCCCAGAAGGGCCAATGACTGACACAATTTCACTCAGACTGGCATAAAGGGTTGTATGTGGGTTAAACCCCCTATTTTGTCAAATGGAGATACACCGAAAAGCCATTTCTAGTGGATGTTGGTTGTAGCAGAACTTGTTTGAAAGTTTCTTTGCTGAGCAGCTGGACCTGAATTAGCTCATGCACAGCATTGAGATAATGGGCTCCAAGCATTTCAAGAACCATGTGGTTTTAGCCTGAGGTATTTTCCAGGTCAGAATGCTGAGGGTAGGCAAGTCATAGAAAGAGATGATCTGTTACTGTGAACAGGAGAGAAGGTGGCAATGTGTTCTGAGTTTCTGATAGTCAGCTCCTTCTTGACTATAGGACTGTATAATATGTGGCTCCTATAAGTAAAATTGTTAGTGTACCATCTTCCTTCAAAGAAAACAGGACAGGTGGACATGTTCTGAACAAAATCAGACCATGGGAAATATCCTGAATTTCTGTGCCACCAATTTCTTTCCACACAGGAAACTGTGACTGATTCCAAAAGTCCCCCAAAACTGATACTGCTCAGCAAGGGAGAAGAGTATTCCTAAGTGGGAAAAGAGATGAACCTTTAAGTAACCAATCTCTGGTCCATTGAAGTTTTTTAGAGAAATTTTTTGGGCCACCAGAAAGTGGATCTGGGATTAAATGAGAAGCCAATAGAAAGCCTGATGCATCAGAGCAATACACTCACCAATGTGACCCTGTCAGGAAACCAGATTTTGAGTTTATTAGTTTCCACATTCCAGGAGTAATATTTTTGTAGTTGTTTTCTTTTGTTTGTTAATTTAGGTGTTTTTGAAAGGTACTTGATTCTGAAGAATGAAGTCAGCTAGGCACTTGTCTACACTTTCCAGGAAATTTAGTGGCAGTCAACAGGAGTTACACAAACTATGCAGAGTAGCTTGTGTAACTCCTGTCAACTTCGTAACTCCTCTTCTAGATGGCATCTTCATTGTGCTGTGCTGATGGGAAAATGTATTCCCATTGATGCAATGCTATGCTACTTGAGGGAGGGAGTAGTTTTAATGTGGTGACTTCTGGTGACTTCTGGGTTCGATTGAGCACGTCTTTACTGATGCTCAATCAAACATGAAAAATTGATCTTGCACTCTTGGAGGTGGTGCTGGTAGTGTAGACATATTCTAGATGTTCGTAGAGGCAGTATGGCATGGGCAACAGTGCCGTGACTTCATATTTTGAGTGTACTTTAGTGGAGACTAAACCCATCTCTAGGGTTTATTCAATTCGTTGATTCTCTGTGAGACTCTCAATAATGTTGCCAGATAGTTGAAGTTCTTTTAGTTCCATGGTGGTGGTTTTTGTGGTGTGGACACTGATCTTCATGAAACTATGATAAAATCATGAAACTCACTTTCCAGAGATTACCACAGGCTCAGATGGTAACTATATAGGGTAACTATTCACACATTTATGGCTGGATTCAGATTAATTACCTAACAATGTTTCTCCCAGGGCAGTTATAAAAAAAGATAGGTTTATGCAGTTTTTTCAAAGAAAAATCAAATGAAAAGGAAAAATGAAATTGGTTCCACTGAAGTCAATCCTATATAGGATGATACAAAGAGGACTGCTGCTGCTGCAAAGCACCTAGAACAGGGGTGGCCAAACTTACTGACTCTCTGAGACACCCCACCCTACTGAGCAGAATCCTCTAGCCTCACCCCCGTGCTGCAGGGCATAAGTTCTGATCTCCCCACCCCAGTTTAGTATGTAGAGAATGGCAAGGGATGGTGGCTCTGCAAGCTGCACTTAACTATAAAGGAACCACATGCAGCTCACAAGCCACAGTTTGGCAACCCCTGATCTAGAACATCATTTGAAAACTTGTGTCTTGATTTTTAGAAAGTGATAAAAATCCACAAAATCATGGCACTTGGAAAATGAAGTTAGGTACCCATGTTAATATTTAAGCACAAAAACGATGACCTGATTTTCAGAGGTGTTGAGCATTCAGCACTCACAGTGAAGTGAATTTAGTAACCAAATTTTGATTTTGATGCCTAAATTAAACAACTATACAATTTGATCAATATATTCATACTTGAGTAGCTGAAAGGGTGAAGAAAAATAAATCCACTTCCCTGACGGACTAATGTGTATTGACAGAAATTTACATTACATTTTCTGCTTTCTGCTTATAAATACTAAACCTAGATCCTCTTTAAATCTGCTCAATAGTTTCCCCATATGAAATCCACACCCATTACACAGAGAATAGAAAAGACTGTTCATTGTTCATTAGTTAAAAGGGAGACTACAGCGGGGCATACTGAAGGGTGAACTGTCAAGCTGGAGGGAGGTTGCCAGTGGAGTCCCTCAGGGATCTGTCTTGGGACCGATCTTGTTCAACCTTTTTGTTACTGACCTTGGCACAAAAAGCGGGAATGTACTAATAAAGTTTGCAGATGACACCAAGTTGGGAGGTATTGCCGATACGGAGAAGGATTGGAACACCATACAGAAAGATCTGGATGACCTTGTAAACTGGAGTATCAGGAACAGGATGAAATTTAATAATGGGAAGTGCAAGGTCATGCATTTAGGGACAAATAACAAGCATTTTTCCTATAAGTTGGGGACGCATCAGTTGGAACGGACTGAGGAGGAGAAGGATCTGGGAGTACTGGTTGATCATAGGATGAGTATGAGCCGCCAATGTGATCTGGCCGTGAAAAAAGCTAATGCGGTTCTAGGATGTATCAGGAGGGGTATTTCAAGTAGAGACAGGGAGATGTTAGTACCGCTGTACAAGGCACTGGTGAGACCCCATCTGGAATATTGTGTGCAGTTCTGGTCCCCGATATTTTAAAAGGATGAATTCAAATTGGAACAGGTGCAGGGAAGGGCTACAAGGATGGTCTGTGGAGTGGAAAACCTGCCTTATGAGTGGAGACTCAGGAAACTTGGCTTGTTTAGCTTAACCAAAAGAAGGCTGAGGGGGGATATGATTGCTCTCTATAAATACATCAGAGGGATTAACATCAGGGAGGGAGAGGAATTATTTGAGTACAGCATTAATGTGGACACCAGAACAAATGGTTATAAACTGTCCATCAAGAAATTTAGGCTTGAAATTAGACGCAGGTTTCTAACCATTAGAGGTGTAAAGTTCTGGAATAACCTTCCAAGGGGAGTTGTGGGGGCAAAAACCATAACCGCTTTCAAATCTGAGCTTGATAAATTCATGGAGGGGATGGTATGATTAGCCTATTTTGGAATTGACTGATATTTGGCTACGTGTGGTGGATTTACAAGTGGCCTAGGAGGGGAGAGTACATGGGGTGGGTTCTGAGTTATTACAGAGAATTGTTTCTTGGGTAACTGGCTGTTGAGTCTTGCCCATGTGCTCAGAATTTAACTGATCGCCATATTTGGGGTCGGGAAGGAATTTTCCCCCAGGGCTGATTGGCCTGGGCTCTGGGGGTTTTTCACCTTCCTCTGTAGCACAGGGCATGGTTCACCTACTGGTGAATTCTCTGTATCTTAAGTCCTTAAATCATGATTTAAGGATGTAAATAACTCAGTCATAGCTTGGTGGCCTATTGCTGGAGTGGGTGGGTGAGGTCTTGAGGCCTGCATTTTGCAGGAGGTCAGACTAGATGATCGTACTGGTCCCTTCTGACTTTAAAGTCTATGAATCTATGAGTAAAGCATAATTATAATGACAGTAAAATTCAGATATAAAAGAGAACCATTTTCTAAAAGTCTGTTGTATTCCTGCAATGTGACTGATGGTTGCTGTTACTAAAACAGAGATAATTACTTAATGACAAAATAAACTCTTCTTTCTAGGCTGCAAAGAAGTTGCTTTACTCTAAAGACAAGAGTGCTGTTCCCATATTGGTGAATGGTAAGAGGGTCTCACCCCACATAGACAGAAGGGTAGTTCTAGAGAGGATCTTGCAGTAGAAAAGGGTTGTCTAGTAGAGAAAAAGCTTGAGGACCATTGGTCTAATGAATACCTACCTATCTTCTTTACCATCTGTCTGGGTAATCTGTACATCTGTCACTAGGGCTTTAAACCTAAATGACTTCACACATTCATGTGTAAGA
The DNA here is from genome assembly GCA_007922175.1 of Pelusios castaneus. NCBI lineage: Eukaryota > Metazoa > Chordata > Testudines > Pelomedusidae > Pelusios > Pelusios castaneus. The sequence goes on along the minus strand of ML685785.1, from coordinate 15,714,233 downwards.
AGAAAACTGGAGTGAATAAGGACTAGGCTAAACTACACCGCCTAATGTGCCCATCACTGTGGTATCAAAGTTCCAATTAATATAATTCCATCCTTACAAAGGAACATTTTTTGTACCGTGGGAAGAATTAATATTAATTTTAGTAATGGTTATGGGGGATTAAAAAACCCCAAACCTAGTTCAACCCCCTTTTTTTTTACCAAGAATGTTTTCTTAATCCAGTTGCTGCAATGAAACCATTTTCTCTTTGTAACATTCATAGAGAAAAAAAGAATATATTTCTTAATGAAGCTGTTTGCTATTAATAGCACTTGGGATTAAAAAGAAATCAGCTTTAAACTTCCAAAGGAAAAGCTGAGGGGAAAATGAAGCACAAATAATATAATTAAAAGGAAGAATTATATTCATAAAATCCTATTATTAATAATATCTACACAATAATCATTGCTGAACTGCATAAATGTACCAACTTGTCATCTTTATGGTATTGAGAGCATGTCTTTTGCAAATGTATGTGGATGTTTGCTATCCATTCATTTTGTTGGCAGTATATCAAAATAAATAAGTAAGTGAATAAATAAATAAATAAACCCCTATTGTTATAAATATCCTCTCAAAACACTTCTGCCAGGTGATGAATAGGATCTCAAGCCTGTTGATCTTAGTTACCTGTCTTTCAATAAACACATTCAGATATATTATTCTTAACTTTTACTTGGTAGCACAGGAGAGTAAGGTGGAGAATCCTTCTCTTCCTTGATTTATTCTGCTGAGTAAGGTATACTCAAATTGTGGCTCTGACTGTAACGGGGAGAACAGGGGCTCCCTCTGATGAGCGAGGGGGCATGTAAGTGGGTCACAGACTTCTCTTAACTCTCCTACTTGCTGACCAGAATAGCTGGTTGCACTGGGTAATTAGCTGCCTTCTGTAAAGAGGTGAAGAACTCTACTTCTGAGAACAAAAGAGGGGCATGGGAGCCTCTCAGACAATTTCTTCTTGAAACCCTTTTTAGAGGGGGGCATTTGTCTCTTGCAGGAGTGGCCAAACTTACTGCTTCTCTGAGCTGCATAAAACAATCTTCAGAAATTCAAGAGCTTCAGCTCTGCAGTAGGTGGCGGGGTTTGGGGCTTTTTTTTTCCCGTGGTGCATCTGCCAGAGCTCAGGGCTTCAGAACCAAAGTGGGGACCTGCTGGGGCTTCAGCAAGAGAGGGGCTGATGCTCTGGCATGTGCCTCCCATAGGGCAGAAGCCCTGAGACCACCTTCCCCCCCATGCATTGCTAAAGCCCCAAGTCATGACAGGAATGCCCTATTGAGCTAAAGAACCCCTCCTGCCCTCGCTGGGCAGAAGTCTCTAGCCCCACCAACCCACCACAGGACAGAAGCCCTAAGCTCCCCAGCCGAATCTGGTAGGTGAAAAATCAGGGGGTGGGTGGGGCAGGGGCCACACGAGGCTCTGTGAGCGGCACTATAACTGTAAAAGAGCCACATGTGACTCATGAGCCATGGTTTGGTCATCCCTGGTCTATAGACTTGTTAGAAGGCATAATTATTATGTCACCTTCACCTGCCTCCTCACTGGAAGGAAACGTCTCATTTTAAAACCAGATTCTCTGGTGTTCTCTCATAATAAAGTTACATTATATTTACCTTCCATCACTAGTTTTCTTTGTGCCTCCTCTCATTGTTGAGGTTTGTTGTAGAAGCGTGTCTCACATTTGGGTCCTGGTAGGTTGAAACATATGGATCAATTCAGTGACAATAGGTCTTGCTAAGTGGTCCAAGATATGTAAGGTACTGGGGATATAGCTATGATAAAGGGATCACATGATCAAAATGGGGTGACATTAAAAGGGCTCAGAGGCACTATTTCTGTCAATAACAGTTTGCAGTTATAAACTCAAGCCAGAAAAGCAGTGTCTTGAGAAGATATTACTTTTTCAAGTGGATTATGCAGAAAGGAAGGCAACAGATGGTTTCGAAATGTACAACTGAATCAGAATTGAAAATGAGAAAAGTTGATCAAAGAACAAAGAAAGAATAGCATTAAAATTAATCACGCTCAGGCCATAAATCAGTTATAAACCCTTAGCAATCAAAAATTAAATGAAGAGAAAGCTAATGTTTTAAATGGGTTTAAATTTTCCAATACAGAACTTGATAGTTTCAGCCTATTTGGCCTCTCACACAAGATTTATTACAGGTTCAGGCAAGTCTAGTAGCACCAGAGGCAGCTAAAAGCATTTTAACATTGTTATGGAAAAACACAGTGTTTTTTAAAGAAGACTGACTGAGAAGAATATTGTTCTAATCAAAGACGTTTAAGGACCGTATCTTGTACCCACTGAAATCTAGGAAATAGAGCGGACAAAAACTTCTTCTTTTTTTTTTTTTTTAAAAGATATATAATTTGTATGTTTGTATCACATTACCAGACCTGCTTCTTGAATTAAAACCAAGGCAAAAGGGAATTGTAATGGAAGCACTCAATATTGCCAGATGTTGTCTTGTTTGCCGGATATGTGATATATAAGCCACCCAAAATCCAAATGAAATTGTCAGTCCTCAGATTTTGCATCACATCTGACTTCAAAAGTATACTGAAAAGTTCTTGAGGTAAAATATGTAGCTTACTGTACATTTCAAGGTGAAACTTTAATTTTCTTAGGGAGTTATCTATGGTCATTCAAAATTTCTGTGGCAGGAAATAGGACAGCTTTATCAGTCTATGGGCTCTGTTTTTTTTTTTCTTTTTTCTTTTTTTTCTGTAAAGCATTTGGAATTGGCCATTTCTGGAGAATGGTTAAGAAATTAAATGGTTTAATGGTCTGTTCCAATATGGAAAATCCTGGTGTTTCTATTTATTTTTAGTAGCTAACATTTCTTAATACAGTTCCTGAAGGTTTAATTTAATTCCCTCAACAGCTATAGATGAGATCCTGACAGAGTCCTTTCAAATTAAAACATCATCAGAAGAAAGTGATTTCTGCCTTAGCTATATGGCATAGCTAACTTTATTCCTGTATGATCCAACCAGGAAGTTCATATTTAGCAAAATTCACATTGGTACCGATATTAACTGAATAAAAACTTCTGAATTAAGTCCAAGGTCTTGATTTGGCTCTAATAATCCTAGCAGGAATTGCTTGTACAGGGATGTATGTTATAACATGGCATATCACAATGGGTGAAATTAATCTCTTTGGAGAGGGATAGCACAGGATCATATGCCTCACCTGTATGCCACTTTTGTCCCAAGGGCATAAAGGGGGCCTTAATTGGTGCATAAGTCTTGTGCTAGCATTCTACACAGGATGAATTTCACTCAATAAGACTTTTTTCTGTCCAGTTCCATATCGACTGCTCTAGGAATTCATTTCACCTGTGTGTGGTACCGTAGCTGCTAGCAGATGCAGAACACTCATAGACTTTAAGGTCAGAAGGGACCAATACGATCATCTAGTCTGACATCCTGTACAATGCAGGCCACTAAACCTCACCTACCGCTTCTGTAATGAATCTCTAAATGACTGAGTTATTAAAGTCCTCAAATCACATCAGTCTAGATCCACCTTTTTGTCCCGTGTCCATTTATCAGAGGCTGGGAAAGTAACGGCACAACTCCTGTCTGAGTTCCACGGGCTATCAGATGGGACAAGGACCTTGCATCAGCACCCCCTCCCCGGGAAGGAGCCTCAGCCACATTAGGATGCTGGTAGGTTCCAGGAGCTCCCCCAAGGCTGTCTGATGGTCTAAGGGCCTCACTAAAGCAGATGTTTTATGTGCAAAAATAAAAGGCCATAGCATGTCAACAATTTTTAAGCAGAACTCCCCATTGAAATCAGTGTGGGGAATCCTGGATAAATAAACCCGATAGTCTGACACAGTCCAAAGAATGTAACAATTTAAATACCATAAGTCAGATCCTCAAGTGGTATGCATTGCTGTGGCTTCACTGAAGTCACTGGACCTACAGCAATTTACACAAGCAGAGGGTCTGGCCCTTCAATTATTGCAAATTCTTGATTCAGCGGTTTGTCTCACACAAAACAAAGAAATACACTCTGATAGAATGTATTGGGGAAACAAGTATTTTTCAAGTAAAAATAATTAATAATTGATTAATAATTAATTAATAATTAATTAAAATATGTGTAGCTCTTTGCATTTTAATGGGAAAGTGTAACAATAATTATACATATTAAATTAATTTAATTTTTTAAATATGCATGTGGCCAAATTCCTCTGGATATCTTCAAGATTAACCAACCATAACAAGCTACCTGAACTAACCTTAACCAGCTACATTTATCAGAAAAAATAACATAATATCTCACCTCTTGACACCCAAACTCCCAAATATAAACAACTCCACGTCAAACAACACAAACTAAAAAAGCAACAGAGAAGTCTCAACTCCTGCCCTCACAGATGTGCTTTGCAGACATGTAGTATACCTTGTAGTATGTGTCAGTAGTAAATCTTTGGTAAAGAAACCTTACCTCCTGTCCCTTCAAGAGTCTCTAGGAATGGTCAGCAGTTCAGATTGCATAATCTGAGGTATCACAGTAGGATAGAGTAATAATTGGTTCTAATATGTTACTGTCTTTTAGGATATTCCAGTGCACCACCATCTCATAGCTCATGTGTTTTAAAATGTTTTCTTTTATTTCATGGTGCAGGTGTCAGAAGCATTTACATTGAATTACTTGCTTTCACTGGGACAAATTTTCCTTTGGTGTACCTGTGCTGAAGTCCGTGAAGTTGAACCATGATAGAATTTGGTTCACTGATTTTACTGACTATGATACCTTACAAATCATGGCGATATTCTGCCTTTGGTTGCATAAATTCAACACCTGCTGAAGTCAGTGGATACCATAAATACACATCTGTTGCCAGACAATGGCCCCCAAATTGTAACTCATTAACTTACGCACTCATAATTGTCCATAAAGTGTGAAAATTGCAGTGTCTGGGGTTGTAATACATTGATTCTTTATGTGAACTTTGCAACTGACCTGGCCTTTCCTGTACTTCTGTGAAACATTGCTGAAAAACTGAAAGGACAGAACTTCTGGAAAAAAAGCAAATAGAGACCATGAATTTAAAATGCCTTTGTAAATAACTTATGCAAATATAATGTATAATAGATCATATTATATTATACCAGTAAACCCCCGATTCTCTAAAGAATCGCAAATTGAAAAATGGTAATCACCGCTGGGTGAGAGGGAGGGCGGGCAGCCGTGCGCTCCCTGCCCCCATTACCTGCCCCTCACTCCCTCCACAGTGCCCCCATCACCGGTCCCCCACTCCCTCATCAGCGCCCCCATCACCGGCCCCCCACCCCTCCTCAGCGCCCCCCAGCTCCCCACTCCCTCATCAGAGCCCCCATCACCGGCCCCCCAC
>ML685785.1:15671430-15704330 GCA_007922175.1 Pelusios castaneus | reverse complement strand
CTTTCTTTCTTTCTTTCTTTCTTTCTTTCTTTCTTTCTTTCTTTCTTTCTTAATAATTCCTTCCACTCCCTGGAGGGAAAACTTTATTTTTGTTTTATTTATTTATTTTCTTAAGACATATGGTATCCTAAGTGTTAATAGTAGTGATGACCAGATTGAAGAAATGTATCTTGTTCCTGGAACAGAAAGTGAAAAAGTTTGTGTAGGGACTTAAGAGTCTAAATTCCATCAACTGTTGATGGGATTTAGACTTCTAAGTGCCTAAATCCTTTCTGAAAATGAAATTTAGGCTCCTAAATAATTTAGGTGTTGTAACACTGAGTGCAGCAAGGCCTGTGTACCTTTAAAAATATGGGCTTTAGCTCAAGCATCTGATGAAGTGGGATTTTCTCCCACGAAAGCTCATATGATAAATAAATGTCTTAGTCTACAAAAGTCCCACTAGACTCCTTATTTGTTCTGCATTTAGGTATCATTTTTCATCAATGGCTGTCAGAGTACTCTACAAACTTGAATTAATCCTGCCTGCAATGTGAGTTTTTCCTTCTATTACTATATCCGTAAGATACATTTTCAAATGAAAATGAATACATAGAAGCTCTTTAAATTTAGACAACTGGACTGGTTACTCAAATCTTAAGTGTCATCTCAGACCAATCACACTGATTAACTGTGTTTTCTTCCTGTCAAAAATTTCTTCTTTTTTATTAGCACATACAAATGATTGATGACTTATTGACATAACACTGTCACTCTGCTTGAATGGAGGTTTTCAAAGCAGGGAATATAAAGGTCTCTAATTTTTTTCTATGCCAAATCCACACCTTCATCAAGGGCATCTTGCACACATTCAGACTCAGAGGGCTTCAGTAAGCATTGAGGTTAAGCATCTTGGCCTTTGTGATTTCCTTAATGGACATGTAGTCCTGAGATGCAATACAAAATGTCTATTATAATCCCCTTTACCAAAAACAATCAAGTGTTTCACTGCCAATATGGGACAGTGGCATTTAGATGCAAATTCAATTTAATGAAGTATCTTACAGAGTGATTTAATGGCTTGGCAGGTGGAGGTTGGAGTTACCTATCTTTTGTTTATTAGCTCTCTGAGAATACGTAGAGAAAAGGAGAAAGCTTCTTGGTCTATATTGCAGGCAATGTGTGCTGGACAATGATTGAGTTTTCAAGGCACCGCCCTGCAATGGACTTGCCCTGTAGGAGTTCAGGGTGGGTTTGTGATTCAGGCAGGCACTGTAACTCCTGAGCTTTCCTATGAGCATTGTGTATGTTCAGAGATACAATGTTGCCATGGGTCAGTTAGGAGCAAGGGGCAGGGCCATGGCTGTCACCCTTTCTGCACTCTTTTCTGCCTCATTGGGCTGGTGTTCTCCTCCAGGAGCACATGGAGAGAGCAGGGACTCATTTTCTCTGGTCCTTGTGCAGAATATGAAAGGGGAGATAGGAGGAGGCTACCTTCACCCTTCCAGAATGCCTTGTGCACACAAGACTCAAGGACAAGGGATGTAACATCCTGGGGCCAAGGATCAAATTTTCATCTACATACAATTTTTTTCAAAGTCATCTTATTTTGTAGTTTTCTTTGGGACTTGAATTAAGTCAAGACTGAAGAGGGTATACTCTGTATTATAGCTTACTGAATTCATTTAGTCCAGTGCTAAAGAAAGCACAAGAGAAGGTATGTAAGCTGGTATAAAAAACTCTATTGTGTGTCATATTGAATGAACAATATGAAGAGACCATATTTTTAAAGAAAAGGATAGGATTAAGGTTGAGATTTCAGTTTTCTCTGTGAGCTTTCTTGACTTTAGAGAACTTGATTTCAATCCTAGTGTTGCATTAATGCTAATTTTTGGTTGGCTCTCTATCTGTGTTTCTGTGCATGCTGCCCACATACACGATAGGGGGCAGTGAAAATTATGTTTAATTTTAATCAACAATGATCACCGAATGAAATCACATATGACCTGTACACAGACAGCAGCTGAATGGAAATTGCATGATATTGACTTCTGCTATATACAATATCAATAAGAGAATAAGCTTGTACTGTAATATTATGGGAAAGTGTGCATGAGAAACATCATCCTCACATGGAAGGTCAACCTGCTGAAATGTCTGTAACTATGTCACCCTCTATTTGTTTGCTCCCAAAAAGATATCTACCGTAATGCTACTGACAACAACTAACAGCGTTTCTCCAGGAGTCCTAGATAGAAATTAAGGTACTGATTCTAATCTCATTTAGGGCTTGTCTACACTGGGGGTGAGGTTGTAATTCAATCTTGGGCTGTCGAACTACAGAAGGTGAAGGTGAGTGATCACACCAAATTGCTTGCTTGGTGTCTCGCGTCCCCACTGCTCACATTACTTCCTGAAATGCATTGCACTGTGGGTAGCAGGCGCAGGAGCTCGTGGGGAGGCAGTTATCCTCTGCTCACTCCCTCACCCCTCTTCCTCAAAGAAAAAAAAAAGCAGGAAAAGCTTTCCTTGCTGTTTCTCTGCCACAGGCAGGAGAGACAGGGACAGTGCCTCATGCCAAGAGAGGAACTAATTGAAAACCTGAAGCTATGTTGTCATGGTAAAGGGAGAGGAAAAATCGGCTGAGCTACTCTCTGTCTACGCAAACCTAAATTAGAATTGTAGATTTCGATTTCAGTGCTATGCCACTTGCAGGGGTGGTGGTAGCAGATCGAATTACAACTCCATTTTTTTTCTGATAGTGGAGACACAGGCTACAGAAGGTCGAGGTAAGAAGCACTATATTGAACTGTGCTGTTAGTGTAGACCAGCCTTGGCTGTAAATCAGCTGGGGTAAATGAAGGTACACTAGTATGAATCAGAATACTTTCGTTTATGGAGATCATCCTAAGTGCTAGATCCCCTCTGTGATTTATCTGGAATCCATGTATTGTCTATCTAAAGGTATCCAAGATTCCTCTACCTGCAAAGCAATTGCTAGGTAAAGTATTTGATATTACTTAGCGTTACACCTGTTATTAGTATATGTTGCAGAAGCGATATGATTTATTGATGGTTTTTGTTCCCTGCTGCTATGTTAGCGATTTTTATTCTAAGTCTCTTTAACAGATTCTGATTATTTCTGCTCTTAATGTAAAAACTCAGCAGCTACCAGAAAGTGAAATTAAAAATAAAATCAAGAACCCACTTTGATAATTTAATGAACACAAGGAGTATTTTCCTCAAATCTTTTCCCCCCATTTTTAATTGAGGTACTGTATCATTGCTGAAGCTTTATGTCACAATAACTGTTTCCAATGTGTGTCTATTATATTTGTTCTCTTTACAGAAAAAAAATGCAGGGCTCAACATTTATTTTAAATTATATAATTTTAACAGCACAGTATTGTGTCAGTCTGGGAAAAGCAAAGTGAAATAAGGGTTCAGAAAGGTTGAATACCTATATGTAATAATAAAATTATTTAAATCTGTGAGGCTTTCAAAAGTCATTGCGAGGCTACCAAAGATGGCCTATAGCTTTTATATCTAGTTTGCGGTGCAATTCTGGTCTGGTTTTTAAGGAAGACATAGAAGATGGCACATATAAATGCTGGCTAGAGTCTCAGCTGGTATGAATAAGCATTGTTGGATTGATATCCAGCTGAGTGTCTGACATATACATTTTCTGGTCATTTTTGTTGTGTGGATTGTATTGTACTTTTGAGAAAGGCTGGATGTAAAGAGCTTTTCCTTTACTTCACTAGTTCAGCCCTAAGGAGTCTCCTATGTTGTTATTTCCCCCCTGGCATCTTAAAATCCGTAAATCATAACTATTACTCTCCTGGCTGAGGAAAACTGGAGGGGACTTTGTTACTTAACAGCACCAGACCTAAATCTGAAGGCATCACAGCTGAGCAATACTGTAGCAGTAGAACTTCACTATGAGGCTCTTGCTTGAGGGGACAGAAAAGCAGCCAATTTCACACTAAAGCTGCTAGTTGCACTGGAAGATCCTTTCCATTCATTTTATTCTCATTAGGTAGGGAGAAAGGGACCAAATTCTGCTTTCACTTACATCAGTGTAAGGCAGGAGTAATACTACTGAGTTCTGTGTAGTTACACTGAAAGCAAAATCTGGCCCAGGATTTGTACTTGCTGTATCGAGTGCACAAATGCAAACTGGCTCGCTGGGTATCACAACAGGCTGTTCGGTGAGACAGCTCTGCCACCGGGCTAGAAGGCAACACATACAGCACCACAGCTGCATCTGATGAAGCTGACAGTGAGTTCCACGGGCAGGGGCTGTGGTTTCTTTTCTGACCACCAAAAGGAGTATTAAAGGTAGCAGAGCTGCAGCTGCTCTCAACAGAGCATGTGCATTCCCCACCATCTGCTGTCAGCTGTTCTCTATTACAGCCCAACACTCCCATATATCTTCAGTAGTCTTACTCCTAAATATTTCCCCACCCTAGCTTGCAGGCCAGCTCTACAGGTGGAGCAACTCAAGGAAACACAGGCAGGATGAGAGAAATTTACTCCTACCTTCTAGCTATAGGTTCCCAGGTCCAGGAACCCTAAACAACTGAACTGTATGTCCTCAAAGCCTCCATCTGTCCTGCTCATTCCTAGGACCACTTTATGCTCCCAGCTTTCCTGACTGGCTCCCTCATCTTATTTCCCTCTGGTCTTTCTCTGTTCTCCCAGGATCACTCGTCTCACAAAGTTCCTTTCTGCTCAGTCACCTCTTACTGATTCACAGACTGCTCTTAGCCACCTGACCCTTTATCACTCATCAGCTCCACCTGGGGAGCTGAGTTAAGTGTGGCACAGGTGAAGATGAGTTCCAGGCCCCGTAAAAGGCCATTTCATCCAGACTGCTCTACTTTGCAAAGCACAGGGAATCTGATTTACAAAAACACCACTAGAGTTATACAAGGTAGCTTTATTTTTTTCCCTCTACAAATATCTCTCTGCAGTGACTTGATCTTGCCTCTTTCCTATGTTTTCAAGCTACTTGCTATTTGATAGGGTGATATTATTTAGGCTGTTATGCACTTATCAGTTGAGCCATGGAGTTCTCACTGGCTGAATATTTAACCCCAGATTTTCCTCTCTGGCTTGGCACACTGTCTGTGCAATGGATCACTTCTAAAGAGCTACAGCTGTTATGTAATTCCAAGGCTCATTATCTGCTATCAATATCAAAACCTGACAGATGGCTGTCAGTGAGGCCATCCGTAACTGATCACAGTGTAGGACAGAGCTGCTCTTTTTATTAATTCACTGATTTGACATCAGCCTTCCAAATCTCTACACAAATGTCAGTGTGGCTATACAGATCAAAGGAAAAATAGGCTGTGGCACAATTTATACAAATTTGGGGATCTGTAGAAAGGCACCACTTTGTAAATGGTTTATTAGGACAGCTATGCAAGATAGCAGAAACATTATTTCTTGTTTGGATTTGTGATAGATTGTTCAGGTTCTATTTAACTCAGTTATGTTACTGCACGTGCATGTTGTGTTCATAAGCGCATGGGCCAAATTCAGCCCTGTTGTAACTCCATGGATTTCAGACTCAGAAAGCATTTCAGTTTGTCAAGGCTCTTTTGAAAGTAACTGTATGGAACTCAGCTCAGTCATTGCAGAAGGGAGAGGTTGATCCTGCTGGGGTTAAACTGGTGATTCCAGGGAATTTAGATAGTACTGAGGCTAGTACAGGTTTTGACCTACCAGTGATGTGATCATGTCTCCTTCTAGTAGCTGGCCCCAGGGGCTGCAATAGGCTGTTACTTACAACTAGAAGAGGTGTTTTTAACTTGTGTTTTTGATGCAGAAATTCCCAGTTTATATCATCAGTATTGATCAGGATGTCTGTTTGCATTTGGACATCGTCTAGTCTTAAAAGCTGAGATTCTGTCCATTCCTCCTGGCCATGAATGATTGTTTGTAAAAATCCTCCCTGTGTATTGCACAAATCCAGGATTTTCACTTGTGCATTGGGAGTTTGGATCCTAAATACCCTTTTTGCCATGCCCGAATCTCTATTTCAATGTGCAAATGGCTGCACCAGCAATTTTTCTATATGTACAAAAGTATTGGCCTTAAACATCCCTTGGCACTTTTTCATATGACAAGCAGAGGTTCGAGATAGCACCCCTGCTTTGCTGCAGTTTGCTGCCTGTCTGCGTCCTTCACACCATAGGAAGTGGAACAAGACAAGGTATTCTTGTGTATATATAGAGCCAAACTGTGGCTATTACTGGAAGGTGACCTGAGAATACAGTGGAGGGGGAGCTATGGTGGCTGAACAGAGAAAATCTAGGTAGAGCAAAAGCAGGGGTCCTGTGCAGGTGCAGAAGTGGGATGGCGGAGGTTTGCAGCCTGGTCTCCCCTACCTTCCCCAGCCCATTGTAATTGTACAGGTTAGCCAGAATTTCACCCATAAGTTGTAAAGTGCTTTTAAAAGTCTTCAGGCTGATAGATGCTATATGCATGAGAGTGGGTATTAGTGAAACTCAATTGGCCAAAAAGCAGTTAAGAGAACAGATAATTAATGAAACTAGTGAATTTGAAAAGAATTATCCCATTTGAGGACTTGTGAACTAATATCAGGAGAGAGAAAGAAAGACAGTTAGAAACAAATATGAAAAAGCCAAAGCAAAGAGAGCAGGTGGGCACATAGAGCTTGCATTTTTAACTTAGTACTTTAAGCATGTGATACTCAGTTGCTTTTCAGAAACTGAAGTGACAGCTCTGGTCTACACCAAAATAAGAGATGTGATCTAAAATATCTCTGATGCAAATGTAACTGCTTGGTTCTGAGGAAGGCAGTAAAAGCCCCAAACATTATCTTTTCTGCTCGTCCTTGCCTTTTGTTTAACAAAATGTAATTCAGACAACAGAGTCTTGTGGCACTTTTAAAGACTAACAGATTTATTAATCGCATGAGCTTTCGTGGGAGAAAATCCCACTTCGTCAGACGCTTTGAAGATAGGAAAGTTACAGGGTGGGAGGAAATAAAATGCAGGGGAGTGTATGACATAGCATCAGGTCAGGCTGTAACAGCAAATCAAAATAGGTGTTAGGATTCAAAACACTGGGGAACAGCACATAGAGGAGGGGGAGGTCAATTCACTTGATGTAATGCGAGAAAAATCCATAGTCCCTGTTTAACCCCAAGACAACTGAGTCAAATTTGCATATAAGTTCGAGTTCTGCAGACTCTCTTTGAAGCTGTGATTTGTTATTCATCTGTTTCAACGCAGCTATTAACGAGTCGTTAAGGGAGTGAGCAGGGAGATTGAAGTGTTCCCCTACAGGTTTTGCAGTGTTGCAACTGCAATTTAAAGGTGAAATGTTCTGTGTTCCATTGCCCTTGAGTTATCCAGTCCTCCATCCACACCCATTTTGGGAAAATGATAGCTCATTAGTACTGATGGTTTGTTTGGCATGGGTCACTTGCTGGTGGATTCTCTGTACCTTAAGTCTTTACATCATTATTTGTGGATTTCAATAACTCAGTCTTAGGTTAGGGATCTATTATAGGAGTGCACGGGTGAAGTTCTGTGGCCTGTGTTGTGCAGCAGGTCAAACTAGATGATCATAATGATCTCTTGTGACCTTATAATCAGGGGTTAAAGTAAGGGGGAATGCACTGGAATGCAGTTCTGGGGCCCACAAATTTGAGGGGCCAGAGTTCCGGGGCCCCTAAAAATAGAAAAATCCGGTGGAATGTATGCTCCGCCCTGCCCTGGCTGCTGACAGGTCCGACTCTCCACCATTGTTAATCACAATACTTACTGTGTTATGCAGTGTTTGCTAGTTTGTGACAATAATTGCTGTAGACATAAATGCCATATAAAATTATAAATATTTTTATGGAGCGATAACCGATGCATGTTTTACTGAGAAGTGGTTGCAAATGCCTACCTGGGCTGGGGCCCGCACATGCATGAAGGGGGCCCAGACAGTACGAGAAGGGGGCCCAGAGATTAGGAGAGTTCCGGGGCCCATGAAATTATACTTTAACCACTGTTTATAATCTATGAGTCCCCAAGTCATGCTTGACAGAGTACTGTTTAGAGAGTTAACATTTATTTCAATTGGTTAGAAAAACTTGCTCTGCTTTGAAGATGGCTGTTTTATACACATTTTGTTTTATATTTTCTTCCATCTTGCATCCCCACAAGGGTTCATGAGAGCTGAACAGCTCTGACAGTCACTTGCTATAATGGGAAATTTTACATCACTGTGAGACCCCAAGCATCCATCTCTGTTCATTATTTTGCTTTTTAAGCAGAGCCCTCCTTATTTTGTGTCTTCAGCATTTTCCCCAGACAGACTGATGGCCTCCTCCCCACCTTCTCTTCTCATGCAGACACTCTTATTTCTGATTATCTGGCTGTCACCTTAGAGGTATTATATTGTGCTTAAAAGAAACCCACCATCTGCAAGTCATTAGAAGAGCGTAGGCTGAAGTTCTGTCTCTTGAGTTGACATGACTGCCTGAGGAAATTGTGAAAAGCAAAGGAAGGAGTCCCACCTTTTCTAGTACGTATCTGCCCCCTACTGGCTAATAACTGGAAGGTAATGGAGGCTGCATCCATTTTTTTTTTTGCACAGCACATTCACATGAAAACTCAATTATATTATTTAATTTTAGAAGGCCAAAAATGGAACTTATTCCTAGCAACCACCTAGCTGGAGAAACATCATGGTTCTGTATCAGTGGAGGACTGAATCAACTGAAAAATGAATGTTGCTGACAAAATATGGTACATCTGCATGACATTTTCATATTCCTATGATAGATACACAAAGGGGACACACCCATGAGCAAATGTAGAGAAAAAGAAAAGGAAGGATAGGGGCTTGCACTGTGAGATAAGGAGGGGCTCAGCAGCAGTTGGTCCTAGACAGAGGCAGCATGCCTGAGACAGGTGTATACTCCTCCTTGTGCCAGACATGCTTTGCCAAAGGAGGAAAAGGTTCCTGGTCTAACAATTCCACCCAAACATTTCCTCTGTTTTCTACCTCCTCTCACTTCAGGCACCCCTTATTTATGGTGTCCTAGAGTATGTCTAAACAGCACAGTTAACCCAAATCTGGGCACTTGGGTTAGCCTAGCCCAAATATGAGGGTTCCTAAAGTCACACTCATGTCACTGTGCTCTCACTGTTTCTGCCTCTGTGTGTGAGTGTGGGGGGATGGGACACGGGGACTTATCCTATGATTCTTTGTTCTAAGATGTTCTAGGATTCTTTCCCAGTAATTGAACCAAAAGCAGGATCTTGTCTGTCCCTTGGGGGGAAGGAAGGGGATAGGTTGATCAGACAGTAAATGTGAAAAATTGGGATGGGGCACCTATATAAGACAAATCCCCAAATATTGGGACTGTCCCGATAAAGTTGGGTCACTCTGGCACTGGAGAACTATCAATCCTCATGTGATCTTCCCTGCATCCTTAATACAAACTGGGCAGATTCCACCCTGAGCTAAAGCACAAATATCCTAGCTGTGCAGGCAAGCATGGGTTCAAGTACAAATAATTATGCGTTTGTGGGTATGTGGATGGTGAGGGGTTCTGGGAAAAAACACTTGTACAAGCATGGGCTAAGACTATATTTTAAGGCATACCCTGAGTTTTGGAACAGCTTTCAAGCATCCTGGCTCTTCTCTTTGCAATGTCTTCTGAGGCTGTCTTTGATCTCTGAAGAATTTCAGCATTGTATTGTTGTTGTTTTCAGATTGTAAACTCTTCAAGACAGGAACTCTGTGACTGTGCTCGTGCCCTTTATCTGCTGCACATCTTTCTGTAAACCCATAGTGCCATATAAATAACAAAGACTATTCTTATTGGAACTATTGAATTTCTGCCATCCACATGGAGCAGGAAAACTCATGAAGGACCAGGCTTTCTTGTGAGTTTATACATACTTTCTGCCATCCCGCAGGACCCAAATGCCATGGGAGCAACTCTCAGCCTCCCACTGCTTCAACACTTTCAATTCCAGCTGGAACCCAGAAATGCAGTGAAAAGTGGTGGAAGGAGTTGAGAGTTCTGAATGTTTCTGACCACCATGACCAGTACATAAAGTTGATTTGATCTGGAGATTTATGACTTCTTATCCCATTATAAGTCCCCTGAGTCCATGCAGCTTCCAGAGCAATGGGACAGAGTGCCATTAGAGAAGATTCATGCTAATGGAAGCACTTGTAAAATGGATTATTTTTTCCAATACTGTGATGTATCCTAGCATTTTCCTCCTATTTCTGGTTTACTCAGTTGTACTGGCACAGAATGCTGAGATAACATCTATTTGAGACCTACACTAGGGATTCAGGAAGTGATAACATCCATATGTTTTCCTACTGCTGATATGTTGGCATTACTTCAATTTCTGTGGCTATGTTACATTTTGGGCCTTTATATCAATTGTGGCAGTTTTTGTAATGTTGACACTTGTCCATTAGACACTGTATAGAGGGGACACCAGAGATCATTCCTCAATAGCCAGTAGGTGGAAATAGTTTTCAGACACTACTGGTTTGTCCTAGATTGAATGTCAAAACCCCCCCTAGAATTAAAACGTCATCCCTTTACTAATTCTGAAAGCCATCTACTTTCAAAGTACTTCTGCAGTCTTCCAGATATGAACACTCAGATAATTTGCATAGTTGGAAGAATAATATGGTTTGTAGGTATGTAGATGCACTGCTTGAGGGACAGATTTCAATTTTATTTAAATTTCATGTGGTGATAGAGAGCAGTGTCCCTTCTAGTCATCTTCCTTTGAAAATTGCTCTGCACCATGAGACGTCTGCATTACAGAAATAAACAGCGTAGCCTTGCATAACAGCACAAGCCATTTATTTACTGAAATGTGATCGAATCATAGAAAATTAGGGTTGGAATTCTAGTCCAACCCCTGTAGAAAGTGGGTTAGGTTAATGGGAATTTATATTATTAGGGGAAACTAGTTTTAAGAGTAGTAGTTAGTAAGTATAGGCCCAAGCCTGAACCAGTTTTCAAAGGCCTTAGCATAAGAGCTCACATGAACCCATGCCAAGAACTCAGACATCACCTAATGAGCACCTGCAGCCCTAATGAGCAGCTGCAGCCCTAACGAGCACCCTAACGAGCTTCGAATACCCAACAAGGTTGCAATCACCCCTCGGAAGAGAACTCCCTGATAGCTCCCTGATAAGCTTCCCAATAGCTCCCTGACAGCTAACTAAAATGATCAATGGCTGACAGCTAACTAAAATGATCGATGGCAATGTGGCAAAGACTGTGGGAACCTCTGTAAAAACAGGAGGGGCACAGAGGGCTAAAGATCTATAAATATCAGCCCCACAGATACCCCCTTCGGGCAAACTGGACAGATTCAAGACGCCCCGTGACTCTGGTCACGATAGCCAGTGGGGTCTGTCCATAGCCAAGGGCATGGTAGAGTCAAAGCATAGGCTCTATTTGTAGCCAGAGAAAGGTCAGATCCTGGTCTTGAAGCTGACTGGACTGGCATGTTGGCCCGAGCTCATCAAAGAAAGGTCAGCACCTGATCCCCGATGGTGGCGAAACTGACACGTTGGTAAGGAGTTCGGTGAGTATTAAGTAACCACAAGAGGCCTCGGTGAACACTGGTTAAAAAGTAGCTACAGGTATATAAGTAACAGGTATATGAGTAACAGGTATATAAGTAACTAAAATAGTAAAAAAAGTTTAGCTCCCCAAGTCCTGGTGTAAGGACAGAAGTAGTTTAGCACCCTGGTCCCCGAGGGTACGGGGGGATAGGTATAAGGTTAGGGATGTGTAGGGCTCAGTCCCCTTAAAGGGATTGCAGCAGGAAGGTGGTTCTTTTAACAACTGGATAAACTAGAAGTTAGTTTTAGTTCCCCGAACCTAAGTTGTAAAAGGTATTGGGCTAAGGTTAGGGACCAAGTAGTTTAGCACCCCAGCCTGGAAGTACAGGTAGATAGCCTGCCATCCCCTTTAAAGTTAGGGGCACCCCTTTGTTGCTAGGGGCAAGTGCAGAGTAATAAGAATAGTTTTAAGCATTATAGCATAACAGTAAATCATTAAATCTTGCAAGTATCTAACAGTGAAAAAGAGTGCACTAACAATTAGAAAAGAAGTATTCTTGTACTCATAATAATTTGCAATAAACACTTTATGATTATAACTCTCTTGATTCCATTGCTATTTTCCCTGGTACTAGTAATTCCTGACACTCTCCTTCCCCTCCCTCTTTCTCTGTTTCCCCTACGGGAACAGTTCTTAACTCCTTTGGTGATCACCTGGGTTATCGGTTGGCTCGGTTTAACTCTTTATTATTCAGTTTTAATTCCCCTGACTACTGATGTATCTGTCAGCGCCTCCTTTCCATTAGACAAGGCCGGGCTATCATCCCGGTGGACAAAGAACCTTTGTCCGTATGCACTCCTCGATGAATAACACCCCGAGGAGGGACGTTAAACAGCCATAGAACCCCTTGCTCAGATCAGGATGAACCCCAGCTAAACCATCCCAGCCAAGATCACTGCCTATTAAGCCTGATGATTTAGCCAGCTTTCCATTAATCTGATAAACCATTCAGCCAAACAACCATACTTCTTTAACTTGCTGACAAAAGTGCTGTGGGAGAATGTATCAAAAGCTTTGCCATCTTCAAAGTATATCAACATCCACTGCTTTCCCCATTTCCACAGAGCCAGTCATCTCATCCTAGAAGGCAGTCAGGTTGGTCAGGCATGACTTGCCATTGGTGAATCCATGCTGACTGTTCCTCTTCCAAGTGCCTCAAAGTGGATTTCTTGAGGACCTGCTCCATGATTTTCTGGGTACTGAGGTGAGGCTGACTGGCCTGTAATTCCCTGGATCCTCCTCCTTCCTTTTTTTGAAGATGGACATTATATTTGCCTTTTTCCAATTATCTGGGACCTCCCACACCTACCATCAGTTTTCAAACATAATGGCCAATGTCTCTACAATCAAATCAGCCAACCCCCTCAGCACCTTTGGATGCATTGCATCTGGTCCCATGGGACTTGTGCATGTCCAGCCTTTCTAAATAGTCTTGAACCTGTTCTTTCAGCACTGAGGGCTGCTCACCGCCTCTCCATTTTGTGCTGTCCAGTGCAGTAGCCTGGGAGCTGACCTTATGGGTGAAGACAGAGACAAAAAAAAACAAACCATTGAGTACTTCAGCTTCTTCCACATCATCTGATTGACGTTCCCCTCTTGCAATCTGGTCTGGTGTGCTGCTGTGCCTCCTCGATTGCCCACTCCTGGGCCCCAATTTAGCATGCCTTGCTAGGTGAACCCCCACTCCTGAAGCAGCTCACATTAGTCCCCTGTGTGTAATTGTTCCTTGGCAGCAGAAGTGCGTCCACACTAGCCATTCATGGGGCATTCCCCATCATAGAACAATAGGGTTGGAAGGGACCTCACAAAGTCATCTAGTCCAACCCCCTACTAAAAAGCAGGACCACTCCCATTAAATCACCCCAGCCAGGGTTTTGTCTAACCAGGCCTTAAAAACCACCAAAGATGGAGAGTCTACCACCTCCCTAGATAGCCCATTCCAATGCTTCACCACCCTCCTAGTGAGAAAGTTTTTCCTAATATCCAACCTTGACCTCCCCAGCTGTAATTTGAAACCATTACTCCTTGTTCTGTCCTCTGCTACCATCGAGAACAGCCTAGCTCCCTCCTCTTTGGAGCACCCCTTCAAGTAGTTGAAGGTTGCTATCAAATCTCCCCTCAGTCTTCTCTGCTGTAGACTAAATAAGGCTAGTTCCTTCAGTCTCTCCGCGTAAGTCATGTGCCCCAGCCCCCTAATCATTTTTGTTGCCCTCTGCTGGACTCTTTCTAATTTGTGCACATCCTTTCGGTAGTGGGGAGCCCAAAACTGGACACAGTATTCCAGATGCGGCCTGACCAGTGTCGAATAGAGAGGAATTATCACATCCCTTGATCTGCTGGCAATACTCCTACTGATGCAGCCTAATATGCCATTGGCCTTTTTGGCAACAAGGGCACACTGTTGGCTCATATTCATCTTCCCGTCCACCATAACCGCCAGGTCCTTTTCTACAGCACTGCTATTTAGCCAATCGGTCCCCAGCCTGTAGCAGTGCATGGGATTTTTTCGTCCTAAGTGCAGGACTTTGCACTTGTCTTTGTTGAACCTCATGAGGTTTCTTTCGGCCCAGTGTTCCAATTTGTCCAAGTCTCCCTGGATCCTGTCCCTGCCCTCCAGGGTATCTACCATTTCCCCCCAACTTGGTGTCATCTGCGAACTTACTAAGCATGCAGTCTATTCCATCATCAAGATCATTAATAAAGATGTTGAATAGAACTGGCCCCAGGACCGACCCCTGGGGCACTCCACTTGTTACCGGTTGCCAACCAGACATCAAGCCATTGATTCCTACCCGCTGAGCCCATTGATCTAGCCAGTTTTCGATCCACCTTACGGTCCACTCGTCCAACCCATACTTCCTTAACTTGCCGACGAGAATGCTGTGGGAGACCATATCAAAAGCCTTGCTAAAGTCAAGGTATACCACGTCAATGGCTCTTCCTGCATTCATAAATCCAGTCATCTCATCATAGAAGGAAATCAGGTTGGTCAGGCACAATTTGCATGCACTCTCAGGCCCCGGGAACTTCCATTTTGCAGGGATCAGGACCCTTCCTGGTTGCTGCAAGCAGATTTATTCCAGTCAGTCAATTTAACAGAGAAACTGATATGCTTGGGCATTGCGCCAAGTGAGGCACTCACATTTTCCCTCTCTTTCCAAAATCCACAGTGCTTTAGATGAAACAAACACTACTTTGTTTATTAAGACACGATTTTAACTGAGTATATAGCGAATGAATGCAAAATCAGATAATCAGTCAGTCAAGGAGTTTATCACAATGAAATAAAAGATAACACTCATTCTAAACTAAAGATCACTGTTACAGTCCATTGCTAGCGTACCCACATGCTTTGGCTGCTGATGGCCTTGCTGTCAGGTCTTCCTTGCCAAATGCATAAGTATAATTCTTTTTGGGTGCTTCAGCAGGAAGTCCAGAGGCAAAAAGCACCAAACAGTTTAAAAGTGGCTTTTTTTTCTCTTTTCTCCAGTCTCCCTCGACCCCTCCCACTCCTCGGGTCAGGTGATTGACCCTGGCCAGAAGGAGACTGGGGAGCTACCCCTCTTGAGCTAAGGTGCTACAGATGCTTATCTAGTCCATTGTTCTATTGTGCATACCTTCGCTGGGCTTGTCAATGCAGATCTGGTTGTCTGTCCCTAACTGAGCTATATGAAATACATTTGGGGACATGTTTCATATCTGTACACATGTATATTGCAGGAAACATGATACCATAACAATAATGTAGAGCAGGGGTTGGCAACTTTGCCGGCCCCCATGCTAGCCCCCCCCCCCAGCAGGTACCAGAGGCAGGGCCAGGAGCTGCAGTGCATGGCGGCTCCTTTTCCATGGTGGCCTTGTTCCCAGGCTCTTGTGCGGCTCTTGTGGCCCCAGGCTGATGTACAGTATGCCATGAGCATGCAAAACAAACAACCCTCCCCCCAAAAAAACCAAACCCTCACATATTTTGCATTAAAGCACACAGTTACATTGGAAGGGTGAACAGGGAAGATACAGAGTTCACGTAGCAGATGTGTGTGTGGAGGTGCAGCACATCACAATCTGTCACTAGGTTGCCTCCCACATTCTCTAAGAGGCCCGCACTTAAGTCGACTTAATTTACTCCACATCTACACTGGGCTTTCCTTAATTCGACTTAAGCTTCTCCTTAAGTCGAATTAAGGAAAAGTTAGTTCGAATTAATAACACCTCGTTTTAATTCCAACTAGGGCTTAAGTCGACTTTATTAAGTCGACTTGAGCCAATGGAGATGCGGAGTAGTGCCTAGTTAGACCTTTTTAAGTTGACTTAAAATCTTAAGTCGACTTAATAAGGCCAAAAAAGGGGCCATGTCTACATTTGAAAAGTTAAGTTGACTTAAAGTTGACCTTATTAAGTTGACTTCATAAAGTTGACCTAACTTTTCAAGTGTAGACATAGCCTAGGGAAAGGATACAGTTTCCAAAGAGATACATCTGATTGATGTACTTGACAAATTGATGACAAAATTAAGTTTTGCTCAGGACAATTTGAGACAACTGATTTAGTTTATACTTTGGACAGAATCTATCTAGTTTTAGTTCAAGGCTTTTGTCACAATTTCTTTTCTCACCCATCGTCTTCCAGCAAGATTGTAAGTGACTCTTTCCTAGGTCAAGATGGCTTCCAGAGGCCAAAAGTTGCTACTGCTTTTGTCTCTGAGGTGAAAGATATTTTGGGGTTTATGCTCCTTTCTTTTTATCGTCCAATGAATCTTTGAAATAGACTCTGCTTTAGATTATCACTGAAAGAAAAGCTTATTCTAGCAGTGGGGAGGGTGACATTGAGCTTGGTGCTGAAGGAGGCTTCATGTTTTTCTCCTCCTCCACCCCCAGTTGTGTTTGCAGAAATGCAAATTGGTTTGTCTCCTGCCGTTTACTCCTCCTTCTGCTGTCTTGAGGATCTTGTTTGCTACTTACATGCAAACTGAGATAAACACATTCCTTCACTTAGGATAGTCCATTTAACAATGTTTTTCTTAGGCAGGACTGGTCTGGTTTTGAAGAAATAATATCATACGAGGAGTTGTTAACTTTCCACATAATGTTGTTACACACAACTTGCCATGATATTATTGATCAGTGAGCTATTAGTTTTCGAATGATATCTTATAAGACATGTTTTGTACAAAGACGACTACAACAATCTGCAGGTTTCAGGAGAGCCTCACTTGTACCAGATTATGAAAGGCTCAGCATAGTGAGTGGACAGTCACCCTGTCTAGAGTGGTTCATGATCAAGGCCGTCCCTAGGGTGGGCCGAACGGGGCAATTGCCCTGGGCCCCACGGGTATGTGTGTCCCGCGCTGTCCCACTCCCAGCGGGGCAGTGCGGGGCCCACGCGCGTACTGCAGCCCCTCCTCCCATGTTCGCTCAACTGCCTTTGGCACCCGGCCGAAGGTAGCGGGGCAAGGCGGGAGTGCTATGCTTGGCCCCTGGGCTGGCCCTCCCTGCCCCCAGGGTGGAGCAGGCAGGCCCAAGGGCAGAGCACGTGGGGCCTGGCCTCTGGGCCGGCCTGCCCCACATGGCCAGCTCCCTCCCCCGCAGCCGGCTCTTGCTGCATCCCCCAACACAGGCGGCCTCAGCGCTGTTCATGGTCCAGCCTCAGAGTAGACAACCCATACTGGTGGTATGTTTTATAATTAGATCTCACCAATGCTGTAACAAATATGAACTCCTGAAGCACTATAACAGTCTTACCAAAGAGTAACGGACAGTCCCCTTGGGCACTCCAGTCTATCTTGCTACCCAGGCAAACTGGACTTAGTGCTACTTGACTGCAATGCACCAAAGATCACAAACAATTTAGGTTGTTTCCAGTACCAAGAAACCAGTCATGTAACCCAGGTCAATTTATATCTCTCATCTCATAGCAAAGACAATGCTTGTAGCCAATCCTACAGTAAACTAAGGATGTATTAAATGAGGAAAGAAATGAGAGCATTATTTGCAATATTAAAGCGGGCAAACATACACAAATGAATTACTGTCTATGGTCCAAAAGGTGACAGAGTTGCAGCAATTTGTCAGCACTGAATCTTTTAGCGATAACTTAGGTTAGCTCTGGAGCTCTCTACTTCTGTTTTGTAACACTAGCCCTTCCTTCCTTCCTTCCTTCCTTCCTTCCTTCCTTCCTTCCTTCCTTCCTTCAGATTTCAAACTGATGGGATGATCCCTTTTGCACATAACTTCTTCACGAAGGGGCAATTAAAATACTCTTTTTATTGTGATGTTCCCACAATGGTCCAGTTAGTATCGCTATCCTTCTTAATGATACTTTCTGACAGGCTGATAGTTTCAGAACAAACATTTTTTTACCATTATAAAGCAAAAACATAAATATTACTTTATAGTATGTGATAAAAATATTGTGAGATTAATGCATGCATGACTTACAAGAGTTTCAAAGTCTAAACCCTAACCACATTGTTATAAAGCTAATACCCATATGAACCATACCAGCACACAGATGAGCTGGACTGCTTTGTTGCAATGACTTTGTTAGTGCTCAGCTGGGCCTAAAGACTTGGCAAGAGCTGATCCCTAGTTTGTGATTACAGACCGTTCACGAGACATTTAAAAGGATACTGCCTTTCCTTGCTGTGAGATCTCCTAAGGAAAAGCTCACCCCTCCCATCACGCTTGGCACTTATACTGTCTTGCAGCTCTAGTTCATTTCTGCAAAGATTTACACCTTATCTATCTGTACAGCACTGTAGTGGTGCAGCTGTGCTGATACAGTGTATCTGGTGAAGGTGCTCTATGTTGATGGGACAGAGCTCTCCTATTGGCATAAAACACCCACTTCTTTGAGCGACATGGCACTATCCCTATTAACGCATATGTCAGTATAATTTATGTCACTCAGGGGGATGGAATATTCACACTGTGAGTGACAAATGTTTTGCCGACATAGAAGGTAATACAGACATAGTCTTCGTTGTTCAGCAAATGCTTTGATTATGGGTGCCCAGGCTCAAACCAGGAAGTTTCACAGTCACAGCCTGACAGGAAAATGAGAGTTAGAGAAAGCACTGAGAAACTTCCATGATGTATGTATTAAAGGAACTATAAAAGCCTGGGAATCTGACACAGCCTTTCATATTTGCGTGTGGGATTTATTTTAGAAGCAAATCCAATCAAGGTTTGAGGAGTCCTTTCTTTTCTTTCTTAAACAATAATTTATGTAGAAAGAGTCAGATTATCTATTTTTATGGAAGTGGGAAAGCTGAATCTGTTCAAGGTTTAAGATTTATTTGATAAAAACAGTTTGTATTTGGACAGCAATAGCTCTTATGAAAGTGCTAGAATGAGAGATCACCGTATTTTGTTTAATTTAACTGAATAACAATAAAGAGCTATGTTTTGATCTACCATCTTTTTACCAGCCACCTGCAAAACATTCATTAAATATTAGCTTTATTTACTTATTTTCTTTGTCAGGTTAATAAATTAGTTCCTCTGTAGAAACCTTAAGTCAGAGATTATAAATTACGTGGCATAATGTGATTTTCCTGTGTTTTTTGGGAAAAAATATCAGTGTGACATCAATTTGCATACTGGGTTGAATGATGTTGGAATGCAGGTGGATGAATGGTGTATCTCAGTGGTTTTCAAACTTTTTTCTTGGGACCCAGTTGAAAAAAATCATTTTTGCCCACGACTCAACAATTACATCTTTGAGGAATGCATTCCATTTTTTTGGTGGCCACAATAGGGGGCACCACAACCCAGTATCTGAGGGTCTGTGACCCAGTCCGGGGTCCCAACCCTATGATTGAAAACCACTGATGTATCTTATTATGTAACACATACACATTCAGACTTAGACAACACCTCATCCTCATTTCTTACTGACGTATTTCTTTTAATGGCATGCTTGACAAAGGACTGGAAGATTTGGCTGTTACACCAGTTAGCAAGAAACCAGATCTCATGGTTTAGATTCACTCACTTAACAAATTACAGTAAATTTCAGTCTGCAGCATGTCTTTTCCCATGATCATGGTAGGTCTCACACTTTCTTTCAGGAAACAAGGTAAAAAATGTGAAGCACCTAAATGGTCTAGGAGTCTAAGTCCCATTTTCAAAAGTAGGTTTAGTACTTAAGATGATAAATCTCATGGCAAATCAATGAGACTTTGCTTCTTGCAAAATGTTTACTCTTAGGCCAGGTCTACATTGTTGCTAGCAGCATACGGGAGATACACAAGCTACATCTCCTCTTGACATACTTATGTTGCCATATTGCAGCATTTCTACTGCGCTGCATTGACAGGAGACACCCTCTGGTGGACGCAGCCTTACTACTTTCGGGGGGTAGGATCTGGGTTGGATTAATGGCATTGACCAAAGAGCACTTTTGTGATTGATTGAGTGGTTCTCCACAGCCCACTCAATTGATCGCACTGCATTGATCCCTGCAGCTCTGGAAGTGTTGCCATACCCATAATAAATAGTGGAAGAAAATGAGAAACTACCCCTCTTGTATACCCTTGTATATCGAAAGTATACAATGCCATCATACCTTCTGCCTGCAGGAAGAGGAAAGAAACTGGATGTGCCGAGCCCTGAAATAATCTTATTTTACGTGAGAAGATTAAACAGTGAGCATAGGTGTAAACCCCCCTTTAATGCCCTGATCCAGCAAAGAACTTAAGCACTTGCTTAACTTTATGCACAAGTAATTCCACTGTAGTGAGTGGCACTAATCACATCTTTAAAGATAACTAAGCGCTCAAGTGCTTTGCTGGCTTTGGATTGTGAATCCTTGATTTGAATGGTTATGGCAAATAGTTATATGCGATGGAGGAAAGGAAAGATTCTTGGTGAATTTGGTTATGTTCATCACCAAATGACATTCTGTGGAAACTCTTTTATCACAGCCACACCATCTGGCAAACACTGGGCTCTGTGATTCTAAACACCTATCCACAGTAAGTAAATACATGATTTCACTAGCTTTTATTGCTCTTTCTAAGAGGCAGAGAAAATGACCTGTTCCACACTCTCTGCTAATCTTTCCCTTTAATTAAGCCATTAGAATAGTTAATGTTCACTGGGAGCTTTTGTTAAAGAGAGTTGTGGAAATAGAACTTGTGGGATGTTTCCTCTGAGATTTCCAATATGCTGCCTTTTATTTTTCTGAGGGGGCGGTGTTTCACACTGAGTCTCCACTTGTTTGCTCAGATGGAGAAATGTGTCAAAGCACATGCACAGCCCCGATCCTGTTTCTACTGCAAACAGTGATAAAAGCCTTTCACTGACTTTAGGGGGAGCAGGATGAGTTAAAGAATTACCATGAGGCAGCAGGAAGCTTGTTTCTAATTATTCACCGCCTTCATGACATTAACTGATACCTCTGAAAGTTGTTCTTGGGATTAGTCCAAATGTAACCCTAAGTAAAAGCTTAAGGTTATATTTGTTAATAAAAGAGGTTTTTTGGGTGGGATTTTTGGGTGCATGATGTCCACCTGTTTAAAAGTCTGCATACTGTAGTTGAAGTATAGGTGAGTATCTTCTGTGAAATCTGAGGGCAGAAGAAACACAGCAGGAACACAGCAAGGAAACTAGAAAAAGAACTGAAGTGGACTGTTAAATAGCTAATTAGGGTAATAGGAGCACTTCTAGTTTGCATAACTAGAGGCAGCATGTCACAGAGCAGGAATGTAACAATCCTCTCTACAGCTTCTGTGCAATTGTGCCTGGAATGCTTCATTCATTTCTGGACATCTCAGAATAAGACAGCTATTGACAAATGAGGGGGCATTCAGCAAGGCAGAACAAAAAATGCTAAAGGGCTGGAGGGATGGACTTACGAGGGAAAACTAAAGGAGTTTAGAAGAGATGATTATGTGTCACTCAACTAAGGTGGAGACATAACAGTCTAGAAATTAGGAATGTCTGAACTCATTTGCCTCATTTTGAATCTATTTGAATATGGTAGGTTCAAAAGTTCTACTTAAATTCAACTGCATCTCTCTCTCCCACACATTTCTACCAACTAGTTTTTAAGCAGTTCTTTCATACTTAGCACATGGTTCCCTTTAACTGGAAAGGCATGACTTTCTTTCTTTCTTTCTTTCTTTCTTTCTTTCTTTCTTTCTTTCTTTCTTTCTTTCTTTCTTTCAAAAGAATCATTCTTGAAAGAAAGGCAAAAGACAACATGGATTTAAATTGCATGACAGACTCCACATTGTTTTGTGAACCCAAGAAAGGAGTTTGATAACAGCAGTCCCTTTAGCTCAGTGGGAATGGAGACAGATGACAGTGGTACTATATCAGTTACACCAGCTGAGTGTCTGGCTTTGTATTCTCCTCTCAGATCTTCAGGTGGTTCTTACAAGTGAAGGTTGAGGCACCTTGGTGGGGCAGCATGAGTGAAGGCTTGCAATGCTGGTCTCTGAGGCGATCAATCTAACACCTTTCACCAGCAATAATTATCTTTAGAAAGGTGGTGGGGGGGGAACCCCTCT
The DNA here is from genome assembly GCA_007922175.1 of Pelusios castaneus. NCBI lineage: Eukaryota > Metazoa > Chordata > Testudines > Pelomedusidae > Pelusios > Pelusios castaneus. The sequence goes on along the minus strand of ML685785.1, from coordinate 15,682,191 downwards.
AGCGACATTCTTTAAATATAAAGAGGTATAAAATGCTGCTCTCTAGTATTAGAGTGTAATGGCGTAACAGATTACAATAATACAATGACAAAGAAAAGCACACTTTTTGCTTTGCAGTCACAAAAGAAGCATTCATCAAATATAATATTCTCAGGAGAACAGAGGCAGGGGCTCTTTTTAAAGATAAAGATTGGCTAAAAACAGTGAAAATGCTTTACAAATATATATACACACATATATCTCAACAGGGTGTGCTCTTTGAACAGAGATTCAAAACATTAGAATAATAGAATAAGATTCATTATTATAGTTTTTATCAAGATGAATTCTTATACTTCTTTCTAAATGAATTCAACCTTGGGAAGTATTCTTTCTGCTGGTTATTTAGCTCAGATGCTATTTGCCTCTCAGTCTTGAATCTGAACGATTATGGTCATGTCAAGAAGCCTTGGGTCAAATCAAGCCCTAAGGCTATGGCTAGACTACAGTTTAAGTCGACATAATTATGTTAATCAGTAATGTGAATTACACCTCCTCTGAGCAACATAATTTATGCAGACTTAAGTGCCGCTGTGGACAGTGCTGTGTTCGCAGGACAACGTTTCCTGCCAACATAGCTGCTGCTGTTATGGAGGTTGGAGTAATTAAGCTGAATAGTTAAACAGAGATTTTATAAAGCATAGCTCCACAACTCCAAGATGGGGTATTTCCTGGTTCCTTTTTTGCTTATGTTAACTCATTTGCATTTGAGTTATTAAAGTAGATTGAAACATTTCAAAGCTCTTGAAATTTCATTGAAAATGGAAGGCAAATTTTTTTTTTTTTTTTTTGCTACCAGCTGTATTTGTTGTACGTATTATGCCTTAAGGAAAAAGCCATTGCTAAGAGCCTCATTATTTTTTTTTCTGCTGAGACACTTGATCAGTGTAGCTATGATATTCTGGGGTGCAATGCAGATCAGCAAGGCGCTGTCTCACCACCTCACATTTCACCTCACAGTGCTTTGCTGCTGTGGTTCCTGACTTGGGCACCTCACAAAGGAGCCAAGCAGGAGGGCAGGTCACACCCAAAGTGTCAATGTAAAGCCACAGCCCTGCTCCAGTAGTGCTGACTCCAGCCGTCTGGCCTCAACACACTAGCCGCACACTCTGGCTTCCAACAGCCTTGGTTATCACATGCAGGATGACCTCCAACACACTTCCGGTCCCAATTCCCCCCCACAAATATGTGTTCTGCATTGTCCAGTCGTCTCCTGGACAGTCTAGATCCTTTGCACCAGGATCAAGACACAATTATTTGCCTCCTTAAATGGTGTTACCCCAGAGTTCACTGCATTGGTTCAATTTTGGTTAAAGAATAAAATAAACTACAAGGAGATAGATTTTACGTGAATACAAGGCATTAAAGTCAGAAATATTTACAAGAGAAATAAGATAAAATGCTTCCTGTTACTAAACAAACTAGACATGGTTCAATGTGAAATTCTTATCACAGGTTTTGAGTAGCATTGCTGACCAAATTTTAGGTCAAATCTGCTTCCAAGGACCAAGGGTGATTTCTTTTGTCTTTTTAGATGAAAAAGGAGAGATGAACAAAGGGAGAAAACTTGTGATATTTCTTGCCCCTTCCTTTTATAGTTCAATCACCCTTTGATAACCATTTTCCTGAGTGTGACCCCTAATTAAAGTTCTTTCCAGCTGAGAACAAGGACACATGGAGTCTGATGTAGGAAAGAGGCTTTCTGTTGTTTCATTTTACGTGTGTATGTAGAAATGCAGATTTTCTTTTTTTTTCTTCCCCCTTTCTCTGTCTGAAGACTCTGTTTACAGCTTACATGCAAACTGAGGAAAATATTAATCCCTTTGTTTAAGGACTGCTCGACCAGTTCTGCTTAATCAGAGCTACAAAAATATGAACATTATATGGGGAGTTTCATAATTTTAACATAGAATTGCTACATACATTTCACCATTAAATTATTGACCAGCAAGCTATTAGTTTTCAAATGATAATTCGCAAGGAATATTTTGTACAAGGTTATTACAATAGTGTGTAGAGTTTGAATAAAGGGGTGCATTCAGTTACATTTTACCAGCTGTGTTTGTGATAAAGGAAAAGCCATTCCTAACTGCCTCATTATTTATTTCTTCTGAATCATCTGATTAGGGCAAAGTCATTTTAGAAAGTAACTAATGAAGGATGGTCTTATGGCTAAGTAGCACTGGTTGGGGACTGAAGCAGCCTGGGTTCAATTTCTCATTCTATCACAGACTTTCTGAGCAATCTACAACATGTCACTTGATCTCTCTGGGTCTTGATTTCACATCTGTAAAATGGAATAACAGTAGTTCCTCAGTCTATTTACATTTGCATGATCAGATAGCAAGTGTGAAAAATGGGGCTGGGGTGCAGGGGAAGAGGGAAGGGAAGAGGAGGATACTATATTTTAAAAAGCCTGAATAGCGGGACTCCTCCTTTAAAAACAGAACATCTGGTCACCGTAATTTAGATTGTCAACTTTTGGGGGCAAGGACTATTGCTTAGTGCATTTGTACAGCACTTAGCACAGAATGGTCTTGATCTCCGTTGGGGCCCGGGTATTTGTGTAATACAAATAATGACAACAAATTGATGGATTGTATAAATTATCTCTTTTCAGTAGTGGCTAGAATAGGGATGTGCAGGTTTCATACAGAAATGATGTATAACAGGGGAAGAAGTTACCTATAATAGTATAAATCACATAAAAGCATCTCTCATGGCCAAAGATTGAAGCTAGCTTTTATTTTATCCAAATTTGGTCATCCATCCCTTAAGAGGCAAGATGGTGAAAACGTCTGGTTGTATGTCCTCCAGTCCCACTTTCTTCAATGAGTGCAATTAACAAACCTCAAGACCAGCCCCTAGTTTGCATGTCACACAGGCTGCATCTACACTTGAAAATTAAGTCAGCTTAAGCTTGCTTAAGTCGACTTAATTTACTCTGCGTCTACACTACAGTTTCCTTAAATCGACTTAAGCAAGTTGCTTAAGTCGACTTAAGGAAAATAAAATCGACATAATGAAAATTAAGTCGACTTTATAAAACCTCATTTTTCAAGTCGACTTAAGCCAGTGTAGACCTGGGGTAGCCCTAAATCAACTTAGGGCTACTCCAGGACTCCATCACTGCCTTCCCTGCCAGGGGGAGGGGGGCACAGGGGGAGCCTGGCATGCCCCCCCACAGGGCAGGGCAGAGCCCTGCCCACCCTGCCCCTATGCCCTGCCAGGGTCCTTGTCCCCCTTTGCCCCATTGTACCCATGTACAATGGGGCAAAGGCTGAGCCCCCTGGCAGTGGGCAAGGGGTGCCCCCCCTGCCACCGTGGACCTTCCCAAGGTCCCCTAGCCCCTAGAAGTCGACCTAGGTGTCCAGTGTGGACGCTTTAGGTCGACTTTGTAAGTTCCCCCCTAAGTCGACTTTAAATTTAAGTGTGGACATGCTAAGTCGACTTAACTAAGTCGACTTAGCTAAATTCGACTTAAATTAACAAGTGTAGACATAGCCACATAGAATGGAACCAGCTTTAGTGATATTGACAGAATCATCAAAAACTCCTGCTTCAGTATGGCTCAGCCCCAGGGGTCACTACATGACAGCTGTCTTCCAGTCTCCTGGGATCAGCTGGTGAAAAGTTATTTAACTCAAATAAGTATTAGGAAAACTTAGATAATTGTTTTCCAAGTTTTATTTCAACTGATCAGGAAATTATTAAATCAATGAGAATATATTTAGAGACACATTAGCTTTAAACCTTAGTGTGACTTACTATCATTTTTATCAACTAACCACAATAATCAGATTTTTTATAACCAAGCTTCCATTTGCTTTTATAGCTATATATGGGATATGGAAAAAAAATGCCAATGTGATTACAACAGACAAAATTAGTGCCTAGCAAAAATGCACATATGCACGAGAGGGGGATCACACTGCTTTCCATACAGCTAATATATTGTGATCACTTGGAATATTGTCTTAAATTCCTTGCTGCATCCAACAGAGAGAGGGCCACAAGGGAGACTGTTTTAAGATCCATCAACAGGCAGCAGCCCTGAAGGAACTTTCTGCCAGCTGTTGATAACCAGAGTGCAGAATGCCTCCCTGTTCTATATGCTGGAGCTGGCTAGAACATTGGTAGGAGGTGGGTTTGCTAGCTTTACTCCCACAGGGATCTTCTCTATAGAAGAGGCCAATGGGCCAGGGAATCTGGCCATGTCTGTTTAGTTCCAGCCTTTCTGATACCAGAAAAGAAATAGACACAATAAAGGATGTTTAGAGAAGACCAACAAATCTGATTAAATGAGATTTATGGTAAAGAGAGTGTTTAAAAACTCTTCCCACTCTGTTCCGTACACATGCAACCCTGCTAAAATCTTAGGGATCACTAGTGATCATTTGTTGTACAGTGGCAGAGGCTATAGTGTAAAGAGGACATTAACTATTTTTTGTTTGAATGAGAAATTATTGGAAACATCTGAGTTTCCTACTACTTATCTGTCATTGCTTTCGGGTCTAGTCTCTAGGCTCTTGTAGAAGCATTGCAATTCAGGATGCCCTGATGTATTCTACAAGAATGAATTTTTTTCAGTTATGATATTGCAAGATCAGAACTACTGCCCTTTAAAAAGGTGGAAATTTCCAATCAGTAAAGACACTGCAACATCTTGCTATGGAAATGAAACTAATTTGGGGTATATTAAGATTTGAAGCCTGCTGCCCCATGAAACCTATGTAACAGGATTTTCCATAGTCCTCTAACAGCTTGGCTTGGGCCCTTAGCCAAAGGAATTGCTAACACTGTGTTTTTATGGTACCTTTTAAAACAGAGGATTAGGAACTGGCGACAGAAGCTTGTAGCTTCTCCATATCTTAAAGAGGTGCCTTGTTCATGTTTTTTTTCACGGATTCTATACCTTGGTCTGTTTTAAGGCTAACAAATATAAACTATTTTAACTCACATAGGATTTATGACTTCTGTTCAGGGATAATAATGTATATAATAATGTCATCATCATAATAACACAAACATACCTACAGAAAAGCACATATGTGGCCTGCACTGGACATGTGTGTGGCCTGGACAAAATATAGCTTTGATTAGCTGTAGCCAGGTCTACACTACGGCTCGCTGGGTATCTGTGGTGTCTTCACTTTGCTGTGTTGATGGGAGATGCCCTCTGGTTGACGCAGCCTTACTCCATTCAGGGAAGTGGATTAATGGTGTCAACTAGAGAGCACTTCCAGGATCAACTGAGCAGGTCTACACAGGTCTCTCAATTGATCCTGCTACATTGATCCCTAAGGAGCCAGCAGTGTAGACATACCCCATAATGCAGGACACATGCACTTAAAATCTATAACCTTTTATCTTGGTGAACTGTCTGTCTAATTTTCTGGAGGTATCAGTGAGCTGGAGGAGCCTTTCTGAGGTGCAACAGGAATATTCTTGGAAGTGCAGGTATGATTTGAAGCATGCTCCATATCATGAGTGCCTCAGGCCTACTGCTCACGCTCTTCCTTTCGGTTATAAAAACCTTTGATATACACAGCTTCTGTGCAGCCAGATTTTATTTAAAACACATTACAAAGTCGCATTATGAATTTTTAAAACTTATTATGCAAGCAAGGGACAGGATATGTTATTAACAGCAGCAACCACAACAACTAAGAGTGTTTTTTTTAAAAATAAAATATATGTTAAACATTGCTATGACCATCTGTTCTAAAAGTAAAAAGCTAGATAATATTAATACAATATGATGCAAAGGGTGATATGTTTTCATGCTGTTACTTATTAAACCATTGCCATCACATATTTTAAATGAATTATATGAACTGGTTTATGGAAAACATTACATATTGGTAGCTTGTCAGAGCCTAAAATACCAGCTGGCATTGAACACAAATTCTCAAGGGAAAATGGAATTTTATACATGGTCACAACCAGTTTTCTGTGCATAGATATTAATCTTTTGGACATTGGCTAGGTTGATAACAACTGGGCTCTGACAATTTTTAATTTGTAGTTCTACTCTGAAATGTGACTTATAAAAATGGCAACTTCTTATTCAAGCGATTTGCCTTCAATGTGTCCTTAGAGTCATATCTATCTATTTTACTGGTTGTGGCCCGAGTTCAGAAAGATACTTATTAAATGTGAACAAGTTCCAAAGGGGTAGCCATGTTAGTCTAGGTCTGCAAAACAAACAAGGAGTCCTGTGGCACTTTTAAAGACCAACAAATTTATTTATCGAATGTGCTTTCATGGCAGAAAATCCCAGTGTCTGATGAAGTGGGATTTTCTCCCACAAAAGCACATACAATAAATCAATTTGTTGATCTTTAAAAATGTCACAGAACTCCTTCTTTGTTTTATTAAATGAGGGCCTGATTCTGAGAAGCACCAAGCACCTGGCTACCATTGACTTAAGAGGGTATTCCACATTTTTCAGGATAGGACTCCCATGGTCCTAGCCTAATTTAAGTGTGGGAATAGTTTCATTGTAGTCATTGGGACAATTTATGTACTTAAATTTATGCACATGCTTAGTACTTTGCTGATGCCTTGTACACACTACAAAGTTATTGCGTGATAATGCTTGTTATCACGCGATAACAGGCACAGCGTCCACACACAAATCCATGTTGTTGCGCGGTAACAGCCGTCTTACCACGCAACATGTAAACCACCAAAACGAGGGTGGTAGCGGCTACCACGGAACAGCTGTTCCGCAATAGTTCGTGTGTGTACGGTTGCCACGCAATATGAAGCCTCTGGAAATGTCCCAGAATTCCAATTCCATCCCTTCTGCACTTCCTTCTGCGCTCTGTGGCTGTGACGTGACTGTACCCGCCCTCCCATTATTCCCGGGAATTTTTGAATTCTTCACTCTTCTTGTTTGCTCGGCGTGGAGTGCAGCTGTGTTCTCCAAGAGCAATGGTGGCTCAATGCAGCAAACGTGCTCCAGTGTGGACCACAGCCGAGGTGCTTGATCTCATAGGCATCTGGGGAGAGTCCGCTGTGCAGGCACAGTTACGTGGCAGCCGGCGGAATTTCGATATTTTTGGCCAGATTTCTCAGGCCATGGCAGAGAAGGGGTACGAGAGAGACACTCTTCAGTGCAGGTCGAAGGTGAAGGAGTTGTGGATTACGTGCCACAGAGCCAGAGAGGCAAACCGGTGCTCCGGCTCAGCGTCGGCTACATACCGATTTTACAAGGAGCTGGAAGCAATCCTGAGCGGGGATCCCACAACCACCCCAAAAGCTCCTGTGGACATGTCGGCACCCCTCCATGAAAAGGATACTGGAGCAGACGGTGACGAGCAATTCGTTGACGAGTACGTGGAGGATGACCTGGAGGGTGAAAGCGGTGCAGCTGACCTAGGGAGCCAGGAGCTGTTCTCACACCACCTGACATGTGCTGCCCAGATTCCTTCTCCATACTGTCTTCGGATGCAGCAGAGGGGAGCTCTGGTAAGTTTCATCAGAAGTGGCTTCTGTGCTAGCTGGATAAGCTTTGCGGGCAAATGAAGAGCGGGCAGGAGATGGGCGTTTTAAGTTTCATCCTTTCTTTTTTTTTTTTGGATGGGGGGTTCTACACTGCATTACATGAGCAGTGCATCAATGCATGCTGTAATTGTCAAGAAATCCTCTTCGTTGAGATCACTGAAGGTGTCCTCGATGTACTTCCACAGCCTCCTAGTTAAATTCGATGGGAGAGCAACTGTTTTCCCCTCCCCCATAGAGGGATACTCTCCCTCGTCAGTTGCAAAGCACAGCAGCGGGAACCATGGCTGCGCACAAGCCTGCTGCATATGGTCCTGGCTTAAAACCAGTGACATGCAGGATATCCATTCTGGCTTGCAGGGGCACTCTAAGCAGCTTCCATGGCAGTGCCATATGTGAACTAATCGCCCAAAGCACTGCAAATAGTTCACGGAACTGTGTGTCTTGTCTCGGCAACCCGAACCTCCCTTTGCAAAAGCCCTTTCAGTCCCCGGCAATGCCCTGTCCCGTGGGCACTGAGGAATGTGGCAGCAGAGCATATTACCAGCTCCTTAACCAAAGTGAGAACAATAGCACTACTTATGATGTTTAATTTTTCCTTAGAAACGACCTTCGCCGGTCGGTGGTCTGCGCCAGCTGACCGGCTGAGACAGATAAGGAGGAGGCCTCGCAGGAGCAAGGAGGATATCTTCCAGGAGCTGATGCAGTCCAACAAGGCATCAGCAAGGGAGACTAGACAATGGAGGCAGGAGTGCCGGCAGGAGCACAAAGAAAACAATTTGAAGAGGCAGAAGCAGAAGGATGCCCTCATAAGCATCCTACAGGAGCAGACCCAACTGCTGAAGACCATGGTTGTCTGCAGACCCAGCTGCTCAAGGATCACCCCCCCCTGCAGCCACAGCAACACTTTCTGTCCCCCATGCCCCATTCTCCCTCAAAGCAGTTCTTTGAAGCCCAGGGACCCTCCTGGTACAATGTTACATCCACTCCTGCACCAAGCTATGGCATTGAGACACGCACCTACACGCATCTATAGCCCCTTTTGCAGGCACTGCTTACTGTAAATATTTAATGTTTTCTAATAATAAAATTGAATCACTTGAACTGTGCACAGTGTCTTTATTGATACACAATAAAATTAGTTGTTGCATGTTTAGTATTCACTCATTCGAGCATAGTACAGTACACGCACACCGGCACCCCCCCCCCCCAATCAGCACCCAGTAGTGTGTGGGAACACTACTGCACAGTGATGCAATGCGTCCTATGAGTCCCTATCACTAAAATGCACCCTAAGTGCCTCCCTTATGTGGACGGCTCTCAGCTGTGCCCCCCTGATACTCCTAGTGGCTGGCTGCTGGAAGGCAAACTTTAGCTGCTCAGTCTCCACGTCCCATGAAGGGGGAAATTTCTCTCCCCTATTTTCACAGAGGTTATGCAGGACACAGCATGCTGCAATGATGGCTGGAATGTCCTCATTCAAGTCTAACCTCCTGTACAAACAGCGCCAGCGGCCTTTTAAGCGCCCAAAGGCGCACTCTACGGTCATTCAGCACCGGCTTAACCGGTAATTGAAGCGCTCCTTGCTGGGATCCAAATTTCCAGTATAAGGCTTCATGAGCCAAGGCATCAGTGGGTAGGCTGGGTCTCCTATGATGACTATGGGCATCTCCACATCCTCAACAGTAATTTTATCATCGGGGAAGAAGGTCCCTGCCTGCAACTTCCGGTACAGGCCCGTGTTCCGGAAAATGCGAGCATCGTGCACCTTACCCGACCACCCCGCATTTATGTCCGTGAAACGCCCCCTGTGCTCCACCAGTGCCTGAAGCACCATGGAGAAGTAGCCCTTCCTATTAATATACTCAGTCGCAAGATGCTCTGGAGTGAGAATAGGGATGTGTGTGTCGTCTATTGCCCCTCCACAGTTCGGGAATGCTATGGCTGCGAATCCATCGACGATCTCCCGCACGTTGCCCAACGTCCCTGTCCTCCGTAGCAGAACACGATTAATGGCTCTGCACACTTGTGAAAGTGCTAACCCGACGGTCGACCTGCCGACTCCAAACTGATTCACGACCGAGCGGTAGCAGTCTGGAGTTGCCATTTTCCACAGCGCAATTGCGACACACTTCTCCACAGTGAGGGCGGCTCTCATTTTGGTGTCCTTGCATCACAGGGCAGGGGCTAGCTCCTCACACAGTTCCATGAATGTGGCTTTCCGCATTTGAAAGTTCTGTAGCCACTGGTCATCATCCCACACCTGCAAAATGATGCGGTCCCACCACTCGGTGCTTGTCTCTCGTGACCAGAACCAGTGGTGCACTGTGTGCAGATGCTCTGTGAAGGAGCTCAGCAATGCAGTGCTGTTGTTCTGCATGGCAGTCACCAGCCCAGGGTCATCCGAATCCTGGTCTGATTCAGAGCTGAACGCATACTGTGCCACCAGCCGAGGTGTATTCATTATGCTGAAGGTGACAGTCGAGATCAGAGCTGGATCCATGTTGCTGCAAAAAGGAGTTCCGAGAGGCAATGCGCTACTGTTGAAAATGGGCGCGAGTTAACTCTCGTGACGCAAGGGAAACAGAATGCACCATGAGAAACCAAGACTTTACCCATGGTGCTCAGCGCTACTCTTCTTCTACCCAGGATTCTTAGCGCCAAATCAGGATAGATGGAACTGTGGGATAGGTTCCCACAATTCAATTGGGTTTCTTGTGAAATCGCGAATCGCGGCAGAGTGTAGACGCAATACTGAGCTACAAAAACAGGCTTGTTGTGAGATTATTCCTGTAGTGTGTACATGGCCTGACTTAGGCCTAAGGATAGTTTTTTCTCTGTTTTATACTTGTTAATAAAGACATTAGCTGGAGTCTGTCCTGGTTTGTGCATCATCAACAGAACTATTAACTAAGGTAAAAAGAACTTAACACTTGATTTTCAAATTCCAGGTTAAGTTTGGTGCAGTGGCAGTGACCAGTCCTCTTTTTACTTGTGAACATAAGATTTGATTTAGAAATTATTGAGATACGAAATAAATGTGGGAAAAAAAACAAGGAGTCCTGTGGCACTTTTAAAGACTAGCAAATTTATTACATGAGCTCCCACAAACTCCAGATTCCTTGTTTGTTTTGCTGAACTAGACTAACACGGCTACCTATTTGGAACTAATAAATGTGGAATCATAGAATCATAAGGTTGGAAGGGACCTCA
>ML685785.1:15645702-15670118 GCA_007922175.1 Pelusios castaneus | reverse complement strand
GCTCAGTCTCCACGTCCCATGAAGGGGGAAATTTCTCTCCCCTATTTTCACAGAGGTTATGCAGGACACAGCATGCTGCAATGATGGCTGGAATGTCCTCATTCAAGTCTAACCTCCTGTACAAACAGCGCCAGCGGCCTTTTAAGCGCCCAAAGGCGCACTCTACGGTCATTGAGCACCGGCTTAACCGGTAATTGAAGCGCTCCTTGCTGGGATCCAAATTTCCAGTATAAGGCTTCATGAGCCAAGGCATCAGTGGGTAGGCTGGGTCTCCTATGATGACTATGGGCATCTCCACATCCTCAACAGTAATTTTATCATCGGGGAAGAAGGTCCCTGCCTGCAACTTCCGGTATAGGCCCGTGTTCCGGAAAATGCGAGCATCGTGCACCTTACCCGACCACCCCGCATTTATGTCCGTGAAACGCCCCCTGTGATCCACCAGTGCCTGAAGCACCATGGAGAAGTAGCCCTTCCTATTAATATACTCAGTCGCAAGATGCTCTGGAGTGAGAATAGGGATGTGTGTGTCGTCTATTGCCCCTCCACAGTTCGGGAATGCTATGGCTGCGAATCCATCGACGATCTCCCGCACGTTGCCCAACGTCCCTGTCCTCCGTAGCAGAACACGATTAATGGCTCTGCACACTTGTGAAAGTGCTAACCCGACGGTCGACCTGCCGACTCCAAACTGATTCACGACCGAGCGGTAGCAGTCTGGAGTTGCCATTTTCCACAGCGCAATTGCGACACACTTCTCCACAGTGAGGGCGGCTCTCATTTTGGTGTCCTTGCATCACAGGGCAGGGGCTAGCTCCTCACACAGTTCCATGAATGTGGCTTTCCGCATTCGAAAGTTCTGTAGCCACTGGTCATCATCCCACACCTGCAAAATGATGCGGTCCCACCACTCGGTGCTTGTCTCTCGTGACCAGAACCAGTGGTGCACTGTGTGCAGATGCTCTGTGAAGGAGCTCAGCAATGCAGTGCTGTTGTTCTGCATGGCAGTCACCAGCCCAGGGTCATCCGAATCCTGGTCTGATTCAGAGCTGAACGCATACTGTGCCACGAGCCGAGGTGTATTCATTATGCTGAAGGTGACAGTCGAGATCAGAGCTGGATCCATGTTGCTGCAAAAAGGAGTTCCGAGAGGCAATGCGCTACTGTGGAAAATGGGCGCGAGTTAACTCTCGTGACGCAAGGGAAACAGAATGCACCATGAGAAACCAAGACTTTACCCATGGTGCTCAGCGCTACTCTTCTTCTACCCAGGATTCTTAGCGCCAAATCAGGATAGATGGAACTGTGGGATAGGTTCCCACAATTCAATTGGGTTTCTTGTGAAATCGCGAATCGCGGCAGAGTGTAGACGCAATACTGAGCTACAAAAACAGGCTTGTTGTGAGATTATTCCTGTAGTGTGTACATGGCCTGACTTAGGCCTAAGGATAGTTTTTTCTCTGTTTTATACTTGTTAATAAAGACATTAGCTGGAGTCTGTCCTGGTTTGTGCATCATCAACAGAACTATTAACTAAGGTAAAAAGAACTTAACACTTGATTTTCAAATTCCAGGTTAAGTTTGGTGCAGTGGCAGTGACCAGTCCTCTTTTTACTTGTGAACATAAGATTTGATTTAGAAATTATTGAGACACGAAATAAATGTGGGAAAAAAAACAAGGAGTCCTGTGGCACTTTTAAAGACTAGCAAATTTATTACATGAGCTCCCACAAACTCCAGATTCCTTGTTTGTTTTGCTGAACTAGACTAACACGGCTACCTATTTGGAACTAATAAATGTGGAATCATAGAATCATAAGGTTGGAAGGGACCTCACGAAGTCATCTAGTCCAACCCCCTGCTAAAAAGCAGGACCTCTCCCCCTAAATCACCCCAGCCAGGGTTTTTTTCTAACTGAGCTTTAAAGATCTCCAAAGATGGAGATTCTACCACCTTCCTAGATAGCCCATTCCAATGCTTCACCACCTCCTAGTGAGAAAGTTTTTCCTAATATCCAACCTTGACCTCCCCAGCTGTAATTTGAAACCATTGCTCCTTGTTCTGTCCTCTGTTACCCTCGAGAACAGCCTAGCTCCCTCCTCTTTGGAGCAACCCTTCAAGTAGTTGAAGGTTGCTATCAAATCTCCCCTCAGTCTTCTCTTCTGTAGACTAAATAAGCCTAGTTCCTTCAGTCTTTCCTCATAAGTCATGTGCCCCAGCCCCCTAATCATTTTTGTTGCCCTCCGCTGGACTCTTTCTAATTTGTCCACATCCTTTCTGTAGTGGGGAGCCCAAAACTGGATGCATTATTCCAGATGCGGCCTGACCAGTGTCGAATAGAGGGGAATTATCACATCCCTCGATCTGCTGGCAATACTCCTACTGATGCAGCCTAATATGCCATTGGCCTTTTTGGCAACAAGGGCACACTGTTGGCTCATATTCATCTTCCCGTCCACCATAACCCCCAGGTCCTTTTCTACAGCGCTGCTACTTAGCCGATCGGTCCCCAGCCTGTAGCAGTGCATGGGATTTTTCCGTCCTAAGTGCAGGACTTTGCACTTGTCTTTGTTGAACCTCATGAGGTTTCTTTCAGCCCAGTGTTCCAATTTGTCCAAGTCTCCCTGGATCCTGTCCCTGCCCTCCAGAGTATCTACCATTCCCCCCAACTTGGTGTCATCCGCAAACTTACTAAGCACGCAGTCTATTCCATCATCAAGATCATTAATGAAGATGTTGAATAGAACCGGCCTCAGGACTGACCCCTGGGGCACTCCACTCGTTACCGGTTGCCAACCAGACATCGAGCCATTGATTCCTACCCACTGAGCCCGTTGATCTAACCAGTTTTCGATCCACCTTACGGTCCACTAGTCTAACCCATACTTCCTTAACTTGCCAATGAGAATGCTATGGGAATCCGTATCAAAAGCCTTGCTAAAGTCAAGGTATATCACGTCAATGGCTCTTCCCGCATCCACAAATCCAGTCATCTCATCATAGAAGGAAATCAGGTTGGACAGGGACGATTTGCCCTTGGTGAATCCATGTTGACTGTTCCTGATCACTCTATTTTCCTCCAAGTGTTTCAGGATGGATTCCTTGAGGACCTGCTCCATGATTTTCCCAGGGATTGAGGTGAGGCTGACCGGTCTGTAGTTCCCCGGATCCTCCTTTTTCCCTTTCTTAAAGATAGGTACTATATTTGCCTTTTTCCACTCCTCTGGGACCACCCCCGTTCGCCACGAATTCTCAAAGATAATGGCCAGCAGCTTTGCAATCACTTCCCCCAACTCCCTCAGCACCCTCGGATGCAGTTCATCCAGCCCCATGGACTTGTGCACATCCAATTTCATTAAGTGTTCCCTAACCTGACTTTCCATCACCGAGGGCCTCTCTCCTTCTCTCCATTCCGCGTTACCCCATGTAGTAGCCTGGGAGCTGGCCCTCCCTGTGAAGACTGAAGTAAAAAAAGCATTGAGTACTTCAGCCTTTTCCACATCATCCTCCACGAGGGTGCCTGCCCCATTCAGTAAGGGACCTACACCACCTCTGATCCTCCACAATGTCATCCTTGTCATGCTTCCTTTCCTAGTGGAAAATCACTTTAAAAGGAGTGTGAGTGTCGAGATGAGTCATTTGTTGTCTTTTGTGGGAAGCATGTCTACACTGCCTGCTGTTTTTGACAGCAGCCGAATAGAGATATGCAAATTACTTAAAATAACTTGCGTATCTGAGTTTGACTGCTTAAACCCAGCTCGTCCACTGCGCTGAGTCTAAGGGAGGGGCCTCTGTTTGACTCAGTGATACCCCACTCGCTGGGATGGTGTTTATAGATCAGCTTCCCAATCGACTGAGTGGGTCTGTCCATTAGGTAGGTTGATCCGACGGCTGCAATTTTGATCCTGTCAGTGAAGACTAGCTCGGGGTAGTGAAAACCTTCTTGATCTGTGTCATGTGAGTTCTACATATGATTCATCATTCAGCTGCTGATTTCCAAGCCCAGCATTAAACTGAAAAAACAGCATGGTTGAGAAGAGGACAGTCAGAGTAATGGGAGCTCTTCACTTATTATTAGATTTATATTGCTGTAGTTCCTGGAGGCCAAACAAGTAAGTGCCCCATTTTGTCAGGTGCACTACAAACGTATAACAACTAACAGTCCCTAGCCCCAAAATGTTATTAAGATACCTACATGGAAGCTGTTGGATGTTGAATTCTTTAGAAAATCGAGTGTTTGAGTTCTCAGTAGAGAATCTCTGTAAGCATGCTGCCGCATCTTAGTTTGCTTGAATTGCCATGTTAATTATCAAACAGATAAGCAAACTTGTACACAGCAGGAATGGTACATTTATTTATTGACTTTACATGCAGCACATAATGTTAGCTATTTAATTTTACCCAGCTTAATTGATTTCATATTTGGAGGGAACACTTGCAGGTGATATATATCCAATTATCTCAAAACTTAGCATGACTACTTTGAGCAGTAATATTTATTTGGACAACAGGAGGCAATGTTTGTTGTGCAACAGCTCATGCCTCACTAACAGAATGATACTGAAAAAGAACAATTTCTAACATAAAAATGTTGGATAGAAATCCATGAACACAAATACGAAAGATTAATCATTTAGTTATTAGGGGGAAAAATGCCCAGACAAATTAATTGCTGGACTAATTTGATTAAATTAGTAAATGGAGTAACAATGTTATTCATTTGCTATGTCTTTTGAGCTAATAATTAAATGATGGATTTTAAAACAAATTACTAGGTAAAGTCAGCTGTTAGCCTAAAATGCACAAGATCTTTAAACTAGGAGTATCACATAGTAATCCTTGAATCACAAAATCATCTCAGTTACTTACTTTCCACACCATCCCCTCCTTTCAACTAGCAACATTGGGAAGATAAAATTTGGAGGGGGGGGGGGGGGAGGAGGGAAGAGGGAACTTGCTTCCAGTCTGAGAATACAATTGCTTTGACACTTATTTCATTAACGCTAAGTGATGCAGGAATAAGATAGATTTGTAAGAAGCAGAGCTTTATTAAATCACGTTGAGAGGTCAGTGTTACAGATTGAGAATCTGCCATTTATCATTTCACAGTCAGCCCTGAACCTGTGTTCCTAAACCCAAGTACCTCACAATCTAAGTCCACTATTTTCTCTGTTTCCACTCATCATATTACAACAAGGTGCTTGATTTTGCCATAGAGCAAAACGGCACCATAAGGGCAGAGCAGAGAGATATCCAGAATTTTATTAACACCAGTTTTACACTGGTGTACTGTAACTTCATTTTCTTCACCGAAATAACCCTGGATTTACATTGGTGCAGAACCTGGTCCTTAAAGTTTGGCATTCTTGCCATGTCAAGGGTATTTAGATTGGACAAAGAAAATAAAGGTCATGGAGGGATAAAGCTGGGGTTAGGGGGGTTGGTAAGCCAGCAGGTCTTTTCTAGAGCAGGATGAACTATTTCCAGTTACCAGTATGTTATCTGAATTTAGCATTCTTTCTTCTTGAGTTAAATTTCATAGTTGCTACTAGGAATATTTGCTATTCATCTTATATTATTGCTCATCTACTTGGTATTGTTTCTCTTTTCTAACCAGTTGACCTAATCTTGTGTTGCTAAGTGCTTAAAAATAATGTCAGACCCTCACCCTGAAAACGAAATCTTACAAAAAATAACGTTGGAGTTCTTTTTATTTGCATTGGGGTTTTGAGCTTTAAGAGGTGATTATTTTCTCTGTAATCACCAGGGCTGGACATTTACTTTTTCTTTTTAAAAGTGAAAGCTGACATTTCATGTAACCACTCACTTCAGGAGCTGAGGCTTTTAAGAAAAACACTTAATATTGTCAAATTCCAAAGGGGTAGCCGTGTTAGTCTATTGTAGAAAGACAACGGCACTTTTAAAGACTAACAGATTTATTTATCGCATGAGCTTTCGTGGGAGAAAATCCCACTTCGTCAGACGCTTTGAAGATAGGAAAGCGTCTGACGAAGTGGGATTTTCTCCCACAAAAGCTCATGCGATAAATAAATCTGTTAGTCTTTAAAAGTGCCACAGGACTCTGTTGACTTAATATTGTGACATTCATGATAAAATCACAATAGTTAGCAACTCTGAAACAGGAAAAAAGTTCTTTTCCATTTATTGATGCTTTTGAGCATTTGCAATGCCTCACTGATAAGAAGTACCAAAAAAAGTCATGGCGTGATCAGTTCTGGTGCAACTGTCCTCTCAATTATTTATTTGCACCAGAATTCATTGCTTTCAATGAAAATAAAATCTGGCTCATCCAAGTACTAGTAAACAAGTAAATACAAAAATTGCAGGTATCCTTCAAGGCAGTCATCTATCTCAAAAGCCAATGGGTAAGTGCCAAAGCTATTTAATTACTGTGCGTCATGCTGCCACCTCTTGTATGATGTGTAGTTGCTGGTGAGTATTTGCTAAAGTTTGGGAGGGATCATCTTGCAGCATAGGCTGTAGAGCCTTGGTGATGTGCTGCAGAGGTTTGACTTGGGGGCTATAGATGATGACCAGTGGAGTTTTGCTGTTTCCCTTGTTGGGCTCGTCCTGTACTAGTTGACTTCTAACTTTGTCAGTCTGTTTCTTCACTTCCCTGGGTGGGTAGTGTAGTTTTAAGAATGCTTGATAGTGATCCTGAAAGCATTTGTTTTTGTCAGAGGGTTTGGAGCCAATGCAGTTGTATCTTAGAGCTTGGCTGTAGATAACAGATTGTGTGGTGTATCCCGGATGAGAGCAAGAGGGAGGTAGGTAAGTATAGGAGCCAGTAGGTTTCAGGTATAGGGTGGTGTTTGTGTGTCCATCACTTATTTGTATTATAGTGTCCAGGAAGTGGAACTCCCATGTGGAGTGGTCCAGGCTGTCGTTGATAGTGGGGTGAAAATTGTTGAACTCTCAGTGGAATTCCTCAAGGGCCTTCTTTCTGTGCGTCCAGATGATGAAGATGTCACCAGTGGAGCTTAAGCAGAGGAGTGGCACTTGTGGACGAGAGCTGAGGAAGTGTTGTTCTAAGTCAGCCCTAAAATGTTAGCATATTTTGGGACCATGTGGGTACCCATAGCAGTGCTGCTGACTTGACGATATAAATCATCTCCTCCTACAGCAGATATGAGAGAAAGCTGAACACCTTCCACACCTACTGTCATTACTGTATTCTACAGATTGACTGAGTCAGAAGTCAACTTCTACAGGACAAGCCCAACAAGGAAAATAACATACCACCACTGGTCATCACCTACAGTCCCCTTATGCTGCAAGATGAGCCTTCACTCTCTCAAGCCTTGGAAGGTAAGCCTCTCCTTGCTTACAGACAGTCTCTCAATCTTAAGCAAATACTCACCAGCAACTACACAATGTACAACAGAAACACTAAGGCAGGCACTTATCCCTGCAACAAACCCCATTGCCAATTCTGCCCACATATCTACTCAAGGGACACCATCATAGGACCTAAACAAACCAGACTCTTCATCAGGGGTTCATTCACCTGCACATCCACCAATGTGAAATATGCCATCATGTGCCAGCAATGCCCCTCTGCCTTATATGTTGGCCAAACTGCACTGTCTCTGCACAAAAGAATAAATGGAGAGGACACAAATCAGATATCAAGAATGGTAACATTCAAAAACCAAGAGGTTTCAACCTTCAACCTCCATGCACAATCTGTGAAAGACATGACAGTTACAGTGCTTCAACAGAGACACTTTAAAACAAGACTCCAACATGAAACCGCAGAGTTGGAATTCAAATACAAATTTGACACCATTACATTAGGTCTGAATAGAGATTTGGGCTGGCTCACTCATTACAAAAGGTGATTTTCCTTGCTTTTATCCTTCTCACCTTCTTATTTGTTGTTCCACACTGTTTGAATCAAAACAACTTGTTTGGTTTGCTGAAAAAGACTGAACTGATCTTGTGACTTACCTTTTTCTGTATTTATTTATTCACCTGATATGCTACAGCTTCCATTTCTGATGGAGTGGGATTACACCAACAAAAGGTCATGTGATAAATAAATGTGTTAGTCTTTAAAAGTGCCAAAGGACTCCTTGTTTGTTTTGTGCTATACAGTTGACCTGCAACAGCAGAACTTGTGCACAACTTCTAGCATGGTGATAACTATTAAAACTTTTGATAAAGTCAACACACTTTGTGCTGAATGCTTGAATAATAATATAACAGCAATAGGAACATATGACCAACCTCCCCATGGGATGCTAATGATGATTCTGAAATGCTCAGGAAGATCAGAGATAATACAAAACCTGAAAAACCAATAATAATGTGGGATTTCAACTATTTCCATATTGACTAGGACCGTGTCACCTCAGTATAAGAAGCAATGATGAAATTTCTAGACATGATTAATGACTGCTAATTTTTCCTTGAAAAAGGGAAAGCACAAGAAATGAGGAAGCTAGTTAAATGGAAATTAAAAGTAACACTCCCAAGAGAGAAATGACTGAAAACTGCAATTTAAAAAACAAAACAAAACACCATAGTAGAAACTTATACTATATGTATACCTCAAATAAAATAAAAGTAAGAGGACCAAAAATAAATACCATCATGGCAAAATAACAAAGCAAAAGAAGTATGGATCATTAACTGGTTTAAAGGTAGGAAACCAAGGATAGGAATAAATGGTTAGTTTTCACAGTGGAGCGGGACACATTCCCCAAGGATCTTGCGGGGTCCAGTGCTGTTCGACACACTCATAAATGCTCTGGAAAAAAGTGGAAAAGTTTGCAGACAATTCAAAATTATTCAAGATAGTTAAATTCAAAGTTGAAAAGTTTACAAAGAGTTCTCGCTAAACTGGGAGACTGGGCAACAAAATGGCAGATGAAATTCAACGTTGATAAATGTGCAAAATAATGCACATTTGAAAACAAAATCCCAAGTATACATACAAATTAGCTATTACCACTCAAGAAAGATCTTGGAGTAATATGTACAGTTCTCTGAAAATATCTGCTCAATGTCCAGCAGCAGTCAAAAAAGCTAACAGAATGTTAGGAACCATTAGGGAAGGGTTAGATAATAAGACAAAAATATCATAATTCCACTTTCTAAATCCATAATATTCACACATCTTGAATACAGTGCATCATCCCATCTCAAAAATGATATATTAGAATTGGAAAAAGTACAGAGAAGGGCAACAAAAAGGATTAGGTATATGAACAATTTCTATATGAGAAGAGATTAAAAAAGCTGAAATCATTCATTTAAGAAAAGAAATGACAAAGCGGGGATATGATATAGGTCTAATAAAATAATGAAGCATGTGGGGAATATGACTAAGGAAATATTATTTAACCCTTCACATAACACAAGACCAGGGATCTTCTAATAAAACATATAGGCAGCAGGTTTGAAACAAATGTAAGCAAGTACTTCTTCACACAGTCAATTTATGGAACCCAATGCCAGGAAATGTTGAGAAGGTCAAATGTATATCTAGATTTAAAAAAAGAATTAGATAAATTAATGGAGGATACGTTCATCAAGATGGTCAGGGACACAACTCCATGCTCTGGGTATCCCTAAACCTCTGACTGCCATAAACTGAGACAGGACCAGAGGGAACAGATTACTTGATAAATTGTCCTATTCTGTTAATTTCCTTCTAAAGCATTTGGCTCCAGCTGTTGTCTGAAGACAAGATACTGGGCTAGATGGACTATTGGTCTGACCCAGTAAGGCCATTCGTATGTTCTTATGTTTGTGTCATAATCATGGTCTTTTTTTGGATTCATGGCTAGTTCAAATTCCACTCAAGCTAGTGCAAAACTATTACAAAATTGCTGGAGCTCTGCTTCACTACATGCAATAAGCATTGCATTGTCAGTGAAAAGAAGTTATTTTATTAGCAAATATTTGATTTTGTTTTTGGCTCTTGGATGTGCAATGTTGAAACGTTTTCCACTGGATCTTGTATAGAAGTGAACTCTTGGTGCTAGATGAGAAAGCATGAGGAAGCAGCAGAGAGAAGAATACATCAGAGTGTTAGTGCCAAAACACATGTCTATTTGACATCCTTTGAAGATTACAAGTATTAGTGAAGTAGTTTGATAATTTTTATTCACAAATGTGTTTGGGAATGCTTTTGTGTTCTTTTCACTCAGTTCTAGCTGGTTTGTACCTTCTGTTTCTCTGAGTCCCATTCAGCTATTGTAGTCAAACAGTTTATGCAGCTGGCACTTCTGAGAATAAATGCATTTGAAGCAGGCACGACAGTCAATGTCTACAAATCTTCATCTGGTGAAAATCAGCACAATGTTAGTGAAGTCATTGGAGTTATACCATTATATACAAGCTGAGGATCTAGCCCTTTGAAGCCCATTCTTCCTCTAACAAAAGAAAGTGTCTCTATAACCAGTCATGTATTCCTGTTAAGGACCTGCAAGAGATAAGGAAGTCAATGGCTATGTCTACACTTGCTAAAATTAGTTCGAATTAGTTAGTTCGAACTAACTAATTCGAACTAATTTTAGTTAGTTCAAATTAGATTAATTCGAACTAGAAGAAATTAGTTCGCACTAAGCAAGTGTCATTCATGGCACTTGCTTAGTTCGAATTAGTGATCCCCATTCATTTCAATGGCTGGTTAGTTCGAACTAAGAAATTAGTTCGAATTAACATGGCCACATTGGCTAATTCGAACTAGTTAGTTCGAATTGAAGCCTTACTTCTGAAGCCCTATTCGAATTTATTAGTTCAAATTAAGGAAGCCCTTAATTCGAACTAACTAAAGCCTAGTGTAGCCATGGCTTTAGTTAGTTCGAATTAAGCCTCCTTAATTCGAACTAACTTGCCAGTGTAGACATAGTCAATGAAATTCACTGGTTTAGAAAACAAAAACAATGATCAAGATGCACTTTTATCGGAGATGACAAAAATGTGTAAGGAAAATAGAAACAAAGATCTCTTCTCTGTGATCTTAGTAAGACCAAACAGGCAATATTTGAAGGGAAATGATGTTTCATATCATCACTTGCATTACAAATGTATAATAGAGAGAGTTATTTTATCTTGAGGTATAAAAAATTTCTAGAAGGTCTATTGTCAATTTGTGCTTCATGTTTGTTGACATTTCATACGCTTACATTCTTTTACATAGCTATATGTGTGCAGATTGCTATTAAAGCCTACAGGCATTTCTTCTACACATGCAGTTCTCTAAATCTCAAAAACCTAACAAAGCCTGCCTAACCTTTACATATTCTGTTCTTTGGGAATGCTAATGATGTAACAGCACAGGAACATGACAGCCTCTTGCTATCATGATAACTGTAGCTGGGCCCTGCTGCTTTCAATAGATTACTGTCTGGCATGAAAAAGTCTGAAATAATACACTGAAGAATGAGGTACTGATGCAACAGTAAATATACCTGAAAGTATGTAATACATCCTCAAAATGATGGGTTTCAGATGGCTTGCTTAGGAGATAGGTAATGTGACACAGGATCTTTCAATTCCAACTCAGCATCACAACTGGCTATAGTAAAGCAGGGTCCCATGTGATGGTGTGGAGTGCAACTATCATAGAGATAACCTCTCTGAGTCTGCAGAGAGCCTGAAAAGTCAGGGCCAAATCAATGCAGGGACTATAAGGGCTGAAGCCATAGGCCCCAGCCCCTATGGCCCCTGCATGATCCATCCCCCTTTCACTCAGTCCCCACAGTGCCGATGGGGATGGGGGGGGGGAGGGAGGGCACTCTGAGGGCCCCTGCTGGTGCTGGTGGGGGACAGAGCTGTGGAGCCAGAGGCAAGGGTCCCCGGCACTCTCGCCCCACCCCTGAACTGGCTGGTCCACTACTGGGGGTGGGGCAGACCGGTGTGTGTTCCCTCTGCTCCAGGTGGTGGTGGTACCTGGTGCCTTCCAGGCCCTGGAGGGCTACATCGGAGGCTGCATCACAAACCAGCCATCCCCAACCCCTGCCCTCTCCCCCGCAAGTGCAGACCAGCCAGATTGAGGCCGATGGAGAGTGCCCCCTGACACCAGGACCCCCCAGCACTGGTCTGCCTGCAGGCCACTGTGGTGAGGGGCTGGGGCCCCAGGCTGGGGAAGCCCCAAGCCAGGAGGGGGGCCCACAGGTGGTTAGCCCAGAGCCTCAGAGCAGGGCCGTCCCATGGGGGGAGCGCGGCCCTGGGCCAATTGGCCAAAGCGGGGCCCCACCCGCCAGCTGGAGGGGAGGCCTGCTCCGCCCTGCCCCCTAGGGAGCTGGCCCTGGGCTAGGATGTTGAGGCTGCCGCCTGTGGGGGGGGAGCCAACTTCAGCCCCAGAGGCTGCCTGTGGGGGGGCGGAAGTTGTGGCTAGCCCCGGCGGCCCCCTTCGGGGGGAGGGGGGCCCCGGCCAGGGGCCGGGGCCGCCTAGGGGGGGGGGGGGGTGGATCCGGCCCAGAGGCTGGGCTCCACGGCCTCTTCCCTTGGGCCTGCTCTGCCCTGGGGGTGGGGAGGGCCAGCCCAGGGGCTGGGCATAGCCCTCCCCCCACCCTGCTGCCTTCGGCTGGCTGCCAAAGGCAGCCGGGCGGCCGTGGGAGGAGCGGCTGTGGCACGTGCGCCCCACACTGCCCCGCTGGGAGTGGGACAGCGCGGGGCCCACGTACCCACAGGGCCCGGGGCGATCGCTCCATTTGCCCCGCCCCCAGGGACGGCCCTGCCCCAGAGACCCTTAATCTGGCCCTGTGAACAGCTGGCCCATTTATCTCTGTCAGGATTCTGTGGACTCTACCACTCTTTAGCCACAAACTTTGAAATTTCCCTCAAGATTATAATTCATTGTTTTTCTAGGCACAGTACAAACATACAAAAAATGAGGCTCCTGTCCTCAAGATGCCATGGAACTAAGTGTTTTTGCCATGGAATTCACTACCTTGCTGTATCTAGGAACAAGGCATTTGTTTTCTGCCTCTCTATCCTGCCCAGAGCTGCCCTTGCTCTACAGATTTCTCCCCGAGTAGGATTTAATTGGTGTATGATGCATGCTCCCAGCCTAGTTACATAGAGTAAGGCATTTGTGGGCTGGGGAACCAGAAAGGAAGTCCTTTTTGTGCCAAGGCTGGAAGTGGGGATCAGAAGTGTATGTGGGTGAACTTGGCAAGGCACAAAGAGAGCTCTGGAGTGGAGCATATCTAGGTAGCTACAAGCTCCCTCCTTCCCAAGCACATATTGTAGAAGAAGATGCTCCTGGGTTACCTGGACAACAATGGAGCAGCTGAGACATAGGAGTGGAATCAGATGTCTGGAAAGAATAGCAAAAACACATCCACAAGAATAATCACTCGAAAATGATCATCAACTGATTTTACTTGATTGGGTATTTTCAGTTCCGTCCCATAGTGGTGGGGGGGGGGGGGGGGGAGGGGGGGGGGCGGGGGGGTATTGACAAGAGAGGAAACACAGCTAAAACTGCAGCAGGGTGTGCTGTGCAGGAAGTTGGTTCCATTATGGTGGAGGATGCGGGGACTTTGCTTGTAGCCTTTTGACAGCTATTTGGTGGCCTTTGTGAATACACTGAAGTCCAATACTTAGGGCAGAGATGCCCACATCCCAGTCAGCAGGGAATGGATACATTGTGTAGCACTTTACATTTTAGTTCGGTGTGCTTTCTAGGACCATAGTATCAGTGTTGAATTAATGTTGTTATGATGGCTTTTCCTTTGTTTTCAAAATTCACCAACTCAACTAAAATGAAAAACCCCCAACATAGTTAAGCAAGCTTATATGTTTGCAAATGTCTTAAAATCAGAGGGACGAAGGCAAGTGTGATGCTGAGATGATTAGACAACAGAGTCTTGTGGCACTTTTAAAGACTAACAGATTTATTAATCACATGAGCTTTCGTGGGAGAAAATCCCACTTCCACAAAAGCTCATGCGATTAATAAATCTGTTAGTCTTTAAAAGTGCCACAAGACTCTGTTGTCTTTCTACAATAGACTAACACGGCTACCCCTTTGGAAGCTGAGATGATTAGTTTCACTGCTGAATGGTTTAAAAAGTCTGCAGAATTCCAGCAGATACATGTAACACCAAAAGATATAACAAGTGGTTCTGGCCTTACGTTTCCCTGATCTTCTGCTGACCCACTGACAATCCCTGCCACTGACCTAGCAATTGTTGGCCACTCTTGAGTGACTGATGGAGATTTTCCACTGCCGTATACAGCCACTTGAGTGACTGGTGTTGGTCTTATGCTGCCCTATCTCCGTGCTGACTGTCTGATGTCACTCACCTGTTCAGTGTCTGGCAGTACTTTCTTCCTACCTCAGCCACCTGTTTAAAATTCACCTCCCAGATTAATCATTTCCCTTCTTATGCACTGTTTAAAAGAAATTGAATTCGCTTTCCAAGCCCCTCTTATTCTCAATTCTTGTAATGTGCCTGCCTCCCAGTTGCTTGGCAATATGACATATCGTGTTAGTGGGTGGAATATTACTGCTCAGGGTTATCTAACATTTGTATTATTTGAAAACTATTTGCAGACATGTATGTTAAATTGTCTTCAAGTGTGGTGTGGTGGAACAAGCAGGGGACTGGAAACAGGACTCCTGGATTCCACTCCCAGCTCTTTCACTGATTGTGTGACCTTGAGCAATCACTTGCTCTCTGTGCTTCATTTTACACCTTAAACAGATCTAACAATATCTAACTTCACAGGTTGTTGCAGATGTCAATTAATTCTGTTTGCAAACAACTTTGGAATGTCTGGGTGAAATGTGCTCTGTAAATAAAATAATTATTCAGGGAGCTGAATTGAAATATTTGGGCCAGAACTTCATGCCTGTCTTATTTTAAAGCTGCTATAAATAGACAGACAGATTAAAAGAGAATTCCCACTGGGAAGAACCAAATTAAGACATAGGTGCTATAGAGCTGGTCCTTCAGCCCCAGCTCCTAGAATCACATTTTTATCCCAGAATCTAAATGGCCTCCTGTTTTTTTTAATGTCCTTAGAAAAGAAAAAGCAAAGAAAAGCTTGAAAATGTGACTGATTGTAACCTATGCAGAGATGTCTACTTAGGTCTGCAGGGAGCCTGAGACTATAGCTCTGAATGTTGGAATTGCCCCGGGCATTTGAATGGGGTGTTAACTCCATGATAGAGTGCTCAGAGGGATATCCCCACTGCATACCACCACCACCCTAACAGGGGACTCTGTGTTGCAGGAGAAGCAGTATACAACAAGCTCAGCACACTGAGGTCATGTATACACTATGAAGATCATACCAGCATATTTTATACTATATGTATACCTCAGTATAACCCTGTATTGTAGATATATGGTTTTTCATACTCAGAGTGATGTAGCTATGTCAACCTCAATTTTAAATGTAGACCAAGTCCTACTCTAGCACACGTACCTGCTTGTTGATATAGTAATGGGGTAGGGAGGAGGTAGATTGCTGCTACCCTTTACTTTACTTTAAGGGAAGAGGGCACTACTACTCCAAGTAGGAGATTGGGCCACATTACCAGGATGAGAACATGGGGGCCTCTGGCTTGTAATGTGTCTAGGGCCCCAGATTGCCTTTAATCTAGCCATGCACCTGTGTGGTGAACTCCTCAGTAGGCACAGAGTTTATGTGTCCTATGCCTTACCCTCAGGCATAGGAGGTGTGTTGGGGACAGGACTCTTAAGCACAATGCTTAAGTTTCTCTGGGGCCAGTTTGACCCCTATTGGCCCCAGGATTATGGAAATGGAAAGCTGATCCAGAGCCACCTCTTCCCCATCCATGCGGCACAGATGTATATTCAGTACACCTGAGGATCTAGTCCGACGTTTGCTGGTTGGACTGATGCAATCCTTTCTCATATTTCCAGGGGATGAACAATGGAATTGTTTGTATGATTTTAAAATGAGTGTCCTTGAAATCTTTGGAATCAAACTGCTGGGAGCAAAGCTTATCCACAATTTTCTGAAAGCAGGAAAATTTAAACCTGTACTAAGCCTTCTCTGCTTTATGTAACATTCTTTTAGATACTTTAGGATAGAATGCTTATAAAAATACAGACAAACTGAGGATTCTCATACCAGCTGATGATCTGAAAAATCATGTCTTAAATAATAATGGAAAGGAACAAATGCTGCTGAAATCTTTAATAGAGCCATGTGCTTTAGGAATTTGGTTAGGCAAACAGTCTTAGAAAGGAACCAATGGCTTTAATGATGTTAGCCCAAAATTGTTAGTTGTTCCCATAGGGCACATATACTGTAAGTAGAGAGATGCTGTAACCCGTGTGGTTGGATTGCAGATAAATTACGTCTTCTACTATATTTACCAACTGTAAAGTAGATAATGTTGGTTTTCTGATTTGGCATTTGATTTTTAAAATCAATATTCATGGAATATGACAGCCTTACAAATGTGTAGGAATTCTGCTTTCTGCACTGCCTTTCATTAATCTGTAAAGTGCAGTGTGTTCAGTAGTTTAATATTTTTTCTTCATTTTCTTAGCCCTGTTGTTACTGTAGGATCTCAAAGTGCTTTACAATTAAATAGTCAGTTAAGTCAGTTAACCCACTGAGTTAGGTAAATATTATACCCATTTCACACCTGGATAAACTTCAAGCACAGGGAGATGAGGTCACACAACAGTGGTAGAGTCAAGAATGGAACCCAGGAGCAGCTAATGCCTCATCCTTTGTTGTAGGCCTAGGACTATATGCTCCCTGGCAAATGGCATTTCTGAGTATGGATTGCATGCTGATCAGAGAGCAGAAATTGGGCCAGAAATCTCAAAAGTAATCAGTCATTTCAGGTCCCTCAATTTTGGGGTGCACAATTTGAGACACCTTATAGGTATCAGCAGGGCTGTCCTGGGGGGGAGCGGGGCCCAGGGCCAATTGGCCAAAGCGGGGCCCCGCTCCCCATGCTGGAGGGGAGCGTGGCAGGCCGACTGGCCCGCTCCACCTCCCAAGGAGCCGGCCCTGGGCTGGGAGGCCGAGGCCGCCTGCCAGGGGGGAGCTGGGCCTGGAGGCCGAGGCTGCCTGAGGGGGAGAGGGGGGAGAGCCGGAGTTGGCTCTGGTTCCGGCCCTGACCCTGGAGACAGCTTGCGGGCGGAAGGGAGCCGGCGGCTCCAAACTGTGCCAGGAGGTCGAGGCCATCTGCGGAGTGGAGCCAGCCGTTTGGGGCAGGCCAGCCCAAAGGCCGGGCCCCACATGCTCTGCCCCTGGGCCTGCCTGCTCCCCCCTGGGGGCAGGGAGGGCCAGCCCGGTGGCTGGGCATAGCCCTCCTGGCCTGCTCCGCCTCTCCCCACTGCCTTTGGCTCCCTGCTGAAGGCAGTGGGGCGCCTGTGGGAGGAGGGGCTCAGGTGCATGCGGGACAGCACGGGGCCCACGTACCCGCGGGGCCTGTGGTGATTGCCCCATTTGCCCCCCCCCAGGGACAGCCCTGGGTATCAGTTTTCAGTATACGGTGCTCAACATTTTCTGAAAACCTCTCTGGTGTCTCGAGCTTGGCATTCAAGAATTGAAGCATCCAAAATCTTTATTTACTTTTGTCCTGAGCTGTATGGTCAGCCTGCCTTAAACTGCAGGAACTCAGGAAGTCTGTGGCAATGATGAAACATCTGATAAACTGACATCTTTTTACGTTGCAGCATATAAGGAAATAAATATGAGTTGTGATTTGTCTTATTTCACCTTGCTTTTTAAAATAGAAACACATACACAGAGAGATTGATTTTGTTATACATAATAGGCAAGCAGCCTGTTCCCAGAAGTACCTAATTCAAACTCATTGACTGTGTGTTAAAAAAATATACTTGGCTCTCCAGACATCCCTCAATTAAAGAGACTGTGCCCTTGAATAAGTGTCAGTTTGCTGCTTCTGTTTGCTGCTTTTGTTCCCATCCCAGATAAATGCAAACTAGCAACTTCCTTCTGTGAAGAGTCAGACACTTTCAGTGCATCAGTGAAATAACCACCACAGATTGCATCCTTAAGGTGGCAGCAACAAGCAAAAAAGTATTTAAAGGGAAATAAAAAGCCTTAAAATTGGAAAAAATGTGAAAACTAATTCTTCTAGAGTTCCTTCTTTAATCCTCCATTTTCTGCTCGGCAGAATCATATTCATAGCCAGATTATTCATTATTAAGAGCTTATTTCAGATCAAACCCTGTATGTCAGTAGATTAGGACATGGAGGAAGATTAGTTTCTCACTGTAGGTGGTGGGAATAAATTCTTTATCTTATCATTAGCATGGACTTTCATGGTTTTTGATCATAATTATTAATTCTGTCAGCAGACTTTTTCACAAAGATTAAAATGTAGATAGGTGTCATTTAAATAACATAATCAAACTGAATGCGAGGTTTATTGCAAGGTAAAGCCTCTGTTTTCTGACTGTCAGTTTTATTTTTGGAGTTCTTTTTAACCAATTTTGTTGCTTTTTATTAAATTAAAAATGTTGTTTACTTTCATGTGCTTGTGGTAGAATTTTATTAGCATCTTCTTTTTTTTTTTTTTTGCAAAGGAAAATATTTTAGGATTCAAGTGAACATTTGTTCCGATTAGTATAAATGGCACGTACAATTCTTAAGCAATATTTCTGTACTTCTTTGCAGTGTCATAAGTGGAAGCCAAGCATATAGATGAAGAATTACTGAATGAACTCAAATTAAATCTCTCTCCTCTTTTTGTTTTTTTCTTTGTCACTCTTTTCTTCCCTATTTTCTGATCTCTTTGGCTTTATTCTCTCCTTGATTCGGGATTGAAGTTACAGTTTTCAATAGATAAAAAACCTGAAACTTTGCCCTGATTTCAAGGAGAACATTTTTAGAAACTTTGAAAAATTCAATTCACTTTCCTCTTGGCATTTCTGAGCATTCTGACTGCAACAAGAAATGAACTGACAAAATCCAGAAGAGAAGGCATTTTAGATAGACTACAAATCAAAATTGTACAGAGCCATAGGGTCTGTGTAATTTGCCAAAGCATCCAACGGTTTGATGCTTAACCAAACTGAAACTGTTGTCCTCACTTGGTCAGCACATTCATATAATTCTGCTTTACTTTACAGCTCTACGGAGGTAAAGTGAGAACAGATGCTCACTCATTCGTAAAGGTATATTATAGAGGCTCAATTTGTATAGCGAACATTAGAGTAGTCAACTGTTTTCATTCCAAATTTGGCAATAGTTAGGCAACTGGTATTATGTGATCACCACTTATCGCAACAAATCACAATCATCTCGTTCTTACCTGGCAATTCCTTCACTTAACTGGTTTGTTGTACCTATTATGTTGTTGCTCATCTTAACTTATATTTTGTGCTCTTTGTGGCAGGTAATATCTTTTGTCATATCCTTGTACAGTACCATGTCCAAACGGATTTGGGCTTCTAGGCTATGTCTACACTTGGTAATGTAAGTCGACTTTAAGTAAGTCGACTTAGTGTGTCTACACTTAAAAATAAAGTCGACTTAAAGGGGAACTTAAAAAGTCGATCAAGAGCATCCACACTGGACGCCTAGGTCGAATTCTAGGGACTTAGGGGGACCTAGGGGAGGTTCACAGGGACAGGGGGGCACCCCTTGCCCAATGCCAGGGGGCTCAGCCTTTGCCCCATTGCACCTAGGTGCAATGGGGCAAAGGGGGACAGGGACCCTGGCAGGGCATAGGGGCAGGGTGGGCAGGGCTCTGCCCTGCCAGGTGGGGGGTCATGCCAGGCTCCCCATGTGCCCCCCCCAGCAGGGAGGGCATTGGGGTAGCCCTGGGGTAGCCCTAAGTTGACTTAGGGCTACCCCATGTCTACACTGGCTTAAGTCGACTCTAGGGAGTCGACTTAAGCCTTACGTCTACTAGGAAGGTGGTTTTATAAAGTCAATTTAATTTTAATTAAGTCAACTTTATTTTCCTTAAGTTGACTTAAGCAAGCTTGCTTAAGTCGACTTAAGAAACCTGTAGTGTAGACTCAGGGTAAATTAAGTCAACTTAAGCAAGCTTAAGTCGACTTAATTTACCACTGTAGACGCAGCCCTAGGCATTACTGCAGTATCAACTGTAATAACTAAAGACATTGAGGCCCAGACTCTGATATCAATGGAAGTTAGGTGCCTAAATATCTTCCACGATCTGGACTTGAATACTAGTCTTGGAGGCACACAGTGGATCTGGGTATGAAGCTGTGAGCTCAGGACGTTGCCTTCTGCTTCTAATTTTTAGAGCTTTATGAGTGGTAATTCACTGGAGGTTGGAACATGGTAGAATTTGTTAGTTGTTGTTACAAAAGATGACAATTCCATGGGATCATTTTATAAAGTGCAGAAGCATGCATGCACGTACTTCTGTGCAAACATTTAAAAGCGACTTGCCCAAGGTCACACAGCAAGTCAGCAGCAAAGTTAAGACTAGAATTCAGTAGTCCTGAGACACTGGCATCTGTGAAGGCAAAAGCTGAACCAGCCATTGTAGGTGAATAATCTGAAGGTTCTTTATAAAGTACACCATTTGACTAACTTTTCCAGTATGAATTAACTCAATCCCTTTACAGCTTTTATTGTTTGTGTTGGAACACAGTTCTGCCCACCTTAAATTCTCCCCTTTGCTACACAATCCACGCTAAGCCATTGTTTAGTATTGTTTTGTCGATCTAAAGAAAACTACCTCAAGCAAATGATGTGTTCAGGATTCATAGAATTATGCATGGCATAATCTTCTCTCACTGTGGAAGAACATTGTGTGCAACAGGAGTTGTTTACCAGAGAAAGCCGACTTGAAGCTTAAAACTAGAGAAGTTTGTTTTCATTAAGATGAAGTCAGAATGATGATGTTACAGTAATTTCCAGACAAGAAATGCGCGCGCGCGCACACACACACACACACACACACACACACACACACACACACACACACACACACATTCCTCACAACAAATACGAAATAGGGGCTTGGACCCTGAACATATTTTTTCCCCCACATAGTCATTACTGTTTAGATTCTCACAACACTTTAATGTATCCTAATCTAAAGCATGTTGTTGGTTTAAACAAAAAGTATGTTTGGAATTAGAATATTATTTGGAGAAATAGAGGACAAAATATTCACCTTGCTCATTTTGGCTAGTTAAGTGAAGAATGGATTGAAAATTAGCACGGTTATTTCTATGGCTGTTTTCAGGTGGGATAGAAATTTGAGATTTTTTTTCTGTGACAAAGTCACACCAAATCAATTCTGATAAGTAAATTTATGCTCTTACTCAATAGGGTATCATAAACCCATACAAAATAGGAGCATTAGCTGCTGCTGTGCAAGTCTGAAAAATTTAGCTATATTTCTGAGTTATATTAGAATAGGGAAATCTTCTGTTGCTCTCATTCAATCTGATGTCCAATTCATATTTTATCTCCTATATTAATGCATGATTTTACTGGGTCAAATCTTAAACTCATGCAAAACTTGCTTGGAACTCATTGGGCTAAATTCTGCTTCCATGTACACTGGAATAAATCCAGAATAACTATTGACTTTAGTAAATTTTCCAGATCTACAGAAGCATAAATGGAAACAGAATTTATTTCAGGAGGTCTGAATGATTAAAAAATTGAGTAAGTACTGGCAAAATTGGTCCACTAATATGAATTTTTAAAATCCATTTGTGCACATGGTGCTGTACAAAACACAGAGGGAGACACAGTTATTGATCTATATTTATTTTGTTGTTAAGCATTACAATATAGAGCTATAATGCCTGAATTTAATTTCGCTTACTGGAATGAGAATGTAGAGTAGGTGGTGGCTTGATTGGTGCATTAGGGGACATCGTGAGTTCAGGCCCTTAGTAGTGATCTGGAAGAAGAAACGAAGAACAAAATAGTGGGAGAATGATCAAAGGTCATAACCTTGAGTGAGGAAGAGAGAATGAAAAATTGACTAAAAAGAATGCAGAAGAGAAGTGTACGCAAGAGAAAAGATGCACAGAGCCTTGAAAGTGAAGACGAGAAGTTTGAAATTGATGTGTCAGACAAGAAGAAGACAGTGAAGGGGCGAGGTTGTCTGAACAGCGGGTGAGAAAGGAACCTGGAAGAGTGAGAAAATGAGGAGAGACACAAGAAGGAGATGTCATTGCAACATCATAATACTTCAACAGTTCCTTGTGTCTCTGTTAAGAGTTAATGTGAATGTATCCCTTGTAACATCATGCAATCTCACAAAAGATCCCACATAGAGGTTTTTGAGACTTCCCTTGAGCTGGATTGTATATATTTTCAGAGCTCTCCATCTTTTTATCAGACCAGTTCCATTAGAAGTGGAAAAATAGAAGACAGTTCCCAATTGGAGTATTACGAGTACACATGTATTTTTTGGTCCTATGTCCATTTGCAATGAGTAGACCACAGGCAGTTTAAAGATTTGGTTCAGTTTGTGGTTTGCGTCATATGCTCACACCATGAACATATACAGAAACATTCACATGCCTTAGATTCCAATGCAATGTGGGGTTAGGTTTCTTTTTGTCCAGTAGCCTTTTTGTCATTAGCTGTGAAGGCTCAGTTAAATCAGTCTTGACTGTGCCTAACTGCGTTTGGGCTGATCTGAGCATATATAGGCTATAATGGACTTTGCTAAAAAATAGAACTACCAAAACAAAAGCCTGTTCCTCTATGGCACAATTCCAAAAAAAAAATGTCATGAAAGAGGAGGAAGCTGGTATGACAAAGAATGAAGGCGTTGGAATTAGTTCAGGACTATGTTGCTCCTAAAGTATATTATCATGTAATCTAGGGAGCCAAAGCCATAGTTTCTATCTGTAAGAATTAGTGTTCCAGCAGTTCAGAGCTTAACTCTTACTTGTTGATGATATGACAGTGATATGGAAGACAATGTCAGGAAGAAGAAAGAGAACTTAACCTAAAGAGACAGGGAATAAAACAAATAGCAACCCAGATAAGAACAGAAAGAAAAGATTTAAATCAAAGATGAAACAGATTTGAGTCCAAGTTTGAGTGTAATCTTTTGCTTTGAGCATGGTGGTTATCAGGACTCCTGGGTCCTAATTTCTAGTTCCACCACATGTGACTATGTGGCAGAACCATCATAAATTAGGGATTTCCAAACCAGTTGCCATAATGACCCCATTTTAATGAAATATTTCCTGCTGGGATCCCAGATATCATGGAGGATGTCATATTACTTGTTGCACAGTGTGAACTTGCATGCACTGTACATTCAAGGGCATACTGTTTGGAACAAAATGGCATCCTTCACATACTAGGGATTGATGTGACCACATCTGCTAATAGGTTGATTCCATTTTGTCATGATCCAGAGTCTGGGAACTGCTGTCATAAACCTTTTATTATATCAATGTATCCATCTGTGAAAAGGGCATAATAAAGAACTGCAAAGAGGATTTATAGTGAATTAAACCAAATGGGTGTGTTTTTTGGCTATTTAGACTCATAAACTCATAGACTTTAAGGTCAGAAGGGACCAGTACGATCATCTAGTCTGACCTACTGCAAAATGCAGGCCTCAAAACCTCACCCACCCACTCCAGCAATAGGCCACCAACCTACGATTGAGTTATTTACTTCCTTAAAGGACGATTTAAGGATTTTAAGATACAGAGAATTCACCGGTAGGTGAGCCATGCCCTGTGCTACAGAGGAAGGTGAAAAAACCTCAGACTCCAAGCCAATATTTATTCATATTTTTATTGATTTATTCATATTTATTCATATCGGTTTGCGATCAGTGTTGAAATAATGTATAATTTTAGGATTCCTGACATTTTAAGAAAATGGGATACAAATATATTAATAGGGAGAAAAATCAACAAAAAAGAACTTGAAAGAAATGTCTTGAGTTCATCTGAGTTACTCCCCTTAGTTACTCCAGATTTACACTGGTCTAAGGGAGTTAAGAATTAGGCCATGTACACACTACAGACTTGTCCCACAATAAAAGTTATTGCGGGACAAGGAAAGCGCTATAAATATAGCGCTTTCTTGTGTACACACTGCTGTTTCTTTCGCAAAGGAGCATTCACCATGTGAATGCTCCTTTGCGAAAGAAGAGCAGTGCATGGTGGGCACCTGTCCCACCATGCACTGCCCACAGCCAGCCCCTTAGCCCAGCTGCAGGGCTTCCGGTGGCAGGAGGGGCTGCGTTGCCAGCCCCCCGCTATCATTCGAACCCCTGGACTGTGCGGGGGGGCCGGCTCCAATTTGAGCCGGCCCCCCAGCTCAGCTCCTGGGTTCCGGCACAGTCCAGGGGTTCGGGTGGTGGCAGAAGCTCCACCGGAGCTTCTGCTGCCATCCGATCCCCCAGCTGGTTCAGCTGTCAGCAGGAGTTGCGGCACTTAAGCGCCGCAGCTCCTGCTGACAACCGGAGCCCGGGAGCTGAGCTGGGGGGC
>ML685785.1:15580392-15645602 GCA_007922175.1 Pelusios castaneus | reverse complement strand
GGAACAACTGTTCCGTGGTAAGCCTTACCACCCTTGTTTAGGTGGTTTACATGTTGCGCAGCAAGAGGGCTGTAGCCGCGCAACAAGAAGCTTTAGTGTGTGGACGCTTTCATTGTTATCGCGCGGTAAGGAGCCTTACCGTGCAATCACTTTGTAGTGTGTATAAGGCCTTAGTCTATATATATTTGAAAAATTGAAGCTTAAGGAGAGAGAGGAATTGTTTAGGAAGATCCAAGGGATTAAATTCAGTGTGGAAAAATGTAAAACAGATCTCACCATTAAGAGTGTGTCCCTGATATTCGGATTGTTTGAACATGTAATAGTCTTCTCAGGAAATAGTAGAAGTCCCATTTTATGAGTCACTGTAACATGGATTAGAGAAAGTACTGAGAAGTATATCATTTCTAAAATCTGTCTTTCCATGATATTCTAAATGGATTCAATAAGTCTAATTGCTATGACACTCACAGAGACTAATAGGTAGATTCCATATTTTTAAGTTGCCAGTAGTAAGCCAGTGAAGAATAAGAAACAAAATTAACTGAAATTTTTAACCTGAATTAACCTGAATTTTCCAGAAATCTGGAAAATATCTTCCATTTATTAATCCACCTTGAAAAAGGAGAAATATAATTTAAAATACATGTCTATGCTCCCCAGCAAAAGAACTTTGAAGCAGCCCCGAATTAATAAAAATCTAAATAGTAACAATTATATTAATTTCATTACTGAAGGAGCAAGGTCACAACAACAGCAATTATCTGTAATTTCCCATTTTGGTAATTATATTATTATGAAAATGATCACTTGCTAAGTGCAATAAGGCTTCTAGGGGCACTAAAGTGAATTCTTTTTCACTTTAGCATGCTGGCTAATTGTGTTCAGGACCTTAGGGTAATGTGATTAACATTGCTTTTATTTCATTGGCAGAACAACAGTAGGTAGATGATTCTTCTTTCATGCCTGGTGCCAGTAGAGCTATTTTATTCATGGCCATAATATTTATACTGCTACATCTTCTAATACAGTTACATCAGTGTAAACTCCAGTATTGTATAAACCATATGAGATTGACTCATATCAGTACAAGCATGTTTAGACTAATAGAACTGGCTTCACGGTAGAGTGGTTGTATGTGTATCAATATGTATGTAGAAAAGGCCTTATTTACACTGCCTTTATAAAGGCAAATCCATTACATTCACTGGCAATACTCCTGATTCAGAGACACTTTAGTGAATTTAGAATTTGGCCCATTTCTTTTATTATTTTATATGTATTTACTTTTGTATATCTCCCATCAATA
The DNA here is from genome assembly GCA_007922175.1 of Pelusios castaneus. Classification (NCBI taxonomy): domain Eukaryota; kingdom Metazoa; phylum Chordata; order Testudines; family Pelomedusidae; genus Pelusios; species Pelusios castaneus. The sequence goes on along the minus strand of ML685785.1, from coordinate 15,644,296 downwards.
TAGCAATTAACAGTTTTAATTAGTGCCACCCTCACCCTACACCAACAAGGAATGGCATGAAAACTAAAACTACCACTAATGTAACTGCCACCAGCAAACCTTTGGAAGTCAGATTTTACCCAAGATACAAACTCATGGTTTTATTATTAAGATTCGTAGTACAGCTGTTTGGCTTGAGCAGTTAGCCAAGATTCATGGGTTGGTATTTCTTTGGTTCTTATATACGTTTACAAAGAAAGAACATAATACTCTGTTTCCCTGAACACAAAAAGAGCAGTAAATTTTCTTGTTTAGAAGTTCAAGCCTACTTTGCCTATTTGTCCTTGAAAATCTCTCTCTCTCTCTCTCTCTCTCTCTCTCTCTCTCTCTCTCTTTCTCGCTCTCTGTCTCTCTCTCTCTCTTGCCTTCTCTCCAGGGCCATATTCACACTGATTCTCTCACTGTCTGCTAAATTTCTGGGTGCTTTCAGCTTTTGACAAACATACACACAGCTTCATCAATGCCCAAACCCCTATGGTTTCAATTAGTCCCAAGGAAACCCAGTTTACTCTGCCCACATATCAACACTAATGATACTGCCATAGGACCTAATCAAACCAGTCACTCCACCAGGGGCTCATTCACCTGCTCATCCACTAACGTGACATATGCTATCATGTGCCAACAGTGCCCCTTCATCTTACACATTGGACAAACTGGACAGTCTCTGTGCAAAGGAATAAATGGGCACAAATCTGACATCAGAAATGGCAACATTCAAAAACCAATAGGGGACCACTTCAAGCTCCTCGGTCACTCCCTGAAAGACATATCTGTTACAGTTCTTAAACAGGCTAATTCTCAATCAAAGCTTCTAAGAGAAACCAAAGTTAGAATTCATATGCAAATTTGACACAATCAACTTGGGTTTGAACAGAAACATGAACTGACTTTCTCATTACAAACATTAGTTTTTAAGGGTACATCTATACTGGAGGCTCTGTTAAGTCGACTTAGAGAGTTCACAGCCCTGCGTCCACACTGGCAGGTGCTAGGTTGATGGAGGAGTGGCCAGGAACTCTATGTGGGGGCCTAGAGGCCAATGATGTCGACTTAAGGTTATAATCCCCATCCACACTGGCTTAAGTCAATTTAGTGAGGTCGACTTAAGTCTTAGGTCGACCTTAAGAGGTGGCATTATTAAAGTGACTTAAGGAAGCGCTTAAGTCAACTTACTAAAAGCCCAGTGTGGATACAGGAGTCTGTAGGTCGACTTAACCTTCTTTAAGTCGACCTAAGGCTCCAGTGTGGACGTACCCTAAAAGTGCCACAGAACTCCTTCTCTGTTTCTCATTATAGTGAGTCTCACCTCTCTCAACCTCATCACTTTCTGATATTTTGTTCCACCCTGTTTGAAGCTATATAACTTGTTTGATTTCCTGAAGTAATCTGACCTGGTGCAGTGAAGAATAAACACAGGATTATCTTTCCATCCCATACTATAAGTTTTCTATTTTGTAGCATCTGACAAAGTGGGACTTAATGCACAAAAGCTCATGTAAAAAATAAATTTGTTATTCTTTAAAAGTGCTACAGCACTCCTAGATTATTCAGTTTATTCTGTTTGAGTTAGTTGTTGCTCAGGCCTTCCCATTTGGCCCATTAGCTTGAGTGATGTCTTCTATTGTCTCAAATATCTTACACCAGACAGGAGTTTGTTTGTTTCTTCCCTTTAGCCTGAGTAGAAGGTGACTGCCCGTCAGCATCAATAAGGGTTGTAGTTCGCATAGATTGATTACTTGCTTATTGGTAGCTACCAACATCCTCCAGAATAATATTTATTACTTGTGTTGCTGCAGCACCTAGTAGCCACAGTCATTCATGGATTCATAGATTATAAAGACAGAAGAACAACTGTGATAATCTAGTTTGACCTCATGTATAACACAGACTTTAGGATTTCCCTGAATTAATTCCTATTGGAAAGATAGCATCCCATGGCTCAGCATCCAACTGTACTAGGTACTGTAAAAATTCAACAAAATAAAATATGAGCATTCAAGCTCCAGACCCTGATCCTGCATCTTTATGCAAGGGGTACAACTAGAAATATGTGTCCTAATAAGATAATCTGGAACTCCTTCTGACTCTTCCACATCATCAGCTGACATAGTGGCTGAATGCAGTCAGCATAATTTAGAGCAGTTTTAGCACTTGGTCAGGCCAGCATTTAGGGAATGGGAAGAATGTGGCTTAGAAAAAGAAAACCATCAAGGAGAAATTTGCAACAACATACAAAAACATCACTGCACATCCAAATCTCTTTTGGTTTCCATAGGTTTTTGGATTCAAATCCCTCTAGATAAATTCATGCCCTCTGGATTTTGCCTGGCTCCCACCCAGAAGAAAGTCAGTTTTCCAGTTCTGTTGCAGATATAGCCTAAGTTTTGTTAGAACAGCTGTTTCTACCCCAGTTGATATAAATCTTGGGAGATCAGTGATATTGTAAGATTTCTACCATTTTGGGGCTAAAATATCATAACAATTGTTATCAAGATTTGACACTGCCAGTTCAGTTCTGAGACCACCTCTGATCCTGCAATCCCAAAATTTAATCTAGATTCAGATCTTTTTGAGCCAAATTTCATGATCAGTTGACTGCTGAACAAAATAAATGGTCCTTATATTGTATCTTGAAACATCACAGACTCAAAATCTTGAAGCCCAACAAGGAGACTGAATCCGAAGGACACACAGTTTCTCTGGAGAGACCACTGACACTGGTCCACTATGGCACCAACAGCAAGCACAATCCAGCTAATCTTAATGACCAAGAATATAATTCTCATTAATCACTCGATGGGCACTAATCACTATGGCTATATCTACACTACAGGCTCTGTTAAGTCAACTTAACAGAGCCTGTAGTGTAGACATACCCGTCCACACTGGCTATAAGTTGACTTAAGTCTTAAGGGCTATGTCTACACTTACTAATTCATGGCACTTGCTTAGTTTGAATTAGCGATTTGCATTGAATTCAATGGGCTAGTTAGTTCGAACTAAGCAATTAGTTTGAACTAACATGGCCAGATTGGTTAATTGGAACTAACTAGTTTGAATTAACCCTTACTTCAAATAGCCTATTCAAATTTATTAGTTCGAATTAAGGAAGCCCTTAATTCGAACTAATTAAAGCCTAGTGTAGCCATGGCTTTAGTTAGTTTGAATTAAGCTTCCTTAATTTGAACTAACTTGCCAGTGTAGACATAGCCAAGTTGACCTAAAGAGTTGGAGTTAAGTCGATTTAAGAAGAGCCCAGTGTGTACACGGCGTTCTGTAGGTTGACTTAAGCGTCGTTAAGTAGACCTAAGTTGCAAGTGTAGACGTACCCTATAAGATTATACTGAGAGACATTTTATGTTAGCAATTTAGTGACTGTAACGTTATAAGACAGATGCTGTCTGCAATCTGGGTGACAACAAATGCAGACACATAGGCTATGTCTACACTTGCAAGTTAGGTCAACTTAAGGAGGCTTCAAATGACCTAACTTAGTCCATGTCCACACCAGGCTTTCATTAAGTTGACTTAAGGGCTTCCTTAAGTCGACTTAATAACTAGCGCATTTAGGTCAATTTAACATCTAAATCGATTTGTTAAGTCGACCTAAAACTGGTGTGGATGCCCTATGTCACCTTAGTTCCCTAAGTTGACCTAGGGCTGGGGACAAGGGAGCTGTGGCTCCCTTCTCCCAGGAACCCACGGCTTCCTGGAAGAAGGGAGCCGTGCTACCTTCTTGCTGGGAGGCCTCGGGGTCCTGGCAAGAGGGCAGCCATGGCTGCCCTCTACCTGGGACCTGCGCGGGTCCTGACAAAAAGGCAGCTGTGGCTGCCCTCTCCCTGGGACCCGCAGGGGTCCCTGCAGAAGGCCTTCTTGCCAGGATACATGCGGGTCCCAGGGAGAGGGCAGCCACGACTGCCTTCTTGTCGGGACCCTCACAGGTCCCAGGGAGAAGGCAGCCGCTCTCTTTTGCCAGGGAGCCATGGGTCCTTGTCCCCGGGAGTCCCTGGGGGCTGGGAGCCACGGCTCTCCATCGACTTCAGAGTCTAGTGACTGCTGCTTAAGTCGACTTAAGGAAAATATAGTGTAGACGCAGATTAAATTAAGTCGACTTAGGCAAGCTTAAATCAACTTAATTTGTAAGTGTAGACGCACCCAAACTCGACTTAAGTCGACCTTCTTAAGTCGACTTAACAGAGCCTGTAGTGTAGACTTACCTGTCTACATTGGCTTTAAGTCTTAAATCTTAAATCAACCTTCAAAGGTGGTGTTATTAAGTTGACTTAAGGAAGCGCTTAAGTCAACTTAAAAAGTGCCCAGTGTGTATGCAGAGTTCTGTAGATCGACTTAAGCGTCTGTAGGTCGACATAAGGTGCCAGTGTAGACGCACCCTTAGAGGTTAGTGAGAATTAAAGTCCCTGTTGCAATAACCTCCAGGTTTTGTCAACTTTCAATGTATATCTATTATGATTCCTACATGTAACAAAAAAATTAGCTAGGATTGATATATTAGGAGAATTCAATCTCCATCTCCTTTTAATTATTGACCTTTCTGATGAAGCTATCAAGCATGGAGGAAAATAAATCAGTGCTAATTATAATAGTGGTGGACTGAATACCGCCAGATACCATGTAGGTCACTATGGAGCTGGCAGATGATAACCGTCTGTCATTATAGCTAACCTGGATTTGAACCAGATTTATTTGTATTTGTTATTTTGCTCTACTTTTTATATTTAAGACATATAAATGGCAATTTGTATCTCTTCTGTATTTCACTAGTCAACTGAAATTGCTTTTATTCTGAGCTGTGTGTTTGCCTCTTCTGATAATTAATTTTTTCTTTTAAAAACAAAAGTGGAAAATCTAGAAAAAAATATTGTGTGTTGTGTTGTTAATTAACATGGCAATATGCCATTAGAAAATCTCCTGTTGCCCAAATTTCTGTCACAGTCGTAAGAGATTGTTTAGAAAAATGCAAGCCTTCCTGTATCTACAGGAAGTAGCATTACTTTTGATAGCTGTACTTAGTAGACATACTAGTATGAAAATATCCATGTGGAATATCCATTAGTGATGTGAAGTACTGTTCATCACTATGCATAATAACATCAACCATCAAAACTCTAGGCAAGAAAAAGCTATGTTTTTATATTAGGATAGCTAGACCAATGTAAAATCCTTGTGGCGATAAGGCGTTATAGTTTTTACCTTGATGTCAAAAATCAAGACAACCTCAGGTAGGGGTTACAGCTCTATGCTGAGGTAAAAGGTATCTGTGATTTTACTAGGATTTTATCACAATGTTAAAAAATATCTTTTTAAAATGTATTTATTTATTTTGCAGTGAAGACAGAGCACAGGAGGGCTTGAACAGTTTAGGGGGCGTTTAAAGAATAGATGGCAAGTCAAAATCTCATCAGTCTTCAAAACTGACTCTGTGAAATCTAGAGACACAAGGTTGGCAACAGTAATGATCTATTGCACGCTCAGTAAGTTCGCGGATGACACCAAGCTGGGGGGAATGGTAGACACGCTGGGGGGCAGGGACAGGATTCAGGGAGACTTACACAAATTGGAGCATTGGACCAAAAGGGTTCAACAAGGACAAGTGCAAAGTCCTGCACTTAGGACGGAAAAATCCCATGTACTGCGACAGGCTGGGGACCAATTGGCTAAGTAGCAGCACTGTAGAAAAGGACCTAGGGTTTATGGTGGATGGGAAGCTGGATATGAGCCAACAGTGTGCTCTTGTTGCCAAAAAGGCCAATGGCATATTGGGCTGCATCAGTAGGAGCGTTGCCAGCAGATCGGAGTATGTGATTATTCCCCTCTATTTGGCACTGGTGAGGATACATCTGGAATACTGTGTCCAGTTTTGGGCTCCCCACTACAGAAAGAATGTGGACAAGTTAGAAAGAGTCCAGCGAAAGGCAATGAAAATGATTAGGGGGCTGGGGCACATGACGTAGGAGAAAAGACTGAAGGAACTAGGCTTATTTAGTCTACAAAAGAGAAGACTGAGGGGGGATTTGATAGCAACCTTCAACTACTTGAAGGAGTGCCCCAAAGAAGAGGGAGCTAGGCTGTTCTCAGTAGTAACAGAGGACAGAACAAGGAGCAATGGTTTCAAGTTGCAGGTGGGGAGGTCGAGGTTGGATATTAGGAAAAACTTTCTCACTAGGAGGATGGTGAAGCATTGGAATGGGTTACCTAGGGAGGTGGTGGAATCTCCATCTTTGGAGATATTTAAGGTCCGGTTAGACAAAACCGTGGCTGGGATGATTTAGTAGGAGTGGTCCTGCTTTTAGCAGGGGGTTGGACTAGATGACCTCATGAGGTCCTTCCAACCCTATGATTCTGTGATTCTAAGGCAGGTGAGATAAAATCTTTTATTGACCAACTTCTGTTGGTGAGAGTGACTGGCTTTCAAATTACACAGAGCTCTTCCTCAAGTCTGGGAAATTCCTCTGCAAGAGACAGTAGCTATGTGGGTGGGAGAAGCTCTCCCACAGACGTGTTGTTGTGCACACCAACACTTATGTCGAAGTTATTTACATTGTTCAGGGGTTTAGATTATTCGCATTTCTAAGTGACTTAAGAAAGTTATCCCGGAATATGAGAACTTACAGCAGCACAGCTGTACCGCTGAAGCTGCCCTGCTGTAAGATCTGCCGTAAAGCCGCTTTATTTTGATGGGAGTGTTTTCCCGTTGGCATAATTAAATGTCCCCCAATGAGTGGTGGCAGCTATGTCAGCGGAAGAACATCTCCCTCCAACATAGAGCTGTCCACACCAGCGCTTTCGTTAGTAAAATTTATGTTGGTTGGGGTATGTTTTTTTCATATCAACCAAAGTTTTACTGACAAAAGTGCTGGCAAAGAGATAGCCAAAGAGTGTTGCAGCTAAATACAAGATTAACCAGATTTGTGAGCATAAGTAGCTATGGACCATTCAAGGTGAAGTGGTCAGTTCTGTATAAATGTCAAAGGAAAACTGTAAATCAGGGGTTGCCAACCTTTATGAAGGGCCATGCCCAAATCTTCTCACCGCCCCTCTCCCAATGCCAGCAGAAGTGTCAGTGGCAAGGAAGGGTATTCTGGCAGCAGGGTGGTGGCAGGAGAGCCGCAGCCCCTTCTTGATGGCATCTCTGTGTCTCTACAGCCCCCTCCTGGCAGTGTGTCAGCAGTGGGGGTGGTCTGTGGTGCATCACCCTTTCTGGCGGTGTATCAGCAAGTAATCTGGAGCCCCTCTTCCCCCTTTTCGGGAGCCACTTACTGCTCAGATTGGCTTGTGTACCACTTTGGCACATGTGCCACAATTTGCCAACCCCTGCTGTAACTCATGGTAGCCCTGCCTTTTTCTCTTGAAGAAGAGGATCATTCAAGACTTTATTTTTTTCTACATGGAATGTTTCAGTTTGCATTTAGTTCGAGGCGGCTGGTAGCCTAATGTTTCCTATTTATGATTCCCCCTCATTTGGGATTTCAAATGACACAAAGACTCATGTATGTATTAGAGCTGTGTAAATAATAGTCTTAAATTTCCATTTCTACAGAACCAACAGTTTGAAATCTCCAACCACTTTTCAGTCATTAATTTCTGAGATCCTTGTGATGCAGGAATGTGTTTTTACTCTAATTTTACATCTAGAGAAATTGAGGCACAGATAATTAAGTGGCATGAGCTGTATCTTCACTGTCCAAAAGGTGAATTTTTTACATGAAATAACTGGCGCATTAGCTAGCCTACTGTAAAATCCTACTGGAGACAATACTCTTGTAGTTTTTACTACAAGGTACCCAGGTAGGTAGCATTGTACCACCGCCAAGGGTGGAGCATGTCTAGTTTACCTCACAGGAAAACTACAGGGTTTTGTTTCCTCTGGGATTTTACAGTGGGATACCTAACACATGTTATTTGTCCCTCGGTAAAAATACAATCATATTTTAGAAGTGAAGACAAAGCCTATATCAAAATCATGAATAGAAACTAGGGATACGTGTACACTACAAACATTACAGCTGCAATGTGTCAGCTATGCCACTGTAAAATTGTAGTGGAGGCAGGCACTGTCTACAGAGACAGACTGGGTTTTTCCATTGCTATAGTAAATCCACCCCCTTAAGAGACAGTAGCTCTAGGAAAAATTCTAGCTAGGAAAAATTCTTCCCTTGACCTACCCATGGTAACTGGTATCTACAAGGGGGCATGGCTTAACTCTGTGTCTAAGTGAGTAAATTCTTTGCACACCATGAGTGCTACAGCTAGGCTGATTCAAATTTTAGGTGTAGACCTAACGTTTTAGGTGTAGGTCTGGGATACCTGGCTCCATATCCCCTGTATTCATTTATCCCCTCTTTTTAAATGAATCATGATTTAAAATATATCTGACACCAATTCATATTAGTGACAGCTGTAGGTGAAAAAAAAATGGTGAACTGCAGCTTTCTGAATTACTCTTTTAAAACTGAACATTGTCAGCAAAGCAGAGTGAGACAAGGAATGTGAAGAAAAGTAAGCTTGCTTTATTTTTCTGCTCTGGAGCATGCTTGTGGCATTCACAGAAGTTCAGCCTCTGGCATTTCACAGCAAAACCAAGTGTCTTCCAAAAGCTACAGGCTCATTGTTAAAGATCACAGAATGCTAATAATTACACTAACTGTATGTTATCACATGAATACGTAGATTTGAATAATAATAGAAAATTTGTGTCATGGAGGTTTGGAATCCTAAGGAACAGCCCCCACAATATAAAGAAATTCCAATCATAGCTAATATGTCAGCAATGAATTCTGTTAAAAATTAGAATGCAGCAGAAGTCAGATTAAAATTCTTAAAAGATACATAATTTTCACCATAGCATTCCACAGAGGTGTATCAAACACGTGAATAACTGCAATGTGCTGCAAATAATCTGTGTGTCAAATTGCCTCTGTATTGACCCCGATACAACCTTTTAACACTTCATGTTTTGCTAACACTGTATAAAATGTCTCTGAATGCTGTAATATTCAGAAGCCTTATTGATTTCCTTAAAGAGGCATAAATCTGTTCCCTTGCCTCAGAAGCCTGAAAGTTAAAAAAACCAAGAGGTTCATCATGTCCTGACTACATCATGCAGTGAAAATGACAATTTGCATTTATGTTTGCAATATTGTTGTAGCCATGTCAGTTTCAGGATATGAAAGAGACACAGTGGGTGAAGTAATATCTATTATGTGACCAACTTCTGTTTGTGAGAGAGACAAGCTTTCAAGCTAGATAGAGCTGTTCTTCAGAAAAAATATATTATGCTTCAACAGTAGAGCTTGTTGATGTAAAAGCACCCAGACCCTAGTGTTGTGTGGGTTAAAGCATTACCCTTTGTTCGGCATGTATAGCTTTGAGGTTCTGTTGTGTAAAGCACTGTACAAAGTAGAAAGGAGCTTTTCCATCAGCTCTTGTTCTGGGGTCCTTGCTCCAAAGGGCAGGGTCAAGCTTTTCACAGAGTTTCACGAGGGTGTCGTTGTGCATTCAAAAGTTCTGCAGACACTGCTCATCAACCCAGACCTGCATAATGATGTGATCGTCCATCAGTGCTTGTTTCATGTGCCCCAAAGTGGTGGTGCAATCTGTGCAGATCCTCTGTGAATATAAACAGTAATTCGGCATGGTTTGTTTGCATGGCACACAGTAAGTTCAGTTCCTTGGATTCCTGTTCCGATTGGGAACTTATACTGCATGAGCAGCTGTGATGTGTTCAGAACAATGACAGCAACATTGAGAACAGTGTGGGATCCAACCTGACAGATAGAGATGGCGAGTGCACAGAAAACTGGAACTGTTGAAAAAGGTCATGAAACGCAGTTGGAAACCCGTGGAATGACAGGATGGAAATCTCTGCATCATAGGACATTCAGCCCGCACCCCTGATGCACTGCGATCCTCTCTGGCTTCCCACAACTCTTAGTTGCACAGTGGGATAGCTGCCCAAAGTGCACTTCTTTCAATGTGAGCACCAACTGCAGACATTTTTCCGTGACATGGTGAGTGCTGTGTGGACACGCACAGGTATTATAATTACAGCATTTTTCATTTTTTGATCATCAGGTAACTTGCATCAACAACTCTTTCTAGTGTAGACAAAGCCTTAGTAATAGAAGATTTGCCTGCAGCCACCTCTTCCCACTAGTAGGCAGCAAATTGCATCAGTGTGAGCTCCTCTTTGCATCACTGCAGCCTACCTACCTGGGGGGCTTGCATTGGTGCATCAGTGTAACTATGCTGGTGCACACACCCCTGTTGTACACAAGCCATAAGACTAGAATTGGGTAACTAGCACTTTTAGGCTAGAAATTATTCTCTGTAATATAGAGTTATCACTGTATTCCATTTGTAACACTAATCAACACTAGATAGACAGGAAATCAAACTGTTCAGTGCTTATGGGGTAAACACAGGGATTTGTATCAAACTGCATCATTTAGCCATAGCTTATCCAGATTGTCCCCCTAGAGCTATTTTCAAAATGCATCAGCAAGGAGGAGGTTATATAAAAAGCCTTAAACCATATGTTACAAGGCTGTACTCACTTACATCAAATACACTAAGACTGATTATAGAGGTATGTAGGAGGACACTGTGTGCAACGTCTTGCATGAAATGAATTTATACAAAACATGACTCCATAATCTGTCCCTAATTCCAAATGGTGGAAACTGAAGTATAATGTATACTGCTTTGGCAGTTGGCTAATTAAATTACCAAGAGAAAGAATACCTGTACATAAAACAAACACTTCCCTGTTATGGTGAACAAGAGTTCAGTCGATTTATCCAAACTATAATGAGCAGACTGCATTTGAGAGTGAAGTATGGAGAAGTGGGAAAACTCATTTGAAAAGAAGATTAAAGTAAATATTAGTCTGAATTACAAAGTCAATGCTCAGCAGTGTTTACGGGCAAACTAGGCAAGGCAGGGTTGTAAAACAGGTAAATGCCAAAAAACCCTCATCCTGCTATTTCCTCTTGATGGCTAATCTGAGGCAATAGCCAAGGAGGCTTGACTTGAACTTCTGCTTTATGTGCAGTTGTCACTCATCCAGTTAGGATGGGTAATGATTACTTTGGTATATTATAGAGACAAGGTGGGGGAGGTTATATCTTTTACTGGACCAACTTCTGTTGGTGAAAGGGACAAGCTTTTGAATTACACAGAGCTTTTCTTCAGGTCTGGTAAAGATACTTAGGATGTCACAACTAAATGATGGAACAGATTGTTTAGCATAAGTAGTTTTCCCCTCCTCAGTGAGACGAGCTTTGAGGATTCAGGAGCAACAAACACTGAGACATATGTAGCAAATAAAACTGATTTATTAGCTAACAAATTACTTGTTTTACCCAAACTATTGAAATTCCTAGTGTCGGAAGTAAAGTAAAATGAACAGCTTACACCCCTTCAGCAGTCAGGGACCCCTGGTGACCACGGGCTTCAGCAGGGGAGTGTCATCTGAGGCACCCTCAGGATCCTGCAGTGAAGTCCATTGAAGCCAGGGAATGAGCCATAGTTATAGCCCATTGCTCATAGAGAGGGGTGATCAAGCCCTGCTCCTGGTCACGTAGACTACTGATGGTTGTTAATTACTATTATCGTAAGTCTACAAGCTTCTTAAACATTAGCAGTTTTACAAACAATTACTTATTTACTACATAGTCTGGCAGAGTGAAATTTGTCTGGGGCTCCCTACTGCCCATTATTATTTTGCTGCCACAAAATCATCCTTTTGCCCTACAAATAGTTACCAAATATTCCAAGGGACCATTCAAGGTGAAGTGCCCCATTAACATCTCTGTAATCATAGGACAAAAAATGGGAGTTAGTTGGTTACAGAGTGTTGTAATAAGCCACAAATCAAGTGTCTTTATTAAGATCATGATTTTCAGTATCTAGCAAAGTTATGAATTTAAACATTCAGGATGTCTTTTGAACATTTTGTGCAGATTTCCTTCGAGGACAAGGATTGAGAGGTCCGGTATGGAGTGATCATTCTGTAGAAAGTGTTCGCTCTCGGGTGATAGCGTGTTTTTGTTTTTTATTATTTTTCTGTGTGAGTTCATGGGAGAATGCAGCACAAGAGCTTTCAGCCTGCCCGCGACGCACTCACTGCTGTGCCACAACACACTTCTTTGTCATGACACAGTGATTGAGAATCATTGCCTTAGTGTATGTGGTAATTACTTATGCTAAACAATCTGTTCTACCTTGTATTTAGCTGTGACACCTTTCCCAGACCTAAGGAAGAGCTCTGTGTAGCTAGAAAGCTTGTTTCTTTCACCAACAGAAGTTGATGCAATAAAAGATATTTTCTTACACACCAAGTTGTCACTGTAATATTCTGGGACAAATACAAATATAGCAACACTGGTATGTTATAGTCCTTTTAGAAGATCTTTAGCCTTCTCCAGATAGCATTTCACTGCCTGACCCAGTTCTTCTGTGCGGCCAAGAACAGCATTTGTTATTCTTTGAACTTTTCAGCAACATTTTACACTGTTACTTTATACTCTGATTGGTGCTTTTCTACCAAATTATCCCATATATGTCTTTTCAAGTTAGTTACAAAATGTACAATCTTCCATAGGCTCTTCAGAGTATTTACTGGGATATTCTTCAACTGTGTATGTTCACTGCCCATCCATATATTGCATATAGGACCAAATTAATCCCTGGTGTAATTCCACTGGTTTCCACCATTGCTGGTCCAATTGCACAGGAGTAAATTTCACCCATATTATAATATATAATAATAATTATAGGTTGATAAAACTGCTTTGATATTACAGTCCTCTCATTTGTTTTCTCTCTCACAGTCTTCTTTATATTTTCATCTCATTTTAGAGTGTTGTCCTTCAGTGAGCCATTTAGTAAGTGTTGAATCACTTAGATGCATAGCAGCCTTCCTCTTTTTGGATCTAATCCATTCCTGTCACTTTGACTGAAATAAGCAGGTGGTCACATTCATGTGGTTAACAGAAATGCATATTGAATCTTAGAAATTTATCATTAATAATGTCTGAATAACATAGCAGTAATAACAAAACCCTGTTTCATCCACATGTGACCCTTCTTAATTAAAACAGAGCATCTTTTTCTAGCCAGTGAACAAATTATAGAGTGACACCTGCTTTAAAGGATAGATGTGATATTTGTCATTTGATTGATTGGATCAAATTAGGTAAAAGGTCAGATTAACCATCAGTTGAATGAAAGGTATTGTACAGCTACATTTAGGCCAGTACCAATTAACTTAGTTTTATTCAGTTTATTCCATAAATGGTCCCCTTGACTTTAGTAGAGTCACCCACAGAGCATAGTACTTTTCAGCATGACAGGTCTATGTACCATTCAGAATATTCTCTGTGTGTTCACACAGGAAAAATATAACATTTATTGATTACAATAAGCAAAGAAAGAGAAATATAGTTTGTAAAATGCAAACATCAAAAAATTGTGCTTGAAATTTGGTTTGGTTTGAATTTTGAGTCTCATGGTATATTTGAATGAGGATTAATTGTATGACTGTTTTGTCTAGTAGGTTTTACAGCTAAACTATTCAGCAATGCTGGTTTTCAGAGGTGAATGGAGGTAGCTATTGAGAGGCAGCCTTTGGCTATTGGGGGCCCTAGGCGAAGGCCCATTGTGGGGCTCCATATAGGTCCACAGGGCCCCCCTCCCATGGTTTCACTCTCCTCACCCCTGGCCTTCCCTCGCTGCTCCGCTCCCCTCTGGCCCCAGACCCTCTCTACATAGCCCCAGATCCCTGAGACAGCTCCTCCTCCTGCTGCCAACTGAGGCAGACATCACTTTTGGGGTAGGCGAAGCAGGCGCCCTATTACTGCTTGGGGCCTTAGGCATGCGCCAGCTTCGCCAAAAAGCCCAAAAGCCGCCAGTGGCTATTTAAATGGAAACAATAGTAAAAAACTCTATTGCATTGCATGGCTAATAAAATAATGCATGAAGTCAGTAGCAACTTCCTGATTTGGCTTCTGGAAAGGATTTGTAAACTGTATGTAAATTAGTTTCTCTCTGGCATGGATCTTGCTACCATCATCTATAATCAGCTTCAAGATTATGCTATTACAATACAGTCTACATGGCATCACAGCTTAAAATCAACTTAGAAATGGTAGCTTGTGCAGAAGGTTTATTAGATAGTGTGTCTTGCCAGAGTCTGCATCAGTTACCAGTTAGTTTCTGGATGGGTTGACACTTAAAGTTATAAATGACTTGGAACCTGCCTACTTGTGAGCAGCAGAAGTATTCAACATGAAGCTCACTTGGTCTATAAGAGATTGGGCTACTAGCTGAGCATTTTCTAAAAGGATTCCTTAACTTTAGAATTCACTCCCCATCTTAGTTGAAAATAGCCAAAAGTTTAACATTTACAGCCATGCTGCAAAGTATACCTATTTGGGATGCTTCTGAGGAAGCTGTAAGATTTGAGTGGCTCAGGTGGAGATTGGATTAGGATTTCGTGGGTGTTGAGGAGAGGAAATTTTGGCATGTGGAATTTTGGGAGAAAAAGGTTGACTGTTTGCTCTGGGTTTTATCCCAGAGCGGTTGTATTTTTAATGATATGTCAAGGCACCTAGAATCTTGAAAAGATTTTCTGTTTATCTTAATATGTTGAAATAACATATTTATCTCACTGTAAAACAAGCAACAATCTATGGTTCACACTGAGGAAATCTGGGACTAAATATGTGGCTCTATATAAAATACAAGCTTTTACAAACAGGGAAGGCCAAATGTATGCAGAGTTTGTTGAGTGTCATGATAACGAGAAGAATAGTACATATATTGTCTGAAAAAGAAAACAGTGAAGCTATCTGGGTAACCACAAAGGGGGAAGAATACATGATCTTGGTGAACTTGAAACTGGCTCCTCTTCTCAGTAGTATGATTAAAATATATATACAGAGAAATTATGACATGTCCATATGAGAGCAACAACTGTGATGTTAAAACAACACACTTTAATCAACTGGCTACATGTGACTGTTCTCAACTGGAAAGAATCAGAACGATTACATTGTGTTCAGTACACCTTATAATGTTAACAACTGATGTTAACAGAGATTCACCCAAACAACTTAAGCAAATGGTGAGCGCTTTTGGGTGCGTGCTGAGGAAGGTCTGAATTTTATGCCTCTTGCAAGCATGAAATTCTGGGCGATCATGTATGCAGCATAACAATGGCTCTGAAGTGCTAGATGGCCACTGATTTGTACCAATAAAAGGAAAAAGTTATTCTAACTGGAGATATTACAACAGACTGTATTAAGAGGAAGTGTGATGCAGTGGTTAGGAACTTGGATTGGGACTCAGAAGACATGAGTGCTATTCCTGATTTTGCCTTGAGCAAGTCACTTTACTTGTTTCCCCTGATCCCTTTTATCTGTCTTCTCTGTTTAGATTATAAACTCTTCCAGGCAGGGACTGTCACTTTGTGGTTTTTACAGTGCCAAGCACAATGAGGCTACTGTAATAGAACTAATTAATAAATTTGAAGAGAAAATGGCAGCTAAGTATTGAGCCTGGTTTAAAGCTTAGACCTTGCCTTGTTCAGTAAAGCAAAGCTCCTAGATCCAGGTATAGCACATGTCTATTCTTATTTTACCCATACTGGTTCTCATAACTCTAATATCTATTCTATAGCTTTTCTCTGTGTTTTTCTGTTCCCAGCATACAGCATGGTCCATTATGACTTGCATAATCTCTAGCATTGCAGTAATTTTTTATTTTTAGGACATACGTTTCCAAAAGCCTTCCTTTTTCAGTGATAAATTTTCCAATCTGTATTATAACTTCCTTTTGTTCTATGAGACATGGAGTCTATATATTTGAATTGAATATTAATCAGAAGCCACTTATAACCTTGCTTTCTTGAACTGAAATAGAGTGTATAAATCTTGGACGAAGTCAACATGGACTCAGCATTTCTCCCTACTTGGTATGTGGCTTTTCATATAATCATCTTCTTTAATGGACATATACAGTGGTAACATATCTTTTTGCATGACAGGTAAATTTTACTGTAAAAAAATCAATTTCCTACTTTCAATATTTCTTTTAACAATGTTGAAAATCGTATATCTTAAAATGGAATGTTCCCAACTGCTGTGATTAACGTGCAAAGCTGTTTCTTAACAGTATTCACTCTTATTTTAAAAATGCCATGGAGAGCTTAGAGGCCCTTGTTCTTAATTTTTAAACCCACTAATTTCATTGTGCCTGACACAAAGGAGAACATCTTCACCGTAATTATTGTATAAGTTATTTTTCCCCCGCAAAGTGGTAATTTTCCTAAAATTAGCTGGACTGCCTCAATTATGTAAATTGTATATCTTGAGATGATAATGACTGCATTGGGAAGAGCACAATAGAATTTAATGGAAACTAACAGGAGAGTGGAGAGGGGAAAAATAACAACCAAACGTAAATGCTCCTTTCAGTTAGAACAGTCGCAAATATCTACCCTGCTGGTAAACTGGTTCGCCCATCTTCTCGCTCTGCCAGACACACTTCTTCTTTGGAGCCTGAGTGTAACCAGTAGAGTTGGCAGGAAGTCCAGGCTAAAATGAAAGCTAATGTGCACAATGAGAGGAGTGTGAAATAAGGCTAGGGTTGGAGTAGTTTATTATTATTTATTTATTTGTATTGTGGTAGTTGGACACTGTATAAAAAGACAGCCACTGCTCAAAAGATGAGAGATCACAGGAGACATGAAAGACAGATAAGGGAAGGAGGCAACCACGTGCTAGCAGTGAGATAATTATGTCAAAGGCTATTCAAAGTCCCAATAAATTCTATCACCTGACTTTTCTATATCCATTATTTTGTTGGCATGTTGATCTAAGAATTTGATACTATTCTCTTTTTTATTATTATTTAAACCAGTTTCCCTGGTATTGGTGTGATGCTCACTGGTCTGTCATCCCCAAGATCACCTATAGTGCCTTTTGGATAGAAATACACAATATGTATTATTTTCCAGTCTTATAGTATAGTAGCTGATTTTAATGAGATATTGCATATTTTTACCATTTCATTTTTTGGTTGTCTCAGAACTCTTGTACATATGCCATCAGTCCCAGTAGTATGTTGCTATTTATGAGTTTGCTCCTGTACACCCTCCCCGCCCCTTTTGTCTTCTCAGTTTCTGACAGTACTACTTCTTAACTATTAGGAAAGAGAAGTTTCGGGATTGCCACAGTGTCTCCTCCAACTCCTCTGTGGATTAAACTAATGTAAAGAGATCATTTAGCTTTAACCTCCTTCTACTTACTTACTACCTTCCTGCTTGGTGATCCAGTAGACCCACAGACTCCATTATATTTACTGCTTTTGACATTCCTATTCCATTTCTTGTTATTTGTCTTTTCCTTTTTGTTCTTCAGTTACTTCTTGAAGCAATGCCTGTGTGTTATTTAGCACTAAGTGGAAAGTAGCTTTTCTTCTTGTGTGTTCTTAAATTAGCTTTTCGCAGAAACAATTGTTACAGGTGATGAGAAGGTGTTATTTTAATAATTGGCCTGATGTGAAATATGATCAGGACTTGAACACATCCATTATTACTGCTTTATTGTGCTTAGCTGCCTTGTCGATTTCCCTCAACACTGTGCCTACAAAAAGATTGCAATTCATCACACACATGTGATAGAACAGGGAGAGTCCCCCATCCATACAGCCACACATCTGGCAAGCTTTTGCAGCACATAGATGGTTGTATTGACTGGGCCAATGGATATCCTAATAATATAGCAACAGACACTTGACTTAACAGGAGAATAAGAGGATGACATTATCTATATTAGACATATTCCTATAACAGTCACATTTAACTTATCTAAATAGATATTACTTGCATGACACGGGAACTAGTGCATTGGCCTAAAATGCTGGTTGTGCACTCGCTCAGATTAAATAGTTACGGGGGTTCCACCTCATCCTCTTCAGGTAGGTTAGGATCCTCATCAAAAGAAACATTGGGAATACTAGGCAAGAGGACATTTCAGTACATATGGATTTAAAAAATGGCATACCTGTCTTGGCTCCAGTAACGTGGCAGAGAATAAACAACAGAATCTAATTTTAAGGACCCTAATAATGTATTCAATGACAGATTGTGTGTTTCTTTGTGCAGCATCACCTACAAGAGAGAAAAAGAAACACATACAAACATGTGAATGGTGACAAATCTGTGAAAACATCCAAGTAATTTTTCACTAGGTAAAAATTAGTGTCACATACTGAGTTCCATAATACATACCAGTAGCCACATAGATATCTCCCTCAATGGTCATGGACACATACATTTGCACAGCCCCTGAGCAAAATCGGATGATAGAATGTTATTGTCACTAGCCAGCCAGCAACACAACTTGCAGAGTTTGCTACCCAGATGAGATGATTTTATTGCCAGGAAAGGCCAAACACACAGAGGAATTATAGAATCAGAGGGCTGGAAGGGAGCTCATGAGGTCATCTAGTCCAATCCCCTGATAAAAGCAGGACCACTCCCACTAAATCATCCCAGCCAGGGTTTTGTCTAACCAAACCTTAAATATCTCCAAATATGGAGATTCCACCACCTCTCTAGGTAACCCATTCCAATGCTTCACCATTCGCCTAGTGAGAAAGTTTTTCCTACTATCCAACCTCGACCTCCCCAACTGTAACTTGAAACAATTGCTCCTTGTTCTGTCCTCTGTTACTACAGAGAACAGCCTAGTTCCCTCCTCTTTGGAGCACTCTTTCAAGTAGTTGAAGGTTCCTATCAAATCGACTTAGTTGATCAGTCCCCAGCCTGTAGCAGTGCATGGGATTTTTCCGTCCTGAGTGCAGGACTTTGCACTTGTCCTTGTTGGACCTCATGAGGTTTCTTTTGGCCCAATGTTCCAATTTGTCTAAGTCTCCCTGAATCCTGTCTTTGCCCCCCCGCAGCGTGTCTACCATTCCCCCCAGTTTGGTGTTATTCGCGAACTTACTAAGCATGCAATCTATCCCATCATTGAGATAATTAATGAAGATGTTGAACAGAACTGGCCCCAGGACCGATCCCTGGGGCACTCCACTCATTAATGGTATCTTCCTGTGCCTTTAACAGGGTTTCTTTAAAATATAGCCAGCTCTCTTGGACGCCTTTCTTCTTTAGATTAGCCTCCCAAGGGGTCCTGCACTTAGGACGGAAAAATCCCATGCACTGCTACAGGCTGGGGACCGATCGACTAAGTAGCAGCACTGTAGAAACAAACTTGGGGGTTATGGTGGACGGGAAGCTGGATATGTTCTGCTTCTTTCCTTCCTTCCATTGTTCAGGATCCTGAACTCTACCATCTCATGGTCGCTGCTGCCCAGGTTGCTGTTCACTTCTACTTCCCCTATCAATTCTTCTCTGTTTGTGAGCAGCAGGTCTAGAGGTGCAAGGCCCCTAGTTGGTTCCTCCAGCATTTGTACCAGGAAGTTGTCCTCAACACTCTCCAAAAACTTCCTGAATTGCCTGTGCACTGCTGTATTGCCCTCCCAGCATATGTCAGGATAATTGAAGTCCCCCATGAGAACCAGAGCCTGTGACCTGGAAACTTCTGCTAGTTGTCCATAGAACGCCTCATCCACCTCCTCCTTCTGGTCTGGTGGTCTGTAGCAGACAACCACCATGACATCCCCCTTGTTGCATTCTCCTCTAAACTTAACCCACAGACTTTCAACTGGCTTGTTTCCACTTTCACAGTGGAGCTCCGAGTGGTCATACAGCTCTTTTACATATAGCGCTACTCCTCCACTTCTTCTTCCCTGCTTGTCCTTCCTGAACAATTTATACCCATCCATGGTAGTGCTCCAATCATGCAAGCTATCCCACCAAGTCTCTGTTATTCCAATTACATCATAGTTCCTTGTCTGTGTCAGTACTACCAATTCTTCCTGTTTGTTTCCCAGGCTCCTCGCATTTGTGTACAGACACTTAAAATATCGGGCCGATTGCCCTACTTTGCCCTGTCGATTCTCTCTCCTGTTGCATCTTCCTCCTTGCAATTTCTCCTGGTGTCCTCCTTCCCCACTTGCCTCAGGTATTAGGGCTTCATTAGGACACATAAGGAAATGATTTGATTCCTCCCCACAGTTCTGACTAGCCTCTCTTTTATCCCTGCTGTTAAAGTCCCAGCACCCCCAAGTTCCACCCCTTCCCCCAGGTCTCCCTAGCTGTGACTTACTGGAGTCCGTGAAATGTTAATAAAGGGCTGTGGCAGCATGTTTCACAGTGTTATCACCTTTCCAATGAGGCATTAGCACAATCAAAATAGATTACTATTATTATTCCACACACAATTATTTTAATTTGTTAGAAATCAGAATTCCCAATTTAAAAAGGAAATTTGAGAGTGCCCATACTAATCTTGGTATATAAAAGTGGTGAAGAGTGTGTGAGAACCCCTTCTTGATATGGTAGGCATGCCACACACTTCTGATGCGAACAACAACAGAGCAAGTTTCATGGCCAGGCTGTGGCAGAGCATAGAGGCTATTAAAGTTACATAATCTAAGCTAATTATTTTTTTTTTGTTGGCTCCAATGAAGCCTTTGAGAGGATAATATTGCCTTTGAACTCCTTTAAACTCTAACAAAACACAAGACCTAACTAAGCAAGAACATAATTACTTCATTTACCACACACAGTTTCATCTGGTTTGATATGGATGTCTGTAGGAGGGATCTTCAATTACAACCCAGATAACAAGGTCCCATGCATTACAACTGAAGCTAAGCACCTAAGGAGATACAATAAAAATCAAGGCACATACAAAAGAGAACACTCTGTTGTGATTTATTCATTACATCTCATCTCTGATATGTTTTGTTGGTAATCAGGCTCTGGCTAATTAAAAGTATAAGAAAACAGGATTTTAAAGAAGATTTTGATTACCTGTATGGCCACTTCAATTTAGGAAAGTCAAAAATCATGCTCAAGAGCAAATTTTTTAAAACACAGCTTCCTTGAAGAGCTGGAATGTAATGACTCAGAGCAGTGCAAACTTTAGCAAAGAATTGCTGATGCTTCAGGAGTACTTGTAAACTGTAAGTAAGGAAACAATATTTCATTTCAGAGAAAACTCGGAAAAAGATTTTTTTTGGTATACTGTATAGCTTTATTGATGAGTTGATGTATTGTTTATTTAGTAACATGTAAGACCACAGTGGTCAATAAAGGTTTGGTCTCACTATCAGGAATATTACTAGTATCATTAGAACTAGTAGAGATTCTAGAAACATAAGAGAAACAATTGCAATTTATCACAAGTCCCCTGTATTAACAAATTTAGTAAACAGATAAATAAACCCATAAACTTTGAAATGCAATAGAAGAAAGAGAGATCATGCCAAGTGTTTAGCCCTATGGCTAGTCTTACTCACATCTCATGCTGGAGGAGACAAGCGTGTCAATTGCTATCTTCCTGTAATAACCTGTGGTTGTCAGCTAGACGTAACACAGAGGCTTGAGGTACATATACACCTACTAAGGCTCATAGGCTATGTCTACACTTACCAAAATTAGTTGGAATTAGTTAATTCAAACTAACTAATTCAAACTAATTTTAGTTAGTTCGAATTAGCTTAATTCAAACTAGAAGAAATTAGTTCGAGCTAAGCAAGTGCCATTCATGGCACTTGCTTAGTTCAAATTAGCGATCCCCATTCATTTCAATGGGCCGGTTAGGTTGAACTAAGAAATTAGTTCAAACTGACATGGCCACATTGGTTAATTCGAACTAGTTAGTTCGAATTAACCCTTACTTCTAATACCCTATTCGAAGTTATTAGTTCGAATTAAGGAAGCCCTTAATTCGAACTAATTAAAGCCTACTGTAGCCATGGCTTTAGTTAGTTCAAATTAAGCTTCCTTAATTTGAACTAACTTGCCAGTGGGGACATAGCCTTACATATGAATAAGGGTTCCCATCCCTTTTTCCTTTTCCATATTTCCACACCTCACTAATTTAGGTATATCTTTATTTCATAGGCTACTACATTAGTTCCTTTTTACTCATTAACATTTACATCAAATAGTTTCCATAGAAGCTTGTGGTCGAGCTGAAATTCTCTGGATGTAACAACTGGTCATCTTGCAATATTAACTGATACATTGTGACATATTCTACAATCTTTTGCTGCACAGTTTCCATAACATTAACACTAAACACATCTTTTACTATCATTTTACACTTTCTCAGTACAGGGTTATCTTTCAATCAGCCATCCCAAATTCTGTGTCAGGCCTGTGGCCTTTTAGGGCCATACTACATATCTTACAGATCTCAAATATGTAGGCTTTGCATTACAATTTTATCTGACTTATATATCTAATACAAAATCATCAGTGACACATATTATACCAAAGGGGTAGCCATGTTAGTCTATTGTAGAAAGACAACAATTTCTCTTGACACCTCTAGGATAATTAAGAAAAACCAGTGGAGTTTGGACCAAGTGAACTCACAATAACATAGCCCATCTTACAAAGGACAAGGGATCTTAAAACCTGCTTCAATTCCTTCAAATTTATGTGGGATCTCCTAATATGCTGCTGTGGGGGTGGCATACAGGGATTGCAGGCTATGGAAGCACCCCCCTCCAGGCCACCCATTGTGTAGGACAGCTGTAAGATGAATCATAAAGGCCCTCATGTAAGACCCAGTGGAGAGGCCCTTGGGCCTATAGAGATTCTTCATGGCTCCCATTGGCATCATTGGTGTAGGTGTTGTAATGTGGTAATGTACAGCAGCTCCTGGGAACTCTATTTTATGTGGGGATGGTGGGCTGAGGGGTTTGGAATGGCTACTGGAGTAGTTCAGAACAGAGGGTGCATCTACACTGGCAACTTAGGTCGACTTAAGGAGGCTTAAAAGCGTTAAGTCAACTTAATAAGGTTGAAAAGGGGTTATGTCTACACTGGAAAAGTAAGTTGACTTTGTTAAGTTGACGTAATAAGGTTGACTTTAAGTCGACTTAAAGTCAACCTTATTAAGTTGACTTAACAAAGTTGACTTAACTTTTCTAGTGTAGACATAGCCAGAGAGATGCTTCTTGAAATCTACTTTATATCTTCACCCCTGTGCCTCCAGGGATCACAACACAGAATTGCATAAGATGTACAGCCAAGGCCCTGACCATTTATAGTCTTTAGAACTCCAAAACTGTTCATCCTAGTGTTGGTTTTAAATCTGTCACCCAGGATAAAATCCAATCTATATAAGAACATTCTAATAAAATATCCCCTTCTACCTGTTCTCTAAAATAGACAAAGCATTTGTTCCTTGCTGTTTTACAGCGGTACATATTGTTGCTGTATTCTCCCTAATCTTCTTGTAACTCCCAATTTCTTGGATATGTATAATACATAACATTGCTGCAAGTCCAATGAAGAAACAAATCATAAAATGAAAAATACTCTATTTAAAAAAAAATCCTGATACAGCCTGCCTTTCCTCTTATTGGCTGCGTCTACACTTGTAAATTAAGTCAACTTAAGCTTGCTTAAGTCGACTTAATTTACCCTGCGTCTACACTACAGTTTCCTTAAGTCGACTTAAGCACCTTGCTTAAGTCAACTTAAGGAAAATAAAGTCGACTTAATGAAAATTAAGTCGACTTCATAACACCACCTTTGGATTCGACGTAAGGCTTAAGTCGACTCCCTAGAGTCGACTTAAGTCAGTGTAGACATGGGGTAGCCCAAAGTCGACTTAGGGCTACCCCAGGGCTACACCAATGCCCTCCCTGCCGGGGAGGGGGCCACAGGGGGAGCCTGGAATGCCCCCCCACAGGGCAAGACAGAGCCCTGCCCACCCTGCCCCTATGCCCTGCCAGGGTCCCTGACCACCTTTTCCCCATTGTACCTATGTACAATGGGGCAAAGGCTGAGCCCCCTGCCCCTGTGGTCCTCCCCTAGGTTCCCCTAAGCCCCTAGAAGTCACCCTAGGTGTCCAGTGTGGACACTCTAGGTCGACTTTCTAAGTTCCCCTTTAAGTTGACTTTAAATTTAAGTGTAGACGCACTAAGTCAACTTAACTAAGTCGACTGTAAGTCAACTTTGTTAAGTCGACTTAGTTAAAGTCGACTTAAATTAACAGTGCAGAGATAGCCATTGTTGCAAAGGATACATGCATGGAAAAATGGGTCCTTTGCCTCCAGAGCTAAGGGGCTTTTACTCTGTAATAAACATGAAAGGAGTGTGAATAGACACACAGGCGTACAGACACTAATAAACAAAAAAATCCACCCTTGGTCAACTTTGGTCAACTTTCTTAGCTTATATTATCATTATTTGTGACCAGAGAGTGTTTGTTTTTTCTTGCAACCCATTGTCCTTCTTCTGCCTGAATCCTGCAGTGAAGTCATAAAAAGAAGAAAAAAATCCCCTGTAAAAATAATTAGCCCATTTTACTTAGTTTGGGTTTATACAAATGCTGAATCCTTTTTAAAATTGTGGTTTCTGCCATAGCCTCAGGAAATACACATTTTGTTCCCAGGGAACTACAACCATAATGCTGTTCAAGTATCTTTCAGTACTGTGTAAACAATATAAAGTCAGACACTCAGCATAATAGTAACACTGATCCATCACAATTTTACCCTTTTTAACACTGACAAGGCTCCATAAAATCATGGCTTAAAAAATATAGTTTCTTTTTCTTCAGCATTGGACTAAAACTAAATGGGGCCCAGCTGTATCAAAACCCCAGAGCTCTTTGGTTTATACAAAGGACACTGGACTCATACCATGCTCATCTTCAGGGATTGATACAAGAACTTCAACTCCAAAACTGAAACCTGAACCAAAGGAGAGCTCTTTTAGCTGTGACTTGGTAGTAAAACATACAGTCACTAAAACCATTCTCTAAAGGAAGTCATGAATACGTGCTCTAAGCCTATCCCAACCCTACTATAGTCAGTACAATCAGTATTATGCAATAGGCCAGTATTTTACATTAACACCAGCCTAGAAATATGGAGATGAGTGAATTTAGCATCAGCCTGTCTGGTTTACTGAAATTACTGAGGATCTTTTAGGAGATCCATGGTTCAGATGCTTCTGCATGTTTTCATGAAAAAGGTAACTTTTCCTCCCAGCTATTTGAGAAAGAAATTTCAAAACAAAGGCAACTTAAAGTAGCTTTCCATGAAATAGTCCTTTCCTCTCTCATAGAGTTTATGATCAGAAGGAACCACCAGATCGTTTAGTCTGATCTCCTGTACATTATAGGCCACCAGCACTACCGAGCACACACACTTTAAAACCCAACAACTGAAATTAGACAAAAGTTTTATAGCCCTCCGAGACTAAACTAATTGTGTATTCCAGGCAGAGAATAGAAGGTACCAAAGTGCATCAATGCCAGAGGCCCTCTCAATGGAAAGAATTGATTGAGAAATACCCTGATAATGCCAGCAACTGACCTGTACCCAGTGCTGGAGAGGAAGGTGAAATCTGCAAAGTCAGTGCAAATCTGACAGGGGGGAAAATTCCCTCCTGACCCCACAAATGATAACAGATAAACCCTGAGCAAAAACCACATGGCTAAGGAGAGAGAGAGAGAGAGAGATAGAGAGAGAGAGAGAGAGAGAGAATGCTATATCCAGTGTCCCATCTCCAGCCATCAGGACTATTGAGCCCTGTCCTAAGCCAGCACCAGCAATGTCAGGAAACAAATGTTCAATGTTGTGCTTCACTCCTAATCTTTCCCTCTTCTGATCACAGTAAGGAAAATCTTCAAAACCAAATATTCCTACCTATAAATGCTTTACAGAAGGTCAAGCCCATCTCTATTCCCTGCTATGCTTATCAGTGCATAAAGGAAGAGAGGAAATCCATGAAACAGTTGTCTTATTGAGGGCTCTTTCTCTCTCTCATCCCCTTCCTCTCTCTAATATCTCTTCCTCATTGGGTTCCGTTAATGCCAACCCCTAATTCTCTCTCTTACACACATGGCAGAAAATAAAAAATAAGGTTTCTTTCCAAGTAAAGTCATGGCTCCCTGATCTCATTAGGAATATACCTTATTCTTTCTCAGCAAATCCTTTGGCTTTGGCATTTGAAGCAGTTTGAAATTCTCTGGCAGCTTGGGGGGAAGGCTGAGTAGTGTGTGGTATTTGTTCGCTCCTCATTGCCAGCCTGACAAGTGAACAGCAGTTCACCAGAGTTCAAACATCTGGCAAACAGCTCGCTGCAGCTCTGAGCTGTCAGACATTAATAAAGACCAATTGTGCCGTCAAGAACATGTTGAGAAGTTTCAAGCAGGAACAAAGCCACGGGGAAATGTGCTAATTAAAAGTATCTTATATGGAGTTGTACTGGATAAAAATGATTAACTTACCATTCTTAAAGGCAAAGCTATATTGCAGGATCAAACATGAATTTCTATTAGTCTAATTGGAGAAGACCAGATTCTGTTGGTCTTATTCCTGTTGAGCAGTACTTGAGTAGTTCCATTGAATCCCACTGAATTATCGAGTGAAGTTCTATGGCTTGTGTTATGTTGGAAGTTAGAAGATCGGGTAATAGCTATGGTTCCTTTTCTGACCTTAAGATATATTAAGCTGCTACAAAGAGAGCACTGAGCTTTAACTATTAAGAAGTCACCTTTCTTCATGTCTGCAGGTCCTCTTTGCAGCTCTTTATCCATCAATAGGTATTCCAACATCTTTTAAGAGAGAGGTCGGGAGGACAACTCAGGAAAATAAGTATGAAAAACACACTATTTCATTATATGAAACTCTGCTATTTTTCAGCTGACCTGATTTTTGCTGCCCAGAGTTCAATTTAACTTTAATTTTCAATAAATGCTGTTGTTCGGCATAAAAGCCCATGAATTTTCTATATGAAATTCACCTTTCCCTGTGGAAAATTGGGCCAATATTGTGAGATAGCCAAGCAAAACTTTTAGCATAATTTTTCATCATGATAGATCTAGATCTGTGATAACTTTGGAAGCACCATACATTTTGAGGGCGTCTCTACATGGTTTCCTCAGTGCGCACTAGAACGGTCTGAATTATAAAGTGCACCAACATATGCACATTAATTGGCTCATGCGGACTCTGCTGGCACATACAAAAAGTTCCAGAGCGTGCTAAGTGACTAGACATTTGTCCAAACCTTGTCCTATATGTCTGAATTACTTAAACATGCAGATTTGATTTGGAAAATTCATGTGGTCTGGAGTTTAATAATGGAAAATGCAGCCTTCAACCTTTAGGTCACAAATTTAAGCTAAGGATGGAAAGAAGCACCAATGCAATGACACTTCAGTGGCCTGTATGTGATGAGTTGACAATTTAATGTATTTCCTAGTGCACTAGAGGCCCCTCTTGCTAAAGCCATGGCAACAATTAGTGCTACTTGGCAATTTTTAGCAGAGAAGTGAAGGACTGCAGAGGCACGGAAAGTGAATGCTTAGGCTTAACACATTAATAGGACAGGGTATGGAAGTTGGCATCACCTCTGTCTGTGCTGCATCTGATCTGAGGATAAAGAAAAGTGCTGTCAATCCAACATCTTTCATTACCTCTATTTTTTTTTTCAAAATTAAAATGAATTGTAGAATAAGAATTTCAGATATTTTATTCTTTGCTTGATTTTCTCTATTTTCTTCATTTGAGGTAAGATATGTTAAGTGGAGATCAAAGTTAACCAGACAGACTGATATAAAACATTAACAGCCTAGAAAGATAAAGCTAAAAGGGAGGAAAATTGTAGATGAGGGACAACTAGGAGCATAAAAATCTGTAGGCTGAAAAATAACACATCAGGGTAAACAGGGTCATTGGAATAATTAGTGTAGTGTGGTTGCTGAGATCCATTGAACCAAAATATAAAACCCATATGTAATGGAAACCATTTCAAGCCAGAGATGTAGATAGTACACTGGGTACCCTGAGGGTAAATGAAACTTCGGAAGTGATGGGGGTGGAAAACTGTACCTGGGAAGATGAAAGAGTAAAACAAAATTAGAAAAGAAAGAAGACAACGTTCAGGCTAAAATGAAGAAAAAAATATGAACATAAATGAACAGAGAAGAGTTTAGCTGAGTCTGGTGTTCTGAGGCTGGAGGTGTTTCCAAGGCAGATATTTTAGAATTAAAAAATAAAACGAAATAAAATACTGGTGAACATGCAATCTGAAAGCTGAGAGAGATAAATAGTTCCCATATAGTTTCCCTCTATGCATAGTATATTCTCCAGCTTTCACTCTGTTCGTGTTACAGTTATAAACAGTCATGATTGGAAGGTCAATGTTTCAGCTCAGAGAAACACACAAACCTTAAGTAGCATGCAATGAGCTGATTTGTGTGTGAGTGTTTAATGTAAATAGTCAGAATGTATCAGTGGTTTTCAAACTTTTTTCCTTGGGACCCAGTTGAAAAAAATCACGATCCAGCAATTACATCTTTGAGCAATGCATTCCAGTCTTTTGGTGGTAAGAGCAGGGGGTGCCACGACTCAGTGCCTAAAGATCTGTGACCCAGTACTGGGTCATGAGATGTAGCTTGAAAACCACTGGTATATATTACAAGTTCCAGAGGGGTAGCTGTGTTAGTCTTTAAAAGTGTGACAGGACTCCTTGTTTATTTTGCTGAACTCGACTAACACATTTATTTATTGCACGATTTATTTATTTATTTATCAAAGTGTCTGACGAAGTGGGATTTTCTCCCATGAAAGCTCATGCGATAAATACATTTGTTAATCTTTAAATGTGCCACAGGTCTCCTTGTTAGTATGTATTACACGGGGCTTTTCTTATGATGGTACTCAGGGGTACTGAGTACCGGCACCTTTTTTTCACAGCAATATGGCCCCGGCTCCTGCTGCTGCTGTCAGCGGCCCCAGGTCCCCAGCCAAGTACCAGCACCTTTTCTATTACAAAAAAAGCACTGGTATTACATATTCCCATCTGGGTCTCATCCACAGAGCCTGTGTTTGCTGGCTCTTTAGATCAAGTTGTAGAAACTCACAGTTTTAGCTATGCAAGTCTGCAGTTCAATCCTCAGTGTCAGGAAGAATGGCAGCTGACACATGTGTACACTAGTGTGCTCTTTAGCATAGAATGGGAACTACATGTGGGGAATAATAGACCCTACATGTCAGTGTTATAGACCCTAAAAGCATTCTTCTTCAGCTCAAGTGGTAACAGCCTATACTTTCGGAATAGGATGGTCTCACTCATGTCCGCACTGTCACAATGGGAGAAAGTATCTGGGAGCAGGGACTTGTTCTTGGCCAGTGCTATTTTATATATTTATCAGTTATCTGGAACAAAATATAAAATCACTACTGGTAAGATTAATGGAGTGGTAAATAATGGACAGGCCATCTATATAGACTGACCTGGATTGCTTTGTAACATGGGCTACTTCAAACAATCCGAGTTTCAGTAAAGCAAGGTAGGAAGTCATACATCTAGGAACAAAGAATGTTGGTTATAAGGTTGGAAACTGTATCCTGAAATGTAAAAGAAGCTCAGTCTATTTTGTCTATCCAAACGAAAGTTAAGAGTTGACTTGATTTCGGTCCACCAATATGTACATAAGGAAGAGATTTCTAATAGGTAATCGGCTTTTTAACTTTGCAATAAAAGTCATAACAAGATCCAATGGATGGAAGTTGAACAAATTCAGACTAGAAATGAAGTGCAAACTGTTAGCAGTAAGGGCAAATAATCCTAGGAACAACTTATTTAGGGATGTTGTTGATTCTCCTGTACTTGAAGTCTTTAAATCAAGACTGGCTGCCCTTTTGAAAGATAAACTCTTGCTCAAACTTAAGTTATGGGTTTGAGGCAGAAATTATTAGGTGAGGTTCATTGGTTTATATTAGGCGGGCCAGACTAGATAACCATGCGGTCTCTTCTGGTCTTAAAATCTATGGCTCTGTCTACACTTACCAAAGTTAGTTCAAATTAGTCAATTCAAACTAACTAATTCGAACTATTTTTAGTTAGTTCGAATTAACTTAATTCGAGCTAGCAACGAACTAAGCAAGGGCCATGCATGGCCCTTGCTTAGTTCGAATTAGTCAATTACATTAAGGTCAATATGCCGGTTAATTCGAATTAAGCACTTAGTTCAAACTAACATGACCACGCTGGGTTAATTCAAACTAACTAGTTCGAATTAACCGTTAGTTTGAAAAGTATAATTGAATTTATTAGTTTGAATTAATGAAGCCCTTAATTCAAATGAATGAAAGCCTAGGGTAGCCAAGGCTTAAGTTAGTTCGAATTAAGCTTCCTTAATTCGAACTAATTTGCCAGTGTAGTCATAGCCTATAAATCTGTGAAAGGATGATCCGTTGGTTGGGCTGTTAGCCTAAGATGTAAGAGACCTGGGTCCAATTTCCTGCTCCATCACAGTCCTTAGGAGGCAAGTCACTTAGTCTCTCTGGCTATGTCTACACTTGTTAATTTAAGTCGACTTTAAGTCGACTTTGTTAAGTCGACTTAGCATATCCACACTCAAAAATTAAGTTGACTTAAAGGGGACCTTGCCAAATCAACTTAGAGTGTCCACACATTCTAAGGGCTAGGTGGACCTGGGACTGGTCCTTGGTGGCAGGGGGGGCACCCCTTGCCAAGTGCCAGGGGGCTCAACATTTGCCCCATTGTACCTGGGTATAATGGGGGCTGAGCAGGACAGAGACAATGGCAGGGCATAGGAGCGGGGTGGGCAGGGATGTGTCCTGCCCTGTGGGTTGGCACGCCAGGCTCTGGCTGTGCCAGCCACTCTGGCAGAGAGAACAGTGGGGGGAGCCCTGGAGCCCTTTAAGTCGACTTAAAGTCTACTTAGGGCTAATCTGCGTCCACACTGGCTAAATCAACTTTATAAAGTTGACTTAGCCAGTAAAGTCAACTTAAAATTAGGTTTTATAAAGTAGACTTTAAATTTCCTTAAATCAACTTAAGCAACAGCTTAAGTTGACTTAAGGAAATTGTAGTGTAGATGCAGATTAAATTAAGTCAATTAAAGCAGGCTTAAATCGACTTAATTTACAAGTGTAGACGCAGCTTCTGTGCCTCAGTTCACCAGTTGTAAAATGGGGAGCAAAAATGGCACCAAAGTAATATGATCTTCATAAGCCCATCAAGAGCAGGTGGACTAACAAGGAACATGAAAGAGGGCAAAAGGCTTTGTGGTTTACTCTCCTTCCCATGATGAGTCATACAAGTGAATTCCTCTCATCAGCTGTGTTTGCAGAAGTGAGAAAGGGAATAACACCCTCTAACAAGGAGGAATGGGATCTCTGTGCTGCTTGGACTCTGAGGAGCAATGTTTATTCGGCATAAGCAAGAGAACCTGAGTGTTTAGTCTAGGTTTGCCTTAAAGGACATATAGAACTTGCTGTCTGTGAGTCCATGTTGATGCTGTTAACATCTGATAATTGGTTGATAAAATTTAAGCATAGAACTCACAACCAATTCAAGGTTTGTATCTGTTTCCTAAGAGTCAGCCCTAAGGTTGTATGTTCCAGAGGTGTAGCCATGTCAATCTGTATGTAGCAAAAACAATGAAAACATTGAAAGCCCTGTGTCACTTTAAAGACTAACAAATTTCTTCAGGCATAAGCTTTCGTGGGCTGCAACCCACTTTGACAGGTGGCCTAAGGTTGATACTCACGCTCTTGAGTAATTGCAAGATAGCATGACATCTGGTTAACCAGATATTTTATGAGTTCCATGACCTTGTTATTAGCTACATAGATGATGCTGGTATATTTAGGAATACCTGGGAGGAATACTAAATGCATGTAAGGAGAGTATTGAAAAGCCTCCAGGAGGCAGGCCTCATAGTCAAGGTGCCCAAATGTATGGTGGAGGCAGCGAAGAGCCTTTACGTGAGTCATTGGATGGGCCGAGGCCAAGTCTACTCAGATCTCCTGAAATTGGAAGCTGTTGTGAATTGGCATATCTCCAGAACTAAATAGCAGGTTCAATCTTTTATAGATCTGGCTAAACATTATTGAAAATTTTGGAAGGTTTCAGTGACATCATCACTCTTATCACAAGCCTAGGCCAGAAAACAAAATTAGAAAAAATGGTCTGGTCAGATTCCTCACAAAAGGGTTTTGATACAGTGAAAAACATTTTATCAAAGATACCCATTTTGGCCAGCCCAGATTTTAAGAATATGTTTGAATCGTGCACTTTGAAGCATCTAACACAGGTCTTAGACTTGTATGGATGCAGACCAGGAATGATAACAAGAAACACACATTGCATTTCTAAACAAAAATCACTGCTCCTGAACAGAACTACTCTGTAATAGACAAATGCTATGCTATTGTATGGGCTGTAAAATAGCTCAGACCCTACAAGTTAATATGTAATTCAGTGTGTATAAGGTAACAGACCACTCATTAGTAAGGCTCCTTAGAACGAAATGAACCAACACCAGACTGCTATGATAGAGCATAGCTTTGCAGGAATAGGATATGAAAATTAAACATATTCAGGAATTGGAAATTCTCCCATCCAGAAAAGAGGGGACAGAGTTGAAACTTACATCATAGCTGTGGCCAAAACTTTAGCATAACACTTACAAGGGGTGTATGATAATCAAGGACCAGTCACCCCAAGAGGAGAACAAGGGGGCTGGACCCAAAAGAGTAAGCAATTGAATCAACTTGCTGTGTACAATGTTATTGTGTATAAATTATGTCCGGTAAGGTATTTTATGAAAGCTTGCAACATTCTGAGCTTGATGCGTATTATGAGTTATGTATGCAGGTTATGATTATGAATGTATATTGTATAGATCTGAAGAAAATTGTAACTGTAATGTCGTGCAACTTCAGCATCACCTAACAACAGGCCACTGACACTGTCAGACATTGTGGAGTTGCCTTCCTTACCAGATAAGACTAGCTCCAAGCACCTAGCATTGTGCAACTCAGGGAAAAGAAATGATGGATCAATGGGAAAACACTGAGACATCCCAGCTAGAATTCGCCAACCCTAAGTAAGCATGAGTCACCATGTCAGGAGAAAACACACCCAAACCAAACCAAACCAAGCAAACAAAGAAAAGGAAAAAGGAAAAAGCCCTTTTAAAAGAAGGTTTGAAGGTGAAGTTGTCATCCAGAACTGAGGGACTGTTTTGAAGCAGGGGGCTATCTGTCAATTTTGGAGCACTCCTAGAGTTAGGGGGCATCCTAGGAAACCATTGAAAGACAGTAGGCAACTTGTAAAAAAAAGGGGAGGGGGGAATATAGCTAATATAGAAGTGTAAAGCCTGTCTTTATGCTATTTTCTGGATAATTTGTATGTTTTCTTTTCCCTTATGGTTTTATCTTTGAAACTGTGATGTTTCTTTTAAAGAAACTTTTTGTTTCTTTTTCTCATAGCAGTTCTCTGGAGTGCAAATTGAATGGGATGTGTACACCAAAATGAACTGATAACTGAGGGGCACACTTCTTGCCTTCGTAAGTGATGAACCAAAGAGGAAATTCTGAGGGTGTGATAAGACTTTGGGAAGATGGCTTTGGGGAGACTCAGGCTGGAAGGATCACCCTGGAAATGGTAACTAAGCTAGTGAAAACTAGGGTGAGACCTTCATGCTTGTGGCCTGTCTAGTGGTATCTGAGCATAGCATTAAGGCATCCAAGATTACAAGGCAGGCAGTAACAGAACTTTGTGCTGGTCTGGGTGATCCCCAAACCATCCATACTGGTAACACTTCTTCCCTTCTCAAAGATTTTATTGTAATAGTTGTTCTACACACCATAGAAATTCTCTGGTAAATTACAATTCATCATAGCTTTATGGTGCAATTTCCCCACTGGGTATTCTTGTGCTTTTATGGAGTCTGACTATATTTCCTAGTTGTTTACAGTGTTTATCAAGAAAAGTGATGGCAAAATAGTCTTCTGACACATGATTCACAACATTATTGCTGTTAAAATAATGTATCTTTTCATCTCCCTTTTGATGAGTAGATTTTCTTCAATGCACATAAAAGAAAGTGTACAATCATAATATTGAGTGCACAGTAAATGAACACTGTAGGTGAAAGTTACTAAGCAATAGCAATCTTTTGAAATGCTGGAAGCCCAATTCTTTATCTACGGTTATAATAATAATGCAGCATCTAATATTTAGTGCTTTCATCCTGAACGAACCTCCTCCCCCAAATTCTTTAATAAACTATATATGAGAATATTTTGTCTTCAGCTTCTGAAGTGTAATACAACATTTTTTTGATCAATATTCAGGAGGGGAAAAAAAAGGACAATTTAGGACAGGGTGTAAGGGAGACTACAGTGAGCATTTGAAAAAGTGGGGGGAATTTCCTAGCTGTTGCAAATAGAGAGCTCATAATGTGACTTTAAAAAACGGACCTATTATTATGTAATTACTCTATCCAGCTCATGATCGTTAATTTTACTACCTGGAAACAAGGTTCTATTAGTTAGTATGAATTACTGTGCTTGCTAGATCTTAGACAGGAAATTCAGAAAAAAAATCCCTCCCACAAAGATGAGGGAGAAATTCCAGAGAAGAACGTGGGCTATATTATGTTATATATGTATCCACTTTGAAACACGGGGAAGTGACGTAGAGCTATCAGCAATCTCTGATACAACTTTAAAAAGAAATTCAAAGGCAGCAAATCAAGCACTTTCAGAATATGGAAAGCCAAGGGAAAAGGATGAAGGGTCAGCGTTATTTCAGGTAACTATGCAACAGGGGCCAACAGTTCTTCAGCTTGTGGGAGGGTGCCATTTGTTCAAGTACTCCATTGTTATAATACCTTTACTTTGAAGGATTGCACAGAGAAGGTCTGATAACTTTACTTAAGGGGCCAGATCCTTAGCTGATAAATCAACATAGGTCCATTGACTTCACAACATGGGTTTTCACAGACAGTGGGCAGCTGATGGTCTAGCCTAAAGTATTTCTAAGAATGAGTAACTAACATGGATAAAATCTCCATGGGATGTAGGTTTTAAGCCCCTTGGGACAGGTACCCCTCTCTCTAGTTGTTTGTAAAGCACATTGCATTATAGAATTAATTATAAATAATGACCACAACTACAGTAGACTCCTTGGCCATTGCAACATAACTTAGGGTAGGTGGAAACAGTTCCTTAGACTAATACATTGTCCTAAATCTAATAAGGCTAACCTTTCTGATAAAAAGCAAATGGGAAAGAGAATTGGGAATCCAATTCCAGTATGAAACCTGGCTTAGTTTGCAGAGTAATTTGGAAAATTTGGCTTCATTCTTACATAAATCCAATGTGAAGTAGTATCAGTTTAATGTTGGTAAGTCACAAAACTGTATTAGTTGCTTAATTGGGGTTTTTTTGCGAGTGCTGTGGCAAGTTTCCATATGTAAATATCTTAGTTTAATGTGGTGAAGATTACCACAAAACTTTGCAGTTCCACTGTAACAATGGGTACGCTGGGAGATGCTGCACGTCTCTTGGGAGGAGCTATGCATCACTTTAGTTTCCTTGGAGCTCTGTATGAGTTGTGGGTATTCAGCCCTCTGCATGATGAAGGGAGCAAGTCTAATGCTGCCGCATAGGTTTGAAAGAAACTGCAGAACACAGTCAGTGGAAGTAGGAAAACTTCTGCAATGCTGCAGTATAATGCTGAGCCACAGAACAAACTATGTGGGGATATGGCACAGACGTGTGCACACTAGAGGAGAAATTAACTGTTTTCTCTTTTTCTCTCCTTCAGATTTTATAACCTTAAATCTCTTACTTCTTCCTCTGAATCCTTTCATGCTACTTTCCTTATTCAAGCAAAACTGCTAGATTATTTTCTTTCTTGCTAGGAATAAAAGTGATGGAGGCTGGGAGTTTGAGTACCGTGTGTTAGCTCACAGGTATCTGCAGGAGTTTGGGTGCATATCTGATATGGTTGTGATCAAATGCGTGAGTGCCCATGACTGTGCCGTGCCATTGTTTGAAGAGCCAGGTAAGCATTGGCTATTGAATGGATTAAAGTATCATTTGGTATTGGGTGGGAGTGTGGATGGAGAGGGAAGGCATTTTGTCTTCTACTCTGCTCTGGCTTTGCAGGATATAACGTAATCTTAAATAATGATTTATATGCTGTCATAATCTTGAGCCTCCTCCCTCAGAAACAAAACAAAATGAAAAAACTCAGTTCTACTAAAACAAGATGGAAAAATTGCAATCTTCCAAGAGTAAAAAATAATAAAAAAAATTCAGGTGCCCAACACCACAAATACAAACCATTAGGGGGACCTCCTGTGATACAGAAACATTTATAAACTGATGTGCTGCAGTATTTTTTATATTACTTTCAATAGAAATATAACCAGAGCAGTATATCTTACATTTTTAATCAATTCTCCATTTTACAACCTCGTTTTCTGAAGAGGCAGTGCTGGAGTTCTGTGAAACCACCACTCTGTAGTGCTGAATGACCTCTGGGATATTCTGTGCTATAATAAAAGTCAGAACTTGTAAATATGTCATCCTTATTTGCTACTGATTGATATGTGGTTGTTAAACATGTTTTTAAATAGATGATAATCTTGACATCATATTAAACTGCAAGTAGGCAGACAAAATATAAGTAGGCCCAAAGACTGACTGCGAGCCAAGAAAACAGTTGTCACATGATGGGGCACCCATGTCATCCCTTGACTACTCTGAGTAGGGAGGAGAGGAGAACAACTGTTGCAAAAGTGCTAGCAATTATGATAGCCCAGGATTAAATTCCATATAAAATCACTGCCCAGGTATTGTGATACTAGGCATTAGGCTGCTATAGGGGCAGTCTTCAGGATGAGATATAAAACAGAGATTCAGACCACTTATGTTCATTAACAAACTCATGCTACTTTTTACAGAACACAAAAGTGCTAACCCTAGTGTCCTGGCCAATTTGCAAGCGGGGTATTTGTATTCTTCCAAAAACACAAATTTCCCCTGAAGGACATTTTTTTAGACCTGATTATACACCTCATTATAAGAGATTTACACTGGTATAATTTCTCTGAAGTCAAGAATGTTAAACTGATTTAAAACCAACCTAGTAGATTGGAGTATCAGAGCCTCTGTTAATTACATCATTTCCTAAATTATCATTTAGAGTTGCATTGAGCTGTTAAACAGCTGATTATTTCCCCTCCATTTTCACCAGTAGTGCAAGATTTACTGGATATCCCTAATTCTATAACTCCCACTGTTTTGCTTACTGTAGAAAACCACTAAATTTAGTCCCACATGTTATTGGTAGAATATGAACAATGAGATGAAGACCTGCTAAAGGATCCAGCTGATACTACTTAAATACCCAGGATTTTCTGTGTACGATGAGCACCTGATGGAGAACAGATTAGATCAAAGCTTTTCTGCCTCATCAATATTGCTGCAAAACTCAATTTTTGGCTATAGTCTTCCCACCATATGCAACAAATTTCTAGCACATGCAAAGAAAGAAAGAAAGAAAGAAAGAAAGAAAGAGGCAATGAAGGGGAGAATCCTTTATGCACATCAAGATTAATCTAAACTTTAGTATTTAGAACCTGCTGATGGATACTCTCTGAAATACCACAGATAGCTGGAACATGAAAAGTCTAAATGCTTTCATTCTGAACACTGGCTAACTCCATGCCTCTTTGTCACCAGTGACTATTCATCAATCCTTTGTTTTTACAATCTCTAAGCTTTATTTTTAACTGCCTTGCTCTTTGGGAATATTTTCAAAGGCACAAATGGTAGTGAAAGCCCCTAACTCCAACTTTTACTCTCACTGTAAATCAGTGGAGTTAAACATCTAATTGCCATTTGTGCCTTTAAAAATGATCTCCCTAAATTATTTACAGCCATGCAAGGTGAATATAAGTTGCTAAAGTATGGTTATGTTTTACACTCACTTTGCATATGGTTAAATAGCTGCAGTGGATGCCAGTGGAAAATCAGGTCCTACTTTCATACGTATGTAATACTTATTTTTTCTCTCTCCTTCAATAGGAATCATATTTGAACATGATGCTTAAACTGAAAAACCATGGCTTCTTTGGGATATCTTTTAAGAAAAATGGATGAAGCAGATTTTTTAGAGCACAATGGTGTTTTGCCTCCCAAAATAAACCTCTGTACTGCTTTTTGTAGTTGCCTGACTCCTAATGGTGACTCTAGAAGGAATGACCTCAAAGCAAGAGATGTCTAGGCATTACCAATGCATTTTCTGTATCACTGTGCAGACACAGCCCCAGCAGGTGCATAAAATTCAATGTTCCAAACCATTTCACCCGGCAAGGTAGGGTGAAGTATGTTCATTTTCACACTCCGCACTCACTGTCTGCTCTAAGTCAGAGATTCAGAACTCATGTGGTTGTGCAATCTTGAGCCTCTTTTATGAGCTTAGCTGGAACACTGCTGGGTATCTTTCCTTGTCAGAGCCTTTTTAATCTTGGCTTGCAAAATCAGAAGTTCTTCCCTGGCTGTGCAGATGATTGCCTTACTTTAGGTAAAGTCTCAAATACCCTGAAGTATCTTGCATAACTTCTCACAATATCCTTTTCAGCACTCCCTTTTCATTGCCATTACGCCATTTTCTTTCTGCAGACTGGCTTCTGATGTATTATTTCTTGTGATGTCTTAGCAGCCAGCCAGTCTTTTGATTACAGTTCTTGATATATTTGGTTTATCATCTTTGCTATCAGGCAGGCAGGTAAAGTGTTTATCATATTTTGAACCCAGGACTGGAGCAAAAAATAACAGTGCCATCCATAGGAAAAATGAATAGGATAGTCTACATAGAGTCTAAAGAAAAAAAGAACACCTTTAGACGAAATGCGGCTTGAGTGGACTGTTCGATTTGCATGGAGGATTAGTTGCTAAATCCTGTAATGATTTTATAGCAATTTTATAATAATTCTGTGTTAAACTGCACCATTTAATCATCTTTGTTTCTCTAAAGTAAAGATGGGACCCAACCAGAATCCCAGATTTGAACGCCCCTAAATGTTAGAGTTCCCAGATCCAAATATTGTGGTTGTATCTGAATCTTTGTAACATAGTTAATCAAAATCTCACATTTAAATCAACTCCAAATTTGGGGAGTTCTGAATAAATCTTTCACCGGTTCTTTTTAATAAATCATTTAATCCCAGTTTAGAGAATTTCTCCTTTACATAGAACATAGAAAGGCAATATATATCTTTATTGGTCTCCATCACAATAGAATCTGAAGACCTCCAAGCTATTTACGGACATCTCCTCATGATAACTTTGTGAAGGGGGAAAGTAGAACTACCGCTCCTTTAGGAGAGATTAGGTGATTTTCCTGAAGTCAAATGGGAATTCTGTGACTGGCCTGGGAATTTAATCCAGATCTCCTGAGTCCTAGCTCAGTGCTTCAACCGAAAGACCTGCCTTCCTCTCTGTTTTTATTTATGACATATATTTTCAGCAGTTAACCATAAAAACCTAATATAATGGGTCTAGAAAATGAAATTTAATAAAAATAACAATTATTCCATTACTTCCACATTATATATGGATATGTTGAAAATATTAAGAATAAAGGCTTGTATAGTTATATAGAGATATGGTGGTTCATTAACAGCATAAATCATCTTGTCATTTTACTGCAGGTTGGTCTAAAAGTGCCTTTTTAAAAAATAAACACTATTTGCAATTAAAAGGAAGTAGGGTATCTAATATTTATCACCAAATGCAGAAATATGATTCATATAACTTTGAAGTTTAAAACTGACATTTTTAGGCTAGAAGTTAATGTTTTGAGATCTGGAACATTGCCCTTTCATCTCTGACACCTGGTTTCAAACAAGTGTAATCTCTAAAGAGCCAATCCAAACTAACAAACTAACAAAATAAATAAATAATTTGTATATTTAGTGCTCTGGTCAGTTTGGCTTAGAGATTCAAAAACACTGGGCCTAATTACAACATTGTACAATATTATGTGAAGCTAACTAATATGATATTTACAAGGGCAAATAAAAGAGCCAGAGTCTCTTTTCAGTCTTTTGACATCACTGACTTTAGTAGATTTAGTTCTGATTTGTACAGTGTAGATGGAGAGGAGAATTAGGGAGAGAGGACTGATTCTTGAAAAGAGTATTTCAAATAAGTTGTTAGAGGTACTTAAAAGTATTTCATTAAAATTTTCTGAGGTGGTGTTTCCTTTCTTACTGACAATGTAAAAATGCAAAGAAATGGCAGAAATAACTCAGAGAAGGTTTTGCTGGTGCAGGCCACTTGTTGCTTATTCCTTTTTTTAAAGTCATGGGGACACTGAGGTTGATAAGAACTGTTAAAGCCAAGGAAACTTAAAGTCTCACATTGACTGGAGAAGCCCCTTTTGCTTTCACTGATCTAAGCATTCAGTTTGCTCAACAGCACCATTTAGCAAGCCAAAAGTTTCCAAATATTAGCTGGCACTTATTGCAGTCAGCTATAGATATTTGGGCAAATGTGCCAAAATGAATTCAGGGAACGTTTCCAAGCATCACAGTAGCATTCAGCTAATAAATGCTTGGTGTTAGCCTGCCAGTTATGTGACCCAGGAAGCTTTCATATACATGTGTCTAGTTCCACACCTACCAAAAAAAAAGAAAGAAATAACCATCCTTTCCTACTTTTTTTTATGCTGCTACCCTCGCTCCACTGCTCATCTTATAATTAATCATTATTATTTATTATGCCTACAACACCAAAAGTATGCTAGATGCTCTTTGTTAACTCCTATGCTACTTTTTAAATCTGAATCTTCTCCTGACCATCCAGATAACAACATTCCTAAATCAGAATTTGGGGGAGGAGGGTTGCTGATGCTTAACCTGTATAATTATTTACGGCGTTCAAGTTGAAGACCAGCATTTCCTTGGATATCATTATTACTCAGGAATCACATGCTTTCTTACTGAAAGCATGAGATGTGTTAAGGAAGAATTCTTCACATTGTGCATAATGTCTTATGAAATAATAACTGACGACTTTGTGCAATGTCTCAGTGGAATAATTGCTTGTTTGCTGCAATATTTTCACTGAATAATTCTTTTAATTTTCTCCCTGTTAAGTATTTCTCTTCTAATGTAATATTTCCATAAAGATTTTCTACTTTGGTGTAATTGGACCATAAGTTATGAGAGCCTTTAATTGCTGTACTGTATTATGGTGCTATTATTTTTAGGTTGCTGGGTAAATTGGGCTAGAGCTGCTTTTTAAATTCCCCTTCAAAGTACTCAGTGTTTGTATTTTTCTTCTATATATAGCAATATAATACTTTCCATACCATGACAAACCACTAGTTCCTGAAGTCCAGCAGGTGCCAATATTTAATGTTCAGAGGAAGACGTAAACCAAACCAAATCCATAATACAACTGGCTTCCTAAACCCTTCCTGCCATTGCCCTGAAGCATCAGGTTTGTGAAGCCAGCACAATCCGGCTTCTAGATGAAAAATGGTACATCAGAAAAACAGATACACAAGGTACATAAAATACCTTGCGTATTTCCCGCCAACTTCTTAAATCCTCCCTACACACTACACTAACCCGACCAGAAATGGTGTCCAGTTGGCATAGTATAAGTGCGGTGGTTCAATTATCGATTGAGTGCGTCTACACAGACGCCTCAACTGAAAACTGAAGATTACGCTGACGGTGGTACAGACTTGCCCTTAGATTGAAGAGACATTGATTCAGTGTCTTTTCCAGGCATATTCTACTAGAGAGATTTCTATGGAGCACTGGTCAGCTTTTATAACTTCTCTGTCCTAGTGGAACTCCCTGATGGAGATGCCCTGTGAGCAATTGCCTTTCAGAAATGCAACTACTCTTTTGGGCACATGGGTGAATGAGCCTGGAATATCTAGGCTTGGCAGTTCATAGTGCTGGCACCCCTGTTCTTGACGAATCAGTTCTTCATGCAAAAAAATTGCTTGAGCCCATGCACTTCTTTCTTTACAAATTAAGTACTGCATAGCTACATATATGTTGCTTATTACATTAATTTTACATATAGGGTGTTCTTCTCTTTTACACAGATATTAGCTAATGTGCTGCAACTGTATTGTTTTATTAAGATAGCCACATTTCTATGTTCCATAGATATATTTCTTTTGGATATTACTATGAAGTGAAGGGCTTAATGGGTTTCTATCATCCAAAACTAAAACTCCTTCCATTTGTCATATGAACACAGATATATGGGATTATATCCACAGTGAGCCGGCACATAGTGAACATTGTTTGTTTATAAACTATATTAGGCAGTTCTTCTTTTGTAAAATAAAAGCTGGTACTTAGCCAGGGACTTTGGGCCACCGCTGACAGCAGCAGAAGCTGGGGCCACATCCTGTGAAAAAAGGTGCAGGTACTCAGTACCCCTGAGTACTATCACAAAAAAAAGGTGCTGGTATTCAGTATCTTGCATGTCTCTTCAATAATAATAATAGCAATAAAATTCAGTGATGAGAAGAAATTTATAGTAATGAAAAACATAGATGACTGAATATTGAACCTCATAAAAATTCGGTCCTTATTTCATCCATATCAGTTTTCCCACTTTTATTGCCATATGAAAACAACAAAAATCACTGAAGGCTGCTAACATACCTATAAATGTGGCAAAACTACCCACCAGCGCTTCTGCAGGAACCTCATCCTTAGAGAAGTGATATTCCAATAGAACATCATACTTACAAAAATGCTGTTAAATTCCAGATGTGAAGGTCACAACTCTACTTCTCATAATCTATATTTAATTTTCTTGATAGAAACGTATTAGTGAGAGAATTACTTCTATGTAAGAAGATCATCCAAAAGTCTTATTAATTAGCTACATTTTCCACTTAAACTCGGATAACAGTGCCAGAAAAATTCACTGAAGACATCCAGTCTGACCTTTCTCCATTTTGAATTACTACTTACTACATCATTTTTTCTAACTTGTATGCTCACGAGAAGCATAGATTTTGAGACTGTTACCATAGTTATGTGCAAGATGGGTGTGCTCTAAGGTCCATTGAACATAATAAGTATCTCCACTGATACCAATGGGCTTTGGAACTGCCCCTATGGGCAGAGTTATTTTAAAAAAGGATCTATGACTATCCAGAATTTCACAGTCATAAACAGAGATAGATTCCTGCTGTATCCATGAGGGTTCCTATCACTTGGCCACTGAAAATGAATCTCCTTTATCAGCAGTAAATTGTGGTTTAAGCATTTCTCAAATTCCTTCCAGCAGAGGACAGTAGGGACACCTTCTCCAGTAATTTATCCTGGTTTTTAATCAAACCTAAAGTATTTGTGACAGCTAAAATCCTAGGGTAGATTATATGGCACTGTTTTGCTATGTAGCAATGGATATATGGTCAGACTTCTAGTCTCTTTCCCAGCTAAAAGCACCTCTAACTCCACCTCACTTTAGGCCTTAATAGTTCAAGAGGAGGAATCCAATTTTGGGATTAAAGTGTGGATCTTCAACTGAGCTTTGCATATCCTTGTTTTAAATTGACTGAGACCATCTAACGCCAACATGAATCAATAACAAAGAATTAATTTATTCGAGTGACCTGTTTCTCTTGTCCAAACACAGCTACT
This sequence comes from Pelusios castaneus, assembly GCA_007922175.1. Taxonomy (NCBI): domain Eukaryota; kingdom Metazoa; phylum Chordata; order Testudines; family Pelomedusidae; genus Pelusios; species Pelusios castaneus. Next base: position 15,600,596 of record ML685785.1, on the reverse strand, counting down.
ATTCAAAATTAAGCAGACCATGTTTTCAAACCACTTTAACAAGCTTGAATAATATAAAGTTGAATCCTCAAATATCTTCATCATTAGGTGGGTTTTCTTTTTGTTGTGGTTTACAGCTATTGAAAAATCTTCTAATTGTATTTTCAATCGGCAGCTGGTCTTCTGTACAGGAAGCTGCATTGTTACTTTTTAAAAAATACTATTATTAGTCTTTTTATTGTTTCAAAGCTATTTTTGCCCTTTATTCTCTTACCCATAAATTAAACTTGACAGATGCTTTTATCTGATGATAATTTAAACAAATTTATGCAGCAAATGCCAGATTTGTGCAGATACCATGGAAGAGCATTTTGTAGGTAATGCTTCCTTCTGTGCAGGTGATTAGCCCAGTGGATCACTGAAGGGTGAAAGCGCAATGCAAACAGGGCAAAGTCAGGTGGAAAAGCAAGATGTGCAAGCCTTCAAAAGCTGGGATAAAGAGAGTAATATAATGAAACTTCCATGAAGGATTCCATTCAGCCAGGCAGCCTTCTGATCCAAGAGACCCTTTTAAAGTACCTACAAAGTCTCCACTATTAATTTTTCTAGCCCTAGTTAGACTATAAACTCTTCAAGTCAGGAATGATGACTTCCATTGCCTGACCAAATATTGGAAGGGAGGAAAGTTGTGCATAAATTGTACATCTCCTATTTAGAGTATTTGTTGCTATATCTCCTACCCCAAGACTTTCTAAAAAGTATTCAAAGGTTCACAATATTTCTATGTTTTTTATTGTCTTGTTTCTCAAACTCCATCACTGCCTTTAGGAATAAGAGGGTCAGTAACATTTAGTTGTATCACAGTCATCTTACTGGGATATTGCAGTAATTATTTGAGCCCAATCCAATTGCTAACAAAGTCAATGGAAAAGCTCCCATACATTTCTCTGGACATTAGATCAGGTCCTTGGTGTTCAGGGAGACAGAACGGCACCCAGAATGTCCTTATTGGTATTATAGCATTTTGGAACAAAAAGACATAGAAAACAGACACCAGATTAGATTTGGGGATAAAAAGGCTGAGAGCACAAGAGCAGACAATAAATAATTAAATGCCAAACTCTTTGCAGCTTGGAAGATAGTGACATGTGGTGTTCTGTTGAGGTATGCACATTCTTAAATTGTTTACATGATTTCATCACAAATTACTATTTCCAGCCTCATGAGGGCCATCCTTTAAAGAGGATTATGAGATTACAGTTTTAAGAGCATAACAAGAATGGGTTAAATCTCAGCTAGTTCCTGTTCCCATTACCATCATTGTCTCAAGAGGGATTAACACTGTGCCATTTTCTGTTTTCATTAAGCCTTATTAAGAGATTGGAAGGCATTTCATGCCCCAGGGAGTTCTCATGGCCATGCTGTTGAACTTTGACTTCTGCAACCCTCTATGATAGGTTTATGGTGACCAGATAACAAATGTGAAAAATCAGATGGGGAGGGGAAATCAGCGGGCAATAGGTAGCCTATGTAGAAGCAAACCTATAAAAGAGCAAACCCACAGTACTGGGACATAGGGTCACCCTTGATAGATTGGCCATTCATTGCCCCCTCCTATCTATTTAGATATCTAGTTTAGATATGCATATTGACCATTTACCAGAGCATTTGAGCACCTCATAATCTTTAATTTACATATGCTCACAACAGCTCTGAGAGTTGGGGAAGTTCTATTATTCCCATTTACAGAGGGGGAACTGAGGTTTAGAAGCCTAAAACCAAAATTTGTAAAGATATTTAGATGTTGTAACACTGAGTGGAGTACCTAAATATCTTTACAGATCTGGGCTTTTACCTGTCTCTGCCTTAGTTCCCCATATGTAAATGGGGATAATACCATTTTCCTACTCACAGGGGTATTGTAAGAATAGGTACATTGAAAATTATGAGGTGTTCAGACACCATGATTTCAGTGGGAGAGAGCATCCTAGAAATCTGTCCCTTGGGCTGCTAAGGCAGTTAGGCATTGCAATGCTTAGCAGACCAAATGCCTAAATATCATCAAACAAATGGGCCTCAGTGACTTTTCAGGGGTCACAAAAGGGGTCTGAGGCAGAGTGAGGAACTGAAACCAGGTTTCTTGAATTTCCAGCTAGCACCCTAATTGCTGGACCATTCTTCCTCTCCCTCCTTTAAACCCACACACCTGTGGTGATAGGGTTGCTATTTCCATCCAATTAAACTATCAAACAGTGAAAGGCCAGAGAAATACAACCCATTGTTATTTTTACCTAAAGTATAAAGGCTTTTACATTCTGATGTTTCATTTAATGACAAAGATTGCAAGGGGAATACAAAATGCCCCCCATGCATTAATCCATCCTTTGGATGAGAGATGAGAAGGGACTAATGATATTAATTTCTCATAGTCTCATTACGCTCTAAAGATTATAATCTCAAGGCCCTTCTTGGCTGCTGTGCCCAGCTATTGTAGAGTGGAACAACGAACAGTAAATGTAAACTGAAAGACAAATGAATTCTGAACAGACTGTTGGAAGCAGTTTTTCTTACAAAAAGAATAATACAAATGCGTGTTACAGCCCAACAGGTTACTGAGACAAAAACACCAGAGTAATTCAAAATAACCAGCTAGATGATATCCCAGGAGAAATACAATACTTAAAACAAACTTGATGGAGGAAAAAAGAGATTTCACAAGTCATGTAAAGAATTCTTTCCATTAAAGAATAGAAAAACTAAAGCCACAAATCTCTCACTACTTGCCAGAATCAACCACTGGAGAACTGGGAACTCTCATGGATGGTGGATAAGAGGCCCTGATCTAATAGGTCTTTTCGCTCTCTATTGTATTAGTCTTGATATATAATGTGAGAGCTGTCGGCAGTGAAAGCTTTGCCTTCCTAGCTAGATTCGCCACAAAAATTTTCAGGTGTCGGGTAGAAAAAGAGATATACTATATCTCTGTTCCCTGGAAAAGAAGGAAAGGAAGGGTGTGGAGATGTTTGTCTTTTGTTAGTTAAAAGGCACCATGAATGAAAAAAAATGAAGTGGAGAGATACTTAGCTGGTGCTGAGAGGCGCATAGTACAACTGACAAAGTGGTACAACATTGCTTTTGATGCATCTCTGATTCTGGGTTGTCCATGCTCTATGTCTGTCCCTAGTACAAATCAGATCAGCCTGGTAACTGTTTTTATTCATAGCAGCTGCCTATTGAAATCTTGGGTCATGGAGAGACTGGCCACGTCCTCTTTCTTTCATTCTAGAGAATGACTTCCCTCTCCAGGGATCACTGCCCAAGCACGAAAGCTGTGTTGCTCAATAGCTATTGTTATCTGGGAGGGCAGGATGGGGGATGCACTGTTTACAATGCCAGGGTCAGAGACAAAAATAAAAAATATATGTGTTTTACCTATGTATGCACATGTATCCCAGGGCCGTCCTATGGCGGGGCCCCACCCCCCCATGTTGGAGAGGAGGTGGGCTGCTCCACCCCCCCAGGGAGCCAGCCTGGGCAGGGAGGCCACTGGTGGGGAGCCGGCTCCAACCCCAGCCCCGGAAGTGGGGGTCGCCCAAGCTGCAGACCCGAGGCCTCCGCCGGGAGGGCTGGCCCTGGCCGAATGGGGCTGGCCGCAGCAGGCTGGCCCAGAGGTGGACCCAGCCACCTGCCCTGCCCCTGGGCCTGCCTGCTCTGTCCCGGGGGCGGGGAGGGCTAGCCCAGAGGTCGGGCTTAGTGCTCCCGGCCCGCCCCACTGCCTTCGGCTCCCTGCCGAAGACAACAGGGAGCAGGGAAGAGTGTGGCTGTGGGGCCCCCGCATAACCACAGGGCCCAGGGCAATCACCCCATTCCCCCCCCCCACGCCCTCCAGGGATGGCCCTGATGTATCCAATGGTTAATCACAAATACAAAAACAAGCGGATACCTTTACAGGCTCACTCATGCATCCAGATACAATATCTCCCCTTAATGAACAGAAAAAAGTAAAAAAAGCAGTGGGAAAAACTCCAAAGTAAGTGAGGAGAACACACACTGAGCTCAGGGGCACGATAGAGCTGGAGAATCCTCTAGAAAGGTAGGCTGGACTAGAAGAATCCCCAGCAGCAAATGCAATCCTGGGGCTTCATTCACTGCAAACATCCTTGGGCACAGTTGGCTTTACCAGGGGAAGCAGCAGCAAGAGCGAGAATAGCCCTGGGGCAAAGTGAGATCTTTAACCACCAAGAGTCTCATCTTGAGTATTGAACAAGTGGCACCAGCAGCTGTTTACAGAGGTTTTAATGGTAATTATTGTAATGTCATAAGACTAGAAATACATGGCTGTACCAATTTTGTGGCAGTGACAGACCAGGTTCCCCTGGGGCAATTGCTGTTACAAACTTATCTCCAGAGGTGCTTGGGTGCTAATTATACTCTTTTCACATATATTAATCTCTTATCTTGTTGCAACAGAAATTCTGTTTTGCACATTTCTTTGGCATGGTCATTCTGAACAATATTTTGACTTGTTTTTTTGTATGCCCCTTTATGTTTATGAAATGTCTGTGTTTCAGGTGGAAAGAAGTTCATTGTCAACTCCAGCCTCAGGGACCTGCTGTACTCAGTTGCTCTTGAGTGGCAAAAGTGAGAGAGCCCTAAAAGAATAAGTTCCAAAGGGGTAGTCATGTTAGTCTAGGTCAGCAAAACAAACAAGGAGTCCTGTGGAACTTTTAAAGACTAACACATTTATTTATTGCATGAGCTTTCATGGGAGAAAATCCCAGTTCATCAGACACTTAAAAAAAACAGTTTCGGGACCTGATCTTGAGGGCTAATTCAGGGCTGCTCAGAACTGCTCTAAGCAATGCCTCTCCTATAATGGTGTCCCTTTGGGACTTGGAAGGGGTTGGCATAGGGGAAGCCATATTAACTTTAGGTCAATTAGGTGATGCCTTTTACACTGGGCAGGGTTGTTTATATTAGCTTTATGGCAACACAGAGGGGCAGTATGGAGGCTCAGGAATGAGTTGGTGGTGTACAGAATGTTATGCATTTAATGATCATATTAGAAATAATCAGTGCTATTTTTTTGTTTTTTTAAAAAAAGGTGCCAGTACTCAGCCAGGGAACTGGGGATGCCACCACCAGCGGCAGGAGCCGGGGCCGCATTGCTGTGAAAAAAAGTGGTGGTACTCGGTACCCCTGAGTACCATCACAAAAAAAAAAGCCCTGGAAATAATCATGCTTTCAGATGCACAGTATGTTTCACCTGTTATTTAAGGATTTCAGAGCATTTTGCCAACATTGTTTAGGCTTAATACTATCCTTGTGAAATACTAAGCATTTGTATACACACTTTATTCAGTAAACTAAGGGATAGAGAAATGAAAAGACGTGCCCAATTAGACACAATGGAGTAACAGAATTCAGGAATCCTGAGTCCATCTCCTGTACTGTAATTTCATAGTCAATATATCCAGATAGATAGATAGATAGATAGATACACACACACAAAGTATTCTAAGTGGTCATTCTGCAGAATTCTATCAGTTGCAGAGTATGTACTCTGAAAAATATGACATTTGTTTTCAGAACATCTCTTAATAAAGGATTAACTCCAATAACAAGAATGCAATAACAGGCTGGCAAAGCTGAAAAAAAAATTGAGTGATAGTCTGAAATGCTGAAAAGATTGACTAGGTTCTTTTGGATCTTTTTGAAATGAGACAATGGCCGGAAAGGAAGTGGAAACCGTACTGGAGTAAATGGGAAATGAAGTCACTGAGGAGGGGAAAAGAATTGAAGCATTAAATGAATACTTTATAAGCAAGAAGACTAAAAGATGAGCCAGCTGAAACTATCTGTTGTATCCACTATCACGGATGACTTCAGAGCTAGTGAGGCAGAGATATTGAATAACTTAAGGGAAGTCAAAACCAACAAATCATCCACAGAGTATGCAACTGGTCCTAACATCTTAAAAGAAGACTGGAACAGAAAATAGTGCCAAAGGCTATTACTCATTCATTTGTGCCAGATTCACAATGATAATAAAAGAGTGAAGGTGCCCTGCATTAAATGGACATAAAAACTTAACTATCATCTCATGATTAAAGGGAATCCATCCAAGTCAGGTCTGAAGCTTGTATTGACTCCTTCAGTTAGTCCCGGAATCTTTCATTAATATAAAGTTCATATACTTACACAAACAATAATAGCAATAACAATTATAAATGTCTAATAGCAAGCATTTCCTGCACTTTAAAAACTATAATTAACTAAGTTTACAACATCCCTATGAGTGGGCCAGTTGGGAGTATTACCCCTAGTTTATAGATGGGGAAACTGAGGTAAAGAATATGTGCGTGACTTGCTCACAGTGTAACAATGAATCAATGGCAGATCAAGGAATAAACACAGGAGTTTCAAGTGCAAGTCCCCTGCTTCAAGCAATAGCTAAATTGCCTTGGATTAACTGCTCTGCGCAATTGCTATGGCAGATTCTTATCACCAGTAACACTTCATTAATAATATGTATTTTCTCTGAGGAAAAAATCCTACATGTTTTTGCTCTTCGTTCGCATCTGTCTTTGAGAAGTAGGAACAAGTAGTTGACCAATTCACTACCTGTGTAGTGAGTTTCCATATCCAATGAATGTAGTAGTTGCAACCATGGCAGCTGAGGACAGGTTGGTACATTTCTATTTTTTTTCCCATTTCATCTGCGCACATGCAATCGTAAAACAAACGATCATTATCAAATGCTCAGGGTATATCATTATTTCACATAGGGAGTTTATATTTTAGTAAATTCAGAAAGATCATTGTTGATTTTAACTGCAGCAAGATAAGTGAAAGTAAATGCAGAACCATGTAACTTCAGTGGGTGCTGGCTGAAATATAAATGGAATGGAAAGTAGGATTTTAGGCAACACAGAGGAAGACATCACATAGCACCACTGCATACAGCAGGGATTTACTTTCTTTCTTGATAACCAGCTCCTGATGGGTTAAGAAATATTATTCTCTCTCATGTTGGTCATCATAATCCTGTAGCCCTATTCATGTCAATAGGATCACCTATGTAAGTAATGACTTATGCCTGACACCAACTCATAGAGGTATGAGGGAAAGGATTTCTTTTGTTTGCATGCAACTATAAAAATAAACAGACAATTTTCACACAGCAAAACTGTTTCTCTAAGTCATCACACCTGTAATGATTTAGAGGCTGCTGCTTCTTTAGCATCTATTGTGAAACTTCATCTTAGAAATAATGTTTGTGATAGGTGAAAAGACTGGGTTGGTGCTAACATCAGTGACCAAAATTGGTCTAAATACTATTTTTGTGCTAAAAATTTCAACAAAATATATTTTCTTCTGTTTTAAAAATGCAGAAATTTTAGGTTGATTACACAATTTTTAAAATTGGATTTTGTTTTTCCTTTTTTCCCCCACTGAACCAAAAAACTTGTTTTGATTAAGAAAAATGTGGTCCAAAATTAAAATAAAAAAAAAAAAAAAAACAAATGAAAAAAAGCCATCTTTTTCATTAAAAATATTTCAGTGATTTTTTTTTTTTTTGGTCTATCTCTGATAATGAATGATCCTCAAAGGCTTATGGTTTTCATTCATGTGGAAATTTGGATCTGTTTCTGAACATGGAAAAACCATGGAGTAGGTCCTCAAAGAATCCATTCTGAAACACTTGGAGGAAAATAGAGTGATCAGGAACAGTCAGCATGGATTCACCAAGGAAAAATTGTGCCTGACGAACCTGATTGCCTTCTATGATGAGATGACTGGATTTATGGATGCAGGAATAGACATCAGCGTCATATATCTCAACTTTAGTAAAGCTTTTGATACAGTTTCCCACAGCATTCTTGTTGAGGAGGTATAGGTTGGATGAATGGACCATAAAGTGGATAGAAAACTGGCTAGATCATCAGGCTCGGTGGGTAGGAATCAATGGCTCAATATCTAGTTTGTAACCAGTAACGAGTGGAGTGCCCCAGGGGTCGGCCCTGGGTTCGGTTCTGTTCAACATCTTCATTAATGATCTGGATGATGGGATCAATTGCATGCTCAGTAAGTTCACGGATGACACCGAGCTGGGGGGAATGGTAGACATGCTGGAGGGCAGGAATAGGATTCAGGGAGACCTAGACAAATTGGAGCATTGGGCCAAAAGAAATCTCATGAGGTTCAACAAGACAAGTGCAAAGTCATACACTTAAGATGGAAAAATCCCATGTACTCCTACAGGCTGGGGACTGATCGGCTAAGTAGCAGCACTGTAGAAAAGGACCTAGGGGTTATGGTGGACGGGAAGCTGGATATGAGTCAACAGTGTGCTCTTGTTGCCAAAAAGGCCAATGGCGTATTGGGCTGCATTAGTAAGAGTGTTGCCAGCAGATCGAGGAATGTGATTATTCCTCTCTATTTGGCATTGGTGGGGCTGCATCTGGAATACGGTGTCCAGTTTTGGGCTCCCCACTACAGAAAAGATGTTGACAAATTAGAAAGAGTCCAGCGGAGGGCAACGGAAATGATTAGGGGGCTGCGGCACATGGCTTATGAGGAGAGACTGAAGGAACTAGGCTTCTTAAGTCTGCAGAAGAGAAGATTGAGGGGGGATTTGATAGCAACTTTCAACTACTTGAAGAGGTGCTCCAAAGAGGAGGGAGCTAGGCTGTTCTCAGTAGTAACAGAGAACAGAACAATGAGCAATGGTTTCAAGTTGCAGTTAGGGAGGTTGAGGTTGGATATTAGGAAAATCTTTCTCTCTAGGGGGGTGGTGAAGCATTGGAATGGGTTGCCTAGGGAGGTGGTGGAATATCTAGCTTTGGAAATATTTAAGGCCCGGTTAGACAATACCCTGGACTAGATGACCTCATGAGGTCCCTTCCAACCTTAAGATTCTATGATATTTTCCAAAGCCTCTGAATTTCTGAAATCTGCAAATTTGATATGGAAATCTCAAGCAAAAAGGTTCATGTGAGATCTGTGATTCTTTCCACTTCTGCTTGGGCCTGTCAGGGACCCCCAGCGGAATCCAGACCCAGCTCATTGCCTTTGACTGATTCAGTTAAGAAACCTGATCTCTTGGATTGGCTGAAGATTCCAGAAGGCACATTCTTAAATCCTGGAGCAGCGCTGGGTCCCTGGCTGTTCAACAGTGTTCCTTACCCACAGGTACTTACTGATTCACTTCCTGTTTTTTTCCAACAACCTCTTCACTCTTGGCCATTTCTCCTTCTTCCAACTCCTTGCTTCCATTCCTGATCTACTTATCCTTGCTCCTGGTTCTTGGTTCTGACTCCTGGTCTGTGGTCCCAGCTCACTCACTAGACTTTATATTCAGCTATTGATCTCAGCTCTGGATCTTGGCTCCTGATTCCTGACCTCCTACTTTACCTTATGTCCTGGACTTGGTAATTCTGCTCCTGATTTGAATTATTGCCCCCTATTTCCAACCATTAGGCCAACTTCCTGCCTTACACATAAGGCAAGGCCGTCCGTGGCCCAATCCATAAATCCTATGTCAAGAACTTCTCTTGCGATATTTCAACCTTTCTGTTTACACTCTCAGTTGGAATACAAAAATGCAGAGTCAATACAAAAAGAATTTTCACAAACCCAAGAACAGTTTCAGTACAAGATCAGGTGGAGGTTCAGGTTTGTTCTTATTTTACTCGTCCCTATTCAAAACCAATCTACTTTCAAACTTCTGTGTATGAACTGAATGAGAAATAAGGCATCAGAAAATGTTTAAGTGAGGATAATCACTTTACTGTCAAGATATATTTGCATGACCATAGTGCTTAGAGGCCCTAAGAAACGAGAATCCCATTGTGATAGGGCTGTTTAGATATATAGGAAAAGGCAGAGATTGCCTGATAGAGTTTACGATCTTAATTAAAGACAAGATGTACAAATAGATGCAACAACAAATGGAGTGTAGGAGTGTTTTTGCACAGAATAGCTGCCTTCCCAGTTTCTCTTATTTACAAACAGTCCTTTGACTCTCCAGCCTATTGCTCTGACAGCACAGCAATATGGTCTCACTCTATTCAAAGGCATGAATTGAAAAGACAACCTTAGATAATCATTTGTTTTGCCAGCAATGTAATGGATTCATTCCTGGAAGCTAATATGTTCTTTTGTATTCCCACCTTATTATTATCGTTGTTGTTGTTGTATCATTTTAGTTTACTATAGAAATCACTATATACAGAACAGCATGCTTTTAGGGGGACTCAATAAATCAAGCCCCAGTAATTTTGCATCTGTTTAGTTTTTTACTCTTCAAGTGAGGAACGTCTAAAAGGTAACTGCTGAGTATTTCTCTCCAGCAATATTTAGGGATCAAAACTAATCACATAGGATTTTGTGACCAAAATGTTGCTTTCTCCCAAAAGAACTCTAACATTGTTAATCTGATTTGCTCTCTGGATTTAAAGAAATTGCACATGGAAAGAGCAATTCTATCCATTTATAATATTTTCGAAGAGAATAAGCCCATTCTAGTAGCTCTCATCTTTCATTTGACTCTTTCTAATGCTGCATACCTGGGCACTGAATCCTTTAAGGCCGTAAAACGCCAGCTGCCAGTCCTTTTACCATCACATTCCCAGGAAGGTTTTCATTCACTATGGGGTTTAGTTCATAAACTATTGAAAAAAAATTGAAAGAAAAACAAAAGTGTTTTTGCTGTCTCTAGGAGCCAGATACTTCTGCAATGTGGTATAAAAGTCTTAATCATATGAGTTTGGGGTGACACACTGTTATGATTGTCATTGGCTTGCTGGGTTTGGAATAAGCAGCATTGTTCACAAATAGTAAAGCCACAAATGAGGTACGAAAACCAGCCCAAACAAGTGTTGATAAACCCATCATATCACACCTTATTATTGTTGCTATTTATTTTGCATTATGGTAGCTCCTAAAAGGTTTCAGGAGAGATTAAGTCCCCACTGTCCTGTATAAACACACAGGTGCTGTGCAAACACATACTAAGAGAGACTTCCTGACCCAAAGAGTCTACAAATAGACAAAACACACAAAGGGAAAGGAAGTATTATCTTCTTCATTTCACAAATTGTGAAGCTGATACAGGTACAGGGGTTTTTTAAGGGTGGATTCACAAAGGTAGTTAGGTGCCTAACTCCCATTAAAATCAGTGAGAGTTAGTTGCCTAAAAAGCTTTGTGAAACTCATCATAACTGACTTTCAAAGGTCACACACAGCTGGGATGTCAGAACCATGTTTTTCATGCCTTCACTAAGCTACATATTTTACAAAAATCTTTTTATAAATATTAGAGAATTTAATTAGTCCAATGTTTAAATTTTATCTTCCTCTATCTGTAAAGCAAGATGCCTTGCTATAAATTATCTCACTGAGTATGATCTTTAAAGCGAGAAGAAGTAGAAAACAGATATTGTCTTAGAAAACTTTCATCTGCAATGCCTTTTACATAGTATGTTATCTCAAGTGCTTAGAAGTGGTGTGTATTGCACTGGAAAGCTAGGAAACATCCTTATCACATGGTTTATGGTACCCCTTTCTAGTCCAACTATGTATTGGATATTGACCTAAACCTTGCAATGATGAGGGACTGAACAGTGGCTGTTCTTGTCATCAGACCAGTGATTTTTTTGGAGGGGGAAGTGGGGGGGTGGAGAATGGGGTTGAAAGATGAGGGAAGAGGAAAGAATCCCACCTATTGGAGAAGGGAAAAAGTAAATATTTACCTTTAAAAGGTGTGTGTGTGTTGTGGGAAGGTGCTTGGGGGTTTAGCATATTGGAAATAGTGCTGTCAAGTCTGAAATAACAGGGGAAGTGCTCAAAGATCCATGAGAAGGGCAATGTATCATATGGATGTTATTTCTTTATACGTGATGTGTAAGCATACTATGTGCACACACAGATTTTTATCTCTGTGATCTATTTTGTCTTACTGTGTTAAACATCAACTGCATCTAACACTTACAACAGCCAGCCAGATTCTCAGCTTTGCTGAGATCCAATCAGTGTAGGAGAGTGAACTGGGGGGCCACCCTTATAGCTCCATTATCCTGAGGGCCAGTCTGTGCCAGCCCTAAAGGACCATATGTGCCAGCTGGAAATGGCAGAACATAGCTGCACTCAGCTGCTGCCCCCACAATACCCCCTACATAGGGATAAGGAGAAAAAGGGGATAATTGATGAAGATGTGCAGTTATATCAGCTTGTAACTTGCAAAGAACTAATCCCCTTTCTCCTCCCTCTGCCAGCTACAGCCAGATTCCAACTACCTTGTGTCCCTTAAGTAGAATGAACCAACTAATTAAGGGGAAGAGAACCTGGGACAGAATTTATAGAATTGAAAACTCAGCCAACCATCTTACATCCTTACACATACATACACGCACATAAAATATCATTTCCCTGTCTTGATTTGCCCTACAATTACTTTAAGTTGTATAGAAAAGACAAAGGATGTAATATATAATATTTCAATTCTCTTCCCAAAGGCTGTATTATTCCAGTTTCAAAATTAGGAACATATCACATTGGTTGTATAGATTGATTCAGGTATCAGATTCAACTATCACCTCAAAATGAGAGCCCTAGCTAACGGAGGTCTGCTCATTTTTGTTCAAAGTAGTAATTAGTGACAAAAATCCATCAGTGAAAACTGTTTGTCTGAATGCTGCTTTCCCCAGTATTAAATCTAAACTCTGTAATCTCATTTGGTCTCTGGATTTAAATAAATTGCACATGTGGAGAACAACTCTATCCACTTAAAGATTTATCAGGGAGGAGAGGATAAGGCTTTGTTTTTCATCACACAGAGTGAATGCCTGCGAATAACCAAAGTAGCCACCGAATGTCACTCTGGGAGTACACATATGGTAGTCAGAAAATATTCTGAAGGAAGGCTGTCCAGCCAATAATGAGCAAGAGTCATTTGAGGGCTGCTGGTTGCATTAGCATCCATATATACATACAATCATTTTACAAAAATTCATGCTTCATTTAGGTGTAAAGGATACTAAATGGTTTACCATTGCAGAATAAATAAAATAGAATATTTTGCATGTATAATTGTAGTTATGGTTAGATCAACATTGCTATCTATATAACTAAACCACAGTTGTATATATGCATGGCGGGATGTGGACGCAGCTTCTGCGCGCGCATATAACTAACACAGCTGTGCGCGCGCAGCAGCTGAATCCACGTCCATGCCGTGCATATGCCTGTGGATTAGATAGCTCATGCGTGATCAGAGGTGTTGTTGCCGTCAGGCTGGCAGGGCGCCAGCCCCGGGTAGAAAATCCTGAGCCCCGGATCTATTTTCCCCAGCAGGCACATACGCACCCAGGCGGAACGCTGCGTTCCACCCAGGGGCCCCAGCAAAGCCGCAGACTCCTGCTGCGGCCGGGCTGGAGAGATTCAAATCTCCTGCCCTGAGCATGCTCAGACAGAGCGTGCTCAGGGTGGGAGTAGCCTGGCCCAGAAGCGGCTCTGCCGGCTGTCGCTGCAGCTCCGAGCCTCCGGCGAGGTAAGGGGGCTGGGAGCAGGAGGAGGTGGCGGGCAGTGGGGCCGGGAAAGGGACAGAGGAGCCGGGAAAGAAGCACGGGGCAGGGAGACAGAGGAGCCGGGAAAGGAGCACGGGGGAGGGGGACAGAGGAGCCGGGAAAGGAGCATGGGGCAGGGGGACAGAGGAGCCGGGAAAGGAGCATGGGACAGGGGGACAGAGGAGCCAGAAAAGGAGCACGGGGCAGGGAGACAGAGGAGCCGGGAAAGGAGCACAGGACAGGGGGACAGAGGAGCCAGGAAAGGGGCCCCAGGCTTGATCTGGCCATGCTGCCTGCCCGTGATGGTGGTGGCAGAGGGGCAGAATCAGGCCCGAGGGGCCTGCGTGCAGCGGAATACGGGCAGGATCAGGCCCGAGGGGCCGGCGTGCGGCAGTGGCGGGAGCAGAGCGTGGCGGCCGGCAGCATGGCCTGATCCGGCTGTCCTGCTCCGCCGCCGCAGGCCGGTCCCGGGCCTTTGTATCAGGGGTTAAGCTAAGGGGGGAACATGGAGACCGGGGGTGGGAATGGAGGGGTCCGGACTCACGAGTCTATCGAGCAAGGGGTCAGGATGGGGGGGCTGGGGAGGGATGGATGGAGTTAGAGGCCTGGGGAGAGGCGAAGGGGGCATGGGGACAAGGAGACTTGGTGGGGGCGGGGGCTGGGTGTGTGGTCTAGCTGGGGGGCGGAAGCTAGCAGGGAGTGGGCTGGAGGGCCACAGCCCCGGATCTTTTTTCTATCCAGCAACGCCCCTGAGCGTGATTACCATTCTTCAATTTGCGATTCTTTAGAGAATTGGGGGTTTACTGGTTTTGAACTAATTGTCAGCAATGATCTTCGGTATTTACTGCAGTAGACAATTATTGAAGCAAATTGCTAAGTACTTCTTTAAAACAGAAAAAAAATAATCATTTATATGAAAAAGAACAATGCCAGCAATTACAAAATCTATGCTGAAGTATAAGAATTATCAGTTCTCATACTTCAGGGAATTTTAGAGAAGTTATTGGAATTAGTGATAAACTTAATTTTATGAAAAAGCATAAAAACATTTTTAAAAAGTATTAAGTTTTGTAAAGTCAAGAACTAAAAAATTAGGAAATCTCAGAAGTAAGAGTGTGTGTGAAACTTTCAGTCCTTTGGTGTACAGGCATTATGATATAGTCTTTAATTATGTGACGGTGCACTATTTTTTTCCACAGGATCCCATCTCGTCATGGAGTGAGAGGCAAAGTATTGTCATGCATCAAAAATTGGGTAAGAAACAGGAAATGAATCTTACTTCTTCATATGTGATGGGTATGCATATAACACACCCACAGAAATTCTCACTCTGTGAAATATACAAACATACACAATCCATTTTGCATTGTTGAGTGTTTTCATCATGATTAATAACTCAGTGCATCATGGTTCTGTAGGAGGTACTATGTTTAATACATTTACCAATGATCTAGAAAGCGGGGTGTGAGCAGTGAAGTAGCAAAATATGCAGATGACACAAAGCTTTTTTAGATTAGTCAAGTCTAGAAAAGTCAGTGAGGAACTTTAGAGGGATTTTACCAAGTTAGGTGAATAGGCAACACAGTCACAAATGAAATTCAATATTGATAGATGAACACTGGAAGGGAAAACATGAACTACTCAGACACAAGAGTTTTCAAGTATTTGCATCAACTCAGGAAACAAACCGGGCATGATTGTGGACAGCTCAGTGAAGAACTCTGTTTAATGTGCTGCTGTGGTCAAAAAAAGGAAACAAGATAGTAGGATTCATAAGGAATGCAATGGAGAATATTATAAAGGCATTAAATAAATCAATGCTGTGGTGTCACCTGAAATACAATGTGCAGTGATGGTCATTTCATCTCAAAAAGATATTGCAGAATTAGAGGGGATTTTGAGACTAGCATTGAAAATGATTGAGACATGGAAAATCTCTTTTCTGAAGAAAGATTTAAAAGATTGGGATTGTTTGCTTTAGAAATGAGATGAATAAGAGATGACATGATAAGAATGTATAAAATGAATGGTACAGAGAATGCAGATCTCCCTGTCTCACAATGAAAGAACCAGGAAACATTCAAAGATATTGAAAAGTAGCAAACTCAAAACTGATAAAAGGAAATAATTTTTCAATCAATGCCAGGCGAGACAGAAAGGCTTAGGTAGGCAGAATAATGGGTATCACTCAAAGTCCATAGAAGTCAGTAGAAAGATTTCCATTGACTTAAATAGGCTTTTGGATCAAGCCCATAATGAAGAAAGCTATGGGATCTTTTGATGAATCCAATAGGTCAGGGTACCATTGTACGTTAACTAATAAATCAGGTTTACATCAAGAGAT
Source organism: Pelusios castaneus (assembly GCA_007922175.1). Lineage (NCBI taxonomy): Eukaryota > Metazoa > Chordata > Testudines > Pelomedusidae > Pelusios > Pelusios castaneus. The sequence continues at coordinate 15,584,705 of ML685785.1, read as the reverse complement.
CTGATTCTTCCCTCACACCAGAGTAAAACAAGAGAAACTCTGCTGAAGCCAATGGAGTTACATTGGTATAAAACAGGTAAGTGAAAGGAGAAATAGGTCTGTATTCAAAAAGTTGGTTCAAGCATCACAGTGCTCCTGACGCTATCCTGAGACAGAAGCACAATACTGACTCAGCCAGAAGGCTGATGCCTACTGAATCATCAGCAACATTATCTGCAGTACCTGGACTTTCTTTGGGGACTGTTTACCAAAGGACTGAGCAGAGCTGACCCTGCTTAGCCTAAGAAATCTCAGTCTGTCACAATTGGAGATGGTCTGACTTCAGGGTAAGAGAAATAATATAGCTTATTGTGTTTACAACAGTAATTTGTTTTGAAGGCTACTTTCATGCGAAGAAGAATGGCTTGTTTAGTTCCATCATAAGCAACTGGTACTGATCTGAGATTCTGAAGTGTGTGTGGAGTGGAGTCTTGCTTTATCTCAGTATAAACACTAAATTAAAACAGTATTCATATTTTGGCAGTAAGCCACTGGAAAAAAAGCAAAATGCTAACTAATCATATTTAACATTAAAATCAATGACATGATGCCATGAAAGTCTGCAGGCAAAGCTCACAGAAATCATTGTGCCTTTGCATACATGGCAATAGACTTTGGGGTGGAGAAGAGGATATATGACTATAATATTTGCTGCTTCTTAAAATGGCTTTTCTAATAAATTGCATACATTCCCCTTATAATATCTCTATTAGTAGTATCACATTTTACTACCTGTGATTATTATCATGGACCTCAGATGAAAAATCCTCTGCTGCCAATAAACAGAACAGGGGAGTTACCTCAGGGAAGTATTTGACCCACCATGCATACAAAATGTTTCAGCCTTTGTGGTCTTTTTTATATCATAAAATAGCTATATTATAAACCTCTGTCCTTTTCAGATACCCTCTAACCTTGGGACCTTTGAGTACAGTATCAGATTTCACAGGAAAGGAAATACATCAGGATTGGAGAGACATTTGCTTTGTGCATGCATTTAGCATAGACCTGTGGCTCAGCAATGCACTTTATCCCACAATCAATTTCCCTTCCATCTTGACTGAAGGTAATGCATGATTTAGCTGCAAGCTCTGTTAAATGCTCTACCAAGATCTCTGTAGATATGTAAATGAACATTAGCTGCAGAATATCAGATTATGGAAATACTTAAAGAACCTAATGGCTTGAGGAGGGGGTGGAAAGTAGTCTCTTGCCAACAAAATCATTTTCTCTTTGAAGGAATCACTTGAGTGACATGAAGTTGAGGCTACAATATAAATTCAAAATGAAAAGTCGGACAAGATGTAATTATAAAAATTATTTGGATTAGCCGGGGAAATTCAAGGCCTGTTCCAACAGAGAGCTTGTGTGCATACATACTAAAAATATGTGAATTCATCAGGAAGCTGTGAATTTAGTGTAGTCTCACAGAAGAAATAATAGTATATATATGTAAAACACTGCTGCAGAAGGATATGGAAAGACAAGAATCCAGTAGAATGTAATGAACTGTGTATGTGAACCGTAACTGAATGCTGTATGGAATGAGAACTGTTCTCCCTTGTGTCATTGCCCGAGACTGCTAATGACTAACTGGGGATTCTTCTTAAGCTGCTGGAGAGCTGTATTTTGGAGTTAGTAGATTTAGGTTTCATTCTGATTGCTACAGTACCACAAAATTACAAGTGGCTACGATGTGCAGAAGACTGACAACCATGAAGTTTTAGGTGGCACATGTGTTTTACTAAAAGTCTGCTAGTGCTTTGAAATTTTCCATTCTATGTTCTGAGTTTCAAAGAAATTTTTGAGGTGGAGTACGAAAGATTGCACAGAAAGAACATTAGATTTCCATTTCGTTACCCTAGACAGAATTTTTCAAGCCCTCTTTTATTACAACTCAAAACATTCATTAAGAGAATATTGAGATAGTGATCTGAGCAAATAAAAGCAAAACAAAGGAGAATTAAGAGGTATGTGCTCCATAAATGGAAGTATTTTGCCATATTCAGGCACAAAATGAAAGTCAAATAGCTAAGGCAGAGCTCCAGAATTAGCAGGTAGAAGATGACGAACAGGGCCAGATCTCAATCTTATGTATGCTGATGTAAATTCTGACTAACTCCAATTAAAGTATTTAGGGAGTTATTCCAGATTTATGCTATTGTAACACAGATCATAATCTGGCTCATAGTATGGAATATTTAGCTGTGCTTTCTTGCTTTTGATGTGCAACAGCCTTATGTTTGAAAATCTCTCCCTCCCCCCCTTTTTTCCCTGAAGATATGTTTGGTATTCCCATGGAATTGCACTCATTTCTTCACTTGGCATCCCTAGAGCGTCTGGATGCGTTAAGGGAGACTGGATCAGAGTCTAGCATTCCTGTACCTTCATGGGAAACAAGTATGAGGAGAATGATTTTTCTCTGTCTCATTGGGATCCCATCTGACATGAATATACTGTTAGCAGTTAGATGAAAATCTATTGGATGTTCATCTATTGGATAACTCCGTTTTAGCAGAAAAATAAATCAAGTGTTCCAAATTGTAGAAATAATCTCTTTCCTGGTTAAGAATCCACTAGTCTTTTCTCAACCTAAAGGGGAATGTTTTTCAAAGAGTTCTAGATGCCTCAAAATGTGAGACACTAATGACGCCACCTGAGTTCATTCTAGTTTCTATCTTTGAACTTGTCTTAAATTATGTTACCATGCTCTCTTCTCTGACAGCGATCTAATTTTGGGTGCCTCACTCACCCTCCAGCCATCCTAATGGAATCTACAGTCTGTATACAGATTAATTTCCTTCTTTTTCAGTTCTGTTGTGCATTCAAGAAATCAAACAACAAAATTAAATTACTCTTTTCTTTTGGTTTCACAGTGTGCCCAAGTCTTCTCTATTTCTATATTGGATTATAAACCTCTTGGAACATGATTGTCTTTATTTTGTCTCTTGAGAACATTATTGCCAATTCGATACACTTGATACACTTTAAGAAACGTTGATCTGTGGTATTGTAACTACAAGACTGTAATAAGAGTCTTTCCTGACACTTTCAGGCCCTCCTGTTTGCTATATGCATAAATAGTTAAGAGCAACCACATTTGACAGACAACAATTGACTATGTGTCAAGGTTCAACAAAGTCAAGTGCAAAGTCCTGCACTTAGGACGGAAAAATCCCATGCACTGCTACAGGCTGGGGACAGATCGGCTAAGTAGCAGCGCTGTAGAAAAGGACCTGGGGGTTATGGTAGACGGGAAGATGAATATGAGCCAACAGTGTGCCCTTGTTGCCAAAAAGGCCAATGGCATATTAGGCTGCATCAGTAGGAGTATTGCCAGCAGATCGAGGGATGTGATAATTCCCCTCTATTCGACACTGGTCAGGCCGCATCTGGAATACGGTGTCCAGTTTTGGGCTCCCCACTACAGAAAGGATGTGGACAAATTAGAAAGAGTCCAGCGGAGGGCAACAAAAATGATTAGGGGACTGGGGCACATGACTTATGAGGAGAGACTGAAGGAACTCGGCTTATATCGTCTACAGAAGAGAAGACTGAGGGGAGATTTGATAGCAACCTTCAACTACTTGAAGGGTTGCTCCAAAGAGGAGGGAGCTAGGCTGTTCTCGAGGGTAACAGAGGACAGAACAAGGAGCAATGGTTTCAAATTACAGCTGGGGAGGTCAAGGTTGGACATTAGGAAAAACTTTCTCACTAGGAGGGTGGTGAAGCATTGGAATGGGCTATCTAGGGAGGTGGTAGATTCTCCATCTTTGGAGATCTTTAAGGCTTGGTTAGAGAAAACCCTGGCTGGGATGATTTAGGGGGAGTGGTCCTGCTTTTTAGCAGGGGGTTGGACTAGATGACCTCGTGAGGTCCCTTCCAACCCTATGATTCTATGATTCTATGAAATGTGTCCAGAGGAAAGTTGCAGTGTGCTGTGGACTCTTAGGACTTCCCATGTGTAAAATGTCTGAAGCATGAATTCCAAAGCTGCCAGACCAGCTTCCAGCACCATCCACCAGGGAGCTAGCTGCCATGCTCAACATAATATGTTCCGCATCTGGGCCTTTTTATTTGGAGAGAAGCAAGTAGGGGAGCTGGAATGTTGTTAATACGGCACATGATAATTTCCTTCCAAGTCTTTCCTCTGTCTTTGTTACCTTGTAATAATAGACCTAGTGAAAAGGACTTTACCCTTAAATTACTCACTTCTTTGTGTTTTTTGAAAGAAAGAAAGAAAGAAAGAAAGAAAGAAAGAAAGAAAGAAAGAA
>ML685785.1:15564001-15575385 GCA_007922175.1 Pelusios castaneus | reverse complement strand
TATCTATCTATCTATCTATCTATCTATCTATCTATCTATCTATCTATCTATCTATCTATCTATCATCTCCAGTTTTCTGTCCTCAAATTCCATAGCAGAATTAGATCTATAAGCTATCAGAAGACTCCCATTGATTTCAGTAGCATTTGGCTCAAGCTTCATGTATGTAAACAGCTTTGAGATCCTTCAGGAAATAAGGTGGTATATAAATATGTCATTTTCATTCCCAGTAGAAAAGTAAATTGTCAAATAGTTAATCTGGGAAAGAAATTAAGTCTGAGTGGCATAGAAACTCCAGAGACTGGCAAGTAATAAATTCAAGTGTTTCTTTGCATTTTAGTGGCTCATATCCTTGCCTACTGACTTTTGCTAGATGGCAGTAAGACATGCTTATCTGCAAAGGAAGCGCATAGAAATTTTTGGTACAAGTTAAGTATGGAAAATTAGCTGATGACAAAATAATATTTTAAAGAAAAAGAAAAAATAATTAGACAAGTCACTTGATTCTGTTGTATCATTATAAGGAAAATATAACAATATGGAAAACATAATACTTAACATACATTCTTTTAGGATTATTATACATTGCAAACAATTGCTCTAGCCATACAACTTCTTTTAAAAGGACAATTATATAAATAATCCACTTCTAATTTCTTTTGTTTATATTCTTATATGTTAACCCTCAGCGTGTCTAAGTTCTCTAAACACACAGAAACCATATACAACAAAACGTTACCCTTATATCTGGAGCTGGTTGAAAAGGTTTTTTAACCAAAAATGTTAAACAAATGCCATAAATATTTTTGTGATCTTTTAAAGGGTTTCTGACTTGCTCTGCAATTGTCTGGAAAATTTCCACTTACAAATATTTTCAGTTAAAAACATGACAACACATTTATTTCATGTTATATTCAGTTATCTAGCTCTACATGTGTCTTGCGGTAGTGGCGTTTATTTTGTGCTGACTGGGATTAAGACAAGAGCTATGGCAGATACAGAGGCAACCGTAGTGGACACTCAAGCCAGGGAAGCAAGAATGGCAGGATGTGGAAGCTGTGGAATGTACTCGATTTTGGAGGGATTGTCTCCAAGGACCTATGTGTGCATGAAGTACCGCTTCATTGGGTTGATAGAGGAGAAGGTTCGGGGGTTAGAGATGCAGGTGAAAACTCTCACTGAGTTTAGAAATGGTTTTGAACAACTGATGGAGCAGACAGGTGAGGACATTTTAAGAGAAACGCCAGACTTGTAGATGGAAGCAGGACCATCAAACTGTGAGGCCAGAATACCAGGAGATGAAAGTGGCCGGTGGAAGCATGTGACTGTGAGAAGTCGGCAGAGGAAAAGACGGGCTAGCGAAGGAGAAATAGAGCTCAGAAACAGGTTTGCTGGGTTAGCAAATGAAGGAGCAGAGCATGTAGTGAATGATGTTGGGAGTGCAAGGAAAACGAGAAGAGCCGCTAGTCCTCTCCAAAGAGGGGATGAGCCAATGGAGATTCCTCCCAGAAAGAGCCCTATAAGGACTCAGGAGTGGATGCAAAGGATTGCAGAGAAAAACAGGAGGACTGAGGACTTGCAACCAGAACGCAGTGAGGATAGGCTAGTGAATAGCACTGGTGCCAGGAAAAGACAAGTGTATGTGATTGGGGACTCCCTGTTGAGAAGGACAGACAGGCCTATAACCAGAGCTGATCCCGGGAATAGAAGGGTATGCTGCTTGCCTGGTGCAAAGATACGGGATGTTGATCTGAGACTGAAGAGGATCTTAACAGGAGCTGGAAAGAATCCTTTGATTGTCCTTCATGTGGGTACAAATGATGTAGATAGATTCTCACTGGAACGTATCAAAGGTGACTATGCCAGGCTGGGGAGGACTCTCAAGGAAATAGAAGCTCAGATTATCTTTAGTGGGATTCTGCCTGTCCCTAGAGGAGGACAACAAAGATGTGAGAAGACCCTGATGATAAACAGATGGCTCAGGCAGTGCTGCTATGAGGAGAGCTTTGACATGTATGGTCACTGGAAGGCATTCATGGACAGAGGACTGTTCTCCTGGGATGGACTGCACCTGAGTAGGGAGGGAAATAGACTTCTGGGAGGGAGATTAGCACAACTGATCAAGAGAGCTTTAAACTAGAGAGCTGGGGGAGATGGTTGGGAGATGCCCAAATAATCTCCGCGCCTGATATTAGTGTTGAGAAGGAGGAAAATGAAATAAGAAAGGACACAGAAGTAGGGAGCGGCATGAGGGTTACGAGAAGGAGGAGTAGTGTAAATGCCAGTCTAGTGAGTGATATTGTCTGTGGAACGACTGTGCCGAATCAGGCAAAGAAGGTGAGTGAGGCCAAGCAGCACAGACTAAAATGTTTATATACTAACGCGAGAAGCCTGGGTAACAAAATGGAGGAGCTGGAGCTACTGGTAGAGGAAGTGAGACCAGATATTATAGGAATAACTGAAACGTGGTGGAATAGTAGTTATGACTGGTGTACCGGGATTGAAGGCTATGTGCTCTTTAGGAAAGACAGATATAAAGGCAAAGGTGGGGGAGTGGCATCGTATGTCAATGAGGAGATAGGCTGCAGGGAAATTCAAAGTGATGGAATTAACAAAACAGAATCAGTCTGGGTAAAAATCATGTTAGGGAAAAAAGCTACTAAAGTTTCTCCTGGAATGGTGCTTGGAGTGTGTTACAGACTGCCGGGACCTGATCTAGACATGGATAGGGACCTCTTTTAGGCCTTTAAGGAAGTTAATACTACTGGGAACTGTGTGATTATGGGAGACTTTAACTTCCCAGATATAGACTGGAGGACGTGTGCTAGTGGTAATAAGAGGGCCCAGTTTTTCCTGGATGTGATAGCTGATGAATTCCTTCTCCAAATGGTTACCGAACCAACGAGAGGGGAATGCCATCTTAGATTTAGTACTGGTGAGTAGTGAGGACCTCATAGATGAACTGGTTGTAGGGGACAACTTAGGTTCAAGTGACCATGAGCTAATTCAGTTCAAACTAATTGGAAGGATAAACAAAAATAAATCAGTGACCAGGATCTTTGACTTTAAAAAGGCTAACTTTAGAAAATTAAGGGAATTAGTTGGGGAAGTGGACTGGATAGAAGAACTCAGGAATGTAAACATAGAAGAGGCTTGGAATCGCTTCAAATCAAACTTGCATGAACTATCTGAAGCCTACATTCCGAGGAAGGGGAAAAAATTCATAGGCAAGAGCTGTGGACCAAGCTGGATGTGTAAGCATCTCAGAAAGGTAATTAGGAGGAAGCACAGAGCCTACAAGGAGTGGAAAAGGGGAGAGATCAGCAAGGAAAGCTATCTTTTGGAGGTCAGAACATGTAGAGAGAGAGTGAGAAAGGCAAAAAGTCAAGCTGAGCTGGACTTTGCGAAGGGAATTAAAACCAATAGTAAAAGGTTCTTTAGCCATATAAATAGGAAAAAAACAAAGAAAGAAGAAGTGGGACCGCTAAAAACTGAGGATGGGGTGGAGGTCAAGGATAATCTAGGCATGGCTCAATGTCTAAATAAGTACTTTGCATCTGTTTTCAATGAGAGTGAAGTTGAGCTGGGGGATAGAGGTAGGGAAACTAATGGGAATGAGATAATGAATGTGGAAATTACCATACCTGAGGTAGAAGCCAAACTTGAGCTGCTGGATGTTACTAAATCGGGGGGCCCGGACAATCTCCATCCAAGGATACTAAAGGAACTGGCTCATGAAATTGCCAGCCCTTTAACGAGGATTTTTAATGAATCTGTAAACTCGGGGGTTGTACCGTATGACTGGAGAATCGCTAATGTAGTTCCTATTTTCAAGAAGGGGAATAAAAATGATGCGGGTAACTACTGGCCTGTTAGTTTGACCTCGGTAGTATGCAAGGTCTTGGAGAAAATTTTGAAGGAGGAAGTACTTAAGGCTATAGAGGATAATGGTAACTGTGATAAAATACAACATGGCTTTACAAAAGCGAGATCGTGCCAGACCAACTTGATCCCCTTTGTTGAAAGGATAACAGATTTTTTAGATAAAGGGAATGCGGTGGACCTAATTTACTTAGATTTCAGCAAGGCATTTGATACAGTTCCACATAGGGAGTTATTAGTTAAGTTACAGAAGATGGGGATTAATATGAATATAGTAAGGTGGATAAGGAACTGGTTAAAAGGGAGACTACAGCGGGTCATACTAAGGGTGAACTGTCAAGCTGGGGGGAGGTTATCAGTGGAGTCCCTCAGGGATCTGTCTTGGGACTGATCTTGTTCAACCTTTTTGTTACTGACCTTGGCACAAAAAGCGGGAATGTGCTAATAAAGTTTGCGGATGACACCAAGTTGGGAGGTATTGCCGATACGGAGAAGGATCGGGATACCATACAGAAAGATCTGGATGACCTTGTAAGCTGGAGTATCAGGAACAGGATGAAATTTAATAATGGGAAGTGCAAGGTCATGCATTTAGGGACAAACAACAAGCATTTTTCCTATAAGTTGGGGATGCATCAGTTGGAACGGACTGAGGAGGAGAAGGATCTGGGAGTAATGGTTGACCATAGAATGAGTATGAGCCGCCAATATGTTGTGGCCGTGAAAAAAGCTAATGCGGTTCTAGGATGTATCAGGAGGGGTATTTCAAGTAGAGACAGGGAGATGTTAGTGCCACTGTACAAGGCACTGGTTGGACCCCATCTGGAATATTGCGTGCAGTTCTGGTCCCCGATGTTTAAAAAGGATGAATTCAAATTGGAACAGGTGCAGAGAAGGGCTACAAGGATGGTCTGTGGAGTGGAAAACCTACCTTATGAATGGAGACTCAAGAAACTTGGCTTGTTTAGCTTAACCAAAAGAAGGCTGAGGGGGGATATGATTGCTCTCTATAAATACATCAGAGGGATTAACATCAGGGAGGGAGAGGAATTATTTGAGTACAGCACCAATGTGGACACTAGAACAAATGGTTATAAACTGTCTATCAAGAAATTTAGGCTTGAAATTAGACGCAGGTTTCTAACCATTAGAGGTGTAAAGTTCTGGAATAACCTTACAAGGGGAGTTGTGGGGGCAAAAACCATAACCACTTTCAAATCTGAGCTTGATAAATTTATGGAGGGGATGGTATGATTAGTCTATTTTGGAAATTGACTGATATTTGGCTACGTGTGGTGGATATACAAGTGGCCTAAGAGGGGAGAATACATGGGGTGGGTTCTGAGTTATTACAGAGAATTGTTTCTTGGGTAACTGGCTGTTGAGACTTGCCCATGTGCTCAGGGTTTAACTGATCGCCATATTTGGGGTCGGGAAAGAATTTTCCCCCAGGGCTAATTGGCCTGGGCTCTGGGGGTTTTTCGCCTTCCTCTGTAGCACAGAGCATGGTTCACCTACCGGTGAATTCTCTGTATCTTAAAGTCCTTAAATCATGATTTAAGGAGGTAAATAACTCAGTCATAGATTGGTGGCCTATTGCAGGAGTGGGTGGGTGAGGTCTTGAGGCCTGCATTTTGCAGGAGGTCAGACTAGATGATCGTACTAGTCCCTTCTGACCTTAAAGTCTATGAGTCTATGAGATTTGTAGCTGCCTAAGAACTTCATGGTTGACTTGTCACAATGCAGCCCACCATGATTACCTGGAATTTCCCAGGTGCAACAAGCAAAGAGCTGAGAGTCCACATTCCATTGCCTCAAAGATAATAGTGTTTTTCTACCCCTGGATGTAAAAGAGAATTTCTATTTGCTGATAATAATATAGGCTATATGATACATATTTTGACAAGCTTAATTCCAAATAGGGACTGGCACTGGACACACAATAGTATTAGAGAGATGCTCCAAATCTGAAACCTTTAATCAAAAGCCTTTCACATTTGAGGGTTGTGAGGCATAAGGTGATCCAAACCTGCCCCAGAGGCTTGGTTCTGAGTCACATGTAAACCCCAAAGGCTATGTCTACACTTCACCAAATAAGTTGACTTTGCTAAGTCGACTTAACAAAGTTGACTTTAAGTCGACTTTGTTAAGTAGACTTGGCATGTGCACACTCAAAAATTAAGTTGACTTAAAGGGGACCTTGCCAAATCGACTTAGAGCGTCCTCACTGGACGCCTAAATCGACTTCTAGGGGCTAGGTAGACCTGGGACTGGTCCACAGTAGTAGAGGGGGGCACCCCTTGCCAAGTTCCAGGGGGCTCAGCATTTTCCCCATTGTACCTGGGTACAATGGGGACTGAGCAGGACAGGGACAGTGGCAGGGCATAGGAGTGGGGTGGGCAGGGATGTGTCCTACCCTGTGAGGGGGCACGCCAGGCTCTGGCTGTGCCAACCACCCTGGCAGAGAGGGCAGTGGGGGAGCCCTGGAGCCCTTTAAGTTGACTTAAAGTCGATTTAGGGCTAATCTGCGTCTACACTGGCTAAGTCGACTTAATAAAGTTGACTTAGCCAGTAGAGTCGACTTTAAATGAGGTTTTATAAAGGCGGCTTTAAATTTGCTTAAATCGATTTAAGGAAATTGTAGTGTAGACTCAGATTAAATTAAGTCAATTTAAGCAATTAAGCAATTTAAATCGACTTAATTTGTAAGTGTAGATGCACCCAAAGGGCCATATCTTTGGTTTGTGATTTGGATGCAGCCAGAATTTTGTGATACTGTGTTACAAGAATTTGAGGCTGTTAAACCAGAATAGAAATCCTGGTCTGTGTGGCGCCTCAAACTCAAACTGTAAACTCTGGTTGTGTGTGTGTAGATAGAATGTGATCATCATATTTGGAATCACTTTGTACTTTACTTCCAAGTCTCAGCAGAGAAGGCAGGACATAACTGAGGAGACCATATTATTTTCTGACTCTCTACTTTAAGGTGTAAATACATGGCCCATGTATGAGGTGAACTTTGCAACTCTGCTGTTTCTTGGTGGATTTAGGACTCTGGTCTTTGGCGGTACCATAGCAATGAATTCTCTTATTATTGATTATTATTGATTATTTTTTCTATAGCACAGTAATTTCATGGGACATAAGCCCTAACTTGAAGAGTTCATAGTTTAAACAAGAAATCCACATATACTGAAAATAATCTTAATGGCCAGGGAAATTTAGAGGTCAGGAAAATGCAGAGGCATCCCTTTCCATTTGTAATGTTTTGTCTTATAACTGTATGTTGTACACTGTAATGGCCTACATTGCTTTTCTGAAAGCCCCATGAACCTGGCCATGAAGCTATTTTCAAAGGTCAGATTCTCAATATATTCAGATACTAATAATAATACTCAATTATTTTCTTTTTGCCATCCAGGTATTTGAAAGAAAGTCATTAATTTGTTTCATGTATAAACAGAACTTCTTTCTCTTCCCTGTCATCACCATCTAATCTATTTTCTAGAAAGAAATGAATGGAAACAACACTAACATTTCTTTATGCAGGGGAATGGGGAGGGTTATAGTGGGAGGGAATTCTTTTTTCCAGAGGGGGATGTTGAAAAAAATTGTCATTTAAATCCAAATGTAATAGTTGGACCTTTTCCCCTCTAGATCCAAACACTCCAAACTTTGTTTAGTGAAGTGCAAGGGGTTTCAAAATCTCAGTGTAGTTCTGAACATCTGATTGCGTAATGGGTTGAACCAAAGCCTCAGATTTGAACTCTCTTCCCAAACTATGTGGTGGTCAAAATCTATTTTGGATTTTACTGCTTGGCCCATGTCTGCTTCTGGGCTTGGTCAGTTATGCCCTGGTTTTATTATGGCAGAGGATTTTAACTTTGGCCTAAATCAGTGGTTCCCAACCTGTGTTCTGGGGGCCAAAAGTGGTGGTTGGAGGCTTTCAAAGTGGCCCTCGGATTCCCTCCTGCTGGCTACAGAATGGAGTTACTGCTTATGGACCCAAGTGGAGCACTTTTCTGCAGCACTAAAAGATTGATGCAGGGCCCTTGCTGCAGCCAAACGGATAGGAGATTAGGGCTCCCATCCCCTAGTTGTAGCAGGGAGCACTGCAAAGCACTCTGCCTAGGTCCATAGATGCTACGGTCCTTGCTGGAGGCAGAGGGAAGGGAGGGGAGCAATGATCTTCCGTCCCCCTGGCTGTAGATGGGAGCCACTGCCTCGGGACCCAGATAGAGTGCACGGAACTGCAAGATGCATGTAGTTTTCCTGTTGCAGTCAGGGAGAGGGAGATCAGTGAGCAAGAAGGCAAACTGCTTTTCAGGGGAGTCTGCTGGTGGAGGCTGGTGGCCCTTCAGGGCTGTAAAAATGATATAAGGGGCCCTCAAGCCAAAAAGGTTGGGAACCACTGGCCTAAATCATAAACACCTGGAAAGGGGGAGCTGAAAATTTATGAAGGAAACACTAAGAGCTCCTTATCTACAGTGACAAAATTGCCACCACCATAATCTCTATTAAGTGCTACAAAATTACAATGTAACAGCTCTGAAATTACTTGTGACATCTGCATGAATACCAAATTGATTCATTATGTTCAGCCCTATTACAAAAAACACTTACTGAATTTGTACTGATTACAACTCTTACAAATTAACAGTTACCCAAGCACACTCACTTTCCAATGTGCATATATTATTTAAAGATTACAGTTTAGTCTAACAGAGGTAACAGCAAAATAATATTGCCACTCACTGTGGAGTACCAATTCTGTATACAGTACCCCAATTTTTAAAAGCCTTTAAAAGAGAAAAGTCATCTTCTTTCTCTTTTTTTGTTAAATGCAGCACGTCATTCTCCCACTCTTTCTCTCAAGAAGTGAAGTTTAAAGGGAAAAAAAAGAAGAAAGAAAATGATAGATGTCCACATTATGCAGAATTTGCCTTTTTGAAATCCCATTCCCCATTGAGCAAGCCAGAATTTTATAGAGATATAAATCACAAAGAAATAAGAAGCCAGTAATGAGATAGAAGTATATTTGAAATATGGATGCAAATCTTCACCACCTGCTGAACAAAAATAGTCTTTGGAGACTGTCCTGAAAACTGAACTGCCATTAACATCTTGTAAGCTCTAAATTTGTAGCAGAAGAATAGTGGAATTATATCCCTGTAAAATGCCAAAGGCCTCCCTGATTTATCTCTAAGCAGAACATTTCAGCCACATCTACATAAATATTTTAACAGGAATTTAATTTTCATTTTAGTCACACAATAAATCTTTTTATTGAATAACATAATTTTGTCCTAAACGAGTTGCCTTTTGTGTGCTTGTGTGCACAATAGGTGTTCATTCTTCTGGGCATGACAAATACAATTTTAACATATCATATAGTAAGTATCTGGGGGTTTATTTACACAAGTGTCTTGCCACAGGCTGTTTAATTTTATCTAGAATTATTTATTGAGACATAATTTATCTAGCAGCTACCAACTGACTTGTATCTAAACTCATACATCCCCACTTTGGAAGTTTAGCGTAATAGAACAAAAAAGGAAATCTATTTAAGGCTGCACAAGTATGTACTTGTTGGGTTTGAGTATAGATGCATTAGCAGTGGAAACACGAGAGGCTGACTATCTTATTGTCAGTGTATTTCATAAATTGCAGTGTGAACAGAGGTAATTCTTGTCTGAATCTTATGTTATTCACTATGCATTTCAAATGTCATTGCTGCTAGTGTTTGATGATCAAGTAACATTAGAAACAGCAAAAATGCATAGCCAGACACTTTGGGTGCATCTACACTAATAAATTAAGTCGACTTAAGCAGGCTTAAGTTGACTTAATTTACTCTGCATCCACACTGGAGTTTCCTTAAGTCGACTTAAACTGCTGCTTAAGTTGACTTAAGGAAATTTCAAGTCAACTTAATAAGACCTAGTTTTAAGTCGACTTAATGCTTAAGATGACTTCTTAAGTCGACTTAAGCGAGTGTGGACACCCTAAGTTGACTTACAAATAAGTCGACTTAGCCCCATGGCTCCTTTCTGCCTGGGACCCGTGTGGGGCTGGCTCTCCCCAGGACAAGTCTCATGTAGACTCTCTAAGTTGACTTAGTTAGGCCAGCTTTAAGTCGACTTAAGAGCCCTGTGTGGAATTTTCCCCCAGGGCTGATTGGCCTGGGCTATGGGTTTTTTTTGCCTTCCTCTATAGCACAGGGCATGGTTCACCTACGAGTGAATTCTCTGTATCTTAGAGGTAAATAACTCAGACATGGGGTTGGTGGCCTATTGCTGGAGTGGATGGGTGAGGTCTTGAGGCCTGCATTTTGCAGGAGGTCAGATTAAATGATTGTACTGGTCCCTTCTGACCTTAAAGTCTATGAGACTCTCTAAGTTGACTTAATAAGGTCGACTTAAAGTCGACTTAGTAAAGTTGACTTCGTAAAGTTGACCTAAATTTCTAAGTGTAGACATAGCCTTAGAATGTCTCCAGAGGACACTAAAGCAATGATGAACATTAAGAGAATGGAGGACTAGTTTACTGTTAGAAGGATGAAGGATGGTTACAAGGTCCCAATGGCAAAAAGTCGACCTAGAGCAGCGGTGGAGTACTGCAAGTTATCTCTGGGACAGTATACAGAGCCTCCGGCTGGCATCTAGCCTCCCTTTCACCCATGTTTTCTGCTTTTTCTGTCTCTACTTCCCTTTCCTGAAATAAGCAAACAAGGGGTGAAAAACCCCCAAAACAAAACAAAAAAGGAAAAGAAAAACCCAATGGGTGACTTTTGGTACCCTTATGAACTATTTCATTTGGACTGAGCGCTCCACTAGAGTCTGGCTGGTGACACACCGGCAGCCTTTCCAGACCCTGTTATCACCCAGCCCAACAACAGATTGCACCAGATACCCAACTTAGGTCAGTGAATGCTTTCCCCAGTCCAGGACTCCAGGACCTTACCATCTAGCCTTGGTCAAAAAGCCTGACCAATGCAGATTACTATTGTCTGTCCTTCCCTCAAGGTGGAGCTCCAGCTTCTGTTGCTGAGCCAAGTAAACGCTTGTCTCCAAAAAAAAAAAAGTTAAGAAAAAACATGAAAGAAGTGCATTAACTACAGAGAAATAGATTTTAAGTAGTAAGTGGAAAATGTAAAGAGATTAAAAGTAATTATTAAATGAAATAAGCATAAAATCACAGTCTAAATTCTACCTACTAACAATATTTGAATTTGCAATGTCTCACGCTGAGAAATGGTACAAGAAAGGTACAGGCTTTCAATTCACATAGGCAGAGATTACTTTTCCGCTTGGACTCCCCTCCCCCAGTTGAAAGTTCTTTGTCTTCCAGATGCCCCTTCAGGTGTTGAGTTGAGTGGGGTGGGTTGGGGTGGGATGGTGATGATGTCATTCTCCCCCTTTTACTGTCTGTTTCAGTTTGCTAGAACAGTCTATGCCAGTGGTGGGCAAACTTATTAGTCAACTGAGCCAAATATCAACAAA
>ML685785.1:15553316-15563601 GCA_007922175.1 Pelusios castaneus | reverse complement strand
GCGGTGGCGGCATGCAGTCTTACCTGGCCGGAAAGCTACAGGGACGTTCGGCGTTGGGCTGGCCAGGAGGCTGCTCCCGCCCTGAACTTGCTCTTTCGGAGCATGCTCAGGGCAGGAGATTTAAAAACTCCCCAGCCCGGCTGGCGGCCGCTGCTCACAGCTGAGCAGCAGCCTGCCTGCAGGGCGGGGTAGGACAGAGCGGAACATGTGTTCCGCTGGAGTCCTCTGGGTTCCTGGGCCCCAGAATAGATCCGGGGCTCAGGCTTTTCTAACAGGGGCCGGCGCCCTGCCAGCCCGCCGCCGCCGCCTCTGAAGAGCCAAACTCAAGAGGCTAAAGAGCCGCTTGTGGCTCGCGAGCCGCGGTTTGCTGACCACTGGTCTATGCATATAACCTGGCAGCTGCTTTCCACTGAAAAAGCAACCCCATTGCGAATGTGAATCTTTACAGTAAACCCATTGCTGTAAGCAATCCCTGGTGGTGGAATCTTTCCTTGATGGGCTATTAGCATGTCTGGCCACTTCATTGTTGTACCTGAAAAGCTGGTTGAGGTGATTCTCATTTTACAGCCTGTTCTAGTAGCATTTGCAACAGTACTTTCACATACTATGGTACCATATACAATCCCACAGGATATTAATATTTAGCAGATCAAGACTTTTAAAATAATACCAAACAAGGCATACTTTGTGTAGAATATGTTATAATTATATCACATTGGTGAAAATGGGATTTTTGGGGTGTTGTTTTCAGACACCTGATGTCACAACCTGTAAGTCCTGTTCTGATGAGTTCTTTACACCAACATCCCATACAAAGACGGATCACGAGCCATTAGAAGAACCATCCCACATGATGCCACAGCAAACCTCGTGGATGAACTTTGTAACTTTGTACTCACCTATAATCATTTCAGATTAGAAGATAGTTTATACCTTCAAGTCAGCGGCACTGCTATGGGTACCTGCATGGACCCACAATATGTCAACATTTTTATGGCAACTTAGAACAACGCTTCCTCACATCACATCCGAAACCACCTATACTCTACTTACGTTACACTGATGATATCTTCATCATCTGGACCCATGGTAAGGATGCCCTTGAAGATTTCCACAGAGATTTCAACAATTTCCATTCCACAATCAAAAATTTAGCCTGGAACACTCCACACACAGGAGATCCACTTTCTGGACACTACAGTGCAAATTAGAGACGGACACATAAACACCATCCTATATCGAAAACCTACTGATCTCAATACTTACCTACATCCCTCAAACTTTCATCCCAGATATACCACACGATCCATTGTCTATAGTCAAGCCCTAAGATATAACCACATTTGCTCCGATCTTTCAGACAGAGACAGACACCTTCAAGATCTCTATCAAGCATTCTTAAAACTACAATACCCACCCGCAGAAGTGAAGAAACAGATTGACAGAGCCAGAGGGGTACCTAGAAGTCAACTACTACAGGTGAAGCCCAAGAAAGAAAACAACAGAACGCTACTGGTTATCACCAATAACCCCCAAGTCAGACCTCTACAACACATTATCAAGAATCTACAACCTATTCTACACAACGATTCCTCACTCTCCCAAGCCTTGGGAGACAGACATAAGAACATAAGAACATAAGAAAGGCCGTACTGGGTCAGACCAGAGGTCCATCCAGCCCAGTATCTGTCTACCGACAGTGGCCAGTGCCAGGTGCCCCAGAGGGAGTGAACCTAACAGGCAATGATCAAATGATCACTCTCCTGCCATCTGTCTCCATCCTCTGATAAACAGAGGCTAGGGACACCATTCTTAACCCCTTTCTGGCTAATAGCCATTTATGGACTTAGCCACCATGAACTTATCCAGTTCCCTTTTAAATATTTTAGATATTTAAATAAATATTTTAAATAAACAAGACCTCTCCTTGTTTACAGACAGCCCTCCAACCTTAAACAGATACTCACCAGCAACTATAGACCATAAAACAGAAACATTAAAGCAGGAATATATCCCTGCAACAAACCATGTTGTCAACTTTGCCCACATATCTATACAAAGACACCATCACAGGACCTAATCAAGTAACCTACTCCATGAAGGGCTCATTCACCTGCTAATCCACCAATATGATTTATGCCATCATGTGCCAGAAATGCCCCCCTGCCTTATATATTGGACAAACAGGACAGTCTCTGTGCAAAAGAATAAATGGACTCAAGTCTGACATCAGAAATTACAACATTCAAAAACCAATAGGAGAACACTTCAATCTCCCTGCTCACTCCATTGATGACTTGTTAATAGCGGTGCTCAAACAAATGAATAAAAAATCGTAGCATAGAAGAGAAACTGCAGAATTGGAACTTATATGTAAATTTGACATTGTTGCCTCAGGGTTAAACAAAGACTATGGATTATTTTTTTCATTACAACAGGTGATTTAACCTCACCTTCCTCTATATGCTGTTCCCCAGTGTTTGAATCCCAACACCTATTTTGATTTGATGTTACAGCCTGACCTGATCCTATGTCATACATTTCCCTGCATTTAATTTCTTCCCATTTGTAAGTTCCCCATCTTCAAAGCATCTGATGAAGTGCGATTTCTCCCACAAAAGGTCATGAGATATATAAATTTGTTAGTCTTTAAAAGTGCCACAGAACTCCTTGTTTGTTCTGATGAGTAGAGTGAACCTGACTGGCACAAACCACCTAGTAAGCTGGTAAATGCACGTATGAGATTGCATATTTCTCCTGCAGCATCTGTTGTTGGAATCTCCCTTACATTCTTTGCAGTGAAAAACCAATGAAAATAATTTTATTTAGCTTCTCCTCAGTATCCTTGTCCTCCTTGAATATTCCTTTAGCACCTTGATCATCCAGTGGCCCTACTGATTGTTTGAAACATTCCTGTTTTTAATATATTTTTTAAAAATTGCTCTTAATATTTTTGTCTATTGCTAATTGCTCTTCATTTTTTTGACTTGCTAAATTATATTTTTAAATTTGTCTTGCTCCTTTCTATTTTACTAATTAGGACTTGATGTCCAGTTTTTAATTTCTAACTGCTCTTTTACCCTGTTGTTTAGCCATGATAGCATTTCTTTTGGTCTTACTACTTTTCTTCTTTTAAAATTTGGGATATAAATTTAGTTTGAGATTCTATTATGGTGTTTATAAATAGCTATCATGCAGCTTGCAGTATTTCTTGTGACTGTTTCTTTTTAACTCTCATTTAACTAGCTTTCTCCTTTTTCATGCAGTTCTTTTTTTTTAAAGTTAAATACTATTGGGGTGGGTTCTTTGGCACCCCCCCCTTCCAATAAGGATGTTAAATTTAATGACAATATGGTTACTATTATTGAGTGGTTCAGCCATATTCATCTTTTGGACAAGATCCTGTAGCCCTACCTTCACAGCAAGCAAGCAATTCACCATGCTGTTCTCTCAGCCGTCTATATTTCTAATATTTATAACTATCTATATTTCTAATAATCAATCATCCATTATTGTTGCCCATATATTCCTAATAACTGGGATGCCTTTCTCTGGATGGGTATCCTCAGTGTGGGAGGATATTGTGACATTATCTAGAAGGATGAACACAAAAAAGAATGCTACAATTTTAGATGAAACAAGTTGCCATTTCTCCCCCTCTTCCATTCCCTGACATTTTGATCAAATAGGGACACAGCAGGCACCACTTGTTTTAATTACACATACAATAGAAATAGATAATTAACCCTTCACTTGCTAGATTATATTTGCTATGCACATTAACACCTTCCACCTCAGAAACTCAGAATACTTCGAATATTCAGGAATTGAGTCTGGGAGACGGGGAAATATTACCTACTTTTACAGGTAGATGGATTGGTAAGAGAGAGAGGTTAAATAACTTTGCTGGGGTTTGAGAGGAAGTCTATTGGAGAATCAAGGAGAGAGCTATCCCACCATGGGGACAAAAGACTATATTCTGAGGAATTGCAAACATTTTTTAAATTTGCCTGCTGGATCAGCTCAAAGGCTAAGTCTACACTGGCAATTTAAGTCGACTTAAGGAGGCTTAAGTCGACTTAAATTAAGCCACGTCCACACTAGGCTTTCATTAAGTTGACTTAAGAAATTCCTTAAGTCGACTTAATGAAAGCTTAAGTCGACTTAGTTACTACAGCTCCTTAAATTGACTTAAGCCTTAAGTCGACTCCTTAAGTCGACTTAAGGACAGTGTGGACATAGAGTAACCCCACAGTAGGCTTTATTAAGTCTACTTAAGGGTGATTAAATCAACTTAACAAAGTGGACTAAGTCAACTTAAAGTATACTTAAAGCTAAGTCAACTTAGTCCACTTTAATAAGGTCAACTTTAAGTCGACTTAAAGTCGACCTTATTAAAGTTGACTTAACAAAGTCAACAACTTTTGTAGTGTAGACATAGCCATAGATTTTTAGTGCACATATTTCTGTAATTGTGACATATTGGGAAAATCCTGTGGGCAGTGATCCTTAGATTTACAGTTCATTATGCATAGCATATATATAGACTACAATGGCCCGTGTTATGAAATCTGGGAGAATATTGACTGGCTCCACATCTTGCAGAGGATTTTCATTTTTTCCTTATGCTGTCTGTGCCTCTTTATTCATTTAGACGGGATTGTTTCTGTATTCAGACTGAGTGAAGTCCACTCCATCCATCTAAAGCCCAAAGGCTTGAGGACTTCACACAGGGCAGTGTGAGGAAGAAGGGAAGGTGAACTCTCTCACCTACAATTCAAGGTAAAGGGAGAGGAATTAAAGAGGAAAGGGAGATGAATTAAAGTTACTTCTGTAGCTGTAAAACTTGCTTTTGGATGATGACAACTAAACACCTTGATATTGACTATATCCAAGATTCAGGCAGCTGAAATTTGGACAAAAGGAAAAAAAAATAGAAGTATTTTTTCTAGCATTTCATAAATGTTATCCAAAATGAAACGATTTCTCCTTGCTCAGTTTAAATGCAAACTACTGAGGGGATCTGGCTAAAATCACTTAGTTCTTAGTGGCTAATCCATAGTTCATTTGTTAGTGTATACTGGACCTCCATGGGGTTCACTAAGTCATTACATAGCATCTGTCACAGGTTGCACCCCAGATCCATTTTGGTGTGCTGCTGTAAGCCCCCAAACTCCACTCCTGAATCGCTGATTCATCCCTCTTAGCCAGGTGACCACTCACTCCTGAGTCAGTCCACCTCAGCCTTCTTTATGTAGTCGGTCTCAAGCAGTGAGTATGCTCCCACTAAGCGCTTATGGGCAGTCCCCAAGGGAGAATCCGCAGCTCCAGTTTCCACACTGGGTCCCACTGTCCTACAGGGACTGTGATCCATTCCCAATCATCTTAGTCTCAAGTCCATCCATTTAACAAAGAGATGGATGGTGCCCAGCCTTTTGCATTCACACACTCTACAGACCACACAGCTTTAGATAAAACAAATACTAGTCTATTGATCAGAGTATGATTTTCAGTGAGAAAATGGCCAATCAAGGCAGAATCATAATATAAATGACTCAGGAGTAACCACTATCAAATAAAAGGTGTAATTTAAAATTACATGCTAATCTATATCTCTACCTAAACTGACTTCATAGTCCAAGATTATGTGCAAGGTGTTTGGCTGTTCCGTGTTTTCCAGCCATTCTCTGCCTATTACAAGGCAGGGCCCAGATCTTAGTTGGAGAAAGTTGCAAGATGGAGTCTCTAGGCAAAAGCCTGCCACTTCTTAAAGTGTCTCTCTTTGTTTCCAATCCCTCTCACCCCCTCCCTCCTCCTACCTGAGTTGGGGAGGTCAATTTACATCACCTTTGTCATGGAACTCTCCCACCTCCGGGATGTAGCCCAGATGGTCTGAACCTTGTAACATACTTCACATCTGTACACACATGTTGCTGCAGGAAACGGGGCACCATGATAATTACGTAGAATATGTTATGAGCTTTCACAAAGGATCCTGGCAGGGTACATTTGGTATCAAATCACACGATTACATTGCAAAAGTGAACAAAAAAGTTGTATAGATCATACCCCAGGGGTTCACGGATGTGCATCCTGTGACAGCATGTTAAACAACAGGGAAGCTGGGAAACTCTTAATAGCAGGGAAATCTAACTCTGGTACTGCAAACTAGGCTTTAATATAGTGAAGAATCCATCTTGGTAGCAAAATGTTTTAACTGTGTCAGGAGACAGCTATGTTTCAATTGACCCCATGAGATGGTTTTGTTTGTAATGTTGTAGATAATGGCCTTACCTTGAGACTGAATTCTCCTCCATTACTCTGCTAGGCTAATATGAGCAGCCTACTTCATTTCGCTGCTCTGTTCTTTATGTAGCTTTGTGTTCAGATAGAACCTTGAAGCTCATGGTTCCCTGACTGTTTCCTGTGCTTCACAGGTTCATCACTCCAAACTTTTGGATAATGTATGATCTGACAGTCAGACAAAAGTGAGTATCATTCTTTATTTCATCACTCTCTAATGTGCTCCTCTCTCTCTAGTCACCGCGTTTTGAAAAAAAATCAATGAGACTGCATTTGTAACTGAGATCCCAAAATGTTCTATTAGTTAATTTTTTTCTCCAGTGAGTTAGAAAAGACATACATTTCCCAAAGGGAGATTTTTTTTTCTTTTGAAAGGCAAAGTTCTTTAAATAGGTGATTGAATAGGCAATCGGGTAGACAGAGGTTAGATTTGCTCCTGTCTTGACTAGAAAAAACATCAGTAATGCTACTTTTTGTTCAGGAGCAAGAGCTGCAATTTGATAACAATAAACTACATTTCTAATTACTTTTACTATGAACTGCAATGGTGTTAGATCTTTCATAAGGGATATGTATTCAGATACTGTGACATTTTCCTTCTAGATTCTTCCGATAGCAACTCATACTCACTGTGTCTCTCCAGACAGAATTGGAGCAAGATTCAGATCTCAGTTTTACCTGTAGAAATAAGGAGAAATTCCATTGAAATCTACAAAGTTATATTAGTGCAAACCCAACACGAGTGAGATCAGAATTAGCCCTTTGTTCTCTACCTGAGGAATTCTGATTACAGTATCTTTCTGAGAAACCTTTAATAGTGGTAACATCTTGATTTAAAAAAAAAAATCAAGAAAAAATTTAGTTAGAGATGGCCCTGAAGAAAAAACCCATATCCAAACACCCCGAAACTTTAAAAAAGCTCAGATATAAATCTCATCTGCTGGCCATGGTTATTAGTGGTTCACCACTTGTATTCTCAATCCAAGAGGCAGTGCTTCATATATCATGTATTTAGACCTCAATTGTGGAAGAGAAAAAAAATGCAAACATTCTAGGCAGATCCATTTGAAATCAATGGAGCTATGTCAGTTTATAGCATCTAAGGATTTACCCCCTTGTATTTATGTAATGTGCTAAAACAATGCTCTTTTTTCCCTTTCTTCAACAGCATAGTAAGTAGAAGGTGGCTGAGGAGTTTTTGTTCCTGGGCTCGTAAGCTTCCAGGAGAGTTTTGCAAAACTGAATTAGCACATGCTGATTAAATTGCTATCAAACCCCTTTAGATATATAGGACAAGATTATAAGTGGATCACCATAATGTGCAAGAGATTGAGAGCAGATGTCCCAGGAACTTTACTACTCTTTTCCCCCCTGGTTTGGGGGACCTCTGACACTGCTCCATGCTAGTACCAACAATGGCACTAGCTTCTCAGAGGGGTGAAGGAAATGAAGGTGGGGCCATGCCACACTTCCTTCTGCATCTGTAGCACACTCCCCAGGAGGAATTCTCTCCTGACACAAGGGAACACTGGGGTTGCACAAAGCTGCACGTAGTCAATTTTATGCCATCTGTTCCTCCTCTCAAATTGCTGGGTCGGGAGTATGTTGGGCATGGGATGCGGTATATTTCGAGGAAGGTCAGAGTGCATGGTATGCATCACATATTCAGCTGGTGCAGCAGCAAATTGAATTTCTAAGTTTACTCTAAGCTATGCTAGGGGTATTTCGGCTTCTGCTTAACTCCTGTCTGGGATGGGATGGGGTGGGGTGGGGGGTGGGGGGACGCAGACAGAAAGGTGGCTTTTAGCCACACTTCCCATTAACTGCAATCCCAGAATTTCTCTTGGAGACTCCTCTGATTCAGCCTCCCTGCTCTTCCTTAACACAAGGCTGTGTATTTAGAGGCCTATAGTGTAACATACATGCCAGACTATCCTGAAGTTCTCTTCAAAAACTGAATAATAAGGTCTGTAAGATT
Source organism: Pelusios castaneus (assembly GCA_007922175.1). NCBI lineage: Eukaryota > Metazoa > Chordata > Testudines > Pelomedusidae > Pelusios > Pelusios castaneus. Next base: position 15,555,320 of record ML685785.1, on the reverse strand, counting down.
TACTGTGCAACTCTCCAACAGAAACAAACTAATAACAAACAACAATAGTGTACAAGGCAAGAGGGAGAATGAAAGAAATCCCTCAGATATATTTCATATGCCAAATCTAATATTGAAATATCGGTGCTTGTCTAACACAGAAGCTCTGTTCAGCAGAATAATTGTACAAATTGTCTCTGTCTAATGACAATGAAAGGCCTGAATCTATGTATTCCCAAGGCAATTTAAAATCTGAGTTTAATATATTGCACTTTCATTTCTGGGCCTAATGCAATTTTATAAAAATCATCTTATTTAAAAGAACACTTTTCTGCAGATATTGAAGTGCAAAGGGATGTTAGAATGTTCCTTGCACTCTTTACAAGAAGAGTTAGCTAGAGAAATTCATCTATGAAAGTTGATCAACACTTGTTTTTTGCAAAAAGGCATCAAATTTATTACATGATAATTATTATTGTTATGATGATTGCTCCTCCGGCCCAAACAGTTAGACAAAATGTGAGGCCTTGCTGGGTTGCTTCCATTAGGATTAAAAATTGGTGATATGACTTCAGTATATTCTCAATGTAATAGTGTTTGTTTAAAAAAAAAAAAGATATAAAAACTTGTTTCCCTGAACACAGAAGAAACCAGCATCAGCAGACAGTTCCTTGCTCAAAAATCCCCACATCAAGGATTCCAGTGAGCTCTATGTCCAGACAATCCATGTCCCTCAGCTTCTTCTCAGCGTCACATTCACAACTATTTCTCCTGGCTTTCCCTAACTCCAACGCACATAGCCTACAACCAGTCTCCTAGCCTCTGTGTTTGCAGCCAGGGAAACCCCTTAGTTCACATGCTGCCTAACTAAAAAAAAAAAAGGTCTACCACAACTATAATTTGAGAACAACAGTGAGGCACAAGTTATTTGCCTTGCGGTGGGATAGCTATGATATAGCTTCCACTATTCCTAGTGGTAATACTACAGCTACTTTATTGTAATTCACAGTGATCCACCAGAACCATCAGTCAATTCACTGTCAATGTGGGTTATATTTCATAGCTTTTAATGTGTATCTCTAGGTGATTTCCACTCTTCATCTCTATCTACACAGGATCTTCTTTGGAAGCAATGTCAAAACACTTGGCAGCAGAAATTTTTTACAAAGTTTGACTCAACAAGCAGGTGTTGGAGTTAGAAGTAAATCTTTGTAGGCTCTCCCAAGGAGAACTACAGAAAGGAGAGGCTTGGAGGTGTTATAGCCAGGGAGCATAATGTGATTAACGTCTCCTATCAAGTCTTCATGGGTGCGTCCACACTTGAAAATTAAGTCGACTTAAGCTTGCTTAAGTCGACTTAATTACCCCACGTCTACACTACAGTTTCCTTAAGTCGACTTAAGCAGCTGCTTAAGTCAACTTAAGGAAATTCAAAGTCGACTTTATAACATCTGGTATAAACTCAACTTTGAGGCTTAAGTTGACTATTTAAGTCGACTTAAGCCAGTGTAGACATGTGGTAGCCCTAAGTCGACTTAGTCAACTTAGGGCATGGGTCCCTTCTCGCTGGGACCACTCAGGTCCTGGCAAGAAGGGACCGAGGGGCTAGCTTCCTTCTCCCCAGGATCTGTGCTCCAGCTGCTGAGCAGCTGGAGCGTGGACCCTGGGGAGAAGGAAGCTCCACGCTCCCCACGCTCCCTCCTCGTTGGGACTCTGCGGTCCCGACGAGGAGGGAGAGCTGGAGACCTGCGCTCCAGCTGCCAGCTGCTGAGCAGCTGGAGCACGGGCTGGGACACGCGCTCCAGCTGCTCAGCAGTGGGCAGCTGGAGCGGGAATCCCAGCAGGAAGGGACTGCGGGGCTTCCTTCTCGCCGGAACCTGTCCTGGTGAGAAGAAAGCCCCTCGGTCCCTTCTCCCCGGGACCTGAGTGGTTCCGGTGAGAAAGAAGCCCCGCGGTCCCTTCTCCCCGGGACCCGCGCTCCAGCTGCCGCAGCTGGAGCATGGGTCTCGGGGAGAAGGGAGCCCC
>ML685785.1:15519299-15552916 GCA_007922175.1 Pelusios castaneus | reverse complement strand
CTTAGTAAAGTCGACTTTTTAAAGTCGACCTTAATTCCCCAGTGTAGACATAGCCCATGTGAGGAATAAAGAAATGGCTGTAAGAAATGGAAGGGCTACACGTGCTCCAAAGAAATCCAAGCATCCACCCCTGGCCTTATATAAAAACTGCAGAATGTTCCTCCTGGAGACAACACAAGAACTCTCAGTAGAATAGTCAAGTGTTAGAAATTGGTGTAAGACCAATGGATCTGATACCTTGGAAGGTATTTCTCATGAAAGAAAGTGATGAGAAATGCATATCCCAGAGCTCCAGTGTGCACCCAAATGAATAGAACAATAATTCCACCTAATATTCCAAATATTTCACAGCACAATCACTCTGGGGTGGAACCCCTCCCCATGGTGGCACAGCACTGATTGCCCCCAAAGGTCATATGCAGAGTCATTTGCAAGGACATCATCAGCAGTCACTCATGAATGAGTAAGATTGCCTTCCAGGGATCTCGGTAGTAGGTCTGCAGGTGGCTCCATAGCCCAATCTTTGATCCACACGTCTTGTCACAATAAGAATGGGTGTTTCCAGGAGAGATAGGTACAGTATTGCTGCATTGACTGTTCTGCTGTTTTTTCCATCTGTTCCTCTTCTCCTCTTGTACCTGTCGATGATCTGTTTAAAAGTGTTGAGATCCCTCCTGTATGAGGAACGGAAGATTTTGTGACGGTGCAGCATTAGTGGGCGGTGAGGGCCCCCCAGACACATTTCCTCTCTGCTAAGCTCTGTAGTAAACAAAGTAATCAAATAGTAGTTCTAGTGTTAAGTAGTTTGAAGTTTTTGATAGTAGCAATTAATGCCCATCAGCAGCAGTCTATGTGACCAGGAGTAGGGCTTGATCACTTCTCCCTGTGAGGAAAGGGGCTGTAACAATAGCTCACTCCCAGGCCCAAACTGGACTTCGCTGCAGGATCTTGGGAAAAGAGGCCTTGGACAACACACGCCCCTGCTGAAGCCTGCATCACCTGGGGTCCCCGACTGCAGAAGGGGTGTAAGCTGTTTATCTTGCATCTTTAATTCTGACTCCAGTAATCATACTGATATGGGTGATAGGTGATCCACTAAATAGTTTGTTAGTTAATAAATCTACTTTATTTTGTCATTTGTGTCTCGGTGTTTGTTGCTGCTGAATCCTTGAACTTTGTCCCCCTGGGGAGGGGAATATTACACCTCTGAAAGAGCCTGTCTCCATTTTGGACAGTCCTGAGCAAGAGTCTCTGAACTATTGATGTCAATGTTGCACCTTTTCATGTTTACCTTCAAGGGCTATGTCTACACTGGCAAGTTAGGTCAACTTAAGGAGGCTTAAGTCGACCTAACTTAATCCCTGTTCATACTAGGCTTTCATTAGGTCGATTTATGGGGCTTCCTTAAGTTGTCTTAATGAAAACTTAAGTCGACTTAATAAGAACCGCAGGGTATTCGAACTAACCCTCCTTAGGTTGACCCGACCCTTCCTTAGGTCGACCTAAGCCTAGTGTGGACGCATATGTCCACTTTCTTAGGTTGACCTAAGGGCAATTAGGTCGACTTACTAAGTCCCGGTTAAGGGAAACCACTTTGTTAAGTCAACTTAATAAGTTTGACTTTAAGTCGACTTAAAGTTGACCTTATTAAGTCGACTTAACAAAATGGACCTAACTTTTTGTAGGTTAGACATAGCCAAGGTGTTCTTGAAGTGCTTTCTTTGCCCTTCACAACTTCACTGACGTGCTTTCAGCTGTGAGAAAAGGATTCAGTTGGGGAGGTGGGAATCAGACATGCAAACAACCTGACCAATCCAGCGAAGTTGGTTTTGGATAATCATCACCTCAGTGCTGGTAGAATTTGTTTCAGCCAAGATGCTGATGTTTGTATGTCCATCCTCCCAACTAATTTAAAGGATCTTGTGAAGGCACGATTGGTGGTACTTTTCCAAGCTCCTGAGATATCTTTTATATGTAGTCCAGGTTTCCGAATCATACGGCAAAGTTGGAATAAGAATGGCACGGTAGATCAGGAGCTTCTTTTCAGTAAGGATGGTATGATTTGAGAAGACTTTCATACTCAGGCATCCAAATGCTGTACTTACACATTTCAAAGTGTTGTATTTAGAGGTTGATGTCTGCCTTTGATGAAAAATAGCTTCCAAGATAAGTGAGATGATCCACATTCTCCAGCATTTCTTTGACGTTTTTCTCACTATCGCAATTTGTCCTCTGTTGAAAGAGCTGCAGTTAGCCCTGAATTCAACATGGTACTTAAGCATATGTTTAACTTTTGGCATATGAGCAATCTAATTCACCTCCACACGTTATGGAGATATCTGCACACTAAGTTGCCCCAGGCTACAAATGCCTAGCTCAAACTGGTATATCAAATTATTTTGAAAAAGATGACAAAAGAGAGACAGAGCTTAGATTAATTTAAACAAAAAGGTCTACTGATACCATCTAAGGACTGTGTTGAGATCTTGACTGTTAAATCACAGGAATATGAAACTGGAAATTAAGGAACTAAAAATTAATGGACCAAAACTGATAGGTTGGAAATTAGGCCTAATTTTCATAAAAAGTAGTAAGGGATTTGTAGATTCTAAGGCCAGAAGGGACTATTGTGATCATCTAGTCTGACCTTCTATATAATAGAAGCCATAGAATGTCTCCAAAATAGTTCTGTAGAAGGGTAGAGGAGATTAACCACCTCAGTCCTTCTATAAACCCTGCCCCAGAAGGCTGGAATGAGTGCCCTAGATAATTAGGAATGAAGCAGACCCTAATTAGTCCAGAAGGAGCAGCTGGGACCTGGCCCAGTTGGGCATATAAAGGAAACAGGAAACCAGAAAGGTAGGTATGGCCTTAGGTGATTGTAGTCTGCCTAGGGTATCCAAGGGGAAAGTTGCATCCTTTGTGGGGTCCTGGACACTGGGGGAACAGGATTTGTGGACAAAAAGGGGCAAATGGCACACAACCCATTACGAGTTCCTAGTACATATCTTATCAGGGTTTGTGGTGGAGTCAATTGTCAGTGATGGGGACTACTCCCTAAATCTTGGTAAGTTGTTCCAGTGGTTAAGTACTCTCACTGTTAAAAATGTATGCCTTATTTCCAATGAATTCCAGTATCAACTGGATTATGTTATACCTTATATACAATATACAGTACAATATACACTGATATACAGTTGGACCTTCAATGTTTTAATCCTGTGAGATGTTCCAAGTAGACTGGACCAGAGAGGGGGAACTGACAACATCACCACCTCCATTGACTTTGGCTATGTCTGAACAATACCTGGGAGATGGGATTTAGGTTTCTGCTGTCACCTCCTCACTTGAGTATTATGTTTCCTCCCCCCCCCCATTATTTTATTTTCTCTTTTTTGCCTTCTATATAATGAGAGTTTATTTTAGTTGGCCAAGACTGTCTTTTTTAGAACACAGTTGTGAGCTCAAGATCAGTTAAACACAATGCCCTAAACAGTCTGATGCTAGCACAAGTTTGCCAGGTTTTAGAGTATGGCAGAAACAGCTGGGCCTCTGTTTCTCCAGCTGTAAGGTTGAAGTGAAAGTCAGCACTAGGGACAGAAAGTGCATTTTCTATCCATTCTTTTCTCTCTCATTTTGTGTGTTGCTTTTAGTCTTAAAAGGAAGCAGGATCAGATTTTAACAGCAGCAGCAACCAGGCCAACCCATTTCAACTAACAATTTTCTTTTTCCCCCCAAAATGGGCAGTTAATATCATCTTTAACATGATCTAAATAAAAGATTGTAAAACAAGGAGTTTTCCTTCTGTAAACTCTTTACAACTAAAGGAAATGGGAATAAGGGATATTGTTAAAATAAAAGCCTTACTTTATTTTGTACATTTCAAATGATTTAACTGCTTTTCTGTTTTTTCTCCCTGTTGCTTTACTAAAAGATTTAGAAGATTTTTAACTGTGGCTGTTGCCATGGTAAGCAAGCCGAGATCTCCATGCTCGAAACTGTGTTTAACTGTTATTACACAGTGATAGGTTCACATTTTGACTTTCTGGGCCCATTTATTCAATCAAAATTAACACAACAATGGGACTACACATGTTCTTAAGTACCTCGCTGGATCAGGGCACCTAACTTTAAATGGTTACTCAAGAGTCATTGGATATTAAATGAGAGATCCCCTCCGAATAAATGAGAATATTACTACTGTGGATAAATGTAGCATCTTTCATCCAAGGATCTCAAAATACTTTATATACAATCATGTTTTCCAGTGGCCCTGTGAGATAGATAAACATTGAATAAATATGGGAACTGAGGCTCAGGGAATAAGTTAGAATGTAAAAAAGCTGCTGTACATTGAAGACCATGGTCCATCATGCCCATAATCCTGTCTCCTGACAGTGGTTGTACCAGAGATTCAGGGGGAGTCCACGGAACTGGGCAATTATAGAGTGATCCATCCCTGTCTTCTACTCCTGACTTCTGGCAATCATTCCGCAGCAGGCCTGACAGAGGCCAGAGAGACATAACAATAGTTGCTGGGCATTCAACGAAAGTGGTTGTTTTTGTAGCATCTACAAATTCAGGCATGTTTGTGCTTTGAGGCCCATACAACCCATTCTTGCCAAAGAGAAAGGTTGCAGTGAGGGAACTGGATGGGGGATAGGATAGAGCTCTGCATTCAGGCCTTTGGAGGCAGGAACAGGGAATAGGGGACAAAACAGAAACTAGGATTGGTGGTGGGCTGAAAATATTGGGGTTGGAAAAGGGCACCCTCCCTAGTTAAGATGGAGCTACTAAAAAGTGCTCCTTTGGGATTACCCTAATAAGGTAGATGGGACATATTTATGGAATGAGTTTAGTGTGGGGTTTAGGATCACTTTTATGGGGAAAATGGATCATATAATGTCTAAAAATTTCAAGTCCTTAGTGGGAAGAGGTTGTATTGTAAAGGAAAAGATTATGCAGGCATTAAAAGAGAATAGGGTATCAAGGTCATTCATCCAATTACCTATACAGACTTTACAGAAGACCTAATTCTTTTATAAAAGATACCAGAAAGATGAAGGAGGCTTTGAAGGTGTAGGAATGGTTTCTGAGCCACTTTATTGATGTGTCATTATGAAGAGAGGAGTGGCTACTGGAGACCAACTTAAAAATCCATTCAGATGCTTCCGGAGCCATGGTTTTGGGGATATTTTACCAAAGCAAGTGATACACCTGGAAATGACCCTCCACCTGGGCACAAAAATGGATAATGTGGAACATAACATTTCTGCATCTCCTCCTCCCCTATCTTGGTTGAAGTAGTCATTTGGGGAATGGAGTTTTCTAATAAAAGGATATGTTATTAGTGCAATAAAATGGCAGTGGACCTCTAGATCACACAGTACTATGTAACTGGTAAGGGCATCTGTGCTACAGTGTTTAAACAATAACATTTATTTCTCTTCCAGGCACATGCCCAGGGCTGATAATGGAATAGCAGATGCACTGTCTCATTTTCAAATGGACAGATTTTGGGAACTGGCACCTGGCCCAGCAAGAAACCTGAATGGATGCAGCTAGCCCTGTGGAACCTTGGTATATGATAACTGTCCGTATATTGCAAAGATTGGTGGATCCACACACATTGCATAACTATGGGAGAAATTTTAATTATTTTGTGCCATATCAGGATCTGGAAGGCCAGTCATGTGTGCTGCCATACATGGTGTCATTAGCAATCACAGGACTGGTGTCCTCAGTTATCTCCAATCATCTATCAGCCCTTACATTTATAAAATAGGCTAAATGGTTACAGTTGATACTTTTAGGGATTTGATGTGGATCCTGGAGGTGGCCTTGTGCAGGACAATGTTTTTGGTAGCAATTTTTGGAGCTTTTAGGATGAGAGAATTTGTAGTTGGGTCTTGTAGGGATTCTTCTGGAAGAGCTTTGGAACTGTTGGATAGACACCATAGGGGCATAAGGTCATAATAACCTTGTGGAAGTCAAAGACACATCAAGGAGGCTGGAGTGAATCAATTATCCTATGGAAGGATGAGGAGACAATGGTCTGCCCTGCAGAGGCTTTGAGGGCATTCAGGGTGATAAAAAGGGGATGGGATGAGCCCCTCTTTAAGCACAGTGGCAGGAGTCACTTCACAGAATACCAGTTTGTTACAATGTTCAGACAGGGATTGACGAGGTTGGGGTTCCCAGCCCATGAATTCCCACTAATTTAGGATTGTGATAGCAACAAGATGGCATGGGACTAGGGCAATTTAGGTAATTGGGTGTTGATATTTGGAAGCATACAGAATGTATCTGAGACCCCATGTGGGCCATCAGTGTTAATTCTCCATTCTGTTTTTGTTCCAGATGCAGGAAGATGCGCCAGGCAGACATTGGTGTGGAGTTGCTGGAACAGTATTGCTTACTGGGTGTGTAGGCAGGCCTCCAGTTTGTTGGGAGGTTCACAGCTGGGTCTCAGTGATGAAGCAGTCCTAAGCTGGCCCAGGAGGAGCATGGTATTGGACTAGCTGATGCCCATTTTGTACACCACAGGGGCCCGTGAATGGTTACCAGGCGTAACTGGTTCCTCTGGGGAAAATGATTTGGGAACAGGTAAAAAAGCAGCCTTAATGCTCAGTGCTAAGAGGGACATGGGACAAAGCTTGGAACTTTTCGGAGGTAAAAATTATATGATTGGACATTCTGCAATGCAGAGCGTAGCAAGGAGCTATGAAGTCCCCTCTGGTTGATAAGGCTAGGACCTATGTGAATAGGGAGGTAGCCAGATTCATGGGGGTCATAAAGGCAGCTGGTAATTTCACAATCACATATGGCATATGGAGCACGAGAAATTTTCCAGGGAAGGTGAGATTCACTTGTCAGACTTGACATGTTTTTAACTAATATTAAAGGGGGCATTAAGAGATGTCTGGGAACCCAGCTGGGTGGTGTGGGGGATAGGCAGCCAAGCTAATTGAGACCGCCTCCTTGTGGCAGATGTCCAGTATAAATATTCTGTCAGAAAGGGATACAGTAATCAGATAAAGAGATGGGTAAAGGATTTAAAGGAGGTATTCATTAAAGGAGTGGGAAAGGGGGTGGAGGAATTCAGAGTTCCTATGATTGGCACAGCAGGAAGCCAGCCCTTCCTCCTTTGTAGCCTACCTTTATCATCATTTGTGGGGATGGGGTAAGGTTCCAGCTGTGGGTTGGCTGGGGATCAGCATGGGACAATGGGGGCAAGGCTGATGGAAGCCTTCAGAGATATATAGAAATGATCATGGGATTATCTGCTCTGTACACTTTTATCTGCTGGCTACTCCCAGACAGTTTATAATAAAATTGCAGCCGAATGAAACCATATCCAGTGTCTCCTGTCTTTCTGGCATAGCCAGACAATGCAATACTAACCTGATCTGATTGGATGTGAGCATCAACCACACTTTTCTCCCCTACCATTCCACAAAGGGAATTTATAAATCTAACATACCAAAGGAGTAAGCATTTAGTTTCCCTGGACAGAAAATACTTGATATTACATTACTGAGGCAGCTCAGTAATGTGGATTTCTCCCACAGATGAAAGATTATAGTGTAAAATACTAATAATGAAGATGTGCACATAAGCACCTAATGTTCTAGAACAGCCATTATGAAAGACGAGCACATCACTGCTTCATTCTGCAGTGATATTTTCCCTTGTTCTATTTATGGTAGCCATGCACTTAACTTGAATGCCAATTAATTTCATTTGAAAAGATCCCAAGGTGTTCTTTTTTTTCCTTTCTTCCTCAGTATATCTCACAGCCAGAGTTTCTCCATAAGTTTTTGGACAATGCAAAAAACTACCTTCCAAGGAAGTTACTTTTTAACTAAGGGCAAGAACACAGTTCCTTCCAAAGCAACTTTTTACAACAGAAGATGCTGTGTTATCTTCCTTTAGTAGAGGAGAATGAGGAAAAGAGGAATTGAAGGGAGGAAAAAGCTCCAACTGCAACATGACAAAATCAGGGATTGCATCAAAGTGACATGCATGCATCTGTGATCTGAAAAAAGTCTCAAATGGTTGTACTGCTGAGTACATCACTATCTGCCAGATATTCAGAGGAACTGAAGCTTGTATGACATTAGTCACCTCCACAGCAAACAATAAATCTTTCCATTACTTTCAGTGGTAATAGTTATTCAACCCGTTCTAAAAGCTCCCTCCCAGGCATTAAATGTTTATATTGCTCTGTGCCACATTCTTTATGCCAGCCTCCTCCCAAAATTATTAGAGGAGGAGGTGTAGTTGCTTTAATGGTACAGTCCATTTTGCACCTATCAATTTCAAAGCATGGCTGGATCACTCATTTTCTAAGCCTCCCCCTATTCCACCTACTGACACACTCAAACAAGATTTAATTTCTTCCAGAGGATATTAACTTCAAAATCCAACTACACTTTTACCCATCCTGCCTGTTATTTCAGCTCAGCTCCTTCCTTCTGTTGCAGTTCTAATTAGCTTGCTGGACAGGGTCAGAACTGTCCACCTCTGATTTCAATGGGATATGACACCACAGTGTATTAAGCCCCTGCACAAAATCTGATAGGTGTTTTAAATGACAGTGCCTCAAGGGCAGAGGAGAAGAAAAGATGGAAAAGGACACGTGTCTCCTTTTTATTTGTTTCCCCCATTTGATTAGCATTTCATCTGACTTTGCATTCATTAAGAATCTTCAACTTGCTCCAGTGTAGAATGTTTGGGATTTTTTGATTTTTTTTTAATAAATTGGGGTGTAGGAAGACAAGGGCTACCAGCACTTGTAAAACTGCTCAGGTTATTATTGGGAGCAGGGCTCCTGTTGCCAAGCAACTGCTGTTTGTGGAGCCAGCAGGAAGTTTGTGCACTTCTGAAGCATAGGCATGATCTGGATTCTCAAAGACAATGGAATTTTGTTGGATGGGGTTTTTTTTTACATGAATTCCTCCCCTCCCCCATTACTAAATGCAAATGTCATAATAACCCTCTGCCTTTTGCTGAACAATTATGAACAAGGTGCTAATGAAGCATTGAGAGTGCTGGTATTCAGCATTTGCAAATTATCCTGTGCTTAGGAGACTGTTTTGCTTTGTATTTTCTTCAAAAAAAATGCTGCCACTTGCTGCCGCTGCTCTAACCTGATGTAGGTTTTTGCTGCACGGAGTGCTGCTTAAAGTCTTCATTAGAATGTCTTTCTATAGTTCCTTTTGGGCCTGACCTTGTTTTCATTTTGCCAGAGGAAGGGCCACGGAAGTAGGTACTTGGTGCATGGGTATGCATATATCTGCCTGTGTGTGCATGAGTTATCCTCAGGATCCCTGTGGTGACCTATCCACTGACTTCAGAAAAAGCAAAATTTATTTCACCTCCCACTTCGGTGGAAACTAATGACATAGTGATAATAACGCCTTTACATTTATCTCCATTCCCAATTTGAAGTTCAGCTGTTTGGTATTTTCCCTCATGTCCTTAATCACCAGAATATTGTACCACCTTTGATGTGCTGAGTCTTCATAAGATTTTGTTAAGAAATTGTTAGCAAAAAAATGGAGAAATTACTTCAAATGGTCCAGGGAAGAACAGCTAAGAAAAATGGGAGGACAATAAAAAAAAAAAAAAAAAAGGGGTGGGGGGGGAGAATCCAAGAGGAATATATCACAAAAATTGTCTCAGAGGGAAATCAAATAAATTTAAAAAGTTTCCCAACTGAAAGGAGGAAAGCCTCATTCATTAGAATACTTGAAATTGAAATGGACAAAGGATTAGTAAATTAAAAAAAAAAAAATTTGGAGTAGAGATTTTCTATTGAACATCTCTGTTATACTATTAGTTTAATTTAGCTATTTAAGGACTAGCTTCTCTCCTTTTTAAGACGCTGCCTTTTCCCCCCATGGGATCTTTCTGTCTCCTCTCTTCTCAAGAAGTCTTATTGCTCTCTGTTTACAATGCAATGTTTCTCTGTCTCCACTCACTATTTATAATAAAAGACTTCAAGAAAATAGTTGGTTTGGTTTGTAAGGCTATTCCTAGATCGCAACACTCTTAAGTGTTCTGCTCACAGCAGTAACTTTGCTCCAAGCAACCCCTGCTGCTTTTATAGTCTCACTCACTTACCCAATTAGCACTTTGTTCATTACCCATATGCAGTGTCTTTTTTTCCCAGACCACAGCATTTTTAGCAACACTTTTAGTTTTCCTAACTCATTGTAATAATAAATACACTGTCAAAACCGGGGTTGCTATTGGGAATTCCAACCATATGCTTGTCACTGTTTAGAAATGGAGTTTTATTGTGTCATCATTTCTAATGCCAATTTATGCCCCTTCATTACTATTTAGCTCTTAAAATTCAGAAAGGAGTTAAAAATCAATAGCAGCTGAAATAGCAGGAGCAGATGTTCAGTAGAGACTGGATCAATGCATAGAAGTGAGCTTATGGGAAGCAGCAATAGAGGAGGGATCCAACAGGTGTGAACAGTAAGTCAATGCAGCTGTAGTTTTGCTAGCTTGCTGAAAGAGGGCGCTACAGTTACATGCAGTGTATAACTGCCAGCTGATGTTTTGGGCTTGCAGGAAAAGTGCAGAAGTAAGTGGAGAAATTGCAGAACTGGCTCTGCACAGAAAGTACTTTGCACTGCAGTTCTTTGACATTTCCAGTTGTTCCCACTAACTGTTTTAATAAACTTAAAAATGGAATGAGATGTTGGTTGGCTTTTTTTCATGGGAGAAGTATTGTCTGAACACAGATTAGCCAAACACCTTCAGATATAATCAGCACATACTTTATTGGCCAGGGGAAGAGGAGTGTGACAGACTGACCCTGGTCACCCCCATAATCTAACTGACCCTGTCCCAAAGCTGGTAAATTTTTGTGAGGAGGAGTCAAAACTTTTGTTAATTAAATTTGACCTTTTCACCAAAATGAAAATTTTCACAGAAAAATTTCATTATTGACTTGGGGGGAGGGGGGGGGGAAGGGCAGGGTGAAGTAGACTATTTACCAGAAATAATGAAGTTTCCAGTTTCAGTTTGTTGGAATTTTTCCTCCCACAGAAAACTAGGGAAAAACAAACAAAAAATTCCTGCAAAAAAGGATTGGTGTGTTTTCAATCAGCTGTCTTAGCCAGCCATTCTGAGGGAATGTTAGTGGCAGCATACTGTTCATTTGTGTGTAGAAAGCCTGTATAAATGCTAAGACTTATTATTTGCTTAGTATTCATGTCATGTTTCTAATTAATCATAAAACTTGGATGGTTTCTTTGTTTTGTAGACTACTATATTAGATAGTCCTTTTATTCAAGTTGGAGGGGGAAATGGCCTAGTATTACCTAAAATAGAAAGAAAAAAAGACAGCTTGGTATTTCTTTCTTCAGAAGAATACAGTAATGAGAGAATAAATGTAGATGCCATTCATTTGACATTTTCACTATGACTTGTGTATGTCAAATAATTGTTTCAAAGATATAAACCAGTGTCCAAATGCTACCTACTGTGACTGTAACAACTTTGCAGAAGTAGCTTCTGTGATAAATTACAGACAACAAATTCCAATATCACATGTTGGATATTTTATGCATAGCTCATGTTGTTTAGTATCACTTTTAATCAAAGAAAAGAGAGTACATAAATTGCAAAAGGTGACATAGAATGAAAGCTGGGAATTGAATGATTTAGGAGAGCAACAGATCTATACTTTCTGTGAACAACATAGAGAATGTATGACATGACAGTTGCTTAATAAGACTTCATTGATATTGAATCATATGGAAGGTTGTGTCTGTCATAATTTTACCAGTGCCAATGTTTTGGTAATCAGTGGACAGTTTCAGATAAATTTTAGAAAGCAAAGATGAAACAGCTGTTAAGTCTAACCTTTATCTTGGCTATGGAGCTCCCTGAAAGAGAAGATGGTCCTGAGTTTCATGCCATGAATCATTGTCAATGACTCTCTTCAAGCTGCCTTATAGTAGATGGAGTTGATAAACCCCAGAAGGTAATATCTTCGGGATTATCTCTGTCATTCTGATCAAGCACTCTTGCTGTCAAGATGGTCTTTATTACTATCATGCTAAGGCTCTAGAAAGGAAAAGAAAGAATCATCAAATCACTATGGGTGCATCTACACTTACAAATTAAGTCGATTTAAGGAGGTTTAGTCGACTTAAACTACTCCGCATCCACACTGGGCTTTCCTTAAGTCGACTTAAACATTTCCTTAAGTCAACTTAAGGAAAAGTTAAGTCGACCTAATAACACCTCGTTTTAGGTCAACTTAATGCTTAAGTCGAACTTATTAGGTTGACTGAAGCCAGTGTGGATGGGGATTAGCCCCTAAGTCCACCTTATTAGGTCTACTTAGAGTGTTAAGTTGACTTAATGAGGTTGAAAAGGGGCTATGTCTATACTAGAAAAGTTAAGTCGACTTTTGTTAGGTCGACTTAATAAGGTCGACTTTAAGTCAACTTAAAGTCGACCTTATTAAGTTGACTTAATAAAGTCCACTTAACTTTTGTAGTGTAGACATAGTCTATGATTCAGTGTCTAACAGAGATTTCAAAGTTTTCACTTTACCTCTCTACTTGCTGCTCTGGAGTGGTAGGTGGAGAAGAAGAAGCTACATCTGCTTCGCAGCATTTATGCAATCTGATTAACAAAGAGAGAGTGATGTTCACATCTGTGTATGCTGAAGGGTGGCAGTGATGCAATGTATAGTATGATAGCTACAGATACACTTTCAATATGATATTTCCATTTTTAACATCCTTGTCCTCACGACAGGGTATATCTGAGGAAGAACCACAACATGTGGATAGTAGCCCACCCAAGCTTTCTTGGTCTTCACAACTGGGCTAATGGAACTTGAGGACAAGGAAATTAAGAGAAGGACAGAGACCAGAGAGAATGAATTCATTTCAGCTCCAGTTCAGGAAATCAACTGAAGAGGTGATTGTGGTCAGAGTGAAAAAGGAGGAGAACAGGGCTGGGCAGTTCAGGGGCTCAGACAAGTTGGGAGAAAGGGGAAAATATCTGACTGGGCTGAGAGGTGTTGGGATACCCTCGGAGGCATTTTCCACTCAGCTTATCCAGAACACTTCGTTGAGTTCTTGGAGAACGTTTCACCCAGTTCTCTGGGATCCATAAAACTCAGTCAGTTCAATTCCAGATTTCATCGCTCATGCTCCTTTATTAGGCATGCACTAAAAATACACTCACTGAGTCGATCAAACTCAATTGTGGGGGTGGGCATAGGGTACACATCCAAAGTTATGCAGCAACCTTTTCCCTTCATATACATTTACACATCTCACTGTATGTGCTATACATTACATCACATATTTTGGTTTGGCTTGAAGACTTAGCAGGTAGAATCCCTGTCAGCATTCTCTGTCCATGCATTATCTGTGCTCAACCTCCTCTGTCCATTCTTAATTTATTTTGACCATCATTAGTAAATAGTTCCCTTTATCCCTCTTATAGTTATCCCTCTTATTTTAGCTGACCCAAACATTCTGTCTTTTTCATCTACTGACCTATTTACTTCAGCCTAATGATTGGTTTATTTCTCTAATTCTATCCTCTGAGAAATAAGGCCTCCCTTTATGTGTTAACTACTCATGTCAGGCCAGGCATCAGCTACAAGAAGAAGAAGAATGTTATTGACAGCTAATTCAACATTGCTTGCAAACATATAAATATGTGTGATCTGAGTGACTTGAAATGGCTTGAGCAAATTCAGAAATGTTTTCAGAAACCTACGATGGTCACAAAACAATAGTTCCAGTGTATCTTCATGAGCACTTAAGGACATGAACATAGCTCCCCTACAGGAAATCCTGTTCCCTTTCCCATGGGACAGAGGAATCAATGGATTCCACTGCATAGTGTCTGGTGGAGGCAGCTGTGGGTACTTCACCAAGGTGCATTCCACAGAACTATGCTCTATGAGGGCTCTGTTCTTGCCATGGTGGGAACATCGGGTGTTTGAATGGGGTTGGTGAGAATGAAGCCACTGAATCCATTACCACCGTCACATTGCTAGACCCCATCAGGAGTGCAGCCGGGGGCTACTGCAGTGGCAATTGAGGTGTGTGACAGGGGATTTTTGGACCTTCACTCCAAACTACAACAGAACCTGCTGTGCCAAGCCCATTTACACAGATTTGATGCAGGGATTATGGGTTGGGCCTTTATATGAGTGTTTGGGATACTGTGGATTGTTAATCTACCTAGCATCAATCTAGTTCTCTATGTTGATTTTATCTGTTTATTTATTCTCATATGCTTTTGTGATATGATTGCTTCATTCATCCTTCTCAGGATATTGGTCAGGTTTGCTTCTACTGTAAATACTCCTTCCTCCATCTGCCTCATCTGCTGTATCATTTTGGGGGTTGACCTACAGGAAGGGCAGGTAGAAGTAGCATCCTTGCCAACCTTTGGGGTTTTTACCTGGGGAGGTATCAACTGCTCAGGTCTCTATTGCTGGAAACCATCTGCTCTCCCTCTCTAACCAGCTTAGTGCTGTCCACTTTTGGGGTTGCGCTAGGTGTCTGAGAGCACCTTCCTTGAGGAAGGGCTAATGGAAAATTTGTGGCATTACAACCAATTTCTTGATGGACTTTCCTTTGCTATGGGACCTATACCTTAATTACATCTGATGTAATTACTGATGGAACCCAACTCTTGGTCTTGCAGTTATGTGTTCCTATACATACAGTCAATGCATTATATTGGCCAAAGAGCAAGCTAGATTTGACTAGTAGGGAATATTTTTTTTCTTCTATGAGTTCAGAGTATGATTTTCAGTTAATTTTTCTTTCTTCGTAATAACTTCACTGAAGAAATCAGGGGAAAAATATAACTTAGTTAATTGAACTTCATAACCCAATGGAGCAGATTTAAAAAAAAATCTCCAGGCTGTTCTTAAATTAAAAACAAAAGCCAAATTTTGATTTCATTTCTCCATAGAGTTGAGAGATGGAAAAGTGCTAAGAAGAACTGAGCTGTGTAGTGTAAGTCCTAACAGAAAACATGAAAGATATAAAGCTGAAAAAGAAAAGACCAAATATTCAAGTGGTTTGTGTTCAGGCTTCTTTCTCTAGTGAGTTTGTTGTGTATAGAGATATGTCACTCTATCTATACCATGGATATCTTACAGCCTCGAGCACAGTGGAAGAAAATTGCAGTTTAAGATAATACATATGAACATTTCACTAAGGATCCACTAAATCCAACATTGGTCTCTCCACTGTGTATACTGTGGTACAGACTGAATGGAAAAGCAGGACTGAGTTTGATGGGGAACATGTTAAAAAGTGTTTTATTTATGTAAATGTGACCAAAGTCTAGGCACCAGGTGCATAATTTTACAAACTGAATTAAAAAGAAACTTGCTATTATTACATTGCTACTTTAAATGGAAGATGTTTTTCTTTTCTAGGTTGGTGAAAAAATATGACACAAAAGAAGTTTGCAAGTTAAGGCAATGGATTTCCATTGGTTCCAAGTAATAAAGTAGTTTTCATATTAAGAAAAATTGTGAAGCCTCTCTTATTATGGTACATGTTTTCTTTTGAGAAATGCATTTAATTTTGCATTATCTTTCCATTCTACTACATAATTAACAATGGCTGTTTGTAAAAGATTATACATCTGTAAACACATGTACACGTTTAATGCTTCTAAAACACCTTTCTTCTCACCCAACACTGTATAAACATTAAATATTGTAACCTTATGATACTTCTGTGATGTAGATATTCTCCCAATGTTACAGATTAGTAAACTGAAGCTCAGAAATGACTTGCCCAATTTTCTTCCTCTATGATATATGGTAGTAGTCTATTAATTTTCTAACATCACCCTAATCACCTGATACGAGGTCAGCACAATTTCTCAGCTCTGAACTACAGAAGCAGTAAAAACATGAAAGAAAAAGTATAAACAGTTCATATCTGTAAAAAAACCAACTCTATGGTTTGCACTCAGATTTTCAAATGAACAAAGTCACATGAGCAAAGGCTTTAACTTTTACCAAATCAGTATACCCATTGCCCAATATAAATGTTGTGACCATCAGGGTCCAGACACCCCAAAGGGGTAACAAGAAATCTTAACCCTAAAGAATATTCAATTGAATCAACTGATTGTATACAATGTTATTGTGTATAAAAATATGTTGAATAAAGCCTTTTGTGAAAATCTGTAATATTCTGGATTTCATGACACATGGAAAACAACAGAACACCACTGGTCATCACCTACAATGTCCAAGTCAAACGTCTGCAGCACATTATCAAGGATCTACAGTCTATCCTGCAAGATGATCTCTCACTCTCTCAAGCCTTGGGAGGTAAGGTAAGCCTCTCCTCACTGAGGGTGTGTCTACACTTACAAATTAAGTCAATTTAAGGACGCTTAAGTCTACTTAATTTACTCCGCGTCTACACTGGGCTTTCCTTATTTCGACTTAAGCTGCTCCTTAAGTCGAATTAAGGAAAGAGTTAGCTTGAATTAATAACACCTCATTTTAATTTGAACTAGAACTTAAGTCGACTTTATTAAGTTGACTTAAGTCAGTGGAGATGTGGAGTAGTGCCTAGGTGGACCTTTTTAAGTTGACTTAAAAAGTTAAGTCAACTTAATAAGGGCGAAAAGGAGCCACGTCTACACTTGAAAAGTTAAGTCCACTTCTGTTAAGTCGACTTAATAAGGTCCACTTTAAGTCAACCTAAAGTCGACTTTATTAAGTTGACTTTATAAAGTCGACTTAACTTTTCAAGTGTAGACGTAGCCTAACAGACTGCCCACCCTTCCTTAAGCACATACTCACCAGCCACTACACACCATACAACAGAAACAGTAAACACTAATCCCTGCAACAAACCCCATTGCCAACTCTGCCCACATATCTACTCAAATGACATAATCATAGGACCTAACCAAACCAGCTACTCCATCAGGGGCTCATTCACCTGCTCATCCACCAATCTGATATATGCCATTATATGCCAACAATGCCCCTCCTCCTTACACATTGGCCAAACTGTACTGTCTCTGTGCAAAAGAATAAATGGACACAAATCAGATATCTGGAATGGCCAAACTCAAAAACTAACAGGGAAAAACTTCAACCTCCCTGCACATTCTGTGGAAGACATGACAGTTACGGTGCTTCAACAGAAACACTTCAAATGAAGAATCCAAAGTGCAACTGCAGAGTTAGAATTCAGATGTAAATTTGACACCATTATGTTAAGTCTGACTAGAGATTTGGCCTGACTCTCTCATTACAAAAGGTGGTTTTCCCCTCTTTAAACCTTCCCATCTTATTCTCTGTTGTCCCACACTGTTTGAATGAAAACAACATGCTTGGTTTTCTGAAAAAATCTGAACTGACCTTGTGACTTACCCTTCTCTGCATTCATATATTGCCTTCCGTACGTTAGTTTCCATTTCATGTGTCTAACAAACACAGATTTTACCCACAGAAGCTCATGCAATAAATAAATTTGTTAGTCTTTAAAAGTGCCACAGGAATCCTTGTTTGTTTTGCTAAACTAGACTAACATGGCTACCCCTTTGAACTTAAAAACATTAGGTTTTGAAGTGAAGGTAATCCCAATATGGAATTTCAGCCTCTCAGCAGGAAGATGTCCATGAAATGCTATATCCCCTCTTTAAGAAGAAGCTCGTTGAGAACTGTTCAAAAGTACTGGGTATCTGGTATTAGAAAAAGGAAATTACCTAATAGAGAAATGCAAATCTTGAAGTTGCTGCTTTACGTTTAATTTCTGTATAACTTGTACCTATTAGCTTCAAAAGCTGAAATAATAAGGAAAAGCAATTATTTTTCTATTGTTTACCCCAAGCAGGTCTCTGTGGTGCATATACTGTATAATGTGTGTACCAAAATGAACTGAATACTGGAGCCTGTGTTTAATCCTTCAGCAGTGCGGAACCACTGGGTAAAAGTTTGAATGTCTGAGAGTTAAGAACTCGGAAAAGTTGGATCTCAGGAAACTTGAAATTGAAAGGATTGTTGAGATCATCCTGTAAGGAATAAGTGAGGTTGAGACCTTTATGTCTTTGGACTGGCTATTGGTGTCAGGGTTTGGAGCCATAGAAACAGAACATTAAGGGATCCAAAGTTACAAGGCAGTGAGTATTAGAACTCCTTATTGTTCTGGGTGATCCCCAAACCATCAAACCTGTAAGTTTTGTAAATTTGTCAAGAAAAAAATTCAACCCTGTACAGAGGTCTAGGACTTGTTCTAGGCACCATTGAAAACTGTCATTAACCTCTAAAATAGGGTTAAGAAGTGCACAACCCTTTGGCTGACCTGCCTAACAGTATGTGCTAGTCCAGAAGAGAACAGCAAATTTTCTTGCAATGGGAAACAAAAACAGTCACTGGATTTGTTGTTGTTGAATAAAGACTGAGTGAAATTTGAGAAAGGAATTCAAGAGTTGGCTTGTAGTTGCTCTTCATTTGTGGTGTGAAAGACATTTTAATTTGGGGATGAATGACTTGATTCTGCTTTTACACTAGTGTAAATCCAGTATACCTCCATTACGGCCAATGACAGCAGGTCCAATGAGCCTTGAACTCATGTAGCATAACATCAGTCAGGTATAAAAGAGAAGGGGACAAAGATGAATAGCTATGTAGATGAGTCCATCAAAAATTTTGAAATGGAAAATATGGCATGTTAGCTATATATACATATACAGAGAAGGATGGGTCACAAGATCAATTCAAACAGATCCAGAGGGTAGCCTGCTAGCCTATCTTATCAAAGTAAACAAACTGTTTTGATTCAAACCGTGTGGAAGAGAGAAGCAAAAACTGATCAGTTTATTTAACTGAGCAGTTTCACGTTGTAATCTGTTTTTGAAGTTCTTTTGCTATAGTATTGTAACCAGCATGCTTTTTACAGAAAGTCCAGGTAAATTGAAATGTTCCCCTACTGGTTTTTGAATGTTACCATTCTTGATGTCTAATGTGTGTCCATTTATTCTTTTGCACATAGACAGTCTGGTCCGTCCAATATATATTGTAGAGGGGCATTATTGGCACATCATAGCATATATCACATTCAGGGGTTAAAGTAAGGGGGAACGCGCTGGAACACCGTTCCGGGGCCCCCAAATTTGAGGGGCCAGAGTTCCGGGGCCCCTAACAATAGAAAATTCCGGCAGAACGCATGTTCTGCCCTGCCCTGGCTGCTGGCAGGTCCTACGCCCCACCATTGTTAATCACAATGCTTATTCTGTTATGCAGTGTTTGCTAGCTTGTGACAATAATTGCTATAGACTGAAACGTCATATAAAATTATAAATATTTTTATGGAGCGATAACTGATGCATATGGTACTGAGAAGTGGTTGCAAATGCCTATCTGGGCTGGGGCCCACACATGCATGAAGGGGGCCCAGACAATATGGGAAGGGGGCCCAGAGATTAGGAGGGTTCCGGGGCCCGTCAAATTATACTTTAACTACTGATCACATTGGTAGATGAACAGGTGAATTATACCCTGATGTAGTAGCTGATTTGGTTAGGTCCTATGATGGTGCCACTTGAATAGATATGTGGGAAGACTTGGCAACAGGGTTTGTTACAGGGATAAGTACCTGGCTTAGTGTTCCTGTTGTATGGTGTATAGCTGCTGGTGAGTATTAAAAAAGATGATTTCCTCTCTATTACCCTTCTCAGCTCTTGCTTCCCTCTTCCACAATGTTTGAATCAAAACAACTTGTTTACTTTACTGAGATAGCCTAGCAGACTATCCCTCTGAATCTGTTTGAATTGACCTTGTGACCCACCCTTCTCGGTATGTATAAATACAGCTAACATGCCACATTTTCTATTTCATGCATCTGATGAAGAGGGATATTGCCCATGAAAACAAATTTGATATTTTTTTTAGTCTTTAAAAGTGCCACAGTACTCTTTTTTTTGGTTTTGTTTTGCTGAAATAAACTAACACAGCTACCCCTCTGGAACTTAAAAATTTTGGTTACTTTTCATTTTTTTTAATATAATAATTTTACCAGACCTATCACATAATTACTTAAATATATTGGATGTGCTAGCTATCTAAGGAAAAGGCTATCACAGGGCAGGTAAATTTTCTTTTATGAAAAGGAAGGCAAACAAAATTTTGACTAAGTCAAAGTTGATAAAATATTAACCTCAATTATACTTGTTGTGGGAGTAATTTTACTTGAATCCCTCATAAGAGATTCAATCTCTATTTATATTAGATGATCAATCAAGTAATATCACTGAGTGACAGATGGGAATAAGGTCAAAACTGCAATATGCTTAGCTTTGGACTCATTGAATAGCTGTTTTATAGCCCTCAACTAAGACCACAGATCTCAATCATCCAATGATGGGCTGTCTTGATACAGCCATGTGGAAATCCAAGAACATGGTGTCCCAATGGACCAGTGTGTAGATTCCATAGTGCTAGTTAACTCTATCAAATCATGTATACTATGAGGAAATTGGGGCCATTTTTACTATGTTATTATTTTTACATTGGATCAGATATTTAAGTATTCAGCACCCACAGCTGAGGTTAAATTTTCCTAATCTCTCATTATACTGTGGTTATTTGATAATTTGGCCACATATTTTCATGGGAGATGAGCTGGGATATCCCATGAGATATGATGAGATCTAAGCTATTTTGAAAACCCTGTTGCAGGTGCTGAGGCCTACTTCAAATGCTAGCTATTGCGTTCATTGCACGTCTCTCATGTTATATTATTTAAAATATCTCATGATGAAATCTCATGTGGCAGCCCAATTCCAAAGGAAAACTATCTCAATTACTGTAACTATGAAACTTAATGACAAATGAAAAAGAGCACACTCATCACCCAAGTATTCAGTCTTTTTAGTGAGAAAATGTTTTTCTCAGTTGGCCCAAAATAACAGGCAAGGAACTCAACAGTGAAGTGGGAATTTGAGAAGGAAAAATAATTGTTGTAACCAATTTTTAAACAAGTAAATGATTGGTGTTTGTTGGGTTTGAATTTTGAATTTGGGATGGAGGGCTAACAGCTTCTTACTTTCTCCAAATGATTTGCCCATCTATTTAGGTACTGTAAATGAGCAATAGTTAAATATGGTGCACTCTTTATTAGTACACTTGTGTAACCAAACATCAGCTTAAGGCACCTGGGGTATGTCTACACTGGAGGCTCTGTTAAGTTGACTTAACAAGGTCGACTTTAAGTCGATTTAAAGTCGACCTTGTTAAATCAACTTAGGGTACGTCTACACTTGTAAATTAAGTCGACTTAAGCTTGCTTAAGTCAACTTAATTTATTCTGCGTCTACACTACATTTTCCTTAAGTCGACTTAAGCAGCTTGCTTAAGTCGACTTAAGGAAAATTAAGTTGACTTTATTAAACCTCCTTTAGAAAGTCGACTTAAGCCAGTGTAGACCTGGAGTAGCCCTAAGTTGACTTAGAATTGACTTAGGGCTCTCCAGGACTCCCCCACTGCCCTCCCTGCTGGGGGGGGGGCACAGGGGGAGCCTGGCATGCTTCCCCACAGGGCAGGGCAGAGCCCTGCCCACCCTGCCCCTATGCCCTGCCAGGATCCCTGTTCCCTCTTTGCCCCATTGTACCCAGGTACAATGGGGCAAAGGCTGAGCTCCCTGGCAATTGGCAAGGAGTGCCCCCTTGCCACCGTGGACTCTCCCAGGTCCCCCAACCCCTAGAAGTTGACCTAGGCATCCAGTGTGGACGCTCTAGGTTGACTTTGTAAGTTCTTCCCTAAGTTAATTTTATAGTGTGGACATGCTAAGGCGACTTAACAAAGTCGACTTAAACTCGACTTTGTTAAGTCGACTTAGCTAAAGTTGACCTAAATTACCAAGTCTAGACATAGCCTTAGAGTCCACTCTTGATTGCCTGCGTCCACACTGGCAGGTGCTAGGTCAACAGAGGAGTGGTGCATTGTGGGTAGCTGTCCCACATTGCACTGGGGCGTGGAGGACAATTAGGTTGACTTAAGGGCACTCCCCATATACACTGGCTTAAGTCAACTTAATGAGGTCGACTTAAGCGTTAAGTCGATCGTAAAAGGTGGTGTTATTAAGTCAACTTAAGGAAGTACTAAAGTCTACTTCATAAAAGCCCAATGTAGACTCAGCAGTCTGTAGGTCACCTTAACCTTCCTTATGTCGACCTACGGCTCCCGTGTAGATGTACCCCTGGATATTGAACTGAGGATGGTGCCTAATGTGGGATCAGGGTAAAATCTTGGCTCCAATGGCCTTATTGGAAAAACTCTCACTGTGTTCAACAGGGCCAAGATTCACCTGTAAGCACTGGTGTTCATTTTGCATTTGGGTATTACATATCTGAATGGATACACCCAAGATTGATGCTTGGATTTAGAGAGTCTGATTCTCATTTACCCTAGAGCCCTGATAAAAAGCCTACTGAAGTAAATGGAAAGACTCTCATTGACTTTAATTGGCTTTGGATCAGGCCCCATATTCCTGGTAGTATAAAAAGGCTTTAAAGTGGATGCAAATGTAATTTACTCTAACCTTACTTACACTGCCAGAGCTGGTGATTCAATTCCAGCTTGAGGAGACATACTCGCACTAGATCTGAGTGGACTGAAAACTAAAGTGTAGCTGTACCAGCATAAGCAGTGAAAGAGTCAATTACAATCCCATCTGTTACCCTGGTTATATACTCAGGGGACCTAGCTGCTTCCACCTCCATCGCTATTTTTCTGTTTCTTAGAATGCTAATTAAATCAGTGTAAATATGGGCATTTTGTTTATTCACTGTGGGCATAACATCTTCCAGCTCCAATGTAGTGTGAGTAAGACCCTTAGTGTGAATAAGAATCAGCCCAGAGATTCATAGTTATAGAACCATAGTTCTCCCAGACACTTCATCAAATGTAATCAGTTTATAACAAAGCTCAGAAGCTTCATTAAAGGTTTCTCTATGCTTAGAAAGCGCCTTAAAAAACTATTCCAGAATAAGAATGTCCAGTTGGAGTGTCATATGGAAATACTTATTCCAGAATAGCTATTCTGATAAATATCCAAGTGTAAATAAGCCTGGAAAGAGAAAAAGTTATTACATTTACTCAAATATGTCATCATGGTTTAGTGTCACCAGAATTTTAATCCTCATCTATACCACTAAATTGTTGTGCATGGCTTTGGGTGAATAGCTTCTCCTTGTTATGTCACAACTTCTTGTTCTGAAAAATGCTGCTAATAATACTTACTGAGCTGTTGTGAAAAATAATGTTTTTTCAGCCTTTGAAAATTTAATGTACTATATAACTGCCAAGAACTATTATTCTTGTGCTGGAACAATAGCATCAGCCAATGAATGGCCCGGTCTATAATTAAAAATATCAAGAGATAAAGGCTCCCAGAAGCTTCAAAAGGAGCAGCCACTAAAGCATATGCTATATAGAAAGAGTTTTTGGCAGCATATTTGGAGAATTTACCAGAGGATCTGCATCTTTTCCAGTTGTAAATGGCTTCACATAGGCTATTCATTAAGATTTCCCTTTGAACAAACACAGAGAATCTTTTGAAAACTCTTGTATAAAGTGAAGCTCAGGGATTTTCTTCACAAAGAGCACACAAAAGCTTTCCTTTCAAAGCCATTCACACTTTGTTTCTACATGTGCCCATTTGGGAATTTCCCCCCACCTTGTGGCTATCATATGCCCTTGTAACTGTTTCATTGTCATATTATTTTCTACCCACTTTTAAACCTGCTAAATCCAATAGTGAAATACCTATTGACAGCGTTAAAGAAGGGGTGATGCAATTTGCAGATATTAGTAACATATATTTATGGGGAAAACGAAGTCCTTGAAGAGGTCATTCCTATATGGGTGTGTCTATACTTGTAAATTAAGTTGACTTAAGCAGGCTTAAATCGACTCAATTTACTCTGTGTCTAAACTTGAGTTTCCTTAATTCGACTTGAGCAGTTCCTTAAGTCGAATTAAGGAAAAGTTAGTTTGAATTAGTAAAACCTCGTTTTACTTCAAACTAGCCCTTAATTCAAACTAGTTAGTTAGAATTAAGTCAATGTGGCCATGTTAGTTCGAACTAACTGCTTCATTCAAACTAACCTGCACATTGAGCTTAATGCAACTGACTAATTCAAACTAAGCAAGTGCCATGCATGGCACTTGCTTAGTTCGAACTAGCATTCTAGTGGGGCCACTAAGTTAATTAAGTTAATTCGAATTAAGTTAATTCAAACTAATTCGAACTAATTTTGGTAAGTGTAGACATAGCCTATATGTGTTAGTATCTATCCCTTTTCATACCCGGCAGAAAGTTTTGTTCTCTTCACATGGTGTGGGTTATTACTAACTAGAATTTAAGTATAAAGCACACAGAGAAGAAGGTCAAAATACTTGAATGAAATAGTGAATCTCTTCCCTTTCCTGGATGATACCTGAAGTGTTCAACTGTTTGTCATACACCCTGTATTAACAATTAGCCAAGAATCTCCCCTATCTAAAATTTAAAGGTTTGTGTCCTGGGAATTGGAGATTATAGATTGTGAGTCTATGGCGACCATGAAGTTAACTAGTTTAGACAACATAACATTTCAAGTACATAAAAGTCACTGTTGAAAATTTCAGCAGCATACCTTTTACCTTTAAATTTTTCCTAAGAAATTATGAAGTAAATATGCAATACCTTGATAAATTACCATGAGCCATAAGCCTAAATAATAATAGCCAATATAACATATTGTAGAGGTGTTGAATAGTTAATTCTGACATAACATATACATGGCATGTGAAAAATGCCAAACCAGGAGTCTCCCCAGAGGTTCCTTATGGTGTTGTTCAGCTATTAAAAAACTTCTTCCTTCATCTCCTGATCATGAGCTTCAGATTACAGAATTCTCCTTTTACTCCCTTCTTTAACGCATAACATCTTTTGTATGCCATTTTCCAGCTACCATGACATATTTACTTTCTGATAGTACTACTTTCCATGCAAACTGCTGACCACTACGTTACCTTAAATTTCTGAGCTGCTTTAAAATGTAGCTGTGACATGCTGCATCCCCATGTACACCCTTGTAATGTGATCAGTGTAGCTTTCCTGTTCACCCTTACAATGTAACTGTGTTTAGTCTAATGTAAAGTATTTCATGTAGGGTGTTTTTGGAATGCTCATGGCATGCTCTATATTATTGTTATGGTAGCATAGTCGTTTCCTGCAACATCATATATGTATAAAGATATGAAACTCTGTTGTGTCAGGACCAGTGTTCCCTCTAAGCTGCGTGAGTGCGCGGCCGCACAGCGGCCGTCGCACCTGCCGCACAGCAGTGAGGGACGTCCGCGCAGCCCGGCAGCCCCCGCTGCTCCCTCCAACCCCCGGGGCTGCGTCTTTGCCGCGGCAGACCCGGCCTGCGCCCGGCCTCTGGGCTGGCTCTCCCCGCCCCCAGGGCGGGACAGGCAGGCTCAGGCTAGGGTCAGGAGTGCGGGCCTGCCTGCCTGCCTGCCTGCCCCACACGGCCGGGGCAGCGGGGTGGCTGCGGCCGCAGCGGGCTCCTGGGCTCCCACCTGCCAACCGCCTTGACTTCCCGGCCCGGGGCCGGGGCTGGGCTAATCCACGGCCTCGGCCTCCCAGCACGGGGCCGGGATCAGCCTCCGGGGCTGGGGTCTGGTCCGCCCCACCGGCGGCTTCCCAGGGCCGCGGTAGGGTCCTCCCCTGCCAGCGGCCTTGGCTTCTTTCTTTCTTTCTTTCTTTCTTTCTTTCTTTCTTTCTTTCTTTCTTTCTTCTCTCCCTTTCTCTTCCTTCCTTCTTTCTCTCCTTTGCTTTCCTTTTTCTTTCCTTCTTTCTCTTCTTTGCCTTCCTTCTTTTTTCTTTCTTCCTCTCTTTCTCTTCCTTTCTCTTTTTTCCTTCTTTGTCTTCCTTTTTCTTTCCTTCTTTTTTCTTTCTTTCTCTTCTTTCCTTCTCTCTTCCTTTTTCTCTCTCTTCCTTCCTTCTCTCTTTTTCTCTCTTCCTTCCTTCCTTCTTTTTTCCTTCCTTTTTTAAAAAAAACTTTTAAAATATTAATTTTAAATAAAAACCTTTCTAAAAATTAAATTTCAATTCAAAATTCATTCAAATTCAATTAAACACAATTAATTAATTCTATTTACAATTACTTTAAATTCAATTAATGCCTATAATTTCTGTCGTGTGAGTTTACACAAAAATTTTATTCAGAAAAAGTTTTGCACACGGCTTGAAAATTTTGCACACAAGCCGCCAAACCTTAGAGGGAACATTGGTCAGGACCCCAACTGAAACGGAGTTATATTTCCACACCCTGCAGAGACATGCATACATGAACAATGCAACTTAAGCACTTTGGCTCATGAAGGAAAGATCATACCCATTGCGAGACATGGCCAATCATCTGACCGTTGGAGGGGGTGGGAGTCGAGGAAATGTGCTAAAAGAAAGAGGCTCCATAGTCTGAGGCTTTCCCCTGGATTCCATCTTCCAAGCAGCATCAAGGACTGACACCTATCCACAGGGCAGAGTCTGACTAAAAACTATCGGTAACCAAGCCTGTGGGTAAACTGAATCATAGAAACTGGAAGGGATCAGGAGAGGTCATTGAGTCCAGTCCCCTGCACTTATGGCAGGACCATCTTAAACCATTTCTGACAGGTGTTTGTCTAACCTGCTCTTAAAAACTTCCAGCGATGGAGTCTCTACAACCTGCCTAGGCAACTTATTCCAGTGGTTAATCACTCTGACAGTTAGAAATTTTTTCCTAATGTCCAACCTAAACCTCCCTAAATAAATGAACATAGACTGTAACAGTGAACTTAGCTTAGAATGTAACTTTTTCTTTTATTTGATTGGGGGTAGCTCTGACTGAATGATTAATTGATTGCATGTTACTTTGACTTATATTAACTTAAAATCTTATTGTAGTCAATAAACTTCTGTTTGTTTTATCTAAACTTAAAGCAGTGAAATGTTGAATGAGAGTGTGTAAAGCCTCAATGAGAACAAATCTGGTGCATATCAATTTCTTTGTTAAATTGACAGACAAGTGTAAATGAGCTTGCAAGGCCCTGCGGGTGTGCACTGAACTTTGCAGGATAGTAGTTCCCAGGGTTGCATCTGGGACTGGTGTGTCTGGGGTGTTTGATGGTGGCCATCCCATGAGCAGCCAGTAAGAGCACTCTTCCACTGGTTTAGGTACCGATTACAGGCAGGTGGCTGAGCCAGTATGGGAGTTCACAGAGTAAGGTGAGGTAATTTGGGGCCCTGGAGTAGAGAACTGAGATGGCACAGCCACACACCAGTTTAGATTGCAGTAGAAGAATGTCACAATAGCCTCAGATACCACATAATGCAATAATCCAATTGTAATGTACCAAAAGTATAGATTAGGTTAGTAAGATTGGTATCCAAAGGGAACAGCGATAGAATACTACCCATAAACAGATAAAAAAAAATCTTGGTCATAGCTGCTGAATGATCCACATTTGAGGCTCCAACAGTATTCATAGATTACAAACACAAGTCACCAATAGTGGACAAAGAGAGACAAGGTTGATGAGCTAATATCTTTTATTGGACCAACTTCAACTGATGAGGGAAAAATGCTTTCAAGCCACATTGAGCTCTTCTTGAGGTGTGGGGAAGGTATGTCTATTGCCAGTGCTGCAGGGATCAATGCAGCGGAATTGATTGAGTGGGCTGTGCTGACCCAATCATTTGATCCCAGAAGTGGTCTTTGGTCTACTGCATTAATCCTCCCACCCTTTCTCACCCCTGTTGCGCTGACTGGAAGATGTGTCCAGCGACACAGTGTAGGGAAGATGCCATGGTATGGCAGTGTAAGTAAGTTCTTGAGTATACAGTATGTAAGTTGTGTATCTCCTGTCGACTGCCAGTGGCAGTGTAGACCAAGCCTCTGACCTTATATTTAGCTCTGACACACTAACAGATAGTTTACCATAAATAGTTAACACATATTCCAAGGAACCATTCAACATGAAGTGGCCTGGAAGTCATAGAACAAAAAAGCAGTAAATGGGTTACAGATTGCTGTAAAAACCCATAGATCCAGGGTCTTTATTAAGACCATGATTTTTAGTGTCTAATGAAATTATGAATTTAAGCTCCTAGGCTCAGCTTTTGAAAGTGTTGTACAGGTTGTGGATTGATGAGGTAAGATACGGTGTGATCATTTTCTGAAAAGTGTTAATTCACAGCTGATATGGGGTTTTTATCTTTAATCATTTCCCTGTATGAGTTAATTTGAGAGTGTAATGATTGCTTGGCTTCACCCAGAGTTCTAATATCATGGGACCGACACAGCTAGAACAACACTGCAAACAATATTGGACAAACATCATCAATTAAATGTGAAGAGATCATCTTCCCTCCCCACATTATCAGATTGATAGCATTATTCATAATGGGTGGGTGGGTAATTCTCATGCAGTTTTCAGAAAATTGGGGATGCTATTTTTTGGAAACAAAGCAATAGATTAATACCACCATCTCCCTTCATCCACGGCTAAATTCACTATGATAATTTGTTGCTGTTTATTGATGGTGCAAATTATGATAAGCACAGGTAGAGAATCTTGGCTAAATTACGAGCATTGGGTGAAATCCTGGAGTCTTCACTCAGTTCTTCCTCAGAAATTCCCCTTGGAAATAAGGGTTTGTCTATATGGGGACACTTTGGCTATGTCTGCACTTACAAAAGCTAGTTCGAATTAGTTAATTCGAGCTAACCAACTCAAACTAATTTTAGTTCGTTCGAATTAACTTAATTTGAACTAGCATGGCCACACTGGAATTTTAGTTCAAATTAGCCATGTCCACGCATGGCACTTGCTTAGTTTGAATTAGTCTGTTGCATGAAGGTCAATCTGCCGATTAGTTCAAACTAAGCAGTTAGTTCGAACTAATATGGCCACATTGACTTAATTCGAACTAACTATTTTGAATTAAGGGTTAGTTCAAACTATATAATCAAATTTATTAGTTCGAATTAAGGAAGCCCTTAATTCGAACTAATGAAAGCCAAGGCTTAAGTTAGTTCGAATTAAGCTTCCTTAATTTGAACTAACTTGCTGGTGTAGACATAGCCTTTGGGCTTCTCTACCCTTAAGACACTGCAGTACTGCTGTTGTAGTTCTTCAGTGAAAATGCTACCTATACATCTCTGAGAAGTGGTAGCTAGGCTGACAGGAGATTCTCCCCTCAACCTAATACTGTCTACACTGGGGTTATGTCAATTTAACTCAGGGGTTCCCAAACCCTGGCCTGCAGGACAAAAGTGGCCCGTGGGACTTTTAAAAATGGCTGGTGCTCAGCTGCCCAGCTGCTGGCTGGGAGCCAGACCACAGCTGCCCAGTCCCAGCACACAGCTGGGAGCCCTGCTACAGCCACTCATGCCTGCCTCCCCTCTGGTCCCAGCCAGCATCAGGGGCTGGAGGCAGGGCCGCAGGCCAGTGTGGTGTGGCTGGGGGGCAGGGAGACTCAGGTGTGGGGTGTACTGGCTGCTAGGGGTGGTTGTGGGCAGCACAGCCTTACTGGGGGGGACTGCTATGGGGCTGGGGCCACGGGCTGGGGGGGGGGGCACCATGGTTGCGCTGTTGCTGGGGCCCACACTCCTGCCCACAAACTGGCCCTGTGCATGGGACCTTCAGCCCCCCGCCCTCCCTTTAAAAAAAAAACTTTCAATTTTTTTCAAATTTAAAAAAAATCTTTTTGGCTCAAGGGCCACAAATCTAATTTTTACAACCCTGAAGGGCCACTAGTTTATTTAATTAAAAATTATTTAAATTTAATTAATTGACTTTAACAAATTGTAATTAAAATTTAATTTGAATGCAATTAATTTAATTTTAATGTAAATTTAATTAAATAGACTGGTGGTCCTCAGGGTTTAAAAAATTATATTTGTGGCCCAAAAAGGTTGGGAGCCACTGATTTAACTGAATTGCTCAGGGGTGCGGATTTTCATGACCCTGAGTGATATAGTTATATTGATCTAATTTTCTACTGTAGACCGGGCCTCAGGAAAATTAAGCTTAATTAACTAAATATGAGACATTAAAGTGAATTAGTTAAAGCACATTAATCTCATGCCTGGAAGTAAAGTGGCCTTGCTTTTCTTTAACTGATCCCCCTTAGGGCTGGTGTACACTGAAAAGATACACTGGCATAGCTACATCTCTCAGGGGGTGACATGTCCCTGAGTCTATGTCTAACTAGAAAAGTTAAGTTGGTTTTTTTAAGTCGACTTAATAAGGTCGACTTAAAGTCATCCTTATTACGTCAACTTAACGCTTTAAGTTGACTTCAGAAGGTCAATTTAGGCGCTAATGTCCACCACACTGGCTTTGAGTCAACTCAAAACTAGGTATTATTAAGTCCACTTAAGCTTTCCTTAAGACGACTTAAGAAAAGCCCAGTGTGGACGTGGCTTTGTTTAGGTCGACTTAAGCCTCCTTAAGTTGACCTTAGTTTCCAGTGTAGACACATCCTGAGAGAGATAGTAAAGAGAGACTCTTCCTTGGCAAGAAACAAACAAGTAGTCTGGTGGCACTTTTAAAGACTAACAAATGTATTTATCGCATGAGCTTTTGTGGGAGAAAATCCTACTTCGTCAGATATTTGAAGATCAGGAATTTACAGATGAGATAAATACATTTGTTAGTCTTTAAAAGTGCTACCAGACTCCTTGTTTGTTTTGCTGAACTAGGCTAACATGGCTACACCTTTGTTCCTTGGTGTGCACAGTGCCAGATTGATGGAAGAATTTCTCTGCCTCCAGCTCTTGTGGAGCAGGATTACCTGTGCCAATGGGAAACTTCTCCTGCCACTGCAGTGAGTGTCTACATACACTTGTGTAGACATAGCTCTAGAAAGAAGTTTTGGGGTTCCCCAGAGCTCCCTAGCAATATGTCTCCACTGGAGCTGCACTAACCGGGGGTCCCTGCTCAGACCACAGAAGTTGATTTTCATACTGCCTGTACTGGGAAGATGTAAAGCAAAAATGATAAAGTTGGAGACACATAGGCAAGGATGTCATAGTAAAGAGTAAAACATTCTTTAAATACATTAGAGGCAAGAAATCTGTACGTGTAACTGGAAGCTTTTCTAGACCAATGAGGGAATATGTCTGATGTGGAAAATGAAAGCTGATAGTGGAGTAGCAGAGAAGCTGATGCAAAAAAAATCATTTAGTTTTTACTGTAGAAGCCAATGGGGAAATTCTTATTCCAAGGACACTTTTTAATGGAAATCAGAGCATGACCTTGACAGAGAATGAAGTCTCTAAGGCTGAAGTTCTGGAGCAACTCACCAACTAGGACAGCATAATGTTCATCTGAGGGGCCTGAAGTAAATAACATGAAGAAGCAGAGTTAATGAGGAGGATATGTAATGTACCTTTAAAATAGTGACTGTTCTTAAAGATGAGAAAGTCACTTCTATGATTCCTTGTACTGAAACAGAAGCCAGGGAAAATCCTGGGAATTATAGTTTAGCAAATCTCAGCTCTTCTCTGGGGAAATTCACAGACAGTCTAATTAAGGAGTGAGGAAAGTAAGTACAACCTATACAGTCATGCCAACCTGACTCTTTCAAGGGGAAACTGGGACTCACTAACCTCAATGAGGTATCTTAAATAGTTTATAATGTGGTAGATAAGGGTGGCCATAATAGTTCTTATATGTTGGGAAAGATTTCCCATTTAAAAAAAGAAATAAACTCCTACAGGTTTGGTACTGGGACAAGGTATAGGAGATTATCAATACATTTCTTTAGGTATTCAGAGCTTGTAAAGAAGGGGTTCTCAAACCTTTTTGCTGGAACCCCTTTGAAAATATTTCATGCTGTGATGAACCTTCCTCACTGATGACCCCCCCCCCATACCATGTCATCCTTACCGACAGACAAGGGGATTGATAGCTTGTGACACCCCTCCCCCCATAATAACCTCACAACTTCCAGTTTGAGAACCCCAGTTTGTAAAGCTAGCCATACTTGCTGCAAAATATTATGATGGTTGATGAAAACTGATCAGGTCTTTCTTTTTAACCCTTCCCCATAACAGAAATCAGAGTTACTGGATGAAATGAACATGAGCTAAACAGTATAAGAACCAATCCAGGATTTATGGTAGTAGCTGACATAGAATAGACCCTGTTACTCTAACTTCATCCAGGGCTGGTTAATCAAATATCAGAGAGCTGCAACTCATTGCTTTTGGCCATCATGCTCCCCACAGATCCTCTCTGCCTGACAAGAAAGGGTACGAAATCTCCAAAGAAGGCTATATGAAGCCCTCTTCTCATGTAAGGGAGGCTTACTGCAGTTCAAGAACCTGGGGGGCAAGTAGAGGGTGAAAGGGATAGGAAATAAACTTGAAATAAACTGAATAAACTTGAAAAAACTGGAAGCAAATGGAAGGACCCTAAAGAAGCTTTCTTAGGAAAATGTGTTTTCTGAATAACAGCAGTACTCTGAACTTCTACAGTACCTCTGTGGAGGGTTTGAAAAGGGATTTATAATTATTAATAAAGCCTCAACCCACCAACAAGTAGAATATGTAGCTACCATTTTATAATTGGGTTTCAGATATTATAGATTAGTTTCATTATATAGCTAGAGAAACTGAGGTACAGGAAGTCACTGAACCCAGCAGTTCTGCCTCATAATGCCATAGATCAAAAACCAGAGAAGGCTGCCTTTCTCACTAGTTCAGACAACATCTCATTTCCTTTGAGATAAAATGGATGCAGTTTTCAAAGAAGTTCAGGTTTAAGTGTATATTTTTTCTTTTCATGTCTTTCATACCTGGAGAAAAAAAATCAATTATTTAACTTGCTCATTTCTTTCCTCTTTGTAGCTAGTTTCTGAATCAATAGAGTAAGGAAAATGCACACGCAAAGCCATTTTTAGCAAAACTCACTAATTTCCTCCTTGCCAAGGCTATGTCTACACTAGAAAAGTTAAGTCGACTTTATTAAGTTGACTTAAAGTCGACCTTACATCGACTTAACAAAAGTCGACTTAAGTTTTCTAATGGAGATGTAGCCCCTTTTTGACCTTATTAAGTCGACTTAATGCTTAAAGTCAACTTAATAAGGTCTACTTAGGTGCTAATCCCCGTCCACACTGGCTTAAGTCGACCTTAGTTAAGTCAACCTAAAACGAGGTGTGATTAAGTCAACTTAACTCTTCCTTAAGTCGTCTTAAGGAAATGCTTAAGTCAACTTAAGGAAAGCCCAGTGTGGACGCGGAGTAGTTTAGGTCGACTTAAGCCTCCTTAAATTGACCTAAGTGTAGATGC
The DNA here is from genome assembly GCA_007922175.1 of Pelusios castaneus. Lineage (NCBI taxonomy): Eukaryota > Metazoa > Chordata > Testudines > Pelomedusidae > Pelusios > Pelusios castaneus. Next base: position 15,519,529 of record ML685785.1, on the reverse strand, counting down.
ACCCCAAGTGATTTAAACAAATTTCTGCATTTAACATGATTTCAATGGATCTGGAGGACAAGGAGATTTCATCTGTATTTTCTGATATTTAACAGCCTTTAACACCTTCCTCCCCCCTGTGGTATTGCAGTCCATGACCTTGAAATCATTATTGCTCACAGTTTGGCAGATTGCAGCTCATTACTATTTCTCTAATCCACAGGCAGCAGATTATATATATATATATATAT
>ML685785.1:15492154-15519199 GCA_007922175.1 Pelusios castaneus | reverse complement strand
TATATATATATATATATATAGTTTTAAATGTTGAAATTTATAATTAATGTAATTTAAATTACAAGGCACCTAATTTTAGTACAGTAAACAGAAGAAGAAATGAAATCTTTTTTTGTGCCCTGGAGCTGGAAATGCCTAGCTTTCATAAAAGGCATGGCTTATAATCATCTGCTTCTGTTGGCAGCATAATTCAACTTGAAACAGCACACGCTAACCTGTGAAAGTGGATTGCTGAAGCAATGATCAGTGATAGGCAAATCTCAGTAAGTTCTGGTTTTGTCTTCATAAGCATCCAAAACTGGGCACTATGGGGAACTAGAAAACTAGACTAGAAATCTCACAGGAGCATGTGTTTGGAGTAGATTTGTGGCTTTTTGGCATGGTTAGAATTACTTCAAAGAGACGTTTTTCGGCATTCAGGAACCAACTGAAAATGGGATGTCCTCTCTCTCTCTCTCTCTCTCTCTCTCTCTCTCTCCAGTTGCTTGATTAAATATGACCCTAGAATCCCATGGAATCTTATTTTTTCTACACCACTGTGCCTTTCCTTAATATTGCAATAGTATCAACACAAGCAGATTCTTGTACCAGTGAAGAACAATGTGGATCTATTTGAAAACCAGGATCCACCTGCATGGATCTGACATCCCTTGACATGTATTTATAATTTACAGTGCAAGTGGAATAAAATATTATATTATTTATTCCATCTAAGCAGCACCAAAGTGAAAATCAAATTGCATTCTAGTTCCTCTCGGTAGTATGAAATCCACTGATAATTCTGTTATCCGCCATTATGGATGGATAGTTCAGAAGGAAGAACTCGTGGAGGTTTTTTCTGATGCCTGTTGTCTCTGGACCAATGAGAATGAGGAACATTCTTCAGGACAGTTATTAGAGAGCCTGAAGGAGAAGAAACACATAAGATGAAATTTTGGCTCCACTGAAGTAAATGGAAAGTTTTGGTTTTGACTTGAATGGATGAAGGCTTTTGGTCCTATATCATTTTAGCACCAAAGCCTTTATTTTTACCAGAAAGTGTTTTTTATTTTATTATTTTTGTTTGGCTAGTTTTATTTTCCCCTATAGCTGGATCTCTACAAAGTAGTTAAGCACCGGAATAAATTCCCAAGAGTGTTTATGGAATCTCTATCATTGGAGATTTTTAAGAGGAGGTTAGACAAACACCTGCCAGGGATAGTCTAGATAATACACAGCCCTGCTTTGAGTGCAGGGGACTAGACTAGAAGACTTTTCAAGGTCCTTTCCAGTCTTACAAATCTATAAAACATTTTCAGAATGTGTTCCACATTTTTGTTTTTAAAAGTCCTTTGGAGGTAATATAACTGCTATGCTTTTACCTGTGCATCCAAATCTCCAGATGGTCAGAGCTATGACTGAAAAGTTGCTGAATAATGCATTTGTTTGATATAATCAGTCGTGTGTTTATCACTAACTGCTCAGTTACTTACTCTGAGTTTGTCATCTCACTACTCCACATGACTGTCCATTCAGCTTCTTACTGGTGCCTGTTGGACTGCCCAGCATGGGCCTAGTTTTTGGAGTTTTTTTCTTCAGGGTTTTTAATATTGATGTATAAAATGTTTATGAATTTGGATGATAAAAAACTTTATGAGTAATTTAACATGCATGCCTGGAGTGTTTAAAATGGCTTATTGTGTCTAGCTGTACCATCTGTGGAGGAACTCACTTGACTTCTCTACTGTACCCTTGGGATAGTTATTTTTCCAGTCTTTCTGCTCGTTCCAGTGCAGAGCTTCCAACAATGCCAAATAAACTGCATTTTGAAAAGAAAAAGTGCTTAAATCTAGTCACCTCTAAGTGTTTGGCTTAATGGTATATTAATTAATATTGAATTCCAAAGGCATTCTTCAGCAGGTGTTTATGAATTACATCAACCCTGCCATAGCGGAATCGTTCCTTTTAGCAGTATAAGCAGAAGGAACTATAAACAGCTTTTCTGTTAGAATTCTGTTGCGTGAAGACATCTGTTTAAGTGCTTTTGAAGTAGAAGTGACTAAATAAAAGGGCACTGGGTGGAGTTCCCTATTTATTCTTTCTCACTGGGTTACTTATCTTCTCTGTTAAATATACAATCCCGATCTCTTGTCCTAATGTTGCAATGAGCTGAAAATCCAAATATGTCCATTCTTCTTCTGTATGAGTGATCTACCAGAACAGGGAAGAAGACAGAGTTTAAATAACCCCACAGTCCACTATGCAAATGATATCCATAACCACCAAAATATCATATATGGAAATCTTATACACCTTTCAAAAACAAGATTGGAAGGAAAAACTTGTGGCTGAGGCACTGCACTAGCATTCAAGAGATCTGAGTAAGTTCTCAGTTCTGCCACAGACTTTCTGTGTGGCCTTGGGCAAAATACTTAATTTCTCTGTGCCTTGTTTTCTCACCTATACAATGAGGATAATAATCTTTCTTTCGTTTGCTTTGTCTAGTGAGACTGTAGACTCCCTGGTGCAGGGGCTATTTTTTATTATGGGCCCTAATTTCAGCTGTAGTATTATTGTATCACAACTATTAATAATAAAAGCTTTGGTTGCTATTTTAAAATGTCCAGGTTTATAACCCTAGATTATTTCCTTATTTCCCCTTTCATCACTCAACTGTGCAAGCTGCAATAAACACTGACTGGGGCTGATTTTTTTTCTGCTTTGTGCAGTCATTTTACGGCCTTTAGCTTTCAGATTTTTTTGTTTCAGATGTCCCGGGAATTTATCAGTGTTTATTTAAAAAACTCTTAAAAATGTGTGAAAACTAACTAAATTAACTTTGGGGGGGGGGGGGGGGTTTTTTTTTTTTTTTTTTTTTTTGTAAACAGTAGGGTAAACATTATTCTTTCCTCCCATTCTTTTAACAAAACTGTTGTTTTGAAACATAGTTGAATACAGTTTCACATTTTTGACCCATTTTTAGCATGAAAAGTAGCTCACTACCTTTTATTTGCTATGAATGCTGATAACTATCTGCATTATAAAGCTAGTAATGTGTATGTGGTGGGCATGGGATTGACAATAGTATCTAGATCAGCACTAAAGTCGTTCACGTGCTTTTGCCCTAACTCCCCATTCTGGCAGGAGACATGTTGGAGGAGGAAGCATGAGGAGATGGCATTTTTGCCTCTTCCAACTTCTTTTTCCCAGCCCACTTTGGATGGAGAGCTGGCAGGCTGGTCTCCTGGACATCTTCCCTGCTGAAGAGGGAGTTCTGACACTTCCAAAATTCATGCAAAATTTGGTAAAAATTGACTAAAGGCTTATGTAAAATACAGAAAATGTTCAGTAAAAATTTGCAAAAACATAAAGTGAGAGACTTTATGTCATTTGTACCTGTGCAAAATGGGTGCAAAATGCAAGCAAATCAGAATTCTCTGCTCATTTACACATACAGTAGCATTTTACACTTAGTTCTAAAGGGGTAGCCCTGTTAGTCTTGGCCAGCAAAACAAACAAGGAGTCCTGTGGCACCCTTAAAGACTAACAAATTTATTTATCGCATGAGCTTTTGTGGGAGAAAATCCTATTTGGTCAGATGCTTTACATCTACTTAGCAAAGGTGCAGACTGTAACAGAAAGTGAAAAGTAGTGGAGAACAAGGCCTATTATTGTTTTAAGGAGTTCAACCTTCCTTTCACTTCTTGAATATGGCAGTCCAATGATTTTGGTGGTCATAGAAAATGTTATCAGTTGCAGCTAAATTATTTAATGTGTTCCCAATGATAAGAAATAGTGTCTTGTTTACAAAGCGTATTTGGATCACGCTATGCATTAGGACTAATCTCGCAGAACAATTAAACCTAATGTGATTCTCCTCTTTTGCCTTCCAATGTTGTTAGAAAATAAAAAATAGTAACCAAGGGGTGAAAATGTATCTAGACAAAAAAGGTAACATTAAAGTAATACAAATCTCCATACAGCAAAGTTGGATACAGGATGTTTCCTAGAGTCAGATATGTGTACGTGTACGTATTATGATGTATTAACTACTACTTCATATAGAAATGATATATAAAAAAGGTTAGCCTTAAAGAGGTTTGACAAGCATATAATTTAATCAAATCTAGTTAAATTCTGACTAAAGCACCTGCTGCCATAATTATATCACTTTCCTCAAATATATCTGGGAAAAAAATATTTTTCAGAGCTGAACATCTGCCTCAAGGTACAAATTGACACATTTTGGTCCATAATATTTTACGGAAAGAAAAAAACCCTCCTCCGTGTTAAATATTTCATGCAATAACTGAAAAAGAAAGAAACATATTAGATGTAAGTAGCGCTTATTTTCAATTCAGAACTAGCAGCCAAGGAATTTACAAACTGATGAAAGGGCTTGGCAGAGTTACGGTAATTGTCATTATTTGAAGCTTACTTTACTGATGCAAATAATGGATAGGTTCTTTGACCATGATTCTGAAGCAGCAAGCATACAAAACTTTGAAGACGATTGAAGATAGCCCTATGTAGGGGAAAATGTGCATGGAGCTGTTCTCACTTCCTTGAACCTCTGCAGAGGAACTTTTCTCAGTCTTCATACTTGGGCAGGATTTACACCTCTGCTCTGGAAAATGAGAGTTGGAGCAGTGTAAAGCCCTCATTCTAGCCAGAGAATTTCCCTGGCACAGTTATTGTAGATGATAGCCAGCAACAGGGATGTCCTCTGTGGATGCCTCACAAGATCTCGTTAGGGTGACTTGATAGCAAATGTGAGAAATTGGGACAAAAGGTGGGGAGTAACAGATGGCTATATAAGACAAACCCCTGAATATTGGGAGTGTCCCTATAAAATCGGGACATCTGCTCACTCTTGACCTAGTGTAGGGCTGGGAGGGACATACTTGGGAGAGGCCTGGAGTTTACAACACTGTCCTGATTACTGCCTGCAGGATGAGTTTAACATCTGTGCAGTAAGGTAGTAGGGTGAGAATCTGCAGGCATACCTTTAACCTCACACATAACTGTATTTGTGAGGTCATGTGCACTTGGGGAGAGGTGGTCATACCAGCAGAGTGTGGTCATGAGGGCGGGGGGCTAGCAGGTGTGGAGTACCTGCACTTAAAAAAATCAGGACTACATTCCTCATCTATTGTTCCTCCTCTTCTCCTCTCAATGTATTTTCCTAGATATTAGGCCTTAACTATTACTGGGGCACTTGCTTGCCTGAGTCATCTTCCCCCCATTTTGGAGGCTGTAGAACACAAATTCTTCCCTCACAGATTTAGTTAGAACAAACAAGGAATCTTGTGGCACTTTTAAAGACTAACAAATGTATTTATCGCATGAGCTTTTGTGGGAGAAAATCCCACTTTGTCAGACACTTGAAGATGGAGAATTTACGGAATGGGAGGAAAAGTAAATAAAATAAAATAAAATAAAATAAAATAAAATAAAAAATAGATTTAGCTGGTGCACCTGAGAGCTGTTATTAACCAAATGCCGTTATGGTCAGCTTTACATTTTGTGGCTAAAACTTGCCAATCTCATAAGCAAAGGAGTAAAAATAGACAGTGCAACAGGTTGGAACTTTAGTTACAGGAAATGCAAACTTATCTTCAGGTGAACTTCATCCCTGGGAAGATGAGCCAGCAGAAAACTGTCACACCACCTAAGTCCTGCTCTGAGAATTTAAGTGGGACTTATGTGATACAAAAGCTGTGTGCTGATCCATCACACAGGGATGAATTTTATCCTAATGGATTGAAGCTGTAGTTTGTTTTTGTTTTATTTAGAAATCAGAGCAAACATGGGCATAAAAGACTCAGTATGTTCATCACATGCAAGAGCTAAAAATAAAGTAGGGGATTGGACAAAGTCCCACGGATGATCATTAAAGTTCTACATACAAGTGTTCACTTGGAAAGTACTAATACACCACACAGAAATGATTGTGAATACTTCATATTTGACCATTTTTGTGTGATTAAATTCCACCTTATCAAATCGTTAGAATCTATTGTTACATGTTACATAAGAACAATAGATTTTTTTTTCATAGGGAACCAGCATAGGAGATGGGATGGTCTATTCTGACTTCTATCAATATTACTTACACCTTCTTCACCACCAGTGCCTGAGAAACTCATAATCTTTAATGCATTACTCTCTCAACCCCCTTTAAAGTAGAGAAATGCTATTACCCTATTTCACAGATATGGAATTGAGGCACCGAAAGACTAAGTGATTTTCCAAGGTCACATAGGAAGTTTGAGGTGGAGGAGCAGGGTACTTAATCCAGGTGCCTGGAACCCCAGAATAGTGTCCTAACCACTGGACTATCATTTCTCTCTGTGACTTTACTGTGTGACCTTGAGCATGCTACATATCACTTATACCTTTCCATTGCACATATGAGTGTAATGGTGCCTGTCAATTTTATAGCATACCTTGAAAAACACCAATGAAAAATGCTATATAAATGTTAGCTATTATTTAGGGCCAGGTTGTAGTTAATGCTTCAAATCTGGACAAGGGCATAAAGGAAAGTAAGATTCCAAACCCTTTCCCTTCTGGTGTTGTTCCAGAACTTGGGGCTGAGTGACATGTATTGTATTCCTTACTAGCCCATGTTACTAATGCTGACTCCTCAGCATCCCCTGAAGTTTAAATACTTCGTGTTCCAGAGCTCAACTGTGTGGCTGTTCTGGGCCCACATGTTAAATATTCAAGGGTTTAAAACCTAACTGGTTTCAAGATTGAGCTTGGTAAGTCTTGGGATGAATATGATGCCTACAATGGCATGTGCTGATAGTAAATATCTCCAATGTCTGACGATAGGGAGGGCTCTGAATTACTACAGTGACTTCTTTCCTTGCCGTCTGGCTGATGGGCCTCATGGATGCAAGCAAGGTTTAACTGATCACCATATTTGGGGTCAGGAGGAAATTTTCCCTCAGGTCAGATTGGCAGAAATCCTCACAGGTTTCACTTTCCTCCAAAGCATGGGGCACTTGCTGAAGTGAACTGGAGTAAATGAAGGTTTCCTTGTATCTTGGAATCTTTAAATCATGACTTGAGGACTACAGTAATACAAGCAGGGGTTAAGATTCCAGGGGTGTAGCCAGCCCCTGTTTTCTGGCCAGGCCCCTGTAAGTGCAGGGTCGGCCTGGTGAAGGGCAGCTTTTGGTCATGTGACTGGAAGCTGCTCCCCGAGGGAGGGGGAGAGCCACAGCACCTGGGCTGACAGCAGCACGAATTTCGACAATGCAGACGTGGGGCTGGCCAGCAGTTGGTGGCTCTGACTGTGAGTTAGGCAGAGGTGCTGGTGCCTCAGCTCTGCTTGCAGCTGTGTGGCCCTGTGGCCGCGAGCAGAGCAGGCACCAATGCTGGCACCTCTGCCTTGCTTGTGGCTGCGGCTGCCAGGCCCCACAGCTGTGAGTGGAGCAGAGGTACTGCCCTGTTCACAGCTGCTGGCTGCTGGGTGGCCCCGTGGCTGCGGCGGCAAAGTTCGCGTTGCGGCCAGCGGGTAAGTTGGGGAGGCCTCAGGGCCAAGTGGGTGGGCCTGGGCCCGCCCATGCCTAGGCCCCTGTATGAGTCTATTACAGGAATGGGTGGGTGAGATTCTGTGGCCTGCAGTGTGCAGGAGCTTAGACTAGATGATCATGATGGTTCCTTCTGACCTTAAAGTCTACGAGTCTAAGGGACATGTGATAACATACTCTATACAAAACATACAGGCAGACTTTGCACAGCATTCTAAAATACTATTGCTATCTAACAGCATGAGATATGGGCTTGCGAACAGGGACTGCAAACAGGGGAGTTTGCGAGGGAGTTGGTGGGAAGTTTGTGTTTTGTGTAGCTACTATGGTGAAGAGGACCGCTTGTGCCAGCACTGCTTCTGTCTCCTCCTCCTGCGCCTGTATCCAGACAGACATACTGACCATGGATATCTCTACCCAGATCCTGGCGTGGACTTGCAAGGACTGTGGCCTGCATTTCCCACTCTCAGACGGTCAGGCTGGGGAGATCATTCAATGTGACAGGTGTCTCCTGGTGGAATCTCTCAGGAAGCAGGTGGGGGAGTTACAGGAGGAGGTGGCCAGGCTCAGGAGTATCCATGCCCTGGAGAAGTTCCTGGATAGCATCCATGAGGAAACATGCAAGGATGAAGAAACTATCCAGAGGCAAAGGACTGCTGCCACACCCTCGGAGAAGGATGAGATGGCTCAAGCAGAGGGTGGACACTGGCAGCTGGTTACTTCTGGCAGCAAACAGTGCTCCACCCCTGCTCCCATCCCACCCTCCGTTGTGGTAAAGAACCACTTTGCAGCACTACAGACGGGAGATGAGGTGGAAGAGGAGAAGCCATGCACCCCCGATGTTGGGAGGATCTCAACCATCACATCCAGGAGAAAACGTCGGGTTGTGGTGGTTGGGGACTCTCTTCTGAGGGGGACGGAGGCACCCATCTGTCGCCCAGATAAGGCCTCTCGGGAGGTATGCTGCCTGCCAGGGGCCCGTATCCGAGACGTTACGGAGGGATTGTCGAGAATCATCCGTCCCTCTGACTACTACCCCATGCTACTCATCCATGTGGGAACCAATGATACTGCGAGAGGTGACCCTCTGCAGATAAAAGGTGACTACAGGGCTCTGGGAGCACGGGTGAAGGAGTTTGGTGCACAGGTGGTGTTCTCCTCGATCCTTCCGGTCAAGGGTAGGGGCCCGAGCAGGGACAGATGCATCCTGGAGGTGAATGCCTGGCTGCGGAGATGGTGTTACCAGGAGGGCTTTGGCTTCCTTGACCATGGGGTGCTGTTTCAGGAAGAAGGACTGCTAGGCAGAGATGGACTCCACCTATCCAAGAAGGGGAAGAGCGTATTTGGAAGCAGACTGGCTAACCTGGTGAGGAGAACTTTAAACTAGGTTTGAAGGGGGAAGGTGACCAAGGCCCACAGGTAAGTGAAACTGAGGGAAACCTGGGGGAAGGGATGGAACTTGGGGGGTGCTGGGGCTGTAACAGCAGGAATAAAAGAGAGGGTAGCTGGAACTAGGGGGGGGGGGGATCAAATAATTGTTTTTTATTTCCTAATGAAGTCATAATACCTCAGGCGAGTGGGGAAGGAGGACACCTGGAGAAATTGCAAGGAGGAAGATGCGACAGGAGGGAGACTCGACAGGGCAAAGTAGGGCACTGGGCCCAGTATCTTAGGTGCCTGTACACAAATGCGAGGAGCCTGGGAAACAAGCAGGAAGAATTGGTAGTACTGGCACAGACAAGGAACTATGATATAATTGGAATAACAGAAACGTGGTGGGATAACTTGCATGACTGGAGCACTGCCATGGATGGATATAAATTGTTCAGGAAGGACAGGCAGGGAAGAAGGCGGGGAGGAGTAGCGCTATATGTAAAAGAGCTGTATGACTGCTCGGAGCTCCACTATGAAAGTGGAAACAAGATGGTTGAAAGTTTGTGGGTTAAGTTTAGGGGAGAATGCAACAAGGGGGATGTTGTGGTGGGTGTCTGCTACAGACCGCCCGACCAGAAAGAGGAGGTGGATGAGGCGTTCTATGGACAACTAACAGAAGTTTCCAGATCGTCACAGGCCCTGGTTCTTATGGGGGACTTCAATTATCCTGATGTCTGCTGGGAAGATAATACAGCAGTGCACAGGCAATCCAGGAAGTTTTTGGAGAATATTGAGGACAACTTCCTAGTACAAATGCTGGAGGAACCAACTAGGGGCCTTGCACCTCTAGACCTATTGCTCACAAACAGAGAAGAATTGATCGGGGAAGTAGAAGTAAATGGCAACCTGGGCAGCAGCAACCATGAGATGGTAGAGTTCAGGATCCTGATCAATGGAAGGAAGGAAAGAAGCAGAACACACACCCTGGACTTCAGAAAAGCAGATTTTGGCTCCCTTAGGGAGCTGATGGGCAGGGTCCCATGGGAGGCTGATCTGAAGGGGAAAGGTGTCCAAGACAGCTGGCTGTATTTTAAAGAAACCTTGTTAAAGGCACAGGAAGATAACATTCCGATGTGCAGAAAGAACAGCAAATATGGACAGCGACCAGCGTGGCTTAGCAGGGAACTCTGCGGGGAGCTGAAACATAAAAGGGAGGCTTGGAAGAAGTGGAAGCTTGGACAGATGACAAGGGAGGCGTATAAAGATATTGCTCGGGACTGCAGGGATAAAATCAGAAAGGCCAAAGGACAATTGGAGTTGCAGCTAGCAAGAGATGTGAAGGATAACAGAAAGGGGTTCTATAAGTATATCAGCAACAAGAAAAGGATCAGAGGTGGTGTAGGTCCCTTACTGAATGGGGCAGGCATCCTCGTGGAGGATGATGCGGAAAAGGCTGAAGTACTCAATGCTTTTTTTACTTCAGTCTTCACAGGGAGGGCCAGCTCCCAGGCTACTACAAGGGGTAACGCGGAATGGAGAGAAGGAGAGCGGCCCTCGGTGATGGAAAGTCAGGTTAGGGAACACTTAATGAAATTGGATGTGCACAAGTCCATGGGGCCGGATGAACTGCATCCGAGGGTGCTGAGGGAGTTGGGGGAAGTGATTGCAGAGCCGCTGGCCATTATCTTTGAGAACTCGTGGCGAACGGGGGTGGTCCCGGAGGAGTGGAAAAAGGCAAATATAGTACCTATCTTTAAGAAAGGGAAAAAGGAGGATCCGGGGAACTACAGACCGGTCAGCCTCACCTCAATCCCTGGGAAAATCATGGAGCAGGTCCTCAAGGAATCCATCCTGAAACACTTGGAGGAAAATAGAGTGATCAGGAACACTCAACATGGATTCACCAAGAGCAAATCGTGCCTGACCAACCTGATTTCCTTCTATGATGAGATGACTGGATTTGTGAATGCGGGAAGAGCCGTTGACGTGGTATACCTTGACTTTAGCAAGGCTTTTGATACGGTTTCCCATAGCATTCTCGTCAGCAAGTTAAGGACGTATGGGTTGGACGAGTGGACCGTAAGGTGGATCAAAAACTGGTTAGATCAATGGGCTCAGTGGGTAGGAATCAATGGCTCAATGTCTGGTTGGCAACTGGTAACGAGTGGAGTGCCCCAGGGGTCGGTCCTATTATGTTCTATTCAACATCTTCATTAATGATCTTGATGATGGAATAGACTGCGTGCTTAGTAAGTTTGCAGATGACACCAAGTTGGGGGGAATGGTAGATACTCTGGAGGGCAGGGACAGGATCCAGGGAGACTTGGACAAATTGGAACACTGGGCCGAAAGAAACCTCATGAGGGTTCAACAAAGACAAGTGCAAAGTCCTGCACTTAGGACGGAAAAATCCCATGCACTGCTACAGGCTGGGGACCGATCGGCTAAGTAGCAGCGCTGTAGAAAAGGACCTGGGGGTTATGGTGGACGGGAAGATGAATATGAGCCAACAGTGTGCCCTTGTTGCCAAAAAGGCCAATGGCATATTGGGCTGCATCAGTAGGAGTATTGCCAGCAGATCGAGGGATGTGATAATTCCCCTCTATTCGACACTGGTCAGGCCGCATCTGGAATACTGCGTCCAGTTTTGGGCTCCCCACTACAGAAAGGATGTGGACAAATTAGAAAGAGTCCAGCAGAGGGCAACAAAAATGATTAGGGGGCTGGGGCACATGACTTATGAGGAAAGACTGAAGGAACTAGGCTTATTTAGTCTACAGAAGAGAAGACTGAGGGAAGATTTAATAGCAACCTTCAACTACTTGAAGGGTTGCTCCAAAGAGGAAGGAGCTAGGCTGTTCTCGAGGGTAACAGAGGACAGAACAAGGAGCAATGGTTTCAAATTACAGCTGGGGAGGTCAAGGTTGGATATTAGGAAAAACTTTCTCACTAGGAGGGTGGTGAAGCATTGGAATGGGCTATCTAGGGAGGTGGTAGAATCTCCATCTTTGGAGATTTTTAAGGCTCGGTTAGACAAAACCCTGGCTGGGGTGATTTAGGGGGAGAGGTCCTGCTTTTTAGCAGGGGGTTGGAGTAGATGACCTCGTGAGGTCCCTTCCAACCCTATTATTCTATGATTCTATGATATGCACAGATCTATACAATATTCTACATGCATTTCCCTGCTTCAGTTTCCTCAGGACTCTGGAGCATTTTCTGTATGGGTTCCTCTGGAGGTATCTAGGACTCTTCTGCTGCAGGCCATGGCTAGACTTCCACTGAATCTCACACTGTAAGTTAAGTAATTTCAGAGCACCTGTAATATTTAGCTTTGATTTCCCTTCAGAAGCATGCAAAAACTCCTCAAGTTGGACTCTAATTCCCAAACTCAGGAGAGGAGAAATATCACTTCCTCAGCAACTTTCTCTTTCCTTTCAAATAACTACTTTATAAAGGCTATGAACATTTTGTCAGATAGTAATATAGGGGTTTTTTTCAGGGTTTTTTTTTAAATGGGAGAATGAGTGGCTTTCCAAGTCACATTTGAACAAGGGATAGAGCCCAATAAGAAAATGAGAAGCAACATTAACAAAGCATAATAACTTCTTATCCATCAATGACCTTGCAAGAGAACTATAGCTATTCCCTTGCAATATTCTCTCATTTATTACCTGTCTCGTTTCTGAATTCTGATGCCTTTATATAACTGAAATACAGATGCTTGGCTTCAAATCAGAGAAATATGATTTAACTATTAAAAGAGCCTCAGGCACTCAAGTCTAATTCAATTTTTTCTCATTACGAGGAGATTTTTGAAGATGATGGTAGTTAGTGGACCAGGCAGTTCACTGGAGAGAGTCAGGCGAGTTTGTCTTATGGCTAAATTAGTAATGAAAGGGCATTTTTTCGCATCTGGCAGAAGTTCATTAAAGTTATTAGGTGTGCTTTTGGGATAGTAATCTGAGCTATAGTGACTGGTAAAGTCCTTTAAATTGTAAGCAAAATGATGGCTATATATGAGGCTGTTCAACCTTTTCCTTTAGTCACCAAAACCCATCTTTGGTGGAACAAAACTCACGTAGTGACAGAATTAGAATTAGTTTTGTTGTTTTAGCATCCCAGGAGCTTCTGACTGCCTTTTCTTTCACCTTCTTGGCTTCAGTGTTCTTGTCTCAAATTCAGAAGGAATTAGCAATGCTACAATCCAGCACATTTTACAATGCATTTAACCGTTTCACAACCTCCATTCCAGCATGCCTTGCTTTCCTTCTATTACCTCGTAATATTCCTTCGAGAAGAAACGAATTTTAACCCACACAATTGCCATAACAGCAAATGTAGTTTAATTGGATGTATTATGCAACATTTAGCAGCAATCAGGGAGGAAAGATTTAGTCACCTGAAGGAGGTGCTCTGGGATTAAGTACTTGGATTACTTAGTGCATGAGAAACAGAAATGAATAGGAAGGTATCCTGTAAAATCACAAAGGGGTAGCCGTGTTAGTCTATTGCAGAAAAACAAGAGAGTCCTGTGGCACTTTTAAAGACTTTAAAAGTGCCACAGGACTCTGTTGTTATTTTTGTAAAATGACAGGTATCATTAGTATGAACTGTTTGACTATATCTTGAAAGAACTGAAAGTGATCCAATCTAAGTATATGCAGTTCTATTCTGTTTGACCCTACATTTCTTCCTTTGCTCCTACTGTTTGTTACACTCTCGATGCATCTTATCTCAAATCAGATTGCCATCTCTTAAGGACAGGGTCTCGTGCACTCTTGTGGGTCCAAATAGGTCTTAGAGGGAGAGGAACCTACAGCTGAGCCCCTTTTAGCAGCACCTCCCTTCAGTGGAGCAGTCTCTATTTTGGCTGATTCTTCTGCTATGCTCCTCCTGGGGTTTGGCTTCACTGACGGTGGCAAATTTGTTGTGGTCAGTTCGACCTGCCCGATTGATTGATCAGGTGAATGAAGATACGCTCAACCAATCAGGAAGTTTGATCCCTGAACACCATACTGGCAACTGGGTAGCACTGTGTTGAATGGAGGTCATGCTGGAAGTAAGGAAGCTTAATGCAGGTATAGAAGTTATTTAGGTAACCTGCGTATTCCCATTCAACTACTGCCAAAAAAGACAAGCAGTGTAGACCTGCCCTCTGACTAACACCTCTCTGCATTTTTCTCCAGATGCTACACTGGGGGTAGGAGAAAGGGAAAGGAGAGGCAACAGTGGCTTAAAGTTAAACACAGTATAACAGCAACTTCTTTACCTCATATCTAATTTAGAGCTCACATCTACATTCAAAACAATCTACTTGCTGGCCAGAGTGATTTAAACTGCAGGATTTTGGCTCTATTTGATCAGACTATTTAAAGCAACCCAAAACTAATCAGCCCAACTCCAGTTCCATTATAGGCTTGCAGCTAATTAGGCTTGTTTTGATTCTGATGAGAATTTTCTAAGACCAGTGAAAGTTCAACAAATCATGTTATAATCTATCTGAAGCAGCATATTTCTAGGCCTCTGCCCTCTCTTGTTTAATCAAGCTTTGTAGGAAACAAAATCCACTTATGTATGGTCCAGCATTATGCTGGGTTTATTGTTTTGACACACATTCTACATTGCTTTAACAGTTCAGGAAACACCAAAACCATCTTGTTGCTAGTTTAGCAAACATGAACCTGCCCTAAGGACGTATAAGTATGAAAAATGCATCATTTATAATACAGGTTAGACCTCAGTGTTAAGTCAAAGCTTATCAAGGGGATGGGGAGCAGAGGTGAACTTCTCAGTTAGTGGTTTTCTATCTAAGGTAGGTGAAGTTAATGGAATTACTCTCAATGGCTGCTGTGGTATGCTGGGTGGGAGGCTTTCTTATCTCTGTTGTTATGTGTCCAGTATGAATGTCTGTTTGGCTGCATATGTGCTCTTTGTATGTGTGTTCCCTCAGGATTACCCCTGGCTCAGATCTTTAAATGGGTGCTTTGTTCGTTCAGTGATGTGGAGCCTGGCTCGAACCTCTAAGCAGAAACAGAGTTAGCCTGATGGTCCTGAGCCCAGGTGTTCCTTTGGTTAATGCTTTGGCTTATCTTTGGCTCAAATCTTTAGTGAGGACTTTGTTAGCTCAGTGATTTGGAGGTGAGGCATACCCTGTGTGCAAGAGGTAAACTGATTGAAAAAACCAACATGACCACAGATCTTTGTAGAAATGAAGGTGCCAGACGTGGAGTTATTGCAATGTAGCACAATAGCAAGCAACCTATTTCAACTGATACGTTGGCAGCATTTGTGCTCTCAATGCAATGGAACAGCTCAATTGACAGCAGGACTCTCCGTCACCCCCTGTCGCTGCACAAAATCTAGGCTCGAGGGCTCCTTCTTTTATATGCTGCTTGGACCTATTGACTCGGTCCTCTTTGGTGTCCAAATTTACCTTGATTGGTCCACATACCCCTTTTTTGATAACACCCATCAATGTGACAGTCCACTTATCCCAAGACAATTTCATCCATCAAGGTGTCATTCCGAGATTACGTATACTCTTGTGCTGGATAGTTCAAAGCATATCTTCTTATCTCTTTGGTGCCAGGCTGACTGGACCTCTCATACCTTCAAGGTTGTTTCCCACTCTTACTGCAGCTGCAGTTTACTTCTTTCCAATTGACTCCTGTCAATTTTGCTAGTTATCCAACTCAGCCCTACTGTTTTGGTTTGGTTCGCTAGGCTTTAGACCTCAGTCTGACCGTTTCTACTTGTCTTTTCTATTTTAACTTTTTACCTTCTCCTACAGATGCCATCTAGCCTCAGTGTAGTGCAAAGAATTACAGCATCTGCTATGCCCTTTTACAAGATGAAAATCATTCCTCCTTCATTCTGTATGAGCACTGTTAGCTATTGCTGAAGAGAGGGAGCAGGGGACAGGGCATGGGCTTGCTCTTTTTCTTTCTCATCACCTTTGGTTTCTAGCACCTGTTTTGATGTTATAGGTGTTCTCAACTGGGAGCACAAGAACTGAGATTGTTCCTGGTTTGTCCTTGGCAGATGCCTCTCTGTGTCATTTGGATACCTAATCTTCAAGGTTTAACAGTCCTCTTTTGCGAAGTCTAATTTGAGTTGCAGGTCAAAAACAGTTGAAAGATGAAGACCAGCCTCACAATCAAAATGGAATTTATAATCTGAAGTAGAATTAATAAATTGTGCAGACAATTTCCCTCATGATTGTAATTGCTTATACATTTGTCAAACTTTAAAAAGTTGGGCTGAAATTTTCCATGCTGCCTGTCCACCTAAGGCTGAACATTTTTTTAAAGTTTCAGGAAAAGTGAACCAGCCCTTTCCAAGAACAAGCTCAGGGAAAATGCTTTGTTTTGCTCATATTAAAAACAATTCTGACAACCATTTCTTTCAGAAGTACTAGCACCTCTGTGCTTTGGAGCAGTGTCTTCAAATTTGTGAAGAGTTAGCTTCTGACAAATCTCAATTCACACTTGGTGAGAAGGGATTTATCATAGTTTGGCAGCTAAATTCTCTAAAAGATTACGTATGCACTGAGAATTCTCCATCCTCATAGCTCTGGCATGCCCAGCAGACTATGCACACACACATAAGGCAACTGGGCAGGCCCTCTGCTGTCAGTAAACCAAGAATGGACCACAAAACTTGAGACTTTATTTTCAGCTGCCACCCCCATGGTAGAGGATCTTAAAATAACTGTTTGTCTAGAAAAAGTAAAGTGTGATTTCTGGTGGGTTTTCCTCACTACAATGAATCTGATAAAGAAAAGATAGACCCCCCCCTGCCTCTTCAGACAAACACCTTTCACTTCTCTGCAGTGTCCATATGTGGCATAAACTCAATTATGGGAAAAATGAAAAGGAAAACACATAGGAAGATATTTAACAAATATTTTACAACACACTTAGTAAATAGTCTGTTACGCCTTAAATTATCTACACAGTATAATCCCTATGCAGACTTTATATGTTCTTAATTCAAATCTTTATATGTTTTATTTAAAATTTATATAAAGAACATCTGTCAAAATAGCAAATCTAGTGACTCTTTAAATGAAGTCAAGTTCCAAAGAGGTAGCTGTGTTAGTCTATTGCAGAAAAACAAACAGAGTCCTGTGGCACTTTTAAAGACTAACAGATTTATTTATTGAATGAACTTTCATAGGAGAAAATCCCACTTCGTCAGATGCTTTTTCTCCCACGAGAGCTCATATGATAAATAAATCTGAGAGTCTTTAAAAGTGCCACAGGACTCTGTCTGTTTTTAAATGAAGTGTTTCAAATAAGAATGTAATATATTTAATAGGTTATGTGTTATGTGTAAAACAGATTATGCTTGTTGAGTTACAGCCATTGTGTTATAATATCTTTTAATTACTGTGCTTCTGGAATGACAATATATCAGATGTGAAAACTCAGTTGGTATTTAATTGAGATGCAATAATTAGTGCAAAAATGGAATTATTTTGAATTAATAAGACAATTATTACATATATGTTATTGCATATAAATTAAATCCTACTCCTGTTAGGTTTTTGACTCTTCTCTCTCTCACACACGCATGTACTAGAGCTGCCAATGGGTATTTAATATATACACAATATAGAAAGTTTGCAAAGGTAGAGAGTTCTGGACCTTGGGTACACCATGAAATGAATATTTCCACTGTACCAATTGTGATTGCTTTTCCTAGATGGACATAGAAGCTGAAAGACTTGGTATACATTAACAGAATAGGACCTATAAAAAGCACTACCCCAGTGTGTAAATTGCAACAAAAGGAGGAGATGAAATAAATACAACTTGACTTAAACAAATCAAAGCTCAAATGGTTTTGTGGGGGCTCAGCATGAATGAACCTGACCATGACCAAGGGAGGTTAGGTCTGACTGACATTAAATAAAGTGAAGGAATGTGGTATGGCTCAGGGACACAGTATCTGCTGTGGGGCACCACAACTTTTTGCTGGGGACAACACCATACAGAGGTGTCTGGATGGATTTTGTCTGTCCCTCACCTCTTTGACTCAATTGGGGACCCATTCCTTATACCCAAGTGTGCAAATGAAGAAGAATGTGACAGAAGCTATGACAGACAATGCCAAATCGGAGTTACTGGTGACCTCTCTCTTTGCACCCACATCTCCCGTCTCTATTAACACCACTGATTTGATATAACATCTGATATCTGAGCAACAGAAAATTGGGGCAGAAATGTACAGGCATGGAGACATCTTGGCAGGCTGTACCAGAGACTTTGCACCTCCTTTGTATTTATAACATAATTTTAATGGTGGTTCAAACAATTACGGTTACTGTGGTCTTGAGGAAGTGTTGCTGGGTAATAAACTTGAAAAAGAAAGCACAGAAATATAGGAATATAAAGCAATGAAAGGAATACTAATGTAAAAAAAAGAAAGATTGTAGAATATAGGTAGGCCTAACCTGAAATAAGTAATTTAATACGCGAGGGGCAATCTTATTCCTTGTAAGACAGAATTAAGTAGATAAATAAATCATCAGACTGAAAACAGAACTTTTGCGCTGGCTAAAATAAGTAAATAGGTTAGTAGGCTAAAGATACAGAATGTCTGAACCAGTTAAGATAAAAGGGAGAACACTCAGGGAACCATTTGCTATGGATGAGATAACAATCGGCAAAATAAATTAGTAAGGTAGAGATAGGCTGAATAGCAAGTCAAACATGTACAATGCATGAACAGAGCATACTGCACAAGGACTGATTCCTTCAAAGTAATTAAGACAATCAAAAATGTGTAATGTAATGCATAATAAATGCCATAAAATATGTACATTAAGAGAGAGATTTCTGTGTAACTTTGGTTCTGTGATGTACCCTGCACTTTCCCCTCCCCACTCCACCGTGTTTGAATCTGATCACCTTGGGGTAGCATTCTTGTATGCCAGATAAAAAAACTCGAATAATAAGGTTTTGAGTCAAACCAATTTCTTGGGAACCCAAGTGAAAAGAAGTCTCAGTGGAAATCCCAGCACCTTCTACACTGTGACCATAGACTTAACCCCAGGGAGTGGAAGAATAAAAACCTGATATGAAGGTAAATCAAAAGATTAAATTCTAGCTCTTAAAAACTTACATTCGGTCTGTGTTAAATACAGCTGTGAAACACTGACATTCAAACAATCAATAATAAATAAACTGCAGTCCTTCAAATTATGATATTATTGAATAATTCTGAAAATATCCTGGATAAACTGCATAACCAGTGAAAAAATATTGGAGGTTATGGGAACTCAGCAAATGCTAATCAGAAATCTTATGAAAACAAAGGTTTGATCTGCAAGGCAATTTTTACGGGTTTCAGCAGGCAATGCATGTTTAAGGGCACTGGAATCCAAAACTGATGGCAGAAGAATATGAGTCCGAAAAAAGATCTCGGATGACAATGTAGTATTCTGGGTGGATGAAATGGATTGTTCATCTGCAAAGGGATTAGCAGAAGGTTGTACAGAATGGGCTAACGTGGCTACAAACCTTCTGTAATGGAGATGCCATATAAGAAGAAGCAGATATAATATAGATTAGTCATCCCCCAAAATGTTGATTTTTGACATCTATACAAAGCTCAACAATTGTTAAAAATTATGTCCTCCAGATGAAATTAATAACTTTTAAAAATAGATTATTTATTTATATGACTCCCTGAACCACTTACTGAGTGTCTAGGAATAATAACAATATTTCTTTCTTTTCCTTTCCTGTGGATAGGAGTAAACTGCATGGGTAGATTATAGGGTTTTAAAACATTTGTTCTGTGGCACATGCTGATGTGCTTGGCCCATAGGCTATGTCTACACTTGCAAATTAAGTCGATTTAAGGATGCTTAAGTCAACTTAAAGAAAGCCGCGTCCACACCTGGGTTTCATTAAGTCCACTTAAGCAGCTCCTTAAGTCAACTTAGTAACTACCGGTCTTTAGGTCGACTTAACAATTAAGTCAATTTGTTAAGTCGACCTAAAGATGGTGTGGCCGCCCTGGGTCAACTTATTCTATACATTGACCTAGGGCGCCCCAGGACCCTACGGGTCCCGGAGAGAAGGGAGCTGTGGCTCCTTTCTACCCAGGACCAGCGCAGGGTCTGCAACAGCAGGGTCTAAATGGACCAGTGAATGCACCACACATTAGTGCTCTTTAGAAAGCACAACTATTTAGAGCACATTACCACACCATGTATACAAGATTGAAATTTCCTAACTATGTCCTGGTCCTGACATTACCTCTTCATGTCAACTGACTTCTCAGAGATGACTCCAGAATTTTGGCTGGTAGGATGTGTTAGGTTTCAAGGACAAGTGATGGAAATGCCATTATTTAGCACTTTTCACTCCAGATTCTTTAATCTGAAAACAAAAAATGCAACAAAAAATCTTGGCATTGCAGTCTAATAGTTAATATTATTATTTTTAAGAGTTGGACTTTTAACTAGAATTTGAGCTGCACCCTTTGATTGTAAGGTGCTCAGGGTAGCATAAAAATAAAATGTATTTATTGCTAACTAATAATAATCCTGTAGCATTGCTGTTGACACACTGGTGATAGTACAACTAATAATATTTTATTTTTGTGTAGAGACTTTCATCATAAGGATCCCAAAGCTCTTTGCTGTGAAAATACAGCACTGCAGGAATGCAGCAGTCATTCTGGGCCAGCAGCGCTATTAACAGTTTTGAACAGGGCAAGTAATTAATAACTTCTTTAATTGAAATTGGAGGGAGAACTTAAGGGAGGCAGAATATAATTAACCAACTTGGAGTTCAGCCAGTAAACTAGAGTTAAAACATCCTCCCTGTTCTGAAAGTGCCACAGGATTGCCAATAGCACCATATCAGTTTTATGTCTCATCCAAAAGGTAACAGAGTGCCTCAGGCACTGTCAGTCTGTGGCATTGGTTTATGATTATGCTTGACAGAATTCAATTTTTATTTTTTTAAATTTTGGTGGATAATCTCAATGGTATTTTAAAGCATTTGTTTTACTTTTAGCTATTTCAGTTTTGACAGTTTTGCAACATTTTGGATTTTAAGCATTTTTTAAAATTTACATTGATTTAAATTTTTACAGTGGAGGGAAATTATGAGGGGGGGCAGACAATAATTCTTTAATGATACTAGATATTGAGATTCAAGAAGTTAAAGCTTTATAACTGTTAAAATTAACATCACATGTCAAAATATACAAAGCAAATATCCTTAAATCAAACTCCAGTTCTCAAGTAGCTTTTTTCTTACTTTGCCTATCAGTAAAATAAACTATTATCGATGGAAATTTTTTCATGGGTTTGTGAGTGCATATTGAAAATGTTTAACAATATTTACCATTCAAAATCTAATCTTTCCAAGCCTATTTATGAAGCATTTTCTCTCACTAACACGATGGACACTGGAAATTCAGGGTAAGTTGGAAAGTCAGTGGTCATGGAAGTAAGAGAGCAGACATATTTGTTAATGCCTAATAAACTACAGGCAGTGGATCAACAAAAAAGAAAATTGCCTGATGAATTTATCCTTCTTGTCTGTTAGTAATTCAATTTTGTATTCATTGATATAAGTAATTCTCTGTTTGGAATCCCATTCAAATCAGAAAGGTTATTTTAACGTTATCTGATGATACCTTAAGGCCACCAAAAAGTTGGGAAAAAGAAACTACTACATCAGATTTTATAGCCTCTTTTGTTTTATTCTCTGCCCCTCTCAGCGTAGTTTGGTGCCTTTTGCCTCTTTGCTCTAAGAACATTTCTTCTATTGTAGTTGTGTCAGAAATAATGTGCTGTACTCCTTCTTTTGGCATGAGACCCTGCATTGTTTGCCTGACAGTTGACTTCTTAATGTAATGCTCTGATTCTGAACTGTATCACTTTTGAAAAGACCAAAAGAAGTTTGAGTGGCTGTGAAAGGCGCAGCTTTCCTGAACTAGCAAGACTGATGTTTTCACAAGCTATCATATTTCCCCTTTTATGCCTTTACATTGGTAATATTATGATCTCTGAACCTATTCATATGGCTAATAGTGAAACCTGTTCCAAATGCTTGTGGCAGATTGCTTGTATGTCATTGAAATGAAAATAAAAACAATAGTTACAGAGCCTGCATCCAGGAATAAATTAAGAAATATGCAAGTAACCATTTATGGCAAGATTAAGTTTGGTTCATGAGTGGGTCTTCTCCCCAGTTTGTGTTCCCTATAGAGATCCAGGGTCAACTACCGTCAAAGCAGTGACTAGTGGGGTTGGCAACCCCCAGCACGCATGCCAAACTTGGCATGTGGGCTGATCCTGAGCAGCACGTGGGCCCTCAGGCTCCCCCTGCTGGCTCCACCGCCCTTCTCCCAGTGTGGCCCAGGGCTTGGGGGCTGGCTCAGGAGCTGGTGCGGCCCGGGACTCAGGGGCTGGCGCAGCCCAGGGCTCAGCTGGCGGCCCTGTCCCCACGGACCCCAGCTGCCCCCAACCTGGAGTACCTGGCTCCGCCCCTTTTGACCCCACCCCTGACACCTTCTGGGAGTGTGGTGGGCGGGGCTGGCACAGGGGTTGGCAAAGGTTGCCTACCCCTGCCGTCCTAGCAATCCAGGGGCATAACCTCTACACCTACTTGTGAAACTGAACCAAAAAAGCTTCAGCACTAGGGCTATGTCTACACTTGCACTTTTAAGTCGACTTAGTGTGTCTACACTTAAAATTAAAGTCAACTTAAAGTTAAGGACATAAGGAATACAACCATTGTGTCCTTAATGGCTCATCAGGTAACTCCCTGGGACCATTGTCCTGGCACATTCCTAAACATTAAGGACACAATGGTTTTGCACAGACGCCTCTGTCAGACATTTCCATAAAATAACATAAGTTAAAGTCTAGATAGAACACCATATTCCTAACTTCTAATTGAAATAGAATTCCTAGATATAAACTATATAATCATTCCCAGCAAATTACTACCTTTCTATTGATACCAAACATGACATAGTTCCTATGGATTAAAGCATTTATGATATATGAATAGAAAATACTATCATAAATGCTTCCCTAAATCCAGATAGTGTCACACCCTGCCCACATGCCCTACCCTTTGGGGGACATGCCAGGCTCCCCCTGTGCCCCCCCCGGCAGGGAGGGCATTGGTGTAGTCCTGGGGTAGCCCTAAGTCGACTTAGGGCTACCCCAGGGCTACACTGGCTTAATTTGACTTTAAAAAGTCGAATTAAGCCTTAAATCTAATGAAATCTAGGTTTAATAAAGTCGAGTTAATTTTCATCAAGTCGACTTTATTTTCCTTAAGTCGACTTAAGCAAGCTGCTTAAGTCAACTTAAGGAAACTGCAGTGTAGATGCAGGGCAAATAAAGTCGACTTAAGCCAAGCTTAAGTCGACTTAATTTACCAGTGTAGACGCAGGCTAGCAGTCTAAATAACCCAAATTCAATGTCTGACGAAGTGGGATTTTCTCCCACTAAAGCTCATGTGATAAATAAATCCATTAGCCTTTAAAAGTGCCACAGGACTCCTTGTTTGTTTTGCTCAACCTTTAAAGTCATATTAGAAGAATATATAAATTGTAATTAGGATTATTCCTTATAAATAACTAACAAAGCTACATTAGGTAGAATAGAGGTTTGAAATGTAGACTTATATTGTTAGAAAATGTAAAGATGATAGACAAATACAATCATTATGTTTAATATATTCTTAAAGGTTAACAGTGTAACTGAATGGGTCCTGTCTGTCACTATATCCTGTTGATTCAGAGATCAAAAGGGGTATTAATGCTTAGATGAAACTTGGGTGTAGTAATATTATTGTCTTTATGTCACTTTGAAGTTGGTAATAAACTACCTATAAATGGCTGAAAATGGCATAAGTTCCCTTATGCTAATCAATGTAACTGATTACTGGTGTGTGAACAGGAAATAGAAGGTTTTACTTCAAAGATTATCCATTATTCAGTCAAGGAGTACCTGCTGTCAAGAGACTACCCAGCCAGAGATCTATAAAAGAACTCTAGGAGGCCCTGATTTTGTTATTTCAGATCTGTGTAAGCTTGGTCAGGGGAAGCTTGAATTGCAAATTGAGATCTCCAGCTCCAGTCTGGATTACTCTGTTAATAATTCTCATGGAAGCATTTAAACAAACATTATATATGGATTACTCATTGGACTATAATCTGATGAATTGATTCTGGAAAGAATTTTTGCAGCTTGGCAGTTCACCATCTCTATTATAAAACCGACTGTAGAACTTTATTCATGTCTGTATACACAATGATCTTTTAAACAATTCTTTCTTTTCTTTTAAAATAAATCTTAGGTTTAGTTAATAAGAGTTGGCTTTAAGGGTGTACTTGGGTAAGATCTGAAATATTCATTGGCCAGGTGGGTAAAGTGTCCACTCCTTTGCGATTGGTAGAACTTTCTATATGATGAACAAGATTTTCAGTAATTGTATTGGGCATGGCTGGTCAAAAGAACCTGGATTGCTTTAAGGGAACTGTGTTTTGGCTTCTGGCTAACCAATAAGGTACTAGGAGCTCTGTTGTTGGATTGGTGATGGTAATTATTAGAAATAATCTCCAGTTTTAGAAATCATCTGCCCCATTCTTTGCAGTTTGGTCTGACTGAGCTGTCTCAGTGTGGCCGAGTAGCCCCCTCAGAGACCATCAAAACAAACAAGGAGTCTTGTGGCACTTTTAAATGTATTTATCAAATTTATTTATCGCATGAGCTTGTGTAGAAGATAATCCCACTTCGTCAGATGCTTGAAGCTTGAGGTTCTTCAAGCGCCTGATGAACTGGGATTTTCTCCCATGAAAGATCATGCAATAAATAAATGTATTAGTCTTTAAAAGTGCCACAAGATTCCTTGGGTGCGTCTACACTTACAAATTAAGTCGACTTAAACTTGCTTAAATCGACTTAATTTAATCTGCGTCCACACTACATTTTCCTTAAGTCGATTTAAGCAGCAGCTTAAGTTGATTTAAGGAAAATTAAAGTCGACTTTATTAAACCTCGTTTTAAGTCGACTTTGCTGGCTAAATCGACTTTATTAAGTCGACTTAGCCAGTGTGGACACAGAGTAGCCCTAAGTTGACTTTAAGTCAATTTAAAAGGCTTCAGGGCTGCCCCACTGCCCTCCCTGCCAGGGTGGCTGGCATAGGCAAAGCCTGGAGTGCCCCCCATAGGGCAGGACAGAGCCCTGCCCACCCTGCCCCTATGCCCTGCCAGTGTCCCTGTCCAGCTCAGCCCCCATTGTACCCAGGTACAATGGGCAAATGCTGAGCCCCCTGGCACTTGGTAAGGGGTGCCCCCTCTGCCACCATGGACCTGTCCCAGGTCCACCTAGCCCCTACAAGTCGACTAAGGTGTACAGTGTGAACGCTTTAAGTCGATTTGGCAGGGTCCCCTTTAAGTCGACTTAATTTTTGAGTGGGGGATATGCTAATTCGACTTAATAAAGTCGACTTAAATTAACAAGTGTAGACATAGCCCTTGTTTGTTCTGTTGAACTAGACTAATACAGCTACCTCTTTGGAACTCATACATATGGTCATGTTATCAGTAGAGCATGGGTAGACATTTAGGATGGGGTTATTTTCATACAGGACACACCCTACATGCTGGGAGTTTCAGGAGAAATTGTGCCTTTTTGAGAGATCAGAATATATTCCTGTTTTGCCTTTTTAGAGCACAGTATAAGCCATAGCTCTTAGTAAACACATTTCCTCAACAAAGACAGCAGTATAAACTCAGAAAACTTCTTTTCTGCTCTTAGACAGCACCCTGACAGGATATCTATGGAATAATAAAATTTTGTTGTGATATTTATAAAAGGGCTGTCACCTTGTTTCACCTCCCTCCTCATCAAGGGAGAAGCTGAGAAAATTATCCATATTTGAGTAATGATGAGATTTTTAATTCTTGTGTTTTGCACTTGGATTCTGTGGTGTTGGGTACATGGGACATAGTGAATCATGGCATTATTAAAAATAATCATAAATGCACTATAGCAGTATTTCTCACCAGTTCCTGAGATTTCCCTGACGGCTGCTCCCTGATATCAAAACAATTGAGAAACACTGCACTATAGGACATACTTGAATTGGATTCTTTGAGAATATGTATGGTGTTATCAACTGTTAGATATTTTGGGGTCCTGCCCATTTTAAGGAGGTGTTGTTGTTGTCGGCTGTTGTGTTTTTATCACCAATCAGAGAACACTCTGGCTAAGGGAATAAAAATTGCCTACAATCTTTGTTGTCCCAAAAGACTTATTTTTTTTCAAAGTATTTGATCCAATCAGGTATAATACTCATATAGGTCTACAGATATCTATAAAATTCATCCTTGAGTTTTAGAATAAGTCTTCACTAAGGCTGTGTCTAAACTGGTAAATTAAGTCGACTTAAGCTTGCTTAAGTCGACTTAATTTATCCTGCGTCTACACTACAGTTTTCTTAAGTCAACTTAAGCAGCTTAAGGAAAATAAAGTCGACTTAAGGAAAATTAAGTCGACTTTATAAAACCTCCTTTCCACTAGACCTAAGGATTAAGTCGACTCCCTAGAATTGACTTCAGCCAGTGTAGCCGTGGGGTAGCCCTAAGTCGACTTAGGGCTACCCCAGGGCTACACCAATGCCCTCCCTGCTGGGGGTGGGGCACAGGGGGAGCCTGGCATGCCCCCCCCACCTGGCAGGGCAGAGCCCTGCCCACCCTGCCCCTATGCCCTGCCAGGGGCCCTGTCCCCCTTTGCCCCATTGTACGTATGTACAATGGGGCAAACGCGGAGCCCCCTGCTATTGGGCAAGGGGTGCCCCCCCCCTGCCCCCGTGGACCTGCCCTAGGTCCCCTTAGCCCCACAAAGTCAACCTAGAGCGTCCAGTGTGGACGCTCTAGGTCGACTTTGTAAGTTCCCCTTTAAGTCGACTTTAATTTTCAGTGTGGACACACTACGTCGACTTAACTAAGTAGACTTAAAGTCAACTTAGTTAAGTTGACTTATTTAAAGTCGACTTAAATACACAAGTGTAGACATAGCCTAAGATAGTGAAGCCCACATTCCTTTTTAATCTATCTATCTATCTATCTATCTATCTATCTATCTATCTATCTATC
>ML685785.1:15413568-15489981 GCA_007922175.1 Pelusios castaneus | reverse complement strand
TCTATCTATCTATCTATCTATCTATCTATCTATCTATCTATCTATCTGATGAGCAGATTATTTATCTATCTACCTATATATATCCATTAGATGGACAGAGATTATTGCTCCCTGAAGTGGCAGTATCTGTTCCTTTCTTTGTGAATACTAATAATAGCAATTTTTAAAAATAATTTAAACCTTATTGTGTGGGGTAGAGACATTACTATACATCTTCCTGGAGGTTTTATTAGCCATTGCCTTCAGATGGTGCTGATTATGATTGTAAGAAAGGAACCTCTAGCTCTTAATTTTTCTTCTTTCAGAAGGCACAGCATAATTTAATTGAAAGAGCTGCGTCAGGTTCAACCTGCAAGTGCAGAATGAATAAACTGTGTTCTTCTGCAGTGCATTCCTCTTTAAGCAGAAGAAGTGACCAGAGAGTATTTGGTTACCTTAAATTCTGGACTTTTTCTTACTATTATGATTACAACCTCAAGAAAAAGATATTATCCTTGGTGATTAAGAGACAGGAGTGGAAGTCAGAAGAACTGGGTGCCATTCTTGTTCTGCCACTGATTCACCAGGTAAACTGGGCAAATCATTTAACCTTTCATTTCCATCTTTAAGACAGGGATAATGCTTACCCATATTAAAGGTGTGAAGCTGTGACAATTAATTAATGCTTATGAAGTGTCTTGGGATCTTCAAATGAAAGGGTATGTCTACACTAGAAAAAGTTAAGTCGACTTTGTTAAGTTGACTTAATAAGGTCGACTTTAAGTCAACTTAACAAAGTGGCTCCTTTTAAGTCGATTTTATCAAGTTGACTTAACACTGGACATAGGCATTAATAAATAATAAAGTTGACTTAAGGGCTACTCCCCATCCACAACGTCCTTAAGTCAACCTAAAAAGCGGTAGTTATTAAGTCGACTTAAGCTTTCATTAAGTCGACTTAAGGAATTTCCTAAGTCGACTTAATGAAAGTCCAGTGTGGACATGGAATAATTTAGGTCGACCTAAATTGCTAGTGTAGACATAACCAAAGGCTTGTGCGCAAAGCAGCTAATTGTGTGTAAATATGTAATCAGATTCCACCTTCCAGAAGTCTTCTGATTTACAAGGTTTCCATGTTTTTTATGCTTTTCTGTAAGATGTGCCATGTCAGGGTAATTGCCATATCACTATCTTCTATATTAAAAATGTATTTGGGGCAGTTGACTAAATCCTGATGATTGTACTGCCTTCTCAAAGTGAGTTTGAAATTGATAACTGCTCCAATAACATCACCGTGAGCAGATTTTTTATTGTTTTGTAATATAACTAGTAACAAGTCAGCATCTGGGTTATTTTTTGTTTGTTTGTTGTTTTGCATGTTTCCCAAAGCCTTTTGGGACCAATCACATCTGCCTTTCGAGGCATGGAAATCTCTAGTGGAAAAAGACCTTTCTGATATGAAGTACAGTCTAACTCTGTAATCTCATCAAAGCTTAAGTTTAACTCATAATATCATGTTCCAAAGTAGCCGTGTTAGTCTATTGTAGGAAGACAACAGAGTTCTGTGGCACTTTTAAAGACTAACAGATTTATTTATAAATAAATAAATTTATTTATTTATAAATAAATCTGTTAGTCTTTAAAAGTGCCACAGGACTCTGTTGTCTTCATAATATCATGATATAATATAATGAGTAGTCCTAGACTACCATTCAAATCAATGGGAGTTGAAGGTTCTCAGGAGTTCGCAGGAAGCAGGAAGCAAACAGTACTTCACAGTATCATTTTCTTCAGCAACTCAACACTTGCTTTACAGAATGTGTTGGTATATAAACAAGCTCATTTATCAGAATATTTTCTCACCCAAGTTCAAATCCTGCACATGCAGATAATTAGCCTATAAAATAGAATAAACTATTACAGTTGTTCTTTGAGCTGTATCCTTCTGAAGCAAAATGATATCACACAATAATTATCAACATAAAAACCATAGTAGTTGAGTACTATTGTTTCCCTCCTAGTAGGTGTATAATGACCTATTGCAAAAAAGATAAAAAGAAAGTCAATAGCCTTTTCCTTTACCCCACCTCTTATGCCCTGGACATTTTAAGAGTTATTGGACGTTGAGCAACAGGATGAGCACGCTTTCTATCACCTTTTGACAATACAATGAAAAAGAATAATCTGTTTTATCTTCTGCAATCAACAAATCCTCCCCATTAGTGAAGTTCTGGAAAGAGTGCTGAACAGCTTGTTATTGGAAGTGTTTGAAATTCTGTGCACAATGTTTTCTCTGAGCTTTCTTGATTGTATCATTTTAGCAAATAAATGGCTCGTGTTCTATGTTTTGCAACAAATGATGATCTAATCCCAAGGGGATTGGAAGTGCCTTTCAAATCGTCCTACTTTAAATGTCAGCCCAGATAGGAGCTATTCTTGAGTCACACTAAGTTATTGGTATCCCCATCCACTTTTTCTATTTCCACTCCAATTTGTTTCTGAAAAGAGTATGTAGGAAGATGACCTTGGCATACGTACACTTTTTATCACCATAGGCCCAATGCTAATAGTCTGAATAGGTACCCAACTAAGCGACTTAGTGGAAAAGCATTTCATACAATTTTTTAACTTGTTGTTTATTACTTTATCTAGAAGCCTTTCAAGTTACATAGAGTGCACTTAGCTTTCCACAAATTAATTCACTGTATTTATTTTTGGTCATGTATCAGAATGATACATTATGCCCACTGTATTCACAATAATAACCGGTTGGAATGTTTCAACTGTTTTTTGTTTGTTTGCTTATGTTCATTAGGTTATATATTCTGGTGGAAGGGAAAAGCATAGACACTAACAATTATCCATAGTATCAGAGAAAGAAGAGCTGGTCAAATAATGGGGAAATGTATTAATGAATAACTGATCAATGACAAAATGCCAGTATAGGTAATAAATAGTACTTCTAGTGGAATGTCCAATCTTTATACTCAGAGACAAGGACACTGTTGAGGTTTTGGAGTTGAAAGTCACTGCTCAGATGCCAGCCTAAAATTACTAGCCTCACATATTAGCCCAAATTTTAGGAGCTGCTGGACTCTCAGCATTTTAAAAAACCCAGCCACTTCATCTGGGACAGGTACAAAAATGGGAGCTGATGTGTTTTAAAAGTCTGCCCCACTGTATACTCCTTAATATGGGTCTAGTTCTGGTACAAATTAGGGCTAATAACACGAGCTAACCCCAACACAGACTAGAAATGCAAAGGTTACTGCTGGACAGGACTGAAATACCTTGGCAAAGCTATGCATAGGAAGCTTAAAGATGATCGGCCAGTGGTCTGCTGCTGAGAGTAACCTGTGCTATCAGTTCCTTGTTTTCAACAGTGATAAATTCATCCTTTGGTAACTATATTACATATAGATATATATTTAAAATCCATACATTTTTCCTGTTTTTTCTTGTTCAGGAATTGCAACTGACCCATCTGCCAACTTCTCTGAGTTCAGCCAACAAAATTATATTAAGAAAAGAAGACATATTTACTTGATATTTTGTCTTCACTGTAATGCTACAACCTGGAAAATAGCACTGGGATGCAAAATCACAAGAGGGGGATGTTGTCCTTTGCTGCTTGTGACTGGGTGAATCCAGCTTTACTGATTCAATCTGTACGCTTGGAGTAAAACTCTCCTCTACTCCACACATGCCGAAGTAAATAACGTGGCAGCTTTTGACCCGCAGAGATGAAAACTCATTATGTACCATTGTGAGCGCTTTGTTTTTGAAGGAAGTGAGTGAAGCTTGAATAATCCAGACTTTTTCAAATGACATTTTGACTGCTTCCTGCATAAAACCAGTTTACTGTTTACTGGCATAAAATCCAGACCAAACCAGACTAAACCAAAACATTAATTGCTGTAAAATACTTAGAGAAAATATACTCCCTGAACTGGAGAACTGTGTATGCAAGTTGGTTACTTAGATGCGGATCACAAATTGCCTCTGTTGGAATGGGAGTTACTCTCCGTGTCAGCTCAGTGAAGCAATGATAACTCCTCATACTGACATAACAGAGCATCTTTCATTAGGCAATCTCAAAGGCTATGTCTACACTAGCAAAAGTTAAGTCGACTTTTAAGTTGGCTTAAAGTCGACCTTATAAAGTCGACTTAACAAAGTGGACTAAGTCAACTTAACTTTAAGTCGACTTAGTCCACTTTGTTAAGTCGACCTAACCATCCTTAAGTTGATTCAATAAAGTCAACTTAAGGGTTACTCCACAACCACACCGTCCTTAAGTTGACTTAAGGAGTCGACTTAAGGCTTAAAATCGACCTAATGGTTGATTCTTATTAATTTGACTTAATCTTTCATTAAGTCGACTTAAGGAATTTCTTAAGTCAACTTAATGAAAGTCTGGTATAGACAGGGAGTAATTTAGGTTGACTTAAGGGTCCTTAAGTCGACCTAAATTGCTAGTGTAGACATACCTAAAGAGCTTTACAAACATTATCTAATAAAATCTCACAGCAGGTAAACAAGAATATTAAACTCATTTTTCGAACTGGTTAAAACAGAGAATTTCGATTCCATGGGAAATGTTGACATTTCAAACTATCCTTCCATCCCAAATGAGAATCATTCAAAATCCCTCCCCCCTCCAAGTTTCTGAACAAAAAATATATTTCTGAAATACTGCAATGACCTCATTAAAACATTTAATTTTGGCTATGTCAAAGAGACTTCATTTAGATTGTATCATTTTGACTTTTATATTTAATTATTATTTATAAATAATATAATGATAAAATAAATGTCAAAAAGTGAAGCCTAAATGATCAGCTTTGAGCTTATGAAAATGAAATGCTTCAGCCTTAGTGGAACAACATTTTGCACAGGTGGAAAAAATATTTTGATCTTATCAATATAAAACATTTTTGAATTTTTTTCATTCAAATTCCTCTATAGAATTGATTCATCCCTGTAAAATGTTCCAGTTTTGTTGAATAATTGTTTTCCAATGAAGAAAAATTCTGCCAAAGAAATTGTTGACCAGCTCTATTTGTTTTAAAGAGGGGAAGTCTGAGGCCCTGAGAGGTTAAGTGACCTGCCCAATTTCACATAAAGGCCTATAAAAAGATGGGAAAAGAACACAGGTGACCTGTTCTAACCACTGGGAATGTCCTGAAGAGGGATTCCATCCTGAGTGATATTTTGTCTATTTCCTGGTTTTACTAGTATAATCTAATATACATTTGATTCAAGTTCATACCGTGAGAACGTAGCATATTCAAAAGTCCTTACCATAGGGTCTTTGTTGCAAACTCAGGGATCACATTTCCTCTCCTCTTTTTATTCATTACACTGGACACTTCTGCAATACTGAGCTGATTTTAAAATTTCCAAGTTTACTTGGTCTTGCTTCCACTTGACTCTGACTGAGTTGTTAAAATGACTACATATTCTCCATGTCTTTTTCTCAGGTCAGTCCAAACCAATCAGGATTTTCTTTCTTGTGGCTTCTTCTCTTGCTTTAAATGCTATAAAGTTGTTTTTCACTGTTTTGCTCCTAAACTGCAGAATATCTTCACAAGTGCAATTGGCTATGTCTACACTGGCAAGTTAGTTCGAATTAAGGAGGCTTAATTCGAACTAACTAAAGTGATGGCTACACTAGGCTTTAGTTAGTTCGAATTAAGGGCTTCCTTAATTCGAACTAATAAGTTTGTATAGGGTATTCGAACTAAAGGGTTAATTCGAACTAACTAGTTTGAATTAACCAATGTGGCCATCTTAATTCGAACTAATTTCTTAGTTTGAATTAACCGGCCATTGAAATGAATGGGGATCACTAATTCGAACTAACACTCCAGTGAGGCCACCCTAGTTCAAATTAAGCTAATTCGAACTAACTAAAATTAGTTTGAATTAGTTAGTTCGAACTAACTAATTCGAACTAATTTTAGCAAGTGTAGATATAGCCACTGATACTGAGCCATCTTTAGCTGAGGATTCAAGCCCTTCTTGTTTAGTGTTGCCTTCATTATTATGTCTTTGCTGTTGACTCCTCTCTACTATAGTTTTGTTGTAATTGCATTTACTTTGATAATCAATTTAACTTTATCAAACAAAATAAGTATGACATGAACATGGATGCATACACGAACAATGAATAAGTAAAAGACCCACTGGAAATCACTATGGAATGTATTGTGGCCATTTTACAGAGAACTTCATATTCACATAGAATAAGAACAGTATCTGCAGTTACAAAAGATAAGATTCAGATTTCAAGAACCGTCAAATCTCAGAGCATAAACTAATAATCAGCTGGAGTCAAGAATACATGGCTCTTCCTCATGGGACAATTAAGTGAGTTATGAGGGTGAGGATGACTCTCTCTCTGCTACAATATTCCAGTGTTTTACAATTGTTGAGGTAACAGGAATTCACCCAGAAATCACTCCAATGCACAGATCTATCTCAATACTATTATTAGCAAGGATAGAAGCCAATTGTCATTGAAAAGAACGGACAGGAAGTGGTAATATGACATAAATGCAAGATGCCTAAAAGGAACTCTACCTTCATCAATCACAGTTTTGATGGCTCCTCCAACCTTGACTCTTTAGGCTTGGTCTATACTAGAAAATTAGATCAGTTTAACTACATCAGTCAGGAGTTTGAAATAATCCACACTCCTGTAGTATCTACACTGACATGCTACAGTAATTCAGTTGTGCTGCTATAGTTTTAAAACCCTTAGTCTCTGATTAAGACATTTCCTTCCTTTCGAGCAATGGCCTGTTCTTACATTCAGTGATGGGTCTGAAGGACATCATAATTTCAGGGTTAACTTCATCTTTGACCCTTCCCTTGGTTTTCCTTGAGGGTACCCACTTATGGTTTTAGGCAGTCACATCACTTGAAGCTTAGACCCAGATCTCTCTTCCTTCAGATTAGGGGTTTGTAACTGCAGTCTCTCTGCACCTCACTTTGGCTATGTCTACACTGGCAAGTTAGTTTGAATTAAAGAAGCTTAATTCGAACTAACTAAAGCCATGGCTACACTAGGCTTTAATTAGTTCGAATTAAGGGCTTCCTTAATTTGAACTAATAAATTCGAATATGTTATTCGAACTAAGGGTTAATTCGAGCTAGTTAGTTCGAATTAACCAAT
Source organism: Pelusios castaneus (assembly GCA_007922175.1). Classification (NCBI taxonomy): domain Eukaryota; kingdom Metazoa; phylum Chordata; order Testudines; family Pelomedusidae; genus Pelusios; species Pelusios castaneus. Next base: position 15,482,822 of record ML685785.1, on the reverse strand, counting down.
GTGGCCATGTTAGTTCAAACTAATTGCTTAGTTTGAATTAACTGGCCCATTGAACTCAATGCAATTCACTAATTCTAACTAAGCAAGTGCCATGAATGACACTTGCTTAGTTTGAACTAAATTTTGCTAGTTTGAATTAAGTTAATTTGAATTCACTAAAATTAGTTCGAATTAGTTAGTTCGAATTAACTAATTCGAACTAACTTTAGTAAGTGTAGACATGGCCTTTGATTTCCCAGCAGGTCTGACCATAATCCAACACAGGTTAACTCTTTTCCCAGGTGTTATAAGAGTATATACCATCACCAACCAGTCATCACAAAGCAAACTGTACTTACACTCAGGGCAATAGCATCCAGAGAAAAGTATGAAAACAATACAAGTTCCTATATACATGCTAAAAGTTTAGTAGAGATCACTCATCAATCTTATCAGGTCCCAGCAGTGGCGGATTTATAGTTAGTGAGGCCCTGTGCCCAGCTTCTTTTCGTCCTCTCCCACCCGCACTGAGAACCTAGCCAAGAAAAAGAACACTCTCTCTTATCTCCATGACCCATCCCCCATTTTTCATTCTTTTTTTCCTTCGTCCTCCTCCTATATTATAAGTACCAGGGAGTAAATAAAAATAAAGTGAGGTATCTTGATTGTTTTTATAGTCTAATTTTTTTTCCCACACACCACTTGGAAATTGCTGAAGGTCTCCGTGGACCACTGAATGATCTTTCCAAATGTTGTTTATACTGTTAGCTAACTATTGTAAATCACTTTGGATAGGAGTGCTTTAATAAAAAACTAATAATCTTTCCTTGGAGTACCTGATCTAGTTCTAGATGAAAGCTTGTATTTGCATTATGCCAGGCCTCGACAACTCTGCTGCACACCTATGGGCCAGCCCAAAAATTGAGGCACCGAGGTGCGTGGCAGTGAAGTGGCCCCTGCTGACAAAAGGCTGCCATGGCTTTCAGCAGTATGGAGCATACAGGGTCCTCTGCTGCTGAAAAACTGCCATGAATCCTGACATGCAGTGCTCGAAAGATCCCCACACCGCCACCGAAAAATGTCGCTGTGGAGGAGGGAAAGGCAGTGGTATTGAAACTCTCAGCACTGCCAGCTCTTGTTTTAGGCACCAGGGGGCATTCGCCTCCCTGACTACTGGGGTGCTGCTAGGTGCCAAGGGCAAAATCATGGGTGCCATGGCGATCTGGAACCTGAGATTTTTTGAGCCCTACATTACGCTAATGTAAAAATTGTGTGAAAATAAAAAGGATAGATGACAGCTGGAGCAATGGGGTGCAATCTGGTGAGCAGCTGGGAAGAGCAGTCGACTTAACAAAGTTACTTAAAGTTAAGTTGACTTAGTCCACTTTGTTAGGTCGACCTAACTGCCCTTACGTCAACTTAATGAAATCGACTTAAGGGTTACTCCCTGTCCACACCGTCCTTACGTTGACTTAAGGAATCGACTTAAGGCTTAAATTGACCTAATGGGCGCTTGTTATTAGGTTGACTTAAGCTGTTATGAAATTATGATACTTAGCCATTTTGAGATATTTAGACATTCTATGTTAGCATGAGTAGATAATAGTTTAGCTTAGCATAAGTGAGCAACAGTATTGAAGCCTTAGGCCATGGGAAGGTAAACTTATAACCCTGTACTCCTCTGGAGTCTGAGAAGCTTTAAGAGACACAAACATCTCACTTTGAAAGAAAACAAAGACCCCTGGAAACCATAAATCTATTAGTGATAAGGTAAAGAAAACATATATGATGAGGACAGGACTATAAAGAATCCTGCTGCAGGGAAAGGTAAAGATAAACACAAATGATGAGGACCAGACCAAGAAGGGTGAAGGCCAGGCCAGGCGCAGCTGAAAACCTACGAATTCGCCCTATCGTTAATTGGACAACGTCATAATCAAGGGGTGTACCTGGGCAGTCTTTGAGGGGGTTAATCAACAATAAAATGTGCAAACACAAGCCTGTGGGTGTGCTCCTACCCTGCATGGTACTGGAGTCACCCATCTGCAGATGCTAAATAAACTCTAATCAATTTCCTTATAACAGGAGACAGGTCCTTCTTTAAGCCGCGAGGTAATTGAGCCACGGAGCGACTCCCTCTTGGGCGAGGGGCCCCCTAGTCGCGTCCGTAACAAAGCTTTCATTAAGTTGACTTAAGGAATTTCTCAAGTTGACTTAATGAAAGTCAGGTGTAGACATGGAGTAATTAGGTCGACTTAAGGGGCCTTAAATCGACCTAAATTGCTAGTGTAGACATACCTAAGGACCTCACCAGCCAAGAGGCCTACAGGACAGACTGGAAGAGGGATCATGACCCTGATGGGGGGGTTGATGCTGTGGAGATGGGCTCTGCCCCCCTAGAGCTTGGGGCATGTGACCACTGCCAGAGAACGTGTCTGACTCTCTGCATCTCTGCAATGCTGCTATGGCCTTGGCAGGAGGCCTGAGGCATGTGGGGAACAGACTATGAACATCCCTTACTCAGAGACACTTTGGGTGCGTCTACACTTGTAAATTAAATCGACTTAAGCTTGCTTAAGTCGACTTAATTTACTCTGCGTCTACACTACACTTTCCTTAAGTCGACTTAAGCAAGCTGCTTAAGTCGACTTAAGGAAAATAAAGTCGACTTAAGGAAAATTAAGTCGACTTTATTAAACCTCCTTTTAATTTGACTTTAGGTTTAAGTTGACTTTCTAAAGTCGACTTAAACCAGTGTAGACCTGGAGTAGCCCTAAGTCAACTTAGAGTCGACTTAGGGCTCTTCAGGACTCCCTCACTGCCCTCCCTGCTGGGGGGGCATAGGGGGAGCCTGGCATGCCCCCCCACAGGGCAGGGCAGAGCCCTGCCCACCCTGCCCCTATGCCCTGCCACGGTCCCTGTCCCCCTTTTCCCCATTGTACCCAGGTACAATGGGGCAAAGGCTGAACTCCCTGGCACTGGGCAAGGGGTGCCCCCTGCCACCATGGACCTGCCCAATGTCTCCCTAGCCCCTAGAAGTCGACCTAGGTGTCCAGTGTGGACGCTCTAGGTCGACTTTGTAAGGTCCCCCCTAAGTCGACTTAAAATTTAGGTGTAGATATGCTAAGTCAACTTAGTTAAGTCGACTTAGCTAAAGTCGACCTAAATTTACAAGTGTAGACATAGTCTATGTGTGTGGTGCCCCTGTGTCAGAGGGTTGTGTTGGGTGTTTGTCTTTAACCTTTCTCCTCTTTTCTTTATTTTTTCTTTGATTTTTGATTGCTATTTATTCAATAAGTTGTATTGCTTTGTACTATATGCAATAATTAGTGAGTCAGGAAGGCACCCGCTGCAGACAGGACCAGATCAATGCAGGAGCTAAAGGAGGGCCCTGGGCTGCAGCCCTTAAGGCCCCTCCATTGATCTGACCTCACTGCCCCACTCAGGCCGATACAGTGGTGGCAGAGTCTGGGCAGTGGTGGGAGAGGCCTTGACTGTGCTGGTGGGGCTTGTGTGCTGGGGCCAAAGCCATGCTCCATGGAGCTCCCACCCTGCCCCTGGCCTGGCTGTCCTGCTCCCAGGGGCGGGGCCAGCTGTCATGCATATATCATATGGTAATAATTGCATTTATTCTAATGTATAGCTAAGAACAATAACCACAGAGGCTATGTCTACACTTGTAATTTTAAGTCAACTTTAACTAAGTCAACTTAACTAAGTTGACTTTAAGTCAACCTAGTTAAGTCAACTTAGTGAGGCTACACTTAAAATTGAAGTCGACTTAAAGGGGAACTTACACAGTCGACCTGGAGCGTCCACACTGGATGCCTAGGTCAACTTCTAGGGGCTTAGGGGGACCTAGGGCAGGTCCATGGGGGGGGCACCTCTTGCCCAATGCCAGGGGGCTCAGCCTTTGCACATAGGTCCAATGGGGCAAAGGTGGTCTGGGACCCTGGCAGGCATAGGGGCAGGGTGGGCAGAGCTCTGCCCTGCCCTGTGGGGGGGCATGCCAGGCTCCCCCTGTAACCCCCCCCCGGCAGGGAGGGCATTGGTGTAGTCCTGAGGTAGCCCTAAGTCTACTTAGGGCTACCCCACATCTACACTGGCTTAAGTCGACTCTAGGAAGTCAACTTAAGCACTAAGTTGAATTTAAAGGAGGTTTAATAAAGTCGACTTAATTTTTATTAAGTCGACTTTATTTTCCTTAAGTTGACTTAAGCAAGCTGCTTAAGTCGACTTAAGAAAACTGTAGTGTAGACACAGGGTAAATTAAGTCAACTTAAGCAAGCTTAAGTCGACTTAATTTACAAGTTAGACACAGTCAGAGTCACTATTTTGAATCACCAGGTTTCTAAATAATTAAAATTATGGCATGATTTTAGATGTTTTAAATAGCAAAATGCTTGCAGTAATATTTTACACTGGGGCAGCCTTATTATGTCAGAAATGAAGTCCAATTAGCTGTAATGTGTGATGTGGTGCTAAATGAATAGTCTTGATTCATCCCTGCAAAATGTTTATACTCATTTTACCCCTCCATGCACTAAACCAGAATTAATAGGAATTGAATGATTCAGTTACCACTTCCCCCGTCCACCCTGTGATACTCCTCTCTGTTTTCCTTCAGTATTGACATTCACCACACCTCCAGGGAGCATAGCAGCTCCAATGTGTGGCTGCTGTCCTAGCCTCTCCCTTATGCAGGAGTACCACAGTAGTTTGCTGGCATGCAGTGCCTTTTCTGTGTTCCCAATAAGGGGTGAATTATACTTCTTATAATTTAGCCTATAAACTGCCCATCCTGTTTCCTTATTGCCCCCCACGCTCCCGTACTAACCATGTCTGCTGTTTAAAGGCTTTCTAGTAGATCCATAGGCTCACTCTGTGCCTACCATCTTCCAGCACCTGCAAGACATAATTTGACAAATCTTATAACCTGGCTTCTCTAATTACCCTATGGAACATAATATCAATGTTGATAATTCAACAACATTTCTCACTGTTTGAAAATGTATGAGTGCAGCATAAGGATGATGGCTTGAAAGCAAACTACTCTAAGTCTTGGCAGAGCACAAAGTAGGTTTAGAAAGGACTATCCAGCCTGTATTTGAACCCTGCAATGTGACACTTTGGCTGTAAAAATTTATGACCCCTGTGCTGCTAGCACTAATAGAAAATGTAGCTGAGGATACTGTTTATGCCACCTCCATCACTGAATCAAAAACATGAATCTAAGGCACAAGGATTGATGCTTTCTCAGGGAACACAAAACTATAGCTGACCTTGGACTCTTCTGCCTCACCAGTTGAGAGACTTGTTGAAGCTAAACTAGGTGACAGCTCCCTGTTGCCCCAATCTGTTAGTCAACCAATCTCCTCCAAAGCTCTGCCAACTTTCATTTTGCCTTGCAGGTAACACTTGATACATCCTAATCCCCAAATTCCTTGGAAGATCACTTCCCTACATTACAGTATCCTGCCTCTGTCATTGGACACTTACAGACATCACCAAGCCTACTGTCTCCAAAGCAGCAGTATGCACACCAGCTTGTTAAAGTTAGTGGAGGAGTCACACATTTGTACTGCAACATTGAGAAGAGTTTATGATAAAATCAGGAATAAGTTTATTAATGAAGAACAGAGAATCAAGTGATACTAAGCAAAGAAAATATAAACAGATAAAGTTACAAATCAAACAAAAGGATAAAACACTCTTACAAGAATAGAACTTATCTTTAGAAAGTTAATCTTATCCAAAACAGTTTCTTACCTAAAACCTTTTCTGCAGAGCTTCCTGGTATTCAAAGAAACAAACAGAGTCCTGTGGCACTTTTAACGACCAACAGATTTTATTTATCGCATGAGCAAGCTGTTAGTCTTTAAAAGTGCCACAGGACTCTTTTTGTTTCTCTGCAATAGAGAAGGAGCAATGGACACCCCTTTGGATCCTGCTATTCAATCATACTAAGAGCCAAATTTTCATCCCTATACCCTACAAAAGATTTCTGCAGTAAATAGATAAATACCACATCTTTCCCCCCATTTTCTTATAGCCCTGTACATCTTTGAAATGTATCCTTTGAAGAGTACCCACAAACAAAATTTTTCTCCCCTACTGTTTGTTCTTCAGGGTGTAGACAACATGCTGTCTATATTATTCTTCTGTTAATTTCTTTTCTGTTGCCTCAATATGCAAATATAATCCCCACTGTCTTTGGCTAACACTGTTTAATTTACTGTAGAGACAGGGAGATAACGACATCTCACTCTGTTTTTCCCTTTGTTTAGTTACAGACTTTAAGCATGAGATCAGAAAGTATGCATAATTCCACCTAGAGTGATAATATATACATTTCACAATGATATTAATGACCAGTGTGTTATGAATTTTTATTTGATACATTACACTACATTCTTGATAGATAAAAGCCATAAAAGCAATAAGTGAGGTGTAGTGAGTTTCTCAGGCCTGATAGGAGTTGCTGTCACAGGTCTGTCAATAGGCACTGAGGGACTCTGAATGACACACAAGGAAACAGGAAAGACAATGACAAAAGACTGTAGAACTTGGTGCGCTGAAGATTTTCAACCTATTATTTCCTCTTTCAGTGAATTCACTGTTTGTGAAAGGTATCTAGTTGACAGCTGTCGAACCTGAAATCCTTTAGTCACACAAAGGTAGCAGTATTGGCAGCTTCACACACTGCTACACTCCCATGCCTCAAGGTCAACTCTGTTCTGAAGGAACTGCCTGTATGTATGAAAAGGGAGCGAGTATCTGTGCCCTTCATCTACATTCTTCATAAACATGTGAATTAATGTCAGGTGAGGTATTTCTTTTTTTGTTAGCTGGGCACCTGCCTGTAGGGGCAAGAATGAGCCTCAAATCATATGCAGCATGCTGGATAGTGATCAGACAGTACATATCTCGGTTAAATTTAAGAGGCAGCCTAGATGTGCAAGTATAACCCATATGCCTCTCTTTGAGAGACCTACTGAGGCTGGGTTACTGTTGCTGGGCAGATTATCTACCCACAACCAGAAATTTCTAGAGGCAGGGAGTGGTAGCATTTTTGAGCATGCTCCGCAGGATGCCCTGCTGGTGTGATGTGGTGTGGTCTGTCAGATCACATGAGAGCAGCAGTCTGTGCAGACAGCAGGCTAGAGCTGCTTTGAGAAGAGCCCATGTGCTCAGTTTTCAGGAGAGAAGTTGAGCCAGGAGTGAACAAGATGTTTTCTCCCTCTAATGGAGTCATCTGCAACAGATTTTACAGACATGCATATAGGACAGAGGGCTGGTTGCAAAGGAGAAGGAAAAGCCTGCATGGAATGCTACACAAGTTCTATTGCCAATGTTTTTGGCAAGGCAGTCCCCTTTAAATGTGGACGTCACATGCATTCTAAGATGCTGATTGTGACTCATTGGTTAAGGCTGAGTTTTGTATTTAAATCAAGGATTTACCCAGAAAACAGTAACAAAGAAAGACTGTTCTGTGTCTATGCAGTTTTCTTGTAGCCGTGTCAGTCCCAAGGCTCCCTTGTTCTGTGTATAGCATGTAGCAGAGCTTACATTTTAATAATATTTATTAAATTCCCTCCGCATTTCCATCAGCAGGAATTTTGATGAGGGTAATTATTCTTACATGAAGAGATTCCCGACAGATTTGAAAACCATGGTTTGTGTTATATGTTCCCTCAGTATGCTGTCTTGGTCCTTTTTTTTGTGTGTCATATGAAACATACAGTATATTGTATTAAAACAATCACATGCACAGGAAACATTCACCTAAGTTACTACTGTCCAAGCTATCTTCAATGAAACCAATTAGCTCCTGCTGTGGATTCATTTGGCTGCAGGGAGACATTTCTAAAGTATAGAATCATAGAATCTTAGGGTTGGAAGGGACCTCATGAGGTCATCTAGTCCAACCCCCTGCTAAAAGCAGGACCACTCCCACTAAATCATCCCAGCCAGGGTTTTGTCTAACCGGACCTTAAATATCTCCAAAGACGGAGATTTCACCACCTCCCTTGGTAACCCATTCCAATGCTTCACCACCCTTCTAGTGAGAAAGTTTTTCCTAATATCAAACCTCGCCTCCCCCCCACCCCCAGTTGCAACTTGAAACCATTGCTCCTTGTTCTGTTCTCTGTTACTACTGAAAACAGCCTAGCTCCCTTCTCTTTGGAGCACCCCTTCAAGTAGTTGAAGGTTGCTATCAAATTGCTCCTCAGTCTTCTCTTCTGCAGACTAAAGAAGCCTACTTCCTTCAGTCTTTCCTCATACATCATGTGCCCCACTCCCTAATCATTTTCATTGCTCTCCACTGGACTCTTTCTAATTTATCTACATCCTTCCTGTAGTGGGGACCCAAAACTGGACACAATATTCCAGATGCGGCCTCACCAGTGCCGAATAGAGGGGAATAATCACATCCCTCGATCTGCTGGCAACGCTCCTACTGATGCAGCCCAATATGCCATTGGCCTTTTTGGCAACACGAGCACATTGTAGACAGTTCTAACAGCACCATAACTTTTGCACCAAGCTGTCTCTCAAATCTTGTTTTCTCCCTATCTGCCTGCATAAATACCCTCAGTTAGCATAGTATCTAAGTCACCTTTTAACAGCTACTAAGTGTTTCAAAGGAGCAACTGTTCTGTTCAATCTCATTTAAAGGAGCTACAGACTCCCTGACTTCCAACAGTGATTTCCAGCATAGGTGCTGGAACGAGAAAAATTGGAAGTGCTATCTTGAGGTGGTTTCCATTATACAAAGAGTTTAGTTTGGTTCAATGGCTCTCAGCATTCCCACTGTAAAAATTGTTCCCCCACTCCTAGTTTCCATTCAGTTAAGTATGGTGCCATTCTCATTTGGTTGCTAGGTTAAATGCAGTGTATGTAATATTTTAGCAAAACGGTGATTCTCGATACAGGGCTCTTGGCCTACAGTATTTCAAGGTGGTTCCCATGATGTTGAGAATAATAGAACATTGCATCACAATTATTGTGTGCCTCTGTGTAACTTCTCTTAGCTGGCAAAGGTTGTGCACCACATTGTATAATTTTTTTTTCTGTGTGGTGTTACAAGATAATCTTTCCTTTCCCCATTTTACCACTGTTATCACAGGCCCCTGAGAGACCAAAGAAGGAGCAAGGAACTTGAATCTTGTTCTGCACATAAATTACCAGGAAGGCAGACATTTGAAGAAATATAGTAAAAGTTATGGGCTAGATTGTTGCTTGTAAGCTGCACTACTATGATAGGGGTCACAGAAGTGCACAATGCCAATGGGAGCTCACAGAAGTCATGTGAATGTTACAGGAATAATGCCTCTTAGGGCTTTGGGAGTTACCTACCCTTTTGCTCCCTTTGCAAGTCTTCATAGAGCACAAGGACAGTGGATTTGACTAGCTGTTGTATGGTAGGGAAGTAGGTTTTACTTCAGCTCATACATCTTTTCAGTGTTAGTCATGATCTATCCCTGTGCATATACTTGTGGACATGTGATCTGTCATAGACTACAAGGCATATTATCACAGATCCTTCACTCCACATTCACCACAGCAAAAGACAAGAGCTTCACATTCTGCCAGTGAGCTGCATTCTCATCTGCTTTGTATAATCATTTACACCAAAGCAAAGGAAGTGCAAAGTGGCTGAGAATCTCTTGAAATCAGCAAAAATGGTTAAAATAAAATCCCAACAAAAAATCCTAAACCAAAATTTTATGTTAGCAATTTTCATTATTTTGTAGAAAGATTAATTGGTGAGGTAATATGTTTTATTGAACCAACGTCTGTTGGTCAGAGAGGCAAGCCTTAGAGCTTGTGATATGAAGAAGAGGACTGTGTAAACTCTAAAGGTTGTCTCTCTCACCAACAGAAGTTATTCCAGGAAAACATATTTCCTTGCCCACCTTGTCTCTCTAATATCCTGGGACTAACATAGTTACAGAATGATGGTTTTTGTAGGACATTTCAAAATGAACCAAATCAAAATATTTTTGTTCATTTTAGTTTCAAATGACATTTTCATTTTGATTCAATTTGGTTTTAGAAAAATAAAATGAAAACACAAACCTAAGGGAAACTATTTGAAATGTTTTGTTTAGTTTCTTTTTGACATTTCTCATTCAAAAATAGAAATGTTCACTCAAATATCACAGTTTCATCAGGGAAAAAAGTTGATTTTTAAAGAAACTCCATTTTTTCAGTAGGAAAACATTTTGGCTCAGATATTTCGACCACCTCCACAATTTAGAATGCCAGCATTTGACCCATTTTACACAAGTATAAATCGGTACAAAAGTTACAAAGACTGGTGAATCAAACCCAGAGTGTCAGTAACCCTTAAAGGTATAGTTTTTACCTGCACATATGGATTGCTGATTGTAAAATGGAGACTGGATTTGATTGCTTGCCTTTGATACAGTTTGGCCTTTTGTTGAAACTCTCTTTAGTTGCTCCTCATTGGGTGGTCAAAGTAGTAGAGCGCTTTCTCCTAAACAGGTGGTGAAAAGCATACGTTGGCACCTGATGTATTTCTTGGAATTGTCAGATCAACAGCTGCCCTCAAGGCTAAGTTCTTTTACCAGTATTGTTAAATGTGTACATCAGCGATCTGTCAGGTACTTTCTCACATAAGTTTATCTATGCAATGACATCAGCTGCAGCTACTCAGGTCTTCTCAGAAATTGACAAGGTCTTGAATGAAGACACAAAGCTCAGGGCAGCCTACTGTAAACGATGATGCTTGCAGCTTTAGCTTTTCTAAGACCATTTTGAGTGTATTCCATCTGCATAATGTAAGTGCAAGCCACGAGTTAAACATTTTCCTCAACAGCCAGTGCCTGCAGCATGATCCAAATCCCATTTACCTTGGTGTAATATTGGATAAATCATTCATGTACCACAATCACTTGAAGAAGGTGGCAGCCAAATTCAGCACTTGGAATAACCTGCCCAGAAAAATGGTTGGTTTAGCCTGGGATGTGAGCACCCAGACACACCTCATCAGCTCTGGTCCTCTACTATTCAACAGCAGAGTACTGTGCTCCCATCTGCTGCCACTTGTCTCACACGAGGCTGGTCAATGCTGAGCTTAACAAGCTATGCATATTGTTACCAGGACTCTGAGTGCCTCCTCTCTCCCTTGCCTGGTTTCAGACCCCAGGATCCAGCCCAAAGCAAAAGTTTACAAGTTTATTTTTAGTCCTGCAGCCTGAGACCTGCAAGTCCAAGTCAGCTGAGACAGACCAAACTTGGGTGTTTTATGGCTGTGTGGAGATACTGTTAGAGCCACCTTGGCCTTTCCTCCTTTCCTCAGCTGTGCTAAGCCTATCTTGGCCACAGCTGAGGATATAGCCCATTGTTTTCCATATTTTATGCATGCAATTCAATAACTTTAGAAGAGGTGATGATTTGATCAGGTCCTCTTTGTTTAATTAATCCTCATTCAGAAAGATGAGAGTCATTTTTGTTTCTTTTGCAATATACCGTCACCAATTCTGGATAACTAAGATGGTACTAAGTGCATATATCATATGATAATAACTGTATTTATTCTAATGCATAGTCAAGAACAATAACCACATAGTCATTATTTTGAATCACTAGGTTTCTAAGTAATTAAAATTATTGCAGGATTTTAGATGTTTTAAATAGCAAAATGCTTGCAGTAATAATTTACAATAGGGCAGCCTTATTATGTCAGAAATGAAGTCCAATTAGCTGAAATGTGTGATGTGGTGCTAAATGGGGCATATCACAATGTACCCGGCAAGAATTTAATGCAAAATCAAAATTTATGATGTAGAAATTGTGGTTATTAAATTAGATAGCTCCACCCTGCCTGTGATAGGCCCAAACATCTCTGTGGATATGTCTATGCCAATTGCAGGGTTATCAAAAGGACAAAAGAGTGACATGCTGAAAAACTAGTCACCAAGTTAAACTAAATAAACAAGGAAGTTGAGCTTTTCCAGAGCCCAGTTTTGGAATTCTTATTGTTTATAATTTATTGTCCTCTATTATCTTGTTCCTGCAGTTTCCTCAGACAAACACCCTTCTAGATTTAGTGAAACATTTGCCTTCTAGATTGCAGGGGTTAAGACTGAATTTGGCCTGGGGTATGCAATGTATCTTACTAAGGATCCAGTGCAGCTCACACTGAAGCACTGGGGGCAAAAAACTTAGCTGGCTTCAAAACAGAGCAGGCTAGCTTTATGGAGGGGATGGTATGATGGGATAGCCTAACTTGGCAATGAACTGGTATTTGACTACTAGTGGTAAATATGCCAGTGGGCTGTGACGTGATGTTAGAGGAGGTGTGTTCTGAGTTGGTGCAGATAATTCATTTTTGGTTGTCTGGCTGGTGATCTTGCCCACTTGCTCAGTGCAGTGGCATGACTGGACATAGGAGCCGTGCCCTGAATATATTTGGGAGTGCCCCAAGCTGCCTCAATGGCTCTGCCTGGGGGCTAGAGCCAGACTGGGACCATTTTAAATGTCCCATCCTGCTGCAGCGCACAGCACATGGCCTAGTGGGTGGAAAATTTAAGCCTTCTGTAGTCTGGCACCTTCTGCTCCAACAGGTAAATAGTGGGGCTGGGAAGAAGGGCTTGGGGTTAGGGAAACCAGGGCTTGGGGGAGAGGGGAGCCACTTGAGACTTGGGCTGGGAAGTCTGCTGGGAGCCAGGGCTGGGCTGGGTGCAGGAAAGCCACCCACTGGCCAGGCGGAGCCTGGGGCCAGCCCCGGGGCAGTTGCCCACACCAAACACTGTGGGCTAGGACCAGGGAGTGCACTGGTAGAGCTTGGAGCAGCCTGTGCCCCAAGTCTTTTTTTTTTGTCCCGATGCTCCTGATTTAGGGATTATCTGATCACTATATATGGGGTAAGCAGGGGATTTTTCCTCAGAACAGATTGGCAGAGGTATTAATAAAAGGAGAACACTAAACTAACAAATGCATGAAGATTCATGAGGATTGCCTCTGTGAGAGCTCTGAAGGAGATAAAATAGCGTAAGGCATTAAAGTGGGTCAGGTCTAGGCCAGATTTTCAGCCACTGTTAGCACCAGTAACTTTTGCCAGCACAGACTTTGATCCATTATTCTAGTTACTTAAGGTTGTAAAGTTAAATGGGAATTTCTAAACTTTGTTGTTATAATTTTATGTAGGCTCTAATGCTATTCAGAAAATTCTGAATGATGTTTGGTTTACAAATATGTAAATCTGCTGTGAAAATACAGTCAACATAGGTCATTCTCCTGCAATCGGATCTGTGTGAATGGGCCTTTGAGGCTAGGCAGAGCATCATTAACTTTAATGGGATGCTGAATGAGTGGCCTTACAGACATTGAAATTATAGCATTTCATATTCATGGAACTAATATTTTTTTGAAAATTGTTTTTAACATCATGAAATTCTGAATATATATTGTTATTTATTATTCATATGCCAGCAAGATTTGAAAGCACTTCTCAAAATATAAAGGACCTTGATTATCAATTCTCCAATTTTACAATGTAACTGTATTGGTGTTACTTCTCATTCACACCCTGTATTGTAAGTGAGAAGAGCATTAGGCCTTAGTTTAAGAATAGATAATTCCCCACTGAAGAAGTTTACAATTTCAGCTGGATCGACAGAATACTGGCAATGAACAGAGCAAAGCTGTAGTCAATCAAGGCTTGATAGCGTGAGAATCTAGTCCTGTGGGGCCCCAGGCAGTGTTCAGTCCATGACTGCCACCCAGCAGCTCACTTGAACCTCTGGAAGGACATTAGCGAAGCTCAAGTTCAGAAAAGGCCTTGCCCACAAATGTCCTGACTGGGGGAGTTTCTTTGATGTCCCATGTTAGCTGGGACATGCTAACTAAACCAGAAAGAGGCACAGCAAGTTGTCTAATTCCAAAGGGGTAGCCGTGTTATTCTATTGTAGAAAGACAACAGAGTCTTGTGGCACTTTTAAAGACTAACAGATTTATTAATCGCATGAGCTTTCGTGGGAGAAAATCCCACTTCGTCAGACGCTTTGAAGATAGGAAAGTTACAGAGTGGAAGGAAATTAAATGCAGGGGAGTGTATGACATAAACCTTGTCTACTTGTCCAGCTCCTGAACTCTGCCTCCCCACCTGATTCTGGTTCCTGTCCTCCTTATTTCAGAACCCTGTTTGTTCCCGGTTCTTGCTTCGCTGCCTGGCTGTAGGTCCTTGCTCCTGTGCTCTGCTCTGTTTCTGTCTCTCCCCTTTGTCTTGACAGCTGGCTCTGGTACTAGGTTCCTTAATCTAACCATTAGTTTGCCTATGCCCCAGTTCCCACAAGTAGGAGTTTTACTATTGACTTCAATGAGGGGGACAAACCCCTCATCAGTGATAGAGTAAGGTCTTAATTCTACAAAGATTAAATTTTACACACTGTGCTCCTGTGACTTCAATATCTCTACTTATGTACTATATAAAACTAAGTCTATGCAAAAGTCTTTGCAGGATCAGGGTCTGAGTTTGAAAAAATGTGTCTTCAGAAAAGATTTGAAAGTGGGCATGAGGGACATTTGTTGCACAAGATGAGGTAGGGAGTTCCAAGGGTAGCAAAAAGCATGAAAATAGTCCTGTTGATGGGAGTGGGAGAACAGGAGCAAGACAAGAACCCCAGTAATGGAGTAATCTCTCCATTGAGGGTTCTGTAGCTTTTTTTGAATAGTGGAGGCTGAGGAATGCTACTTGCCCCTTATTAATTGTCAGTGGTGGACACCATGAGTTTGTGAATCTAACCATGCCCCTGTTCCTTCTTTGCTACGCCTCCAGCCCATGCCATTTTTTGCGTGTTTCTGAAGAGATCTACATAATATCAAAGTGCCTCAAGGCAAGCAAGGGACATTGTGTTCAGTCTGTTGTTTCTCTGTGGACTAACTTCTCTCTGTGCACAGTGGAACTATAGTAAATCTTGCCTTCCTGTGCAAGGCAGAGGCACAGAGTAGAAGGTTGTTTTCCTCCTGAGTGTGGTTAAGGACAACATATATTTTATTTTAGCTGCATGTTATCTGGAAAGCATCAGAAATCAAAAGGAGAAATAGTCTTGTTTTTTTCTTACTTAAAAATAGCTAAAAGAATTTACACAAATATCTTTCTGCCCATATACAGACTCCATTGAACCCATTCCCACAATCATCATATCCAGCTCTCAGATCCATGTTTCTGTTGGCACGGAAAAGTCATAAATATTTGAAACTAAGCCAAGAGGAGGAGGTAGTGAAAACTTTAAAGAGAGTGAGACCTATTCATCTTTTAATTGTATATTATTATAAATGTAACATTGCTTTAGCAATTCAAAACCAAAATTAGCTGAGTTGTACTGACTTTGAGAATTATCCTCAACTCTACAAACTGATCCACATGAATGCAGGAAGTCGCTAAAGTCATTTGAAGACAACGGCTTCGCTGGCACGAATCTGATTGCAAGTTTTAGCCTGGAATAACTGGCTAATTATCTTTGTATGCAGGAACTGAAAGTTTAAAGCGGGTTAAATAAAGTTAACACAATAAATAAAATATTAAAGATGATGTTTGGCTGTTTGGGCTTCTTCTGGCAATAAAAGAAAATTAGCAGTACATGCCTTGGTCTTTCCTCCTCAACTCACAGAAAGCCTTGTGGCCAAAATATTGTATCTAATCCTAGTTTCTGTTTCAATGGATGTATTTCACTATCCTATTTTATTCTTGATTAATAATTAGGATATTTCCTTCAGAGGCTGGGTTTTTTGGTCAATTAATTTTTTTTTAAATAATGACAACATTTCATCTAACAGGATGTCAATAATTATTTCTGGTATTTAAAATACATACAGCATGAGAGACAGTGGTTTGAAAAGAGTTATTTCTGCTACATAGTTTAAATAAGGCAATGAAAAGTACTTTGTTACTATAATGACAGTATTTATATCTTCTTTAATAATATTCTCCATTTATGATCTTAACTGTTCTCCACGATAGGTTCTCAATTGCTGGTACTGTCTGTCATTCCCATATCACGATTGTTCATTGATGAAATGTTAGTGTTCAGTGGCAATTTAATAAAATATCATCCCCATATGATATTTCACCTCAGGTCTGAAATTCTGGCCTCACTGAAGTGAATGGGAAAGCTCCTATTGAGTTCAGTGGAGCTAGAATTTCACCCAAGAAATAATAAGCATTACAACACAAGAATAAAATGGTGTTATATCCATTTCTACAGAAGGGTAAATTGAAGATAAGAAAGTGCAGTTTAGGTTGGGTTGAACAAAGCATCAGGAACACAGACATTTCTTTACTTAATTGGACTACCATTCAATGAAGTCTACTGTTCTGTCTCTTAAAGTGGCCAGTACCAAATGCTTCAAAGAAAGATGACAAACCTAGTTTTAGATAGTTATGGAATAATCTGTGCATAGAGAAACACAATGTCTACACTGGCAAGTTAGTTTGAATTAAGGAAGCTTAATTCGAACTACGGTAACTTAAGCCATGGCTACACTAAACTTTCATTAGTTCAAAATAAGGGCTTCCTTAATTCGAACTAATAAATTTGAATATGCTTTTCAAACTAAGGGTTAATTCGAACTAATTAGTTCAAATTAACCAATGTGGTCATGTTAGTTCAAAGTAATTGCTTAGTTTGAACTAACTGGCCCATTGAACTCAATGCAATTCACTAATTCGAACTGAGCAAGTGCCATGAATGGCACTTGCTTAGTTCGAACTAAATTTTGCTAGTTCAAATTAAGTTAATTTGAACTAACTAAAATTAGATCGAATTAGTTAGTTCGAATTAACTAATTCGAACTAACTTTAGTAAGTGTAGACATAGCCATTGTTCCTAGCCCCTGTCAGTTAGTTATTGGCTTCTGTCCTCAATCATGAGTGTTTATATCCCTGATAATTACAAACCTTCTATGTAATATAACTGTGGATGTTCTCATTACACGTTTAAATGTCTAATCCTTTGAAAAAAATCTATTTTTATAATTTTAGTTTCACAATTTTCTTCTGACTGTGATTCTTTATGCATTGTGTACAAAAGACGTGCCCCTTATCAATTTTAAATTCATTGCCTTTCAGTTTAATGATTATCCTTCTGTTCTTGTATTATGAGAAATAGTAAGTAAGAGCAACTGATATACTTTCTTTTATCACTCATTATTTTTTATTCCTTTCTCATGTCCTATCTCATTTTTTACCACCCTTCCTAATCTTTCACTCTTACTTCATCCAGAATTCTTTCTATTCCTCTATTAAGGTTTGTCTCCCAACTCTGACCCCTCCTCTATTTCTGCTTTTTTAAAAAAAATTCTGAGACAAAAACTTGAACACAGTATTCCAGAGGACATGTTATTGATTAAGATAATGATAGTATTTTCAGTATTATGTTACTTTCTGTTCCTTGTAAATCTTCACAAAAGAAACAGAAATAAAAGAAAAATAAGAGAAGATGGGAAAAAAAACCTAAAGACAGAAAAGGACTGTGAAAGGAAAATGGTTGGGAAAAAAAAGATTGTGGCCATTGCAGTGGGGCACTACATGAGGCATAGTAGAAAGTACTCATTGAGCAGTCTATCACAAAAGGGAAGTCAACTGGAAAAGATAGTTGTGAACATCTTTATTAGGTAAATATTCAAGCATTCCAAGGTAGAAAGCCTTCAGTAAGATTTGGCCAGAAAGCTTTGGAAGTCAGACAAATTCTAACCCATATTGCATCCTTCTAAACTAATGGTACCTTTCATTTTATCTATGTCTTTAAAGAACTAATTGCATTTGTTTCTGAAATGATGACTAGCTCATCAGGGTTGGGGACACTCTAAGCAGAAAATAATGAAACATTTCTTGCCAGGGAGGAGTTATCACGTCTTAGCTTGATTATAAAACAAGATGAAACATTTTTTTCTATTTGCATAGAAATTGCTGTCACAGCATTAGTAATCTACTTCTGTAGATGGAGCAGAGGTATCAGAAGAGGATAAAGAAAAGGACCATAACACACTTGAAACAGAAATACCACTCATAAATATTTTTTAATCTTAATGCTCTGCAAAATTTCCAGAAGAACCTGACCTCAAGCTTCTGTAAATTCAGCATAGATGAAATGGGGAAAGAAAAGTGGAATGCTATTGTGGCCTAGCTACTCAGTCAGGGTAAACTGATTTAGCATCACAACTGTCAATGGAGCTATCCTGATTTACACCAGTCGAGGATCTGACTCATTCATTTTTAAAAGATAAATATTCTAAAAAGCTTTATAATTAAAAAGCTATGTAGTTTCTCACATATATTTTAAAAATTAAATTCATTCAAATAAAATATATAAGCATATCCACTAATTAATTTGGATTTTAAACAAATTAATCTAAACTTTTTTTGTTGACTTTCTGTGAATACTCTAACTTGCAAATTAAGGGGCTGGACTGCTCACAGCAACAAAGAGTTATAAGTGAATACTGCAGAAAATTCACTGAAACTCACTTTCAGCTTTGCAATAATGAATATTTGCACTGGAAACTTATTTATAATGAAAGCACACTTAGAGCGTAAACAAATGACCAATCAGAAAAAATATATTTGACCTGTGATCTATGTGTCCAGTCAAAACAGCTGAAAATTGTGTAATTCCATTACCAAATATGTACCTTGCAAACGAGATACAGACTAAGAAAAATTAGTGGCAATTACTTTTAAATAATAAACAAGTTTAAATAAACTTTGCCATGTTCATAAACAATTTATGAACAGAAAAAGATGTGACGTTTATCGAGTACATAATTAATGTTGAATTAATCACCCAGTTCTAGTTGGAGCATGGCTAAAATTTGCAAGGTGAGATCAGTAATAGTAATAGTATTCTCATCTAAAAAGCACTTTTTATATTTTAGTAGAGATTTTGAAAGAACAGTAAAGAAAATTTTCAAAAATTTCAGTTTTTCACCACTCTTTTCCAGGAGCCTGTTGTAGTCAGCAGCTTTAGCTTAGTATTGCAGCGGTGTCAAACTCATTTGCTATGGTGGCCCAGATTTGACTTAAATGTACTTCAAGTGGGCCATATATACCATAAATTGAAATACTATGACACTCTTGCGGCATCACAAAGTGCTGTGTATGCAAAACTGTGCTCTGCGATACCACTCTCTTTCTCTCTCTGGCTAGGTCTACACTAGAAACTTTAAGTTGACTTTATTAAGTTGACTTAATAAGGTCGACTTTAAGTTGACTTAAAGTCGACCTTATTAAGTTGACTTAACAAAAATAGACAGCTTTTCTAGTGTAGACATAACCCCTTTTCGACCTTATTAAGTCAACTTAACACTTTAAGCCGACTTAATAAGGTCGATTTAGGCACTAATCCCCATCCACAATGGCTTAAATTGACCTAATAAGGTTGACTTAAGCGTTAAGTCGACTTAAAATGAGGTGTTATTAAGTTGATTTAACTTTTCCATAAGTCGACTTAAGGAAATGCTTAAGTTGACTTAAGAAAAGCCCAGTGTGGATGTGGATTAGTTTAGATAGACTTAAGCCTCCTTAAGTTGACCTAACTTGTAAGTGTAGACACACCCTCTCTCTGGCTATGTCTTCACTTGTTAATTTAAATCGACTTAGTGTGTCTACACTTAAAATTAAAGTCGACTTAAAGGGGAACTTAAAAAATTGACCTAAAGCATCCACATTGGACACCTAGGTCGACTTCTAGGGGCTTAGGGGGACCTAGGGGTGGTCCACAGGGGCAGCGGGGGCACCCCTTTCACAATGACAGGGGCCTCAGCCTTTGCCCCTTTGTACCTAGGTACATTGCCCCATTGTACCTAGGTACAATGGGGAAAAGGGGGACAGGGACCCTGGCGGGGCATAGGGGCAGGGTGGGCAGGGATCTGCCCTGCCCTGCCCTGAAGCGGGGCATGCCAGGTTCCCCCTGTGCCCCCCCGGAAGGGAGGGCATTGGTGTAGCCCTGGGGTAGCCCTAAGTCGACTTAGGGCTACCCCACATCTACACTGGCTTAAGTTGACTCTAGGGAGTCTAATTGAAAGGTGGTGTTATAAAGTCGACTTCATTTTAATTAAGTCAACTTTATTTTCCTTAAGTCGACTTAAGGAAACTGTAGTGTAGACGCAGGGTAAATTAAGTCAACTTAAGCAAGCTTAAGTCGACTTAATTTACCAGTGTAGATGCAGGCTACGTTAGGGATAGAGTATGTTTTCACGGAGCGCAGTCTCACATACCCAGTGCTATGTGATGTTATGAGCCTGACACTCTCACTGCAGTGTCTCACTTGCAGAGTGCTGGGTATGTGAGACAACACTCTATTAGGGCGAGAGTGTGGTCCTGTGGAGCACAGTCATGGGCCGAATGGAAGAGATTTGTGGGCTGCATTCAACCCGGAGGCAACATATTTGACACCCCTGATATAATGCCTCTGCTCCCCTGATTGTTTACATTACACTTTCCCACTCCATATAATTTAGAAGATAGTCTTCTTAGACCTAGCCACAGAATACGGATCATGTGTCTGTCAACGTGTGGGAGTCCACCCCCACTGACATTGCTGATGCTGTCATGCTGCTGTCATTCCCTTTATCTGCACTGGTGCTATTATGTAGCCCTAAAAAGCATTACAGCTATATGGGAGTGAACCTCAAGATTTATAAGTCACTGTGGCTATGTCTACACTGGGTAATTTAAGTCGAGTTTAACTAAGTCGACTTAACAAAGGCGACTTTAAGTCGACTTAGTGTGTCCACACTGAAAATTAAAGTTGACTTAAAGGGGAACTTACAAAGTTGACCTAGAGTGTCCACACTGGATGCTCTAGGTCGACTTTGTGGGGCTAGGAGGACCTAGGGCAGGTCCACGGTGGCAGCGAGGGCACCCCTGGCCCAATGCCAGGGGGCTCAGCCTTTGCCCCATTGTACATAAGTACAATGGGGCAAAGGGGGACAGGGACCCTGGCAGGGCATAGGGGCAGGGTGGGCAAGGATCTGCCCTGCTCTGTGGGGGGGCATGCCAGGCTTCCCCTGTCCCCCCCCGCCCCCGGCAGGGAGGGCATTGGTGTAGCCCTGGGGTAGTCCTAAGTCGACTTAGGGCTACCCCACGCTACAATGGCTTAAGTCGACTCTAGGGAGTCGACTTAAGCCTTAGGTCTAGTGGAAAGGAGGTTTAAGAAAGTCAACTTAATTTTAATTAAGTCGACTTTATTTTCCTTAAGACAACAGAGTCTTGTGGCACCTTTAAAGACTAACAGATTTATTAATCGCATGAGCTTTCGTGGGAGAAAATCCCACTTCGTCAGACGCTTTGAAGATAGGAAAGTTACAGAGTGGGAGGAAATTAAATGCAGGGGAGTGTATGACATAGCATCAGGTCAGGCTGTAACAGCAAATCAAAGTAGGTGTTAGGATTCAAAACACTGGGGAACAGCACATAAAGGAGGGGGGAGGTCAATTCACTTGATGTAATGTGAGAAAAATCCATAGTCCCTGTTTAACTCCAAGGCAACTGAGTCAAATTTGCATATAAGTTCGAGTTCTGCAGACTCTCTTTGAAGCTGTGATTTGTTATTCATCTGTTTCAACACAGCTATTAACAAGTCGTTAAGGGAGTGAGCAGGGAGGTTGAAGTGTTCCCCTACAGGTTTTGCAGTATTGCAGTTTCTGATGTCAGATTTGTGTCCATTGATTCTTTGGCGCAGAGACTGTCCTGTCTGTCCAATATATAAGGCAGAGGGGCATTTCCGGCACATGATGGCATAAATCACATTGGTGGATGAGCAGGTGAACGAACCCTTGATGGAGTAGGTGGCATGATTAGGCCCTGTGATGGTGTCATCAGTGTAGATATGAGGGCAAAGTTGGCAGCGTGGTCTGCTGCAGAGCTGTGTTCTTGCTTTAGTGTTTCTGCTCTGTGATCTGTAGTTGCTGGTAAGTAACCTTTTAAGATTAGGGGGCTGTCTGAAAGCAAGGAGAGGTCTGTCTCCCAAGGCTTGAGAGAGTGAGGGATCATCTTGTAAAATAGGCTGTAGATTTTTGATGATGTGTTGAAGAGGTCTGGCTTGGGGGTTGTAGGTAACGACCAGTGGCGTTCTGTTGTTGTTTTTCATGGGCTTCTCCTGCAGTAATTGACTTCTGGGTACCCGTCTGGCTCTGTCAATTTGTTTCTTCACTTCTGTGGGTTTGTACTGTAGTTTTAAGAATGCCTGGTAGAGATCCTGAAGGTGTCTGTCTCTGTCTAAAGGGTCAGAGCAAATGTGGTTATATCTTAGGGCTTGACTGTACACAATGGATCGTGTGGTGTGTCGAGGATGGAAGCTCGAGGGATGTAGGTAACTATACCAATCAGTAGGTTTGCGGTATAGGGAGGTCTTTATGTGTCCATCGCTAATTTGCACTGTAGTGTCCAGAAAGTGGATCTCTTGTGTGGAGTGTTCCAGGCTAAGTTTGATTGTGTTGTGGAAATTGTTGAAATCTCTGTGGAATTCTTCAAGGGCATCTTTACCATGGGTCCAGATGATGAAGATGTCATCAATATAGCGTAGGTAAAGTAGGGGTGCTTTGGGATGAGAAGTGAGGAAACGTTGTTCTAAATCGGCCATAAAGATGTTGGCATATTGTGGGGCCATGCGGGTACCCATGGCAGTGCCACTGACTTGAAGGTATAGATCATCTTCAAATCTGAAATGGTTGTGGGTGAATACAAAGTCACAGAGGTCAGCCACAAGTTTAGCTGTGTCATCATCCTGGATGGTTCTTCTAATAGCTTGTAATCCATCCTTGTGGGGAATGTTAGTGTAAAGAGCCTCTACATCCATAGTGGCTAGGATGGTATTTTCTGGAAGACCATCAATGGATTGGATTTTTCTCAGGAAATCTGTAGTGTCTCTCAGATAGCTGCTTAAGTCGACTTAAGAAAACTGTAGTGTAGATGCAGGGTAAATTAAGTCGACTTAAGCAAGCTTAAGTCGACTTAATTTACCAGTGTAGATGCAGTCTGTGTTGCTCTATGCTCCATATATGTGTGTACACACACACACACACACACACACACACACACACACACACACACACACACACACACACACACACAATGTTGGCCCTAGGTCACACAAGAAATGTATGGCAGAACAAGGAATTAAACGCAGATCTGAGTCCTAGATTAGTTTCTTGAGCACAAAAACATCCTCCCTCTGCAGACAAGGGAGTCAGGAGAGGTGGAAGAAGGTGGCACCTTAGTCCTTTCCTCCAGCTTGTATATCACAGAAGGATATCCAAATATGGGTCCCAACCAAAATATCTGCTGCAGCATGTCAGTCCCCATCATGTTTGCTGCAATTCAAATTACCGATGAGTATAGTTCAGAATAACGGGCAGGATTTTATTGTCTTTAAAAATGATATATTACTAATATAAGTCGGCCAGAAACCAAAATGACCTCTTCAGTTTGTCAAAGAGCAATCTACAGAAACTGGCAAAGATGCCCAGGAATTTAAAATAAATTAAATTAAATGGGGGAAAAAGAGCAGATAATTGCCTCTAGAGTGGGTTTGGAGGGGGAAAATGGACTCTTAATTGAACTTGTGGAAATCTAATTCATATTAGCGACCCAATCTCCAGTCTCATTGAACAGAGCTCGTAGGGGGGTAATGTATTAACAGAGCTACAGTGCAACCTGCATTTAACGCACTCCATAATTGAGTCTTTATTCATTTCTTTCTAGGATTACTTATAATTGTACTGGGACTCACGGTCATTCAGTGGCAGCCTGCTATGGAGAGATCATGCATCCAATTGAATTAAGGCAAATGTGAAACAGCGAGGGAATTAAACTAGAGAAATTGAACATAAAATGGATGGAACATTGTATTAATGGGGGGGTATGCCCTTTCAGCACAGGTCACTGTATATAAGTCAGACCTGCTGAATATCAACATACACACTTGGTAGGATATAGTGTAACTGGCTGCTGTGACACAGTAATTACAGGCACAGAATAGCATATGCTGCGAAAGGGATATTTGTGCTGCAAACGGAGGATCAAACAGAGGTTAAGGTTAGGATTTATGAGTGGTAGTGTAATATGAACTTGGTCTTATCTGGAGCCGTGAGGGCAAAGCTGTGAACTTGAGTAAATGTAAGTTGATTTCTGATGCCAAGAAGAGCCACAGTAAATCTATGGGTCTTGAAAAGAGCATCAGAATGATAGGGCTTTGATTTGCCCTTTTTTTTTTTTTTTGACAAACCCATAAATACAGTGAAACTCCACATCTCCCTCTATGTTTTACTTAGGTTAGAACAGTATATGCTGATATGGTGCAGTTAGTTTCATCAGTGAACAATGGTAGTTGCTAGTACTTTCCTGAGAGATCTCTTAGGCAAACCCAGATATTCCCAGGAATTGTGGTCAATAAATCAATTTCAGTGTCATTCTTTTTTCTGAGTTAGCACTGAACCAACATCTCACTGTGGTGCTAAGGGACTTTGAAGATACTCTTTTTAGCTGAAATGAAAAACAAAATTCAGATTACTTGTGGTTATTAAAGATCAGAAGATACTTTATACAAAAGGAGAGAGGAGTCCCCAAACTTTTTACCAAAATTTCAACTGGACAATTGATGCTGTTGATCAAAATTTATGCCTGTAAATTAATTAGGTATTTATCAATTGCTCTACAATGTTGCTATATGCTGTTAATTGGTTGCTGACTTCTGCTCATGGTAAAGTAATCCCTGTATACAATATAAATGGGCAATTTATTGTACTTTTCAGAGTCTTTGGAAGAAAGGAATGATATAAATGATAATTACATGATTATTTCAATTAGGGGATAGGATCTTCACTTGATTTAGATTTAGATCAGCAGAGGATCAGTTTCGTTATTATCATTGCCTTATAAGGTAAGTTAAGGATGTCATGAATAAATGAGTCAGTAAATAAGAAAGTAAAGCAATAACATTGGATGTCTAGTTATCTAACTTGGATGGTAGCAATATTCCACTTTGAAAGGTCTTAGAAATCTAATATCCGTGTTTTGGAGCAACTTCCACTCCTTTTTCTCAAGGATTCTACTTATTTTTAATGCCAGCAATTCAAAGCCTTGGCAGCATCATTCAGAATTAATGCCTTACTCACAGTAACAGAGAGATTATTCAGGTACTGAAGGTATTGCTGAAGTCATTAATTAACAGTCATAGCTTATTTCATTTGGAAAATTATTCCAAGCAGAGATGCGTCATGTGCTATATAAATCCTTTTGTGATTTGCATATCCTCATGACCACATACATCTCATCTGCCAAAATCTTGTAACTTACAGATAGAATTACAAAACTTCCAATAGGAATTTTTTAATTAAACTGAGCAAATAAATCCTTAAGCCAAAATACAATATGTCCAAACATTTATTAACTCTTATGGCAGTAGGAATGTTGGAATATGCCAGGCAATTAGCATGTGTTCAGTGTAGGGTAATTAGAAACTTAAGATGATGATTATATATATTTTTAGCAATATGGCATACAGAATCCAAAAATATATATAATGAATTATATTATTGCAAGTTTAACATTTCTGTTAATTTTCTGAGGCATACCTGTAAGCATATAGGCAAATTATACTGTAGACAGTGGTCCTCAACTTTTTGTGGGTTGTGACACACTTGACAGCGTATCAGGACCCTACAGGACACATCAGTCCACCCCCTCGAGGCCAAATCCAGCCATCTCCCCTGCTCTTTGTGACACATTTGCCACTGTGTGGTGACACAGTAATGCAATGGTTTTCAAACTTAGGGTTGGTACCCAGTACTGGGTTGGAGACCCTCAGGCACTGGGTCGCGGCGCCCTCTGCTGCGGCCGCCAAAAGACTGAAATGCGTTGCTCAAAGATGTAACTGTTGGGTCACAGGCATAAATTATTTTTTTCAACTGGGTTCGAAGAAAAAAAGTTTGAAAACTACTGCAGTAATGTGTCCCAACACAATGGTTCAGAACCGCTGCTGTAATGCACTAAGATTTTGAAAAATACTTGTGTCTCATGTGGACTGTAAACAAGAGATACTGCATAACCGCTATGAGAAACAAAGGAACCCACTGAGTCAGTATTGAACTTTGCCTCAGTTGGATGTTAGTAGGAGCTCTACTTCACAAAACAAGATCAACAAAACAAGAACAAAAACAAGATCCTGACCACTTGTAGATATAAAGTGGCACCTTTCTCAACAGAGAGTACATTCAAACTGATGATTTGATGAAATTCCAGGCTAGTTAATTTCCTTTTGTTGTGGTGCTTGATAATTAGTAGATTAAATATTATGTAATATACTTGTATTTCAGGATAATTAATAACTTAAGTACCCCATAATCAGCTCTATTTGAGAGAGCTTGAGTTTTCCAAACTAACTTGGATGGAGAAATGTAGAAAGAAATGCTGAAACATAAAAAATAATTCTGAATGTCAGTTTTGACATGTATTTAATACATGATCATTCAGTAAAAATGGCTAGCATAGTTTTGGGCTGAATTCGTATTCTCTCTAGTGTGACCTCTCCTAGAATATTGTGTTTATATTCTGAAGACCTCATTAGCCAGTAGGATATTGATAAACTGAGAGGAGTTCACAGAAGAGCCACAAAAATGGTTATGGTACATTCATGCCCTCTGGATACTGAGATATATTAGCCTCTCCGATAGTCTCCCATAGGAATAAATGGAAACACCACAACTTGTCAGGTTTAAAACTGGACTGGTCAAAATACTGATATGTGTATAGGAGGGAAAATGTCTTGCGCTGGAAGAGAGATGAACTGGAATCCTATTTACTTCAGTGCCTTTTTTCCATTCAAGATTCTATGTGCTGAGCCTCTCATATGCAGGAAAATAGAGAAGGAAATGGAAAATAGCAGAACTCAAATATTTGCTATAATTTCTCCTGCTCTCTTATTTCTATGTCTGTAAGCAAACATACTACAGGATAATTAAAATCATTTCACTAAACTGAAGACACAATGACTACTAATATAGACAGACTACTAATATAGGCAGATATATAGTCATATTAGACTGCATTAGCAATAGGACAGGAAAAAATCATCTTGAGGAGTCCTTCAGAGACCACAGGTTCAATGAACAGGAAAGAAGGTAAATAATCTTCCCTGTCAATGCTGCACTCAATCTGATTGTCTGATGTTTTCTCTCTGTATCACTAAGACACTATTGCTGACATCTTTCTGACCTCATCTTCATGGACAAAGCTCCAAGAGATTCTATCTGGAGACTGGACATGGAAGAGGAATGAATCCATTTAAGAACATTTTATTACTGAGGCTGACCTCTACTCTTGATAAGGAGCTTTGTGTTCTACAAGTAGTTCAAACAATAATACATTACAACTTTCTATACAGAGGGACTGACACAATTAAAACTACACCGCATAAAACTTTCTATACAGTAAAACTCCCAGCTGCATAAATAGTGATCCAACCTGAGTTCAGAGCTTCCTGCAGGCAGATTTTTTCCTACTGTTTGCAGCTTCCCTTTGAACACAAACCAGAGGACCCCAGGCTATCTCCATTCATTATTTGATTCATCTGTCACTGCCCCATGTGCAGCTCGAACCACTCCTTCAATGAGATGAAGCACTGATTCCACATGGCTGTCTATTACCCAGCTGGGTGATAGGTCTGCACTAGCTGAGTTCCTGCTAGGATACCACTAAACAAGGTTGGTATAACTTTTAATGGAGACAAGTTTACTGAGAAAATGTTAATGGAATAGCACTGTGACATATATAATATGTATATATTAGAGAGAGAGAGAGAGAGAGAGAGAGAGAGAGAGAGAGAGAGAGAGAGAGGAATTCAGTTTAAAGTGACTATTCAGAAATAAAGGTGAAATACATAGAAAAAATAATAAAAAGAATTATACTAAAAACTCAAGGCATGCTTTTCAAAAATAATCATTGTTGGCTTAATTGTGCTTTCACTGAAATTAATAGTAAAACTCCCATTGACTCCAATTTTGAAAATTTCACCCCATAGATGGACCTGAGCCACAAATTTCATATTTGGATCCAAACTTCCACAAATATAAGGGGTTTTTCATCTGGGACTTTGTTTTGCCCCATTATAAAAGAGGACGATAGAGCTCCAGATCTGAACCCTCCTAGAATATGTAAGTATTTGGACCCAGGTTTTTGCTTAAGACTCTTTCTACTGAAAGATAGGCCCCATTCTTGGTTGGTCCTTTGGCACTGCCCAAATAAACATTATATATATATATATATATATATAAGTAAGATTTTCAAAGCAGTCCAGGGGATTTGGATGCTCATTTTTCATTACATTTAGTAGGATTTCGATGTTCTAATCCTTTACATGGCTTTGAAAATCTCAGCCATAGAATTTAAGTGGATGCATATAGGACAGTGCATAGTTATGAAGGGAAGAAACAAGGCATTAATATATCTGAAACAGTTTATGATATTTCTATCAAGTACATTATAAAAGGGTAGTGGCCTAATTTCTCATTCTGACAGGATAAATCAGGAGTTCTTCTTCCTTCACAGTCACTAAAGTTATGCCTAGGTAAAACTGATGTCAGTGAAAGGAGATTTAGGCATTAGCAGTTTGGAAGTAGTCTGAAAACATGACCCAGGATTAAGAGTAGAGCAATGCACGCTGTTCAATTGATATTGGGGAATATGATGGACCTTCATTTACCTGAGACAGCAGGTTATCTGAAGGCTATGTAAATGGGGAATATTCAGTACTTATTTGTTAATAATGTAAAATGTATATGCTATCTTTCATCCCAGAGTCTTCCACAAAACATACATAGCACCATTGAAAACCCCTCCTGTAACTCAGGGCACAAGCTAACCAGCATACACAGCATTAATGTCTTGTGAGAATGACATCTATATACAGTCTGCTTGGAATTCATTTAAATTCCCACAAAAGAAAGAAATAGGGTCAGATCTTGGGATCCAGGGTTTCTGTGTAAGTCTGAGTCACTGTCACAAGCTATCACTAAGGACAAGATCTTAACTGGGTTAAAAAAGAAAAAAAATGTGTGTTTATATGGATTCAGAGAACGTTAAATAGTAAGAATAGTAAGGGTTAAAACGAAAAGCAACTCAAGAATTTGAGAAAGGATACGAACCCTCAGTTCTAGGGCATAAATCAATTGCTAAGTGATGGAGGTAAGAAGAAATTTTCCCATTATCAGGTTATTCCAACACTGCCCACAACAGGGTTTCCTGCACATTGCTATGAAACAGTTGGTCAAAGACAGAGGAAACTGAATGAAACAGATGGTAAGTTTGAACTGACTTCATTCAGTGCAGTAAGGTTGTGAATTAGCTGCCCAATTTTAGCAGTGAACTTGAAAAGGAAAATTTTATAAACATCTACTTCTACCCCATTTCACTCTGCTCCTCTCCTGACTCAGATTATGAGTTTGACATAGCTGTTCTTTACATCCCATCACATTTCTGAATGGAGAAGTCATCTTTTGGAAGATACATTAGCAAAATCTTTTGAAGGCACGTAAGCAGTGTGATGCACTCAAAGACATATCTCCAACAGAAGAAATACAGCACAGTTTAAAGTCCCACTGGAAACCAGAGCCAGCTTCTTTGTAGTTTGTCTTAAAGTTGAATGAAAGCCCAACATTTGAAGTGAATACCTTTCCAGATAGTCTGCTTTGCCACAACGTTTTCAAAAAGAATATCAATGTTTCAAAGCAGATGGCACATGAGATAGTTCAAACTTTACTCACACAGATAGGAAAGGTGCTGCTGCAACATATTGCCAAAGCAAAACCATGCTTGAAAACAATTCCGTTCATATAACCTCCAGGGTTATATTTAAAACTCTGAGGCTGATGTTTCCTTTGCAAACAGGAATCATAGGATTCTGCTTGTACGCAACAAATATTTCTTTTATATTTTTTCTGTATTAGATGGGAATTTTTGTGCAACCACAAATTAATAGCTGACATTTCTCATCCTTAAGATTTCTTAAGCTTCTTAATTCTGAGAACTAATTCCAGTAAAGGTATCAAGCTAGGCTACATTAAAAGATAAGGATTACATTAATTCATCTGCAGCATCTTGATAAACAATCTTTCAGTGACGGATGAGAGGAACTTAATTTCTACCAACTAGAGCCTGAAATCCTTCAGTGTTCTACCAGCTACTGAACGAATGAATTGAGAAGACATGTTTAAACTTACTCAAAGCACTAAGGCTATGTCTACACTTAAAAAAAGTTAAGTCAACTTACCTTTTCAAGTTGTAGACAGAGCCTTGGCTCCTCACTGAGAAGCAAGCTGCAATTCCTTTCTCGCCAGGACCTGTGGGTCCCTGCAAGAAGCAAGCCATACTCCCTTCTTGCAGGGACCCGCGTGGGTCCCGGGGAGTAGAGAGCAGGGCTTCCCCTTAGAGGTTCCCCAGAGGTTCCCCTGTCTGTGGAGTGCTGGAGAAGACAGCCGCCGGCACTCTATGGATAGGGGATCCCCAGAGGTTCTCCTGTTTGCGGAGTGCCAGCAGCTGTCTTCTCCGGTGTGCCGGGGACAGGGGATCCCCGGAGGTTTCCCTGTCCGGGGAGTGCAGGGAAAGACAGCCACTGGCGGCTCCTGGGACAGAGGAGTGCTGGGGCTCCCTTGTCCCCGAGTGGTAGCTCTCTTCCCCCAGCCCTAGGTTGACTTAAGGAATTAAGTCGACCTAGGGCATCCACACCAGTGTTAGGTCGACTTAATAAGGTCTACTTAGACCTTAAGTCGACCTAACAGGTGGTAGTTATTAAGTAGACTTAAGGATGCCTTTAAGTTGACTTAATGAAAGTCCGGTATGGACATGGAGTAATTTAGGTCGACTTAAGCATTCTTAAGTTGACCTAAATTGCTAGTGTAGACATAGCCTAAAATACTAAAAATCAGTCTTGATCTGAGTGCAAACTGTATGTATGGATCTGTTTAATTTGTTCATTTATTGTTAGAGTCTATGAAACATTTTTAATAACTTTCTGGGAGCATTTGTCCCTATCTGGATAGACAGAAATTTGGGGCCTGATCCTCTACTGTGATGTGAACTCTTAATACCTTTCGGGGAATGCTCTGTATCTCAAGATCTAGCCCTTTATCGATAGTGATTCAAGCTAATAATTAATTAGAAGAAGTGATATGGAGTAAGTCATATGCTAGAAGGTGCATGTTATTTCTTCTATGTCTGAAATTGGGTAACTTGATCTCTTATGATGATGGAGGGCCATCCCAGTTCAGGGGTTGGAGCCTGAGTTCTGAAACCTGATGAGGTGGGGAGATTCTTGGACACTGGGCTCCAGCTCAAGCCAGAACACCTCTATTGCTAATTTTGGACCTGTAGCATGAGTTCAAGTCAGTGGACCCGGGCTCTGCAATTCACTGACGCAGGGTTTTTTTTTCCAGTTTAGATATGTCCTTAGCCTTTTTCACTTAGTTTCTTAGAGATGCTGCATTGTAGTTGAGATCCATTATGCAGCTGGAAAAAATCACCAGGACAGCACAAATCAGACAGAGCATACCAGTGAATCAGACCCTATACATTTCAGTTCATTAATATATAACTATAAAATAGTGTATGTCATGAATTTGTTTCATCTTTTTCTTATCTATAATGCAAAGAGAAAAATGTCATCAGTCTCATCACTTGCATTGATTTACCTTCAAATGATTCTTTGCCTTATGGAATATGGGATATACTATAATTTGTTCTAGTAGAAATTGATATTTAATAATGATGATCCACATAGTATATGTAAAGTTAACTTCCACAGTCCAGTAGTTTAAGATTCAGTTTTATCTCTGATTAACACAAACATAATGCATTTCAGGCTAGCTTTGGAAATCTTTTTATCATTGTTATTCTGACTATACTATACTATAGTCCAATTTGAGCTTGAAATAAATAAAAGTGCTCTCAGAATATGATTGTATAAGGTATATATAATGCTGAAGGAAGACATATAAGCTATGCATGAACAAACTCTTTGCTAAAAATAAGTTAGAGATGGAAGTGTGTTTACGTGAATTTTAGCTAATTTCCAAAACACAGTATTGTACTTTCTTTACAAAAATTCCATACCTTAGAAAGAAACTGTAAAATCACTGAAAATGAACAATTTAGGGATCCTGCTGGTTTTCGACTGCCATGTAATCCTTCAACACACTCTAGCATCCTTTCCAATTTATTTCTCCCACCCAACCTTATAATGAGAAGTTAGCTTAACTGTCTCTGAACCAGCACTCACTACTCCATAATAACATGCAAATAATTGTACCTCTTACATTATTGCCACTTGTGAAAATATTCACAGAACCCATTGTCTTGACCACTCTGCTCAAGTCATTGGTGCTTTCAGGTCTTTCATCTGTTTGAAGTGAAAAAGTTTGTCATTTTTAGCACCCAGTATTGGTTTTTTTGTTTTGTTTTGTTTTGTTTTGGGGGGGGGGGGGGCGTTCAGTTCTCTAGAGCATCTTTTCCAGACAGTGCTGTGTTAAAATATGTGGGATGAAATGTTGGCCCCATTAAGCAAAATTCTCATTGATCTCAATAGGGCTAGTACCTCACCGCTGCTGCTCTGAGATTAGTTTTTATAGAAGTTCATTCAAACGAATAAATTTAGATCCTCACAAAAAAAAATATCTGCCAAAGAACACAGAATTACTTATTATTTATACTTTAAAGATGCTTTCCTATACTTCAGTGCATTAAAATGTGTACCACTCTGCATTAAAAGTTTGTTATTTACCCATTTAGCCATATAAGTTTAGATCCACAAAGATACTTACAATCCTGACATCCACTGAAATCAGTGGGATACAATTATGCTGATTTTGAGCCAACCCACGGTTTACTGTCCATTTTAAATTTCTTCCTCATAAAAAGTAATCTTTAACTTTTGCGATTTGTTATTTATTAGCAGAATCAGCCACTCTAGTCTTTTATGTTAAGTGCAAACTCTCTGCTGATGTGGTTTTTCTCACACTGCAGTCATCATGTTATTAAAATTCACCCTAATGAGAACCAGTATGTCCGTACAAGCATTTTTCTTTTCAGGCAAAACTGATTTGGAATATATACTTTTTTTATATCTTAACCTATGGCTTCTCATATAATGATGCACTGGAACTGGCACAAAGAAATGCAAACAAAGCTGGTAAAATGTTGAATGCTAAACTTGGTAACTCATGAAAACTCAGCTATGACACTGCACAGTCAATGACATTAAAGTAAAGCTGACGACTTCTTTCCTTGTCACTTTCCCAGTTCTGTATTGCTGAAGTAGCAGTTTTGCAGAATGGGCATTATCTAAATTAACATTGTTTCACACTCAATTTGTTGTGCATAGTTTACTCTGCCTTTCATGTCAATTAAATTCCAAAAATGCTTGATGTGCAGAACAAGGGAGATCTAAATGAATTTAATAGGAGTCTAATTGTGCTATATGGCAAATGTAGCTTTGAACTTTACATAGTGGTCTCTATTAATGCATGTGTGTTTTAATAACTTACATTTTTAATGAAGTCAGTGCAGAGCCATTTGAAAAAATCGAGTTAGGTGATTATTTCAGAATCCTGATGATTTGTATCACTGTAGAAAATATTAAGTGATCCAATCCATATACTAATTCCATAATTTTGAAATATGAATAGCATGTACATGATGTGAAAAGTTGACTAAGGGTCTCATGATATTGATTATTACTCTTACTAGTGGACCATACAATGAACTATGAGAATGTCCATGCACTTTAGGAGTATTGATATGACAATGGAATTGACTCATTGTTATGTGTCTGTGGTTCCCGTTAATGCAAACAGACACATTTTCAAATGCTCAGCAAAATGGCTGCGTCTACACTGGTAAATTAAGTCGACTTAAGCTTGGCTTAAGTCTACTTAATTTGTCCTGCGTCTTCACTACACTTTGCTTAAGTCGACTTAAGCAGCTTTCTTAAGTCGACTTAAGGAAATTTAAGTCGACTTTATTAAACCTAGATTTCATTAGACTTAAGGCTTAATTCGACTTTTTAAAGTTGAATTAAGCCAGTGTAGCTCTGGGGTAGCCCTAAGTCGACTTTTCTATGCCCAGGGAAGATTATTAATCATTTACAAAGCATGTGGAGATCCTTCAGTGGGAATTTTTAAACACCAATCTGAAAACCTGTCTTCAGCAGGGCAAGTTATGAAGCAAACACTGCCAGTTCTTTAATGACTGATTAAGATTGAATTCAAAATTGGGTCTCTGCACCTTGAAAGTTGCAAATAAACACAAAACAAAGTGACTACATATTTGCATTACCTATACACAAGCCTTGGCCATGTCCCATGGCTCTCGTTTAGCTCCGAGGAGCTCCTCTTCTGACCCAGCTTCACATTCCCTGAGATGAAGCCTTTTCAACTTGCCTACTGGCTCCTGATTGGTTGTCTCTTCATTTCTTGCAGGGGTAAATTTTGTCAGTACCTTGGTCTGAATGGATTTCCCTTCCCTAAGTGGTATCAGAAAGCTGACACCTCTAGTAGGGGGCAGAAATGGCCTGACAGACTTATCACAACCAGTAATATTATTAAAATGTCAAGGTACCCAATATGTAGCTAATCCCCACACTTTGCATGCACAAATTGGATTATGCATTCAATTTGTCCTTTCAAATGATAGTTTGTGCATAATAATGTAGGATGATGTGGGAGTCACCAGCACCCCCTTAAACTCATGTTTCCTTTATGGCCCTTATCTGTCTCTCTTGCAATTGTTCAATCTATAGTCCTATACACAACACACTTCTGGGAGCAGATCACTCATGAGACTCTAACTTTTGAGAGTTATTTTCTCTCTTTGGAGTGTCATTTGAGAAATAATCCAAACAATAGTCTTAAGAATTCAACAGTCTCATTAAAAGATGACTTAAACAAAAGAAATTATTTGAATAATGTATCTACTTTAAAATGTGAAAAGGAACTAATTTAGATAAAGAATCTCTGCTTAATTCCAGGGCAAAATAAAAAGGAATACTTTCCATTTCTAGAAATCTGGGATAGCTTGACATATCTGTTCCTCTGTGTGCTTTAAGGATCTTGGCTCAGATTGTCGAATGTATTTAGGCATCTAACTCCTTTGAATTCCCTTGTTCTGTGATGAATTTTCTTCTCTGGAGGTGGTGGAAAGTGGCTGAGGATCTGGCACTTGAAGTATAGAGTTTCCATAATCAGTAAGTACCGTAGGAGCAGGAGCTTTTGCTGCAGGAAAGTTGTCTGTGTTTTGTATATCTTTCGGGAAGTAATAGTAGGCCCTGTGCTTATGGGCTTTAATTTCGTTTATGTGTGGTGCCAATTTACAATATGATAGCTTTTGACAGTGTATTGGTATGTTCTGATGGATGAGATGTCTCACTCTGCTTGTCCCTGTGGATGTGGATGTATGTGCACTGCAACAGTGATTAATGCAACATAAACTCACAGAGATAGAATCAGACAGACAGATAGACAGATATTTCCTACCAGTCTACACTGTGATCAGTCTTGAACACCATGAAGCAATATAACAAACTGCCAGAAGTTGTCAGCTTGAGAATGGGATATGGGTGTTGCTTTTCTCTCTCTTTTAAAAAATTGAATGTATCACTAAGACTATTCATATGCTGAATTTTAAAGTAGTGACATTTGTGAATTTGTAACCTGCCAAGAGATCTCAAGTATGCAATGATATAGAGCTGTGTGAAGTAACCCAGCAATGAATAGAAGAGTGGTGTTCAGTCTGCTGCCTGGAGGCCACTTGTCACCCTCATGGCTCCAAATGATGGTCCTTCCATGGCAACTTGATTAAGGAGAACATTTGCATTTGATTATGATTAAAAAATGAGCTTCCTGAATCTACTTCTGTAATTTTTAAACAGAGTGTTTGACTCAGCCTTATTACTACAGGGAGCAGATAAAGGGCACTACTTGGCTCCAGAAGTCTCAGGTGCAGCTCTGGTCTGAACCAGTAATGCTTTGAACAGCTGCTGCTGTCCTTTCCCTTCTGCAGCATCTCTGCAGCAACTCTAGTGACAGTGCAGGGGACAGATGATAGAGTAGCTCTGACATAGGACTTGGACTGTCTTTGCCTGAGTCTAAGACCTGGTCTATATTGTGGGGATAAGTCAACAGGAGATACGCAATCTGTGTGCTGCAGAACGTGTATCTCTTGTTAACTTAGTTACTTTGATTTACCACGCTGTCTACACTCGGCTGCATCGACTGGCAATGCTCTCCCGTTGATGCAGCGTTACTCTGCTTTGAGGAGTGGAGTTAGTGCGTCAACTGGTGAGCACTTCCGGGATTGATTGAGCAGGTCTATGCTGGCCGCTCATTTGATCCCACTGCATTGATCCCTGGGGATCGATGCAGAATTTTCAGTTAGACAAGCACTAAGGGTACGTCTACACTGGAGCCTCTGTTAAGTCAACTTAACAAGGTCGACTTTAAGTCAACTTAAAGTCGACCTTGTTAAGTCGACTTAGAGACTCCATAGCCCTGCGTCCACACTGGCAGCTGTTAGGTTGATGGAAGAGTGGCCAGGAACTCTGGGTATGTCCACACTGGAGCCTTAGGTCGACTTAAGGAAGGTTAAGTCGACCTACAGACTCCTTTGTCCACTCTGGGCTTTTATTAAGTCGACTTAAGCGCTTCCTTAAGTCAACTTAATAACACCAGCTCTTAAGACTGATCTAAGGCTTAAGTCGACCTTATTAAGTTGACTTAAGCCACGGTAGATGGGGGATAGGCCTTCAGTCGACCTAACTGGATTTCAGGCCCCCTCGCAGAGTTCCTGGCCATTCCTCTGTTGACCTAGCACCTGCCAGTGTGGACGCAGGGCTGTGGACTCTCTAAGTCAATTTAACAAGGTTGACTTTAAGTCAACTTAAAGTTGACCTTGGTTAAGTCGACTTAACAGAGCCTCCAGTGTACATGTACACTTTGCAAGGGGGCCTGGAGGCCAATTAGGTTGACTTAAGGGCTATTCCCCATCTACCCTGGCTTAAGTCAACTGAATAAGGTCGACTTATTAAGAGCTTAAGTTGACTTAATAAGCGCCCAGTGTGGATGCAGCGGTCTGTAGGTCGAACTTAGCTGTCCTTAAGTTGACCTAAGGCTCCAGTGTGGACGAACCTTAAGTGAGCACCATACACCATATGGCTACCTTCCTCTATCTAATCACCCAGTGCAGCCCAGGAGAGGGGGGAAATAGAGGAATTAAGCATGTGCTTAAATGCTTTGATAATTTAAGGCTTCTGGTTGCTAGGAAGTACCACTGTAAACTGAAAACCTGTAGTTCATTGAATTATAACCCCTCCCCCAGGCAGACCACTCACAGAAAGAAGACCCTGTTAGGCCATCAAAAAATCATACATCTCCAAATGGCAAAGTAGTAGCTAAGGAAAAAAAATCCCCCTCCAAACTCGGCCTCCAAAGTGATCCATTTGCTGTCTGTCTCCTACAAGCTGACTACCCCAGGCCAAATCCAAACTTAGTGACATCAGGCTAAATGTGGAGTAAACCCAACAAATTCAGTCCAGTTATGCCAGATTTATACTAGTGCAACTAAGAGAAGAATTTCTCCACAGTTTCAATATCATCCTATGCCTTTTCCCTCTTGGGCTGCGTCTACACTGGTAAATTAAGTCGACTTAAGCTTGGCTTAAGTCGACTTAATGTGCCCTGCATCTACACTACACTTTGCTTAAGTCGACTTAAGGAAAATAAAGTCGACTAAATGAAAATTGTCTCCTTAATGTTTAGGAGTTTGCCAGGTGATATGGTCCCAGGGAGTAAACTGATGAGCCATTAAGGATACAATGGTTGTATTCTTTATGTCCTCAATGGCTCATCGGGATACTCCCTGGGACCATTCTACCTGGAAAATTCCTAAACATTAAGGAGACAATGGTTGTTCACACCCTCCCGTCTAAGACATTTGTCCAGAATGACACAAGTTAAAGTATGGATATAACATCAAATTCTTAACTTCTAATCAAAATATAATTCCTAGACATAAACTATATAATCATTCCCAGCAAATTACTACCTTTCTATTGATACCAAACATGACATCGTTCCTATGGATTATAGCATTTATGAGATATCCATAGAAAATAATATCATAAATGCTTCCCTAAATCCAGACAGTGTCACACACAGGGCTCTGCCCTGCCAGGGTCCCTGTCCCCCGTTGCCCCATTGTACACAGGGGGTGCTCTCTCCCCCGCCACCATGGACCTGCCCAAGGTCCCCCTAGTCCCACAAAGTCGACCTAGAGCATCCAGTGTGGACGCTCTAGGTCGACTTTGTAAGTCCCCCTTTAAGTCGACTTTAATTTTAAGTGTAGACACACTAAGTCGACTTAACTCAGTCGACTTTAAGTTGACTTAGTTAAGTCGACTTAAAGTCGACTTAAAAGTGCAAGTGTAGACATAGCCTTGGGGACTAGGAGACTGGGCCCAGAAGTTGAATAGAGCCACATGGACAATCCACTTGGCTGAACGCAGGTACCACAAAGCTTTTTTTAGAGTGAGCCTGTGTAATTGGACATTGTCAAGAACATTTTGATAGACTATATGCTTTCCTCTCCATTGTTTGTAACACTCAGAAGCCTGGAAGTAACATTTATTTCCAAACCAGTTTTGTTCTTTGCAATTTTTCTAACATTGATTTCCCTTCCACCCCCTCAATTTTGGGACAGTTGCCAACCTGACAAAAGATTGTTTATTGCCTTGTTTCAGAAAAGCTTCATTAAAGGGACAAAGTGTCAAGTTAAATTGAGTCCAAAATGCAGGGAAGGGTTGTTTGTTTTGTTTTGATTAGAAATAATGATTTTATAAAATCAAGTCAGAAAAAATGAGGTTTGGAAAATGTCAATAGATTTAAATAAAAAAGATTTTCCTTCAGCTTTTGCAATCCAAACACAACATGGTATCCAGAAAGTGAAGCT
This sequence comes from Pelusios castaneus, assembly GCA_007922175.1. Classification (NCBI taxonomy): domain Eukaryota; kingdom Metazoa; phylum Chordata; order Testudines; family Pelomedusidae; genus Pelusios; species Pelusios castaneus. The sequence continues at coordinate 15,443,824 of ML685785.1, read as the reverse complement.
GACTAGAAACAAAAGCAAAACTGACCAATCTACTTTAACTGTCCAAGTTGAATGAAATACAGCAACGAATCAGTACAAAATCTGGTGTAGAGAAGATTTTTAGAAGTTCTTTCATTGTTATTAATTCAAGGAGGAATCATCCACAAAGGTAAGTATACATATTTAATACACTGTAAGTACCTTATCATAGATGCCTTCATGGATGATATGCTTTAGCCAAGTTACTGGGCTCAATTCAGCCTGGCTGAAATTCAATGATAGGTGTGTTCCAGAGGTCAGAATAGATGATTTAATGGTTCTTCTTGCCTTACCATTTGTGAATTGCCCCTTTAAATGTCATCATCAGTTGTATCACCAAATATCTAGATGCTGTGTTTTTTAAATCAACTTCTGCTCACTAGCCAAATTCCAATCCTAATGACAAAAAAATATTGCAAGGTCGTAGCTCTGGATTGCAAGTGCTAGTTGTTGCTAAGTTTAAAACCTTTTAAAACAGAAAAATAGTCAATTAAAAAAAGATGTTTAGAATGCAAGAGACATGTCTCACATAATTTTAACAGTTTATAGCCTATTTCTGCCATGGTTTACTCTCCATGCACACAGTAAAATGTAAATCAGCACAGGATTTCAGCTGTACAGTACAATAGATCAAATTTCAAGCCCAACTATTTGGCATTGTCCAATAAATACCTCAGATAAATACTGAGTTATATGTTCTTTAGTCAGGGAAGTCAAAATTCACAGGCTGTTATTTAAAACAAATAAATCCAAACATGGTGAAATTGGATAAATGAACATTCTGAAAATTTAATGAAATTATAAATGTGTGTGTGTGCACTATCATGATAACGTTCTCTGTTCTAGCCATTGACAGGGAAAAAATGTTTTTCTATTTGTAAGGAAAGCAGAGCAAACAACCTTGTGAAGTACTTCATAAAACAAAACTGAAAAGGGCTGTATCCTAATGGAATCCAGAGAAACCAAATTAGAAATCTCTCTACAATTTTGCAGAACTCAGAAGGGTGCCCAGCATGAAATATCCACTTAACTATCTACACACTTGTGAAAAATAGTTGATGGAGTATATTATGTTTGCTGGAAGCATGATCCATATCAGTGATAATTTTGCAGACTGGGTAACCAAGGAATAATTAGACACACGGGGGTGTCATTAAAAAGTGGCATATTTCCTTTTGTTCTCATAAATTTCAGATGCAATCTGATTGGTTATTGAAGAGAGAAGTCAGTCCTTGCTGCATTATTAAAATGATGGCTTATGTTTTGAATATCACTACATGCCATCTTTTCAAGATAAATGACTTCCACCACTCTGTGAGATAAACAAGATATCTTGCTACACCCATCTTTCAGTATAGGCAGTGGTTTATCAGTGTTCCTTTAAGAATTTGGTGAATCAAAAGAATATCTTATTTGCAGAGAAGTAATCAATTTACCCATAATCTTTTGTTTGCTCTATTAATGACAAAGATTTATTCTTTATAAGCTTTCTAAAACTAGAGCCAAAAAATCATGTGAAAGCATTATTTTTTCCCTTCTGTCACCTCATTTCTAATAACACGAGGCAAGACAAAAGAGCAAAGATGTATTCGAGGGCTTAGAGAAAGCCAACTAAAGAGATTTCTTTCCAGGCTATGGGCCTATTGTCACTGAGTTTAGGTGTGAGCAATGCATTTTTCTCCCAACATGCTGCAATACTTCAATTCAAGTGTATTTGAAATAATTCCTTGTTGATTCAGATATTTTTTTGAAAACCCAACTCTAGAGAATTTTTGGCAGTTTGCCATCCTTTATTAAAACATTTACTAAACTCTGCACCAAGCAAGAATTATAACAGCCAATCTGCATGGTAATTCATCACACCAATGACTGTCAGAATTTGGCAGGGCTAGTGGAATTAAGGCTTAAGCGCCAATCTGAACCAAATCAGTTATTAACAACACAGTTCATATGTTACAAACAGTAATTCATCTTCTTAATTTCCTGCTTGCTCTATTGGAAGGATGATTAATATAGCTATGATTAATAATTGGAGTGCTTATTGCCATTTCCCCTCCTAATCCTATAAAAAATATTAATTCTCTATTTTGGCCAAAAGTGGTATGTTGTGGAAATTACCATATTCACTTCATGGCCTGGAAGTATTGGCATCACATTGCCACTCTGCCAGTGTGTTATGGCTGCAAATATTTACTAAGAGGCCCAGGATAGTTCACTTAGGAAATGTGATCCTTCAGTGACATACAGGCAGTGGTTAAAGTATAATTTGATGGGCCCTGGAACCCTCCTAATCTCCGGGCCCCCTTCCCATATTGTCTGGGCCCCCTTCATGCATGTGCGGGCCCTAGCCCAGGTAGGCATTTGCAACCGCTTCTCAGTACCGCATGCATCGGTTATTGCTCCATAAAAATATTTATAATTTTATATGGAGATTATGTCTATAGCAATTATTGTCACAAACTAGCAAACACTGCATTGCATTGTGATACAATGATACTGCATTGTATTGTGATTAACAACGGTGGCGCATAGGACCTGCCAGCAGCCAGGGCAGGGTGGAACATGCGTTCCGCAGGATTTTTCTATTTTTAGGGGCCTCAGAACTCTGGCCCCTGAAATTTGTGGGCCCCAGAACTGCATTCCGGTGCATTCCCCCTTACTTTAATCCCTGCATACAGGGAGTCAAACGTCACATACATCCTTTCTGCCCACGTAGAGAGGAAGCTGAGGTGGTTGAGATAGCACAGTGCTACCCTGATCCTAGTTTGTACATTCCTGTGTGACTTGAGAGGTGTCCTAAAGCTGTTCCAGTGCATAGCATGTGGTGGAAGACACAAAGTAGCTCTATGATCAGAGAAGCACCATTATCATGGCACTCCCTGACCTGTAATTTGTGTGTACCTAAGGATCTGGCTCAGAGACTTACATCTCAATATATTTGTCCTGCAGAACAAACAGCAGAAATTAGCAACCATTTCAAGTAGCCTGCTGTGAATGATCAAAATGTTGTATGAGCAGGGATACTACATGACAGAATCCACTTACATACTAGAAAAATATAGGAGGATAGCTAGCATGAATACTTGATGCTTAGTAATACAAGATTGCTGAAACTGGAGCTCTTCTCCCACCTTTTGGTTCTACACTAAATATTATCATAGTATAAATGCATCCCTCAGGGTTAAAATGGTTAATAGATTTTTATCTTTCACTGGAGAGCCTAGTTGATCATCCAGGCAGCTACTGTTCTTGTTCCACTAAGCTCTGGGGATAAGAGAAAGAGAAGGATGACTTAGAACTTGTGGTCAATGAGCTCTTATGGGTTTTTGTCACTGTGCATCATTGTGCTAGACTAACAAGTTGAGCATTTGACTCCTAGATATATTGCTGCAGATATCTAAAACGTTATTCTAGTCTCTCAGGTGAGTATATGCATTTTCAGACAATTTTTAAGGTACTGTTGAAGACAGTTATTCTTTCTGAAGCTATTGTATTTCATTCCATTGTGTAAATGCGCATTTATCCGTTTTTTACAAGCTGTGATAAATTTCTTTGACAAGAGCTTACTGTAACTTTTAAGAAACTTTTCCTACCTTAGCAAACTCACCTTTTTGAAAAACAAATGATTCTAATACATTTGGCAGCTATACCATAAACCATACCATTTGGCAGCCATACTATAGATCATAGTCCATACTAGGGACCATGGTCTTGTCAGATCTCCCAAGCTATGCAGAAAGTGGCCTGTCACTACTGGGAGTCAGTAATCTTGAAAGATAATTCCAGGTGCTGTTTTAGGCTATGTCTACACTAGAAAAAGTTAGGTCGACTTTGTTAAGTCAACTTAATAAGGTTGACTTGAAAGTTGACCTTATTAAGTCGACTTAACAAAGTGATTACCCTGAACTGGGACTTAGCAAGTCGACCTAACTGCCCTTAAGATGACTTAATAAAGTTGACTTAAGGGTCAATCCATGTCTACACTGTGATTAAGTCAACCTAAGAAGTCGACTTAAGGGTTAGGTCGACCTAACCGGTGGTTCTTACTAAGTCGACCTAAGCTTAAGTTGATTTAATGAAAGCCTGGTGTGGACAGGGACTAAGTTAGGTTGACTTAAGCCTCCTTAAGTCAACCTAACTTGCAAGTGGAGACATAGCCTTAGTGACTTGTTAAGGGGCACTACATCCTTTGACTCAGAAAGGAGTCAGTGCCCCAGTATGGAACCAAAAGAGGCATTGGACAAAATTGTTTTAAATATTATTTGAAAAAATGAAAGACTTGCTACTTGCAACTAGTAATTTCAATATCACTTTTCATTACAGTAGCATTTCTGGCCTAGTTCCAGCTGAGATTTACGTAAAATTTATCTTTCAGTTTCAAATGGATGTCGTAATTTTTAATGCCTCTTTTAAACTATTGCATAATTTTCCTCTGTGCTGTTGAACAGATGATGTGTTCCACCCCAGGTGGCTATGTTTCAACTTTGGGACAATTGGTTTGTATTCTACACACACACAAACAGGCTGCCATTAAAAATCCACCATTCATCACTCTGGGTATCTGCAATAATCATCCTATACTTAAAATTGGAGCTACAGTACTCTAATCCCTGATGAATGGCAAATGTTGAATTGCAAAGATGCTGGCTTTATTTAGGTTGTAAAGTGCTTTGGGATAGACGTCCTTTGAGATGAAAGGTGCAAGAGAACTATAAGATATTGTTAAATTTTGAATTAATCACTTGCCCATGTTTCCAGAGTGGAGCAGAAAACATCTAAATACCTGCTTTTATTTGCAGCCCTGTAGCTTAAAAAAGCAAACAAAACAAAACAAAACCCTTCAAACTCATAGGAAAAAAAATCATTCTCAGGTTAATGCCTCAGGGCTGATCCTGCATTCCTTTCATGTCTAATATTCCCATTAAAGTCAATGAGTATTAACGGATAAGAAATGAAGTAGAAAAGCAGGCCCACTGATTATTGGAAATCAACGAGGAGCAAGTTCTGATTGGATAGTGTCTGAAAACCCTTAAAGTAGGAGGATTTAGGATAGAAACTCTGACTCATGCTTAGCTCTATTGGTGTGGGCACACCACTATCAGAATGCAGAGTAATTAGAGTAATCAAGATGCAGCCCCTGACTTCAACTTCAGAGCATTGTGTGAAGACTAATACATTTATACAAAATAAAAATGGAAAGGACTTTGCAGTAGACTGGATTGCATATTGATTCAGATGATAGTAACAGTTACGTACATGGATACACTGGTTATAAATTATCCGGGACCTAATTCAAATGTGGCTGGATGCTCATGCTTCACAAGTATGCCAGTGAGTAGAATGAGGGTTTAAATCAGAGTTGTGTTCATTTCACTCCTGACTCTGGGTAGAAAGCTGGAAACATAGCCTATCATCTCTTATTAATTATAATTATTATTTTATATTGAGGTAGTGACTTGGACACCATTGTGCTAGGCACCGTATAAACACAAAACAAATAGATGGTCTCTGTCCTCAAAGGCTATGTCTACACTTGTTAATTTAGGTCAACTTAACTAAGTCGACTTAACAAAGTTGACTTAAAGTTGACTTTGTTAAGTCGACTTAGCATGTCCACACCTAAATTTTAAGTCGACTTAGGGGCGACCTTACAAAGTTGATCTACAGCATCTACACTGGATGCCTAGGTCGACTTGTAGGGGCTAGGTGGACCTGGGAGAGGTCCACGGTGGCAGGGGGGGGCACCCCTTGCCAAGTGCCAGGGGTCTCAGCCTTTGCCCCATTGTACCTGGGTAGAATGGGGCAAAGGGGGACAGGGACCCTGGCAGGGCATAGGGGCAGGGTGGGCAGGGCACTGCCCTGCCCTGTGGGGGGGCATGCCAGGCTCCCCCTATGCCATCCCCCCAGCAGGGAGGGCAGTGGGGGAGTCCTGGAGAGCCCTAAGTCGACTTGGAGTCGACTTAGGGCTACTCTGCGTCCACACTGGCTTAAGTTGACTTTAGAAAGTCGACTTAAGCCTAAAGTCGACTTTAAATGAGGTTTAACAACGTTGACTTAATTTTCCTTAAGTCGACTTAAGCAGTTGACTTAAGTTGACTTAAGGAAAGTGTAATGTAGACGCAGAGTAAATTAAGTCGACTTAAGCAAGCTTAAATCGACTTAATTTACAAGTGTAGATGCACCCAAAGAGATTACAAATATAAGACGAGAGAAGTAGCACAGACTTATGGATGTGGTCATACAAGGACACAAGGAAACCATATTAGATCTTATCTATACTAGAAATATGTACCGGTATATCTTTACTGGCAAACCTTCCTATTGGAGATGAAACTTATATTGGCAAACAGCTCTTTTCCAGGTCTGTCCTATACTAAATGAAATAAACCATTCCAGTGAGGGAGTTTCCCCCCTATTATAGCTATATCTGCACTAGTGCTTTTGTTGGCCTCACTGTGCTGTTTAAGGATGTGATCTTTTTCACATGCCTAACTGACACAGATATCCCACCGTTAAATGTAGAGCAGCCCTGTTCATCATGATAGGTGGTGATCTTAGCATATCAGCTGCCTAATTTCTTCCAGCCCTTGGCTAATGCAAAACTTAACAGCAACATCTATTCCTAAGCAAGTGCAAGAAAACATAAAACTATCTATTCTACCTTGTATTTTGGTGTGACCATAGGAGTACCTTTCCCAGACCTGGTGAAGAGCTCAGTGTGGCTTGAAAGCTTGTCTCTTTAAGCAACAGAAATTGGTCCAATAAAAGAAGCTAGTAGATGTTTATTTGAAAACAGAGGCCCTCCTAAGTGCACTCATGTTTCTCTGCCCACTAATTCCTAGAGTCCTACCTAGAGATTCCACTTTCTTCTCAGAAAGTGGCACTAACTAAGCTTTCAAATCTGGCCTGCAGCACAAGTGAAATCAGGTCCAACTTTGGGGGAAAAATCTTCCAGCATGAAATGAAATTTGTAGAATGGCCTGAAAGTGGATGAGCTAGAACATTTCTGCTGCATGTGAACGGCAAGGAATGGAAAACCCACTCCTGAGGGAGTTGAACTATCCACATGCTGAGGACCAGAATGCTGAAGATAAGTTGGGGACATAATCAGTGGAGCTGGAACACAGCATATCCCCAGTCCATTCTGAGCAAAGGAGGGCTTCAAAATCTCTCATTTGAAATTTTGCATTTGTGTTTGCCCATCTTTGTAATTTGAAAAGAGCCATTTCATTTTCTAGTGAATAATGAAATCTCGGAAGTAGAAAGTCAACAGAAAAAAAAGATATGCATTTTCATGGTAGATTTCACAGAAAACTTTTCACCAGTTATGCATAGCACAGTTTTTTTTGTTTTTATTTTTATCTATTTCTTTTCCTATGGCGGCAACTTCAGTTTCTTCTTGAATAGGTGAAAATGCCAAAAAAAGCAGTGAAATGGTACAATTTCATTGAGTTCCAGTGGGTTGAGGAGATCTGATAGAGGTCTCATTGGGTGTGTCTACACTTAAAAAATAAGTCGATTTAAGCTTGCATAAATCGACTTAATTTAATCTGCGTCTACACTACAATTTTCTTAAGTCGACTTAAACTGCTGCTTAAAACGACTTAAGGAAATTTAAAGTCGACTTTATTAAACCTGGTTTAAAGTTGACTTTACTGACTAAGTTGACTTTATAAAGTCGATTTAGTCAGTGTGGACGCAAATTAGCCCTAAGTCGACTTAATGTAGACTTAAAGGGCTCCAGAGCTCCCCCACTGCCCTCCCTGCCAGTGTGGCTGGCACAGCCAGAGCCTGGCGTGCCCCCCCACAGGGCAGGGCACAGCTCTGCCCACCATGCTCCTATGCCCTGCCAGTGTCCCTGTCCTGCTCAGCCCCCATTGTACCCCCTGCCACCATGGACCACTCCCAGGTCCACCTAGCCCCTACAAGTCAACTTAGGTGTCCAGAGTCGATGCTCTAAGTCGATTTGGCAAGGTCTCCTTGAAGTCGACTTCATTTTTGAGTGTGGACATGCTAAGTTGACTTAACAAAGTAAACTTAAAGTCGACTTTAAGTCGACTTAGCAAAGTCAACCTATTTGGCCAAGTGTAGACCTAGCCATAGAGTAATAGGGCACATCTACACTTGCAAGTTACATCAACTTAAACCTTCTTAAGTCGACCTAAAAAAAGCCACATCCACACTGGGCTTAAGTTGACTTAATAAAAGATTAAGTTGACTTAATAACACTACCTCTGAGGTTGATTTAAGTCTTAAGTTGACTTAAGAAAGTCAACTTAAGTAAACTCAAAGTATTGCCACTCTGTTAAGTCAACTTAACAAGGTCGACTTTAGGTCGAGTTTAAGTTGATTTAAAGTCAACTTTGTTAAGTTGACTTAACAAAGTTGACTTAACTTTACAACTGTAGACATAGCCATGGACTCTAAGGTCAGAAGCCAGTATGATCATTGAGTCTGACCTCCTGCACAAAGTAGGCCACAAAACCTAACCCATCCACTCCTGCAATAAGCCTCTAACCTATGACTGAGTTATTAAAGTCCTCAAATCATGATTTAAAGACTTTAAGATACAGAGAATCTACCAGCAAGTGAGCCATTCCCCATGTTACAGAGGAAGGTGACCCCCTCCTCCCTCTGAGCCCTAGCCAATCTGCTGTGGGGGAAAATTCCTTCCTGACCCCAAATATGGTGATCAGTTAAATCCTGAGCATGTGGGCAGGTCTCACCAGCCAGTCACCAAAGAAAGAATTCTCTGTAATAACTCAGAACCCACCCCATCTAACATCCCTTCTTAGGCCACTGGCATATCCACTACCAGTAGTCAAAGATCAGTCAATTGCCAAACTAGGCCATCTCATCATATCAGCCCCTCCATAAATTTATCAAGCTCAGTTTTAAAGGCAGTTATATTTTTTGCCCCCCTCAGCTCCCCTTGGAAGGCTATTCCATAACTTTACTCTTCTGATGGTTAGAAACCTGCATCTAATTTCAAGCCTATATTTCCTGTTGGACAGTTTGTAACCACTTGTTCTTGTGTCCACATTGGTGCTATACTCAAATAATTCCTTTCCCTCCCCCTTGGTATTTATCCCTATATCTCCCCTCAATCTTCTTTTGGTTATGCTAAACAAAGCTCCTTAAGTCTGCTATCATAAGGCAGGTTTTCCATTCCATGGATCATCCTTGTAGCCCTTCTCTTCACCTGTTTCAGTTTGAATTAATTTTTTTTAAACATTAGGGACCATAACTGCATGCAATATTCCAGGTGAGGTCTCACCAGCGCTTTATATAACTGCACTAACACCTCTCTATCTCTACTTGAACTACCTCTTCTGTTGCATCCTAGGACCACATTAGCTATTTTCACGGCTACATTGCGTTGGTGGCTCATAGTCATCCTGTGATCAACCAGTAATCTCAGGTCTTTTTCCTCTTCCATCCCTTCCAATTGATGCATCCCCAATTTATAGGAAAAAATTCTTATTTGTCCCTAAATGCATGACCTTGAACTTCCCATTATTAAATTTCATCCTATTCCTAATACTCCAGTTTAGAAGGTCATGCAGATCTTTCTGTATTATATCCTAAGCCTTCTCTGTATTGGCAACACATCCCAACTTGGTGTCATCCGCAAACTTAATTAACACATTTCCACTTTTTGTGCCAAGGTCACAGAGAGGTTAAATAAGGTTACAGAAAGTTGAATAAAGTCACAGAAAGATTAAACAAGATCGGTCCCAAGACTGATCCCTGAGGAACTCCACTAGTAACCTCCCTCCAGCTTGACAGTTCACCCTTCAGCATGATGTGCTGTAACCTCCCCTTTAACCAGTTCCTTATCTACTTATTTTTATTAATCCCCATCTTTTGTAACTTAACTTATAAGTCCCTATGTGGAACTGTAACAAACACCTTGCTAAAATCTAAGTAAATTAGGTCCACTGCATTCCCCTCTCAAAAAAGGAGATCAGGTTGGTCTGGCATGATCTACCTTTAGTAAAGCCATGTTGTATTTTATCCCAGTTACTATTAATCTCAATATCTTTAAATACTTTCTCTTTCAAAAGTTTTTCCAAGACCTTGCATGCTACCGAGGTCAGACTAACAGGCCTGTAGTTACCTGGATCACCTTTATACCCTTTCTTCAAAATAGGAAGTATATTAGCAATTCTCCAGTCATTTGGTAAAACTCTCGAGTTTACATATTCATTAAAAATCCTTGCTAATGGGATGGCAATTTCATGTGCCAGTTCCTTTAATATCCTCAGATGGAGATTATCCAGGACCCCCGCTTTAGTCCCATCAAGGTTCATATAGTGAGTTCACATATGTGCTCTCCAGAGACCTGATCCTGTGTAGTGTGCAGGATCGCCGGAGGAGAGGGCTCAACACACACTATTCCCATTTACTTTACTGAGATTCTCAGCAACTTGCTGGATCGGCCTCCAGGATGTCTTTTGCATTAGCTCAGGGGAGTTTTATAGGGTGGGAGTGGTGATGGTTGGAACAGGTGAAGGGGAGGCTACTGTATTAGCAGCTGAAGGAGCAATTCTACTGTTTCTTCACAGCCCAGTGGAGAGGATTCCATGCCCCTTGAAGAAACAGTGTAAGCCTGTTTACTCAAATTTAGCACTTGGGGAAGAATTTGGCTGCCTGATAAAATTATTTATACTAGCACTGAAAACACATTGATGTATCTTGCATCTGCATTAAAAAATGAAGTGATAACCTCAAGGAAAACAAATCCAAGAATGAGATCAACACAGAGATCCAATTACCAACTGCTGTTTGAAGTGTTTGGCTCAAGGAAAGAAAAAATCAAATTAACTTTAATATGATAACCATTTGTAATTGAATAGTATTTATGCAATATCCATGGGATGGTGTAGAATTCAAATGACCAAACCAGTGGTACTTGGAGCTCAGTTACATGGAAAGCAGGGATAAACTGCTGTTATGGGATTCTTGGTTGCACTGCTCTATTAATTTAAATCAGACTCTGGCTTTATTATAGTAAATAACATATTCATTAAAATATTTTAACACTGAGAAAGGGATGGAGGAGGCATTAGCAAGCATTCTGCCGGCATAACTAGCAAAGCAGCAGCATAACTGTAGTGGGCTGCTAAGCGGATTGTTTTGGTGTATTCTTATACTGCACATCCATAGCATGGAGTTGAGGAGCCAAGAGTGCATGGACAGAAAGGGAGACTGCTACCGAAATACAGACAGGCTGAAGAGTAACAGCAATACATTTAGAAATCCAAGTAAAATGTCCCCTATTCTAGGGTGGCTATGGTACTGGCGAAAAAAGTTTTCTTGTCTATCCAGATGGAAATACAATTCAGATGTTGCACATTGGTGCAACTTCACTCAGTTTGTTTTCCCCAGCTGAGAATCTGTCCCTGTAACTTCATTTTATAATACATTTTATGACATTTGTATGAGATCACTAACAAAGGGTACTTCTACACTGGAGGCTCTGTTAAGTCGACTTAAAGTTGACCTTGTTAAGTCGACTTAGAGAGCCCACACTGAAAACTCCTATCAACTGCCAGCATCCACACAGAGGAGTGGTGCATTGTGGGTAACCGTCCCACGTTGCAATGGGGTCTGGAGGCCAACTAGGTCAACTTAAGGGCATTTCCCATCTACACCGGCTTAAGTCGACTTAATAAGATCGAGTTAAGCGTTAAATTGACCTTCAGAGGTGGTGTTATTAAGTCGACTTAAAGAAGCACTTAAGTTGACTTAATAAGCGTCTACTGTGGAGCAGCGGTCTGTAGGTTGACTTCACCATTCTTACGTCGACCTATGGCTCCAGTGTAGACGTACCCAAAGCAACCTCATTTTGTCTTGGTAGTCCACCTCAAATGTACTGTAAATGAAAGGCCAGATTCTTCTGTCCATTGGAGTATATTTTAGGTCTCTTGTGAAGCTGCATTAAAACCAGCAGGTGCAACTGGTGAAGAAAACTTCCTGGGTGGAGAATCCTTGGCTGATTGATATCTCCCACACCACCTTTCCTTCTTGCCCACTGAGAAGGGGGTGTTATCTGGAGAAAAGTCATGTGCTTTCCTGTGCCCCAGTGACACTCAGTTGATAGAATGGGCTGTGGAGGCAGTTGTAGATTGTTCTGTTTAGATTAGGAGTGTCAAATTCATTTGCTATGGCAGGCCATATTTGACTTAAATGTACTTCAAGTGGGCCATACATACCATGAATCAAAATACAATAGCACTCTTGTGGCATCGCAGAGTGCTGTGTATGCAAAACTGCACTCCATGATACCACTCTATCTCTCTTTCTCTTAGGAAGAGAGCGTTGTCTTATGGAGCGCAGTCTCACATATCCAGCACTCCATGATGTAGTGAGACCTGACACTCTCACACCATTGCGGAGCATTGGGTATGAGACACCACTCTTTCCCTCTCTCTGGCCATGTCTACACTTGTGAATTTAAGTCGACTTTAATTAAGTCGACTTAAAGTCGACTTAGTTAAGTCAACTTAGTGTGTCCACTCTTAAAAATAAAGTTGACTTAAAGGGGAACTTAGAAAGTCGACCTAGAATGTCCACACTGGATGCTCTAGGTCGACTTTGTGGGGCTAGGGGGACCTAGGGCAGGTCCACGGGGGCACCCCTTGCTCAATGACAGGGGGCTCAGCCTTTGCCCCATTGTACCTAGGTACAATGGAGCAAAGGGGGTCAGGGACCCTGGCAGAGCATAGCGGCAGGGTGGGAAGGGCACTACCCTGCCCTGTGGGGGGGGGGCAGGCCAGGCTACCCCTGTGCCCCCCCAGCAGGGAGGGCATTGGTGTAGCCCTGGGGTAGCCCTAAGTTGACTTAGGGCTACCCCACAGCTACACTGGCTTAAGTCGACTCTAATGAGTCGACTTAAGCCTTAGGTCTACTAGAAAGCAGATTTACTAAAGTCAACTTAATTTTAAGTCAAGCTTAAGTCGACTTAATTTACCAGTGTAGATGGAGCCTCTGTTAGGGAGAGTGTGGTCTTGCGGAGTGCTGTCATGGGCCGGATGGAAGAGGCTCACGGGCCAAATGTTTGACATCCCTGGTTTACAGCAACCTTAAGGCTTTTATAATCTCTGAGTGGAGAATCTACCTGGTGTTGAGTCAGCTGAAGAACAGGAGGGTATAAAGGCATACTAGAATCACTTCTCCCCAACTAGGAAGGCAACCTGGGGCCCTTTGCACATCAAGACATAGGGTGCCCCATGGATGTGACCCATGGCTCTCCTACTGTGCTATAACCCCATGTCTATTTGAAGTGAGGGTGGCAGCAGGCCTCCTTTCTCTTGACAGAGAAGCGGAAGTGGAGGCAAAGGTCCCTTCTTAATTCAGGAGTGAGCTCAGGGGCCTCTCTCTCTCTTCAGGAGTAGCACAGGTGGTAGCAGAGAGCCTTAGAGAGGCAGGGATGACTGTAGCCTCTTCCCCATTCTACCAAGTTTCTAGATTGTATCTGCTTGGGTGGGTGGAAGAGACCCACTGCACTCTTCTCATCCTGCCACAAAGAAATTTTCTGCTGGGTTGGTATTGGTGAGGATCCCAAAGCATGGACATAGAGTTAACACCTTTTTGAGATGCATGGGGCAGTTCCTTCCCCTCAGAGCTATTGTATCAGACAGCCACCACTGTAATAGTTACAGTGGATCAGATTTTCACACTTCTCTTCCCAAAGACAAGGCACAGTAACTTACTCCTTAAAAATGGAAGCTGAGATACTAATGTAAAATAATCATGTCTCCAGAAGCTGGGGACCTTGGAGTATATAAGTATAGAGCATTTATGCCTTAATCTTGTCCTGCTTCCAATCATGCTTGGAGCACCAAGTAGCCAAATTGCAGAAGCTGCACCAAATTACTGACAAAATGCTCACTAATGATTTATTTGTTTCAAACTGATGACGTGGGGTCTCTACATCTGCCTGACATTAGTTCAGAGACTTAGGTACTAAACATTTCCCTTGTGACACCCCAGTACATCTTTGCCCACTTTCCTGAATTTGCTAAAGGGATCCTGATCACATGACGATGGCTGAAGCTCCAAATAAGCAGTCACAGTTAGTCAATAGATAATTAGATACTCCAGCACAACCCTGGTTGTTGTTGCTGTTTTTGACTCTTCTCCCCACCCCAAAAGATACTGATCTTCCAGTAAAATCAGCTGCCCTGCTAACAAATCTGGGGCCCATCCCCACAATACTCCGCCACTGAAGCTCCCACCATTGCTCCTGCAGAAAAGCAGAAAGCAGCCTTCTCTAGCTCTGCTTCTTGCTCTTCCCTCTTTCCCTCCTCCTCCATGTCTTGGGCTTTCTATCTGCTGATGCCCTGGTCAGCTCCTTACTCCCTCTACCTTTACCATCCCACATTTAGACACTTCTTAAGGAGGAGACTGAGCTCTGCATAGAGAATGCTCCTGTACTCAGACTCTTAGGGGTGAACTTTCTTTAGCTCCAAAGAGGATGGAAAAGGCAGCCTGTGAGCAGGCAGTGATCTCAGGGCTGCTCTACATTTTCAGTGGAAGAAGGAACTTTCTCATGAGCTGGAGGCTACCAAGTTGACTTGCTCCTTTCCCTTGCCTGCACTCTGTGGTGCTGCTGTACCAAAGGTGCCAGAAACTCCTCTTCTTTAATGTGTAGCACTGAAGAAGCTAGTTGCCTCTGTCTCTTCCTTCCCTCCCTATGTTCACCTTTGTTGTTTTCTCCACTGTGTTGCTGGAGAGAAGAGGGGAAAGAAAGGCAATTATCATAGAATCATAGAATAATAGGGTTGGAAGGGACCTCACGAGGTCATCTAGTCCAACCCCCTGCTAAAAAGCAGGACCACTCCCCCTAAATTACCCCAGCCAGGGTTTTGTCTAACCGAGCCTTAAAAATCTCCAAAGATGGAGATTCTACCAACTCCCTAGATAGCCCATTCCAATGCTTCACCACCCTCCTAGTGAGAAAGTTTTTCCTAATATCCAACCTTGACCTCCCCAGCTGTAATTTGAAACCATTGCTCCTTGTTCTGTCCTCTGTTACCCTCGAGAACAGCCTACCTCCCTCCTCTTTGGAGCAACCCTTCAAGTAGTTGAAGGTTGCTATCAAATCTCCCCTCAGTCTTCTCTTCTGTAGACTAAATAAGCCTAGTTCCTTCAGTCTCTCCTCATAAGTCATGTGCCCCAGCCCCCTAATAATTTTTGTTGCCCTCCGCTGGACTCTTTCTAATTTGTCCACATCCTTTCTGTAGTGGGGAGCCCAAAACTGGACACAGTATTCCAGATGCGGCCTGACCAGTGTCGAATAGAGGGGAATTATCACATCCCTCGATCTGCTGGCAATACTCCTACTGATGCAGCCTAATATGCCATTGGCCTTTTTGGCAACAAGGGCACACTGTTGGCTCATATTCATCTTCCCGTCCACCATAACTCCCAGGTCCTTTTCTACAGTGCTGCTACTTAGCTGATCGGTCCCCAGCCTGTAGCAGTGCATGGGATTTTTCCGTCCTAAATGCAGGACTTTGCACTTTCTTTGTTGAACCTCATGAGGTTTCTTTTGGTACAGTGTTCCAATTTGTCCAAGTCTCCGTGGATCCTGTCCCTGCCCTCCAGAGTATCTACCATTCCCCCCAACTTGGTGTCATCCGCAAACTTACTAAGCACGCAGTCTATTCCATCATCAAGATCATTAATGAAGATGTTGAATAGAACCGGCCCCAGGGGCACTCCACTCATTACCAGTTGTCAACCAGACATTGAGCCATTGATTATGTTTATGTTTGTTATGTTTCTTGAAAGAACTAAAGGAGAGGGGATTTAAGAGGTGGGTTAGCCGGTTAACTCCTCATTACCCAGGCTCACTGCCTAGTCACGAAAGACACAATCTTCAAATGTGGGTGGCTAAGTATACAGTTGGGCACTTAAGGATACATCCACACTGGAACCTTAGGTCAACTAAGGATGGTTAAGTCGACCTACAGACCGCTGCATCCACACTGCGTGCTTATTAAGTCAACTTAAGTGCTTCCATTAAGTCGACTTAATAACACCACCTCTGAAGATCGACTAAGGCTTAAGTCGACCTTATTAAGTCAAATTAAGCCAGGGTAGACAGGGGATATCCCTTAAATTGACTTAATTAGCCTCTAGGCCCCCTCACAGAGTTGCTGGCCATTCCTCTGTTGACCTAACACCTTCCAGTGTGGACCCAGGGCTGTGGAGTCTCTAAGGCGATTTAACAAGCTCGATTTTAGGTCGACTTAAAGTTGACCTTGGTTAAGTCGATTTAACAGAGCTTCCACCATAGACATACCCTTAAATATGAATGGGCAGAAGTGATATTCAGTGGTGCTGAGACCTCATAGCTTTGACTGGCCACAATGTAGAATATTTGCAGTAGAAAGCATTCTGGGCCAAATCCTCAACTGGTGTAAATTATCATAGTACCATTTACTCCAATGAACTACACTGATATACACCATCTTCAGATCTGGCTCGGTGTCTGTTATTAAGTGTTTATAAGATCAGACATTTAGCCTATCCTGAACATTGCCTTTTTTATTTTCCTACTTTATTTCCCAAAAAAAGATGTCATGTTAAGCAGGAAATCTAAATCTGTGCTTAGGAGATTTCGTAAGTGTTGTTCAGATATTCTCTGCCCAGCTGGGCTTGGCTGTTGTTGTGTTAAACAGTGCATGAAACTGACTGGACATGTGAGCACCAGGGAAGGTTCTCATTTGGCAACTGGTCACAACTTGGATACTTTCTAAGACAATAAACTCCATGCCTCTTGGAACAACTTTCTCAGAGCACAGCATGTACCAGTGGCAAGAAAGCACAGCAAGTTGGAAATCATCCTCCATTCTTCAAAAAACAGGAGTATAAAGGAAGCAAAACAACATATTTACTCCTCTTCAAAATGATGAGCCCAGTGATGTTACAAACAGGGATGAATTTGGCTCACTATTGGAGCTGTTAAGATAACAATATCAGTGCATCTGTTTGCAACTTGTCTCTGTCTCTCAGACCGTTGTATGAAGGACTTTGTTAAGGAATTTGTCAGTCTCTGAGACTGAATATAAGGGAGAGTAACTCCATGGAGGGATGACCTATGATTGCCTGAAAATTCATGGAATGGAGGAAATAATCATAAAGAAACTGAAACTCAGAGAATCTGGTGCAAGGGGGACTCATCTGCCACAGACCACATTCATGTAGCTTTAAAGTTGGTTTGAGTGGTTCTGGAACAACAATGTGGCCAACTCTTATGATTTTATCATAAGTCTGGATATAGTGTACTTAGATTTTCAGAAAGCCTTTGGAAAGGTTTCTCATCAAAGGCTCTTAAGTAAAGTAAGCTGTCATGGGATATAAGGGAAGATCCTTTCATGGATCAGTAACTGGTTAAAAGATAGGAAACAAAGGGTAGGAATAAATGGATGGTTTTCAGACTGGAAAAAGGTAAGTAGTGGTGTCCCACAGGCATCTGTACTGGAGCAGTACTGTTCAACATATTCATAAATGCTATGGAAAAAAGGGGTAACGAGTGATTTGGCAAAATTTGCTTATGATACAAAATTACTCAAGATAGTTAAGTCCAAAGCAAACTGTGAAGAGTTACAAAGGAATCTCTCCAAACTGGGTGACTGAGCAACAAAAGAGCAAATGACATTCAATGTTGATTAATGCAAAGTAATGCATATTGGAAAACATAATCTCAACTGTACATATAAAATGATGGGATCTAAATTTATTGGTTCTACTCAAGAAAGAGATCTTGGAGTCATTGTGCATAGGTCTATGAAAACATCCACTCAATGTGCAGCAGCAGTATGAAAAGCTAACAGAATGTTGGGAATCATTAGGAAAGGGATAGGTAATAAGACAGAAAATATCATATTGTCCTTATATAAATGCATGGTATGCCCACATCCTACTGGTGGTCACTCCATCTCAAGAAAGATATATTGGAATTGAAAAAGTACAGAAAAGGGCAACTAAAATGATATGGGCAGCTTTTATATGTAGAGAGATTAATAAGACTTGAGACTTTTCAGCTGGGAAAAGAGATGACCAAGAGGTGATATGATAGAGGTTTATAAAATGATGACTTGTATGGAGAGAAAGTATCTAATGAAGTGTTAGTTACTTCTCATAACACAAGAACTAGGGGTCATCAAACAAACTGAATAGGCAGCAAGTTTAAAATGAGAAAAAAGAAGTATTTCTTTGCACAACACACAGTCAGCTTGTGAACTCTTTGCCAGAAATGTTGTGAAGGCCAAGATTATACCAGGATGATAATAATAATAATAATAATAATAATAATAATAATAATAAAAGAACTAGAAGAGAAAGGGAGTTCTGGCTAGAGAAAAGTGAGAGTGGCCAGAATGTCTGTTTACCATTCTGAACTTCAGATGTGTTTTCAGTTTCTTGCATCTTTTTGTAGCTACTATAATTCTTCTGCTTTAATTGCATAGGGAGGGAGGGAGAGAGGACAGCTCTGAACAGAGGTTGCTCTGGGATCAGTGGAGTGCAAAGAAGAATTTTAAGTCAGCTTTTGAATATACAACTCCTGATCCATGCTCTGTGCATTCCAGAAAGTTTTATAAGGCTTCATAATTTTTACGTGGCTCAACAGTGCCAGAGGAAGATGCACACACATCCAGTTATTATGGTTTTCATGTCAAAATCTGAAGCTGTTTAAAATGTTAAAGTAGTAGCAGTTTGGATTAAAAATGTCTGCAGAAATCTACCATGTTTAGTTTACAGTTCCTTTTGGGAATTTGTTTCTCCCTGACAGCTGAGACTGGCCCCATCAGGGCTTTTGATGTGTTTATCTATCATTTATAGGAAGTAAGTTTCTATTGATTTCCCCAGCAGATGTCAGTCACACAGCCCATCAATAATGTTGGGGAGACATCTCACCCAAACTGAAAAAGAAACAAGAAAAGGAAAACATGTAAGGATATTTCTAATTTGCTAGCAAATAGTTCTCCCAGGTGTAAACTCTGAAATCTGTCACTCTTAGAACATGACTCTGGCCATGGTTCAGGATAATTCATTTGAAGAGCAACATCGTGTATAGTGGCTTTAAATGGATTTAATATGAAGAATGGGCTAATATATTTACATAGTCTTCAAGTACCTATAAATGAGACATCATAAAGAGCAGTTAGGAAGTAATCTAGAGATTCCATTTTCTTCCTTCTGCAGACATTCACAAAACTCCAGTATTTAATCCATTGTGGTGTAGCTATCCCTCCTCTCATTTTGAAAAACTGTGTAGCTTTGTACTTCCTTGTAAATTCAGAGCATAATGCTGTGACTCTTACAACAGGAAAAATTAGTTAAGGCTCTGTCAGACAAAAGCAGAACCACTAAATTACTGGCATATGTTTACTATTTTATGGAGATGTGTTTGTAGTCTGGCATCAGCATATTGTAATAAGTCTGTGGTCATCTACCACTTCATATTTGTCACTATTACGGCACAATATAGTTACGCAGAACTTCATGGCAGCAGTAGGGATGGAACTCAGACCTTACTGGAATGAAAGCATGTATCCTTATTGCTTTAACTAAAAGAGAAACTGTCAGCATCTAAAACAAACAAGGAATCTTGTGGCACTTTTAGTCTTTAAGGGTATGTCTACACCTGCACCTTAAGTTGACTTAACGATGCTTAAGTCGACCTACAGAATGCTGCATCCACACTGGACGCTTCCTTAAGTCGACTTAAGCACTTTCTTAAATTGACTTAATAACACCACCTCTGAAGGTGGTGTTATTAAATCAACTTAAGCCAGTGCGGATGGGGCGTGCCCTTAAGTTAACCTAATTGGCCTCCAGGCCCCAGTGCAATGTGGGACAGCTACCCACAATGCACCACTCCTCGGTCGACCTAGCAGATGCTAGTGTGGACATAGGCAGTTGACTTCAGTTTTTAGCGTGGCCTTGCTAAGTCGACTTAACGAAGTCGACTTTAAGTCGACTTAAAGTTGACTTTGTTAAGTCGACTTAACAGAGTCTCTAGTGTTGACGTAGCCTAAAAGTGCCACAAGACTCCTTGTTTGTTTTGCTGAAATAGACTAACATGGCTACCTCTCTGGAACCTGTCAGCATCCAGCAATACAGGTTCTGTGAAGCACAACCAAGCAGTTCTTTATTTTTCCAGTAGAGGGCAGCGGCTTTACACGCTTGTCAATTGCTTACACTATTTAAGTTCCCTTTTTTAGCCAGTGTAGAAGAAAATCTATAACTCTTACTGAACAATTAATAATAAGGTGATCAAAGCTACAATTGATTATAAAATATGAGATTCTGAGATAGCAAACATCCCAAAATTGGAATACCTACATCTTCCATGTAATTGGGATCCATGTTGTTTTCATTATATGGAATTGCTAATGTTTTATTTTTAAGGAACGTTATTAGTGTGAAATGAGTGTAAAATTGTGGGAGTCTACTGATATTTCAGATAAACTAGCAATATATGACTATTAGTTGCCACTGAGTCCTTCCTGGAGGTAACCTGTGTATCAAATATGATTATCTAAATCAATAACATTTTAAAGACATCCAATAGGTGGCAAATTTCAGAAGGCTATGTATGCATGAATAAAAGTATTTGTGATTCATTATTTAGAGTGTTTCTCATTATTTATTCCTTATTCCTCTTTAAAAAGCTCCAGCCAGCCATTCAGAGAATAGGAACAGCTAGGTTAGGAGTCATAACATAAATAGTGAGAAGCTGAACAGTTTGCAAACATCCAACAGACTGAAAATTATTTATTAACACTATTTCTTTCAGAGATCAGGATCATTTTATGAACAGAAAATATAGAACTAAATTCATCAGTAAATTTGTATAGTGAATGCATTCATATTTTCTTCTGGTCCTAGAGACATTATTGATTCTGAGAATAGTCCCCTTTTAAATATCAGTTTTTGAAACCTCGTGTATAGACTAGAATGAACTTCTGAATTTCAGCATGTAGACTTCTGGTCTATCTCCCTCACCCAGAAAGGAGTAACAACGCATCCAAGTCTCTTTCAGGACTGTCTTTAAGAGAACGGTTAATTAATTCATACAAAAAACTTGCAGTAACAGAAAACAAACTTATTCGCAGATCAACACAGGGGCAGGGGCCAGGGTCCTTTCATTCTGCATCTTTATTTTTACTCCAGGACAGTCACATGAATCAACTTTTCTCCTGGAGCGCTTCTCCTAACTGTGCTTACTCAACACGTATCCACCTTCCCAGCTGCATCTGATGATTGAACAGGGTTGGCTGTCTCCAGACCATGATAGGGAAGGTCATCCTGTTACACATCCTCTATATTTTCAATTAACAATTTGACTTGCTATAATCCACACATTAACCTATTACTGAGTATACAGCCAGTTTTAGAAAGAATGTTACAAAATGGAGCATTAATGCATGATTTATCATTTAATTTTAATCTGGGAGCCTTAAAATGGCACCAGTCCTGCAGAAAAAGAATGTCTTTTCTACAGAAACTGAATATAATCCAATAGCATTCATTTTGCAGGGCAGTCAATGGAATTTTAAGGTTACAAGAGTGTTAATTTAAAAACACATAATTTTGAGAACTATTGCCCCATAACATAGTATCTTGAGATCTCTGACCTGACCTACATGTGCTTGAAGAGACAAATACAAGATAATATGGTGAGTTACAGTCACAGCCAAATTGTTCTCTGGAAATAATAGTGGTTATTAAGAAAGTGTTGTATAGCATTTTACCTAAATTTCTTAAGCAAGTTGTTTTTGCACTCTCTTTCTCTCATTTACT
Organism: Pelusios castaneus; assembly: GCA_007922175.1. NCBI lineage: Eukaryota > Metazoa > Chordata > Testudines > Pelomedusidae > Pelusios > Pelusios castaneus. The sequence goes on along the minus strand of ML685785.1, from coordinate 15,421,981 downwards.
CACAGATGCATATTAAATTATTACTAGCTAGAAGTACCATTTATAAATTAAAAAAAATACTTTCTAATATCTTTTGGGATCATATTTTTATAAACTCCTCTCTGGCAAGACACAGTGTATGAACATCAGACTTTAAAACTGATCTTATAACTTAGTTCACTGGGATATTGTACCCAGGTACAATGGAGCAAATGCTAAGCGCCCTGGCACTTGGCAAGGGATTCCCCCCCTGCCACCATGGACCAGTCCCAGGTCTACCTAGCCCCTACAAGTCGACTTAGACATCAGGTGTGGATGCTCTAAGTCGATTTGGCAAGTTCCACTTTAAGTCGACTTAATTTTTGAGTGTGGACATGCTAAGTCGACTTAGCAAAGTTGACTTATTTGGCGAAGTGTAGACATAACCATTGTGCTTTACAGAACAGCTCCACATTATGGGTAGAGCTAAATCCTACTAAAAACCCACTAAATCAAATAGGAGCCTTTCCATTGACCTCAAGGATCTTAGGGCTCTTCCTAAAGTCTGGCCCATCTGCACCTGCCACAGAGTCTGAGCCTGTCACTTTATGAAAGGGTGGCCTAGCTTTACTGACTGGTGCCATGTGGGACCAGATACTGGATTTCACCCTCAGGCCACATCTCACCATCATCTTTGAGGAGGTTAGCAAGTCTGGAGGCACTAACATGGAGATGTGTCCCACACCTAGCCACATTATGGTCAAGATCCTGATCCAACATTCACTGAAGTCAGTGGAAGTCTTTCCTTTGGCTTCAATGGATGTTGGACTAATACCTAGTGTGACATTGGGCCAGAAAAAATAAAGCAGTATGGTCCAAATCTGATCTTTAAGGACATATTAAAAGGAAAATACAGTGGTAGTGATGGTCATTCCTTGCAAGTAGACTAGAGCTTTGATATGAAAATGTGTGGTGTGTAATTATTTGATGTTGTTTAAATATATCTTATTAGATGGCAATAATGTAAATATATTGTTTCTCTGTCTATCACAGTTCTATTGATTAAAAGTTCAAAAGAAACACATGACCATATCTAGGTGGATCTTTGGTGTAACAACATCAATTGCCTGTATTATTCTTTAAGGTTTAAGTAAACTGTCTGTTAACCATGCTAATACAGCTATTTATCTATATGAACCTAGGAAATGAAGGTTTTACTTCAAAAGACAATATATATTACTATTCTCCACTCAAGGAAATATCTGTGGACTGTCTTGGTAGTTTAAATGGCTATTGTTGTCTGTATTGTCTGAGTAAGGACCCACTGAGTAAAGATCAAATGAATAGCTTGCTTTCATCAAAGCCCATGGCTGCGTCTACACTTGTAAATTAACACTACAGTTTCCTTAAGTCGACTTAAGCAGCTTGCTTAAGTTGACTTAAGGAAAATAAAGTTGACTTAATGAAAATTAAGTCAACTTTATTAAACCTTGAAATAAGTCAACTTAGGGCTAACCCAGGACTACACCAATGCCCTCCCTGCCGGGCACAGGGGGAGCCTGGCATGCCCCCTCACAGGGCAGTGCAGAACCCTGCCCACCCTGCCCCTATGCCCTGCCAGGGTCCCTGTCCCCCTTTGCCCCATTGTACCTATGTACAATGGGACAAAGGCTGAGTCTCCTGGCAGTGGGCAAGGGGTGCCCCCCCTGCCACCGTGGATCTGCCCTAGGTCCCCCTAGTCCCCAGAAGTCGACCTAGGCATCCAGTGTGGACGATCTAGGTCGACTTTGTAAGTTCCCCCCAAAGTCAACTTTAATTTTAAGTGTAGCCTCACTAAGTCGACTTAGTTAAAGTCAACTTAAAATTACAAGTGTAGACATAGCCCATGTGAGAGACTTACCTGCAAGTGCCCAACTTGCTTCAACTATAAAGGAAGTTTCCAGCTTCATCCTTTTTATCTCAAATCTGCCCATGGTTGTCAGGGAAAGTTTGGATCACATGATTGGGATCCCAGCACCAGCCTGAAATCACTCTGCTAATTCTTATGGGAGAATTTTAACAAACTTTGTACATGGACATTTTACTCTTCATGTCTCTAGACTGGATTTCTAACAAAGAAGCTCTAAACTGATGACCCCACGCTGTTTGGGTAATTTCATAGACTTTGTGATTTAAGAACTTTGCAATTCAGTTACCTTCTTTACTTTGAATCTGACCGAAGAAACTTTTTCATCTGTGTATTTTTACTGAGCTTTTAACCATTACTCTTTCCTTTTTTAAAAATAAATATTAGTTTAGTTAATAAGCATTGGCTTTAAATGCATATTTGGGTAAGATCTGAACTATTAATTGACCTATTTGGTAATGTGTCTGAAGTTGGTAGAACTTTTTTACATATGACGGATAAACATTTCCAGTAATCCCCCATCCTATTTGACTTGGCTGTTAGGGTGCGAGGCAAAGGGCTGGATAGTTTTACAGAAACTGTGTTTTGTTTTCTGATTGACCAGTGAGGTGATCAGAAAATGTTGCTGGATTTGTATATCTTATGGAAGGAAAACCACAGGAATTTAGGGCTTTGCCAGCCCTTTTCTTTGCAGTTTGCCTGTTTAAACAATTTCAGCATGGCTTCCCTAGAGGTCAAAGTCATACTTAGGTTCATTGTGCCCTCTCCCACCACCACAAAGAAAGAAAACAACCTCTCTTATAGGCATATAATCCAATTGTATGCATCATAGATGAGCAAATCAGAAACCCATACTTTTAGATTACACCCGGATGCTAGGGGGAATAACACTCCTTAAATATACATAGATTGGCATACAACAAAAACTCTCAGTTCTCAACTAGAGAGTACTCAGCAACTTACAGCATTAGACAGAAGCAGATCCTATTTAACAAGGCCCTAAGTAGAGTTGGGAGAATAAACAAATGTCCCTTCTTTTTCTATTTGCAAATGTTACACAGACAGATTATGATTTTTCACAGATTTACTATCTAAAATGATTCACTAAATAATTTCTGCAAAGAACTGTTGGTCTGTAGCTTATCTGTAAGCAGATGAGCATGAGATATTCCAAATGCAAGCTGTTTGATTGGACACATGGCATACATGGTATGTTTCTTTTTCCTGATCAGATGGGTGACTGTACGAGTCAGGTTTCTGATGCAGGTGCTCATTTATATGAGGAGTTGAAAATCTGTCATCTCTGAATAGTCTTCATAATTTGCTTAAAACTTTCTGTTGTACACTGATGTAACCTCATTAGCTACCAATGTAGGAGAAAATAACCACGAAAGGGGAATGAAGATTTGGAGCAAATTCACTTAAAAATCAAGATAATATTCACAGAAAATTATTTGCAGTGTTCACCCAGGTCTACTCTTAGACACTGAGTCAAAGCTCCACAAAGTCAATGGGAGTCTTTCCATTGACTTTGGTAGACTTTACATCCCTTTGATGTCACTAATTACCTATTGTTTCATTTGTTGTTTAGATTGTAAACTTCTTGAGGGGAGGGCCTATGTCTCCATTTTGTTCTGCTCTGCACTTAGCACACCGTTGGAGCTAAACAGATCATATGTAACAAGACAAGAAAAGAAGTCTGTTTCTGCATCATTAGCTTGGCCACTTCAAATGCAGGAGTCATCAAATTGCACTGTCTGGTGTGATTCTTATTTCTATTACAAATGGAACATGTAAGGTCACAAAGTAAAAGAGTTACGGTGCGTCTACACTTACAAATTAAGTCAATTTAAATTTGCTTAAGTCAACTTAATTTAATCTGCGTCTACACTGTATTTTCCTTAAATTGACTTAAGCAGCAGCTTAAATCGACTTAAGGAAAATTAAAGTCGACTTTATAAAACCTACTTTAAAGTTAACTTTACTGGCTAAGTTAACTTTATTAGGTCGATTTAGCCAGTGTAGACATGGATTAGACCTAAATTGACTTTAAGTCGACTTAAAGGACTCCAGGGCTCCCCCACTGCCCTCCCTGCCAGCGTGGCTGGCACAGCCAGAGCCTGGCATGCCCCCTCACAGGACAGGACAGAGCCCTGCCCACCCTGCTCCTATGCCCTGCCACTGTCCCTGTCCTGCTCAGTGTAGATATAGCCTTAGAGTCACAGAGTAAACATGGGAAAAACATCAGAGCATTTAAACTAGAGAGGGTGAATTAGTTTGAATAAAACACTAAGAACCAACTCAGAATTATGCTTGGTTTCAAAAAAAGTTTGAATACTTTTGCTTTAGTTTGTACGTATAGTTTCACATATATATGTGGGGTTTGAGAGTGGCTCTTAATGTTATATATATGACCCAACAGAAAACAAGAAGCCCCTGGAATCTCAACAAAGCTTCCCTTCCCCAATCCCAGATTTTGCGTTCCTGTTTGTTCTGTCTTTGGTGCTAAGAGGACAGAATTCTCTGCTGAATCCCCGACACAAAAATGATTACTACCAAACTTCGTTAATAAGTATCCTCATAATGAATAAAGACTATACAGCACAATTGGAAATCCAATAAACTGATTATTACTGAATTATTTTAACTTTCCACTAACAAAAGTGATCGCCAATTGAGAGAGCAGAGGGGTAAGACTGAAATATATTTTGTTTTACATAGTTGTTGTTTTACTCCATAGGAAACAGGTCATGACAGTAAATGGGAACATGGCACTTACTGAAGTTTTAATTACATTCAGCTAATTTAGCTTACAAGTTACCATCAGCCAGTTAATGGAACATTAATTAAGAAATGTACTCAGTAAGGCTAGGTTCACATTCATAGAAAGTGATTCTTCCTGAGTTTTTCCACCTAATAAGGACCAACTTCAACATTAACTGTTTAGCATAATGATAAAGATGAACAACACTCATGTGATACAGCAGGAATAATTTTTTGTGGCTACCAGACTTCAGCTCTGTATCCTACATAGATAGATAATGAGGTATAGGGAAAATACAGTGGTTGTCTTCAAAATTCTCCTCAGATCATTTATTAATCATATGCAATAATACACTGGTTGCCAACGGTAGTCCACAGACCTCTTACTGGCAGTCTGTGGTGAACTCACTAGTCATATGGTGCTAGTTAGTTTTCTTCTTATTTTCAGCTGCTGAAATAACTTAAAGGCTAGCTAGATAGCTAGAGTATATGAAATGTTTTCCTAATCTTACTTTTCAGTATAAGCAATTTTGTTATTTGGGCACCATTGGAAGAGATGATCCTCACAACGGTGAATGGGATTTCATTAAGATGTGATGCACACTATGAAAAAGTTTGAGAGTCCGTGAAATAGAAGAATTTATTACTGTAATGGCTGTCAGCAGGGAGAGATTATTAAGTCCTATTATTTATTTAGGTGACAACAATGTGCTTTACCCTGTATAAGATTCAAGGGAGCCCCAGGCTTAAAGAGCTTACTGTCTAAAAGACAGATGTAGAAAAGACAGGACACAGTGGGAAACCCAGAAGCAGTAGTAACTTGGCATTTTCAAAAAAAGAACATTAACTCACTTCTTGTGGGCACCGCAAAAGAAGTGAATCTTTAAGAAATATTTTAATATAGACAGGAAAGATGCAATGGGAAAACAGAATGGGGATTAGCTATATAAAGACTTGGGACCATCAATATATCTGCTTTATATGCTACAAGCCACAGTGGAAATGCTATGTGTCACAGCACTCCTAATTCTACTGAATCTGCTTATAGTTTCTAGTGAAGCGAGAACTCCAAAATATTTAGATGTTATGTCATACATGTATCTGAACATTTTACATGCTTCATCTCCTTCCAGTCTAAATAGATTATTTTCTAATTTCACAATCCTGTACTTCAACACTTGGCCTCAAGCTTTTCTTCCCTGACCCTGATCTTCCTCTAAATCTCCTTGGCTACTGTGCGTTTGGATTAGACCTTTCACTTCATTGGAATGCAGTTTCTGTGGTTTAATTCTAAATGGAGCACTATGTTAGTTTAAACAGAGAGGCTGATCAATAGTTTAATCAGTCATTTTGTTTCTAATTCTTTCTGCACTACCTGTTCCAGTTAATATCTCTTTACTTTGGCCTGCTACAGTTCCAAAGTCAAACTCAGGTCAAGCTGAGACAGATAGACATGTGAGAAAAAAAGAGAAAGCATGCCTGTCTTGTTGAATTTCTTTGCAGCTGCTGGATCAAAGCAAGAAAAATATGTAAATCTACATACCTATCCTGACTTTTGATCTCTGCCTCAGGAGCTGTATACTTTCACATAAAGAGCATCAGGTTATTTTCAGTAAGGCTTTCAGAAGAAGAAGCTAGCACAGGGAAAATATTAGGGGTGATTAGGATATGCAGATTCCCTGAGGGTCTCCACATTGGAAAACTGGACCTCGCAGTGTATTCCTGTGCAGCCATCTACAAAAACTAATTCTGGAACTGGTCCATTATTGGTTCTGAAGCAACCCTTACATTTGCAGAAATATTTTTAATTGTTCACTGGGTAATTTATGTAAACAATTTCAACATAAAGAGAGTGTGTTCATTTCACTTCTTTGTGCTTTGTTGTTCATGGCATGTAATTGGCCCCCAAAAGTCACATGGCCATTGTGTTTGCTTCCTGATTGGATGACAAACTTCCTCAAGAACAACCACATGACTGGGGTGCTTAGGCACTACAATAATAACAATAATAAATACTTGCTAGTCCCCCGTTGATCTCATTAGCATTTTTTATCACAGCATCACCCTGGGAACTCATGTTCAGCTAATTATCCACCATAGCACCCAAATCTTTCTCAGAATCACTGGTTCCCAGGATAGATTGACCAAGAATTAGGTGATTATAAAGATAAATTGAATCCACCTTTACATGTTAATTCAAACTGTGCTGAGCAATTCTCAGGAACATCTAGGCCAGTATTTTTAAAGTGAAGATAAAAGACTAGATTGAAACACAGGAATATGTAAAAGATATGTTGTTAATGAACATTGCAGAGAATTTAACGCAGGAATGACATGAACATTGCCATATATTAGTGTGCAGTTGAAACAATAGTTAAGAATAAAATTGTCAGTCACATAGAAAAACATAAACTGTTGAGCAATAGCCAACATGGTTTCTGTAAGGGGAAATCGTGTTTTACTAATCTATTAGAGTTCTTTGAAGGGGTTAACAAACATGTGGACAGGGGGGAATCCAGTGGACATAGTGTACTTAGATTTCCAGAAAGCATTTGACAAGGCCCCTCACCAAAGGCTGTTACGTAAGTTAAGTTGTCATGGGATAAAAGGGAAGGTCCTTTCATGGATTGAGAACTGGTTAAAAGACAGGGAACAAAGGGTAGGAGTAAATGGTAAATTCTCAGATTGGAAAAGGGTAGCTAGTGGTGTTCCCCAAGGGTCGGTCCTAGGACCAGTCCTATTCAATTTATTCATAAATGATCTGGAGAAAGGGGTAAACAATGAGGCGGCTAAGTTTGCAGACGATACTAAACTACTCAAGATAGTCAAGACCAAAGCAGATTGTGAAGAACTTCAAAAAGATCTCACAAAACTAAGTGATTGGGCATCCAAATGGCAAATGAAATTTAATGTGGATAAGTGTAAAGTAATGCACATTGGAAAAAAATAACCCCAACTATACCTATAATATGACGGGGGCTAATTTGGCTACAACGAGTCAAGAAAAAGATCTTGGAGTCATTGTGGATAGTTCTCTGAAGATGTCCGTACAGTGTGCAGAGGCGGTCAAAAAAGCAAACAGGATGTTAGGGATCATTAAAAAGGGGATAGAAAATAAGACTGCAAATGTATTATTGCCCTTATATAAATCCATGGTACGCCCACATCTCGAATACTGTGTACAGATGTGGTCTCCTCATCTCAAAAAAGATATTCTAGCACTAGAAAAGGTTCAGAAAAGGGCAACTAAAATGATTAGGGGTTTGGAGAGTGCCTCGTATGAGGAACGATTGAAAAGGCTGGGCCTCTTCAGCTTGGAAAAGAGGAGACTGAGGGGGGACATGATAGAAGTATATAAAATTATGACGGATGTGGAAAAAGTGGACAAGGAAAAGTTGTTTAAATACTCCCATAATACAAGAACCAGGGGTCACCAAATGAAACTGATAGGTAGCAGGTTCAAAACAAATAAAAGGAAGTTCTTCTTCACACAACGCACAGTCAACTTGTGGAACTCCTTACCTGAGGAGGTTGTGAAGGCTGGGACTATAACAATATTTAAAAGGGAACTGGATAAGTTCATGGGGGCTAAGTCCATAAATGGCTATTAGCCAGAAAGGGGTTAAGAATAGTGTCCCTAGCCTCTGCTTATCAGAGGATGGAGACGGATGGCAGGAGAGTGATCACTTGATCATTGCCTGTTGGGTTCACTCCCTCGGGCACCTGGCACTGGCCACTGTCGGTAGACAGATACTGGGCTAGATGGACCTCTGGTCTGACCCAGTA
>ML685785.1:15393799-15413168 GCA_007922175.1 Pelusios castaneus | reverse complement strand
TGACCTGATGCTATGTCATACACTCCCCTGCATTTAATTTCCTCCCACTCTGTAACTTTCCTATCTTCAAAGCGTCTGACGAAGTGGGATTTTCTCCCACGAAAGCTCATGCAATTAATAAATCTGTTAGTCTTTAAAAGTGCCACAAGACTCTGTTGTCTTTCTACAATAGACTAACACGGCTACCCCTTTGGAATTAGCCAGCAAAGTCAACTTTAAATGAGGTTTTATAAAGTTGACTTTAATTTTCCTGAAGTCGACTTAAGTTGCTGCTTAAATTGATTTAAGGAAAATGTAGTGTAGAAGCAGATTAAATTAAGTTGATTTAAGCAATCTTAAATCAACTTAATTTGTAAGTGTAGATGCACCCACTGCGACCAGGATTTCATCCATGGTCATAGTGAGAGAGTCCTAGAACATAAGGATAAAAGGTACTACCAGATCTTCAAGTTTAACTTCCTGTATGCAACAAGCCAAAAACATCACCAAGCACCTGGACACTATAAACACCATGCCAATATTAGATTTAAGGATTACAGCCCTCAGGAGACTAGACTATTATGTGCCACAAGCAGAGATCAGGAGGGATCAAAGTGTACCAATGCCAAGGCCTCACAATTGCAGGTAAACTGCATGCACTCATTGTAAAGGAAGTTAAAAAATCCTGAAGTCCCAGCTAATCAGACCTTGGGGTGGAGGGGCAAAATTCCTTCTGAACCCCACATATGGTGATCAGTTAGGCCTTCAGCACACAAGCAAGAACCAGCAGCCAACAACCTGAGGGAGAGAGTGCTCAGAGGAATTATTTGAGTATAGCACTAATGTGGACACAAGAACAAATGGATACAAATTGTCCATCAGGAAATTTAGGCTTGTAATTAGACTCGGGTTTCTAATCATCAGAGGAGTAAAGTTCTGGAATAGCCTTCCAAAGGGAGCTGTGGAGGCAAAAAACAGAACTGCCATCAAAACTCAGTTTGATAAATTTATGGAGGGGATGGTATGATGGGACGGCCCAGTTTGGTAATTGACTGATCTTTGACTACTGGTGGTGGATATGCCAGTAGCCTAAGAAGGGATGTTAGATGGGGTGGGTTCTGAGTTATTACAGAGAATTCTGTCTTTGGTGACTGGCTGGTGAGACCTGCCCACCTGATCAGAATTTAACTGATCACCATATTTGGGGTTGGGAAGGAATTTTGGCCCAGGACAGATTGGCTAGGACTCTGGGGGAGGGGGGGTTCACCTTCCTCTGTAGCATAGGGAATGGCTCACTTGCTGGTGGATTCTCTGTATCTTAAAATTTTTAAATCATGATTTGAGGATTTTAATAACTCAGTCATAGGTTAGAGGCTTATTGCAGGAGTGGGTGGGTGAAGTTTTGTGGCCTGCTTTCTGCAGGAGGTCAGACTCGATGATCATACTGGTCCCTTCTGACCTGAGAGTCTATGAGTCACCTTAGAGCCCTGGCCTTCCCCATCAATGTTCCTTTTCCAGCTGTGGCCATTCCTTATGCTTCACAGAAAGGAGATCAAAAACAAACAATCAAACTGAAGAATACATTGGGTGAAGAGGGAAATCCTTTTCACAACCACTTCATTTCATAGGCAGAAATCCTGAAACATGATTTTTTAAGTTCATAAGACATACACTGGAAATATGCCCAGTGTTGAGCCCTGCCCCCTCACAAACAACCCGATCATATAATCACACTTGAAATAAATTTCTCCAATTCTAATTAAGTTTTATGCCCACACAACTGCTACTGGGAGACTATTCTAGAACGTCACCCTCTGATGTTTAGAAACCTTCTTCTAATTTCCAGCTTGAATTTGTTCCTGGCTAATTTATATCAATTTATTCGTGTGTAATCATTATCTTTTAGCTTAAACAGTTCTTTACCCTTTCTGGGATTCACCCCTTCTATGTATTTATAGAGAGCAATCATGTCCCTTCTCAGCCTTTTTTTGGTAATTTAACCAAGTCAAGCTCTTCCAGTCTCCCCTTATAAAATAGGCTTTCCATTCACAGCCATCCTAGTAGCTCTTCTCTGCATCTGTTCCAGTTTGAATTCATCTTTCTTGAACACAGGTGATCAGAACTTCACACAGTATTCTGAAGAAGTACTTCTCTATCTTCACTAGAAGTGCCTCACCTGAAACATTTTAGGATTGCATTTATCTTTTTCAAGGCTACTTTGTATTGGTTATTCTGTGATTGACACCCTCACCCAGGTTGCTTTCCTTCTCTGTCTCTTACAAATGATGAGCTCCCAGCTTGTAGCAGAAATTCTTAATATTAGACTCTACATGCACGACCTTGCTCTTGTATTATTAAATTTAATCCCATTTCTGTCATTCCAGTCTTCGAGCTGGAAGGAGATTGTGTTCTGCCATGCAAGATTTTCTGGTATCTTAAATACTGCTTGGAAACTTAGGCTGCTCAGGCAGATCTTCCAAGAGTTTTGTTCAAGAAGTTTATTTTGCATTTTTCTTTTCTAGAAATACAGCAGATTTACACTGTATCAGACCAGTGCTCCATCTAGTTATATAGCTCTGTCTCCAAGAATGGCCAGTACCAGATTCCTTAAAATAGGCAGTTATGGAATGACCTATTCATAGGAAATATTCTTCCCAAATTCATTAGTTATAGTCTGGGATATGCTCTGATGCATATGTTATTATTTTTCTTCTGTATTTTGAAAAATATTAATAAGATCTGTTTTTTACCAAGGAGGAGAAGAGGTGGAAAAATTAAAACTGAAAATCAGAGATAAACCTGAACAAATACCGCAGAATTGAATTCCCTCAACTCTGGGAAAATTTGGACCCAGACACATACTACATGGCATCTGTTAATCTCTGCTAGAAATATTTGTTTGGTTTCCAGTACGTGGGTAATTATTTATTTTCAGTGAATTCAACCTACTTAATTTTCTATGAGGCTCATCTCAACTGGATGTGAACACTCTGCAAAGACTGATAAATTAAGCCTTACAACAGCTCGGTGGGTAGGAGACTATTGCTATCCTAATTTTTACAAAGAAATGAAAAAATATGAGCAAGATCACATTGTTAATATGTGGCAGAGCCAAAAATAGACTCCAGATCTCCTGACTTCCTGGTCTTCTAACTAAAGCAGAAGGACATCCCTCTTTCTTGTTAGGTTAGGTTTGTGTTAAAAATTAAATGTTATCTTTGGTAAATTTTAGTTCCTGATACCGTATATGGAAAGTCATATACATGTATAAAAAGGGAAGAATTCAAAAATTGTTTATATTTCTAGAGGTAAAGATGAAGAAATGTTATGATGAAGTATGTGAATCATGCTACTTGCTTTGACTAATCGTTTTGATACTTGTACCAGATGTTCTGATTTTATAGAGACTGATATTCATAGTTTTGTTTCAGAAAGGTCTATTACTCTCCCCCCAGCCTCTGATCCCAATTTTTAACACTTACTACCTGGTCACCCAAGATGCTGGCTGTAACAAGAAGCCATTTGCCCCTTAGACACTGTTGACCAAAGGGATCCTGATTGTTTGGCTTTCTGTTCAGCAAGTCAACACTGGGCCAGATCCTCAGCTGGTGGAACTACAGAAATATACAACAGCTGAGCATCGGGCCAAATATGACCTCTGGTGAAATCTCATCATGGCCCCTTTGAAGTCAATGACACATCTTCCATTGACTTTAACAAGTCAGGATTTCACCCCCATTTTTATGTCTGACCATAACTATAGGTCCAAAATAAATAGTTTAGCCAGAAAATCTCTTCAGAGGCATAGGATCAATATAAAAAAAGCAGCATTACTGAGTTAAGAGGCTATCTGATGCAAAATGAAACCAAATGTCAACACCTCAAATAATTTCAGGAATCAGAATTCTTGTTTTTTGCTAATGCTAATCTGGAGTAGGAATTCCTTTGGTTTCTGAGAACAAAGCAGGCTCTAATGAATACACAGCATAGGGATTTTAAACAACTTTGGCCTTGAATGCACTTGTACACTTATGCTACATAACACATTTCTTTGTTTTGAGGTTGATATTGTATCAACTGTGATGAGGAGCATAAGAGGAAAAGTTTAATGAGTTGTCCATTTTAAGAGCATCCCAGAGAGAAATAAAAAGAAGAGACTGAGTTCTACTCTAGTCTGTTTAGCCCATTCTAACCCCATACTGTCTCCTGTTTCACTTCTTGGTTACACTTCTCATTATGTTCTTTGCTAATTTATTAAACTCTTCTGAAGAGTATTAAACATGAAGGATTTGCTCTGTGGCTTTCATAAGAGATGAATTAAGATACATGTTTTGTGAAGCTGCATTCAATATTTGTTTTTGGAGTAGTACCACAAATTATCCTAGCCCATCAATGTGCCACTGCTCATTATATAAGAATAGACTATCTCAATCTGGAGAACCTTTAACATTACAACTTACATTTGCATACAATTTGTGTATAGCTGATTCTTCATTTACCAAATAGAAATAAGTTGTAATAATCCTTTGCAGCCAAGGATGCCAAAGCACATAACATTAAATTACAGCAAGGGAGGTTTAGATTGGACATTAGAAAAAAATTTCTGTCAGCCTGATTAACCACTGGAATAAATTGGCTAGGCAGGTTGTGAAATCTCCATCACTGGAAATTTTTAAGAGCAGGTTAGACAAGCACCTGTCAGGAATGATTTAAGAGGGTCCTTGGTCCTGCCATGAGTGTAGGGGACTGGACTCAAGGACCTGTCATGGTCCTTTCTTGTTTCTATGGTTCTATGATTCTATGATATTAGTTTGACTTCAGAATATGACTGTGAGGTATCAAAATATTATACAGCCAATTCTACATTTTACAGAAAGGGAAACTGAGACATGATAAGGATGAGTCATGTCATCAGATGTCACAACTGTCATAGGGTGTTATTAGTGGTCAGGTGCTAGCAGTGGTGTATGTCATCTGATGTTGGTTATCTGTTTGGGTGCATGCGTGTGTCCTTGTGTATGCAATATCTCAGGATTACCTGAGGATTACATGTAGAATGGGGACTTGGTTAGCCCAGTTGTCTGAAGACTGGATTCTCTTTCGGTTGGCACTTAGGGTTACCTTTGACTTAGACACAGAGAGGCGACAGTTAGTTTGGTTGTCTGAAGCCAAGGTGTACCTGTAATGCTGGCAATGTCTCTGCTTGTTTAAATCTTTCCAGCTCTATGCAGATAATCTGGGTTAACACACACGATCGAAAAAAATCAACACAAGCACAGAGCTTTGTAAAAATGAGGGTGCCAGGCTAGGCTTTATTGCAATGTAGCACAATGGTAAGTGGCCTTTATCAACAGGTACACCAACAGCATTCATGCTCTCAATGCAACGGACTGGCTCAACTGACAGCAGAACTCTCCATCACACCTTCAGCCACACAAAGCTGATCTTTCTAACTCCCTCTTTTCTACACTGTTTTGGCTGTTTACTTGGCACCAAAACTACCTTTTCTGTTTGATCAACGCATTATCATTTATCGTTACAAAATGTTCATAATCTTACTTATACCCTTGCAATGGGTGGTTTGGGCAGAGCATCTCTTCTTATCTCTCTGGTGCTAGGCCAACATGGCATCTCTCCGTCAATGACCTTCCAAAAACTCGCCCCTATTGCCACATTATCAGCTTCCTTCTTCCCAGTTCCTGTGAGGTTAGACATGCACCACTGAACTTTTGGCAATTTAACCTTTATTTATTTATTTATTTTACCCCCAGGCCTCCTGTCTTGGCCTGTTTTACTAGGTCTCCTATTCCAGGCTCTTATTTACCACCTGCTAACCTACTCTTACTTACTATAAGACATACAGTTTTTGAACATCCTCTAATCTTGAATTTCTCAGTTTTTGGGTGTCTAATATGAGACACTTTGGGCCTGATGGGCAGAGTTGCTGCGCCTCCTTTGACTGCCACTGAAGCAAATTGGATTATGGCTACTCACAATTCTGACAATCAGTCCTAGAGGGGATATTCAAAGAGGAATTGATGTGGTCAGATCAGGAGACCAAGAGGATTGTTTAAGCAGCTTCCGTTTGGCTGGCCTAGAACAGGGGTCGGCCACTTGAAAGATAAGAAGAGCCATTTTCTAAAATTCCTTCAATAACCAAGCGTTTTGAGAACCACAATGGGTGTAGCCTCCAGGTAGGGGGAGCTGGGCCAGGCTGCAGGGTCCCCTGCTGGGGGGTGTAGAAGAAGCAAGCAAACTGGTATCAGGTTTCAGCAAGACACCTATATTCAAGAGGCCGCAGGGAGAGAATGCCGATAGAGAGAGACCCCCATCAGGTTAAGAGCTCTGCCTGTATGCAGATTTCAGAGATTTTTATACAGAGAAATTGGGGTTCAGAGTGTGGAGGTGGGTACAATTAAAATTTCCTTAACCTGATTGGTCAACAGTTACATTCTTAATTAAAATAGAATAGAGACATGTTTACAGGACATGTAGTTAAATCACAAGGTTATAACAATAGCCAGGGTCTCTCTTGCAACAACAACAGAAGTTCTTGTTACTTCCTTACGATAACAATGAGGTTAGTATGGTCGTACATTAATTAGTGGAAATTTACAGAGTTCAGCAGAAACAGGACAATCACTTATCCTTGAAACATTCTATTCTTATCTTACTTTTAGCTTTTGCAACTCATCAGCAAGTCCAACATTTTTTTTTCTCTCTATAATTGTGCTGCTGTTTGGTGGGTTTGAGGCCTGCAGAGGTCTGTACCTGATTCCACAGGGTGAAGAGAGCTTGGAACCAGCAGCCCCCCGTGGAGGGGGAAGGGGGCCCAGAGTTGCAAGAGGGGCAGCAAAAGAGCCACATGTTGAGCTGCAGGTTGCAGACCCCTGGGCTATAGCAAATTAGAGGCAATCAAGCATTATGTGCATCAGGAAGGTCAGAGAAAAGAGTGATTGCAGTCATGGGAGATGATCGGAGATGGGCAAGACTGTTGTCTATCAGCATAGAATAAAAGATTTGGATCTTCAAGGTGTTGTGGAATAAAACCCTGCAGATTTTGGCCACCGTCTGGAGATAAACTGCCAATGTGAAGGAATAATTAAACACAACCTACATGGCACTCTCCTGTTTTTCCTCAAATTTGGATCTCAATAATTAATACATAATCCACAATTTAATCATAGCACATTTTCCATATAGGCCACACAGTCAAAAATGCTAAACTGCAAAAAAAGATATTGTGTACAACACACTATGAGTAAATGCTTTGCATATTCCTTACGTTAGCAACTGCATTTTTCAATCTGTAGCAAAGTAAGAAAAGGAATTCTGAAATTTCTAGTAAGAAATAAAAGTTATTTGGATTATAATACTAGACAACATCTTCAGAGAGAGAGAGAGAGAAAGCATCCTCCTTCATGTGCCAGAATTTCAGTAGAGACTCTCTGACGGAAAGTACAATTAATGATAACTATAGCATATGGACTATAAAAACTTAATTATACTAGCTGGCTACAATTACTAGATCAAAATGTATAAGAGAAGTTCTTCGCCTCCAATAAAATCTGCTGACTGATTAATTATAAAAAAAAAAAAAAGGATACAATTCATTTTGGGCACATAACTGTAAATAAAAACAATTGTGATAAAAGTGACCTGGCTAAGGTCTTCAGTGTCAAATGTTAAGTAACAATAGACGAGGCTACATTTCAGCAACACTGACGTTAATCCTAAGTATTAAAGAAAACAAAAATGGTCAGTCTTTATGATTCAGCTTTCTTGTTTAAGACAAGATAAGACATGATATTGTGATGTGTTTGTTGGTAGTTAATCACTGTTGCATATAGTGATGACAGGATATAAAACAAGCTTTTCATACACTAGGAGAACATTAAACAGTCAACAAAAGCATGCCGAGAAAAGTCCCTGAAAGCCCGTCCAATAACTGAGGTTTATTGCTCTAGAATCACATTATTTGGTGTGTTAGTGAATGTTTTCAATCTCTTCTTCCTTCCTCTCTGATTATTTTGATGAGGAAAATATATATGTAGAAATATGCTGAAGTGATGGTCAAGACTGGGTTTGCAGTTCAGATATGAAGCCAAATCAGACAGAATATAGGATCAAATTCAGTTGTGATTAAGTTACATGAACTGTGCTCATAAGATTTCAGTCCACACTGCTGTTTGGGTTATTTCTGTCATTTTTAATGATGAAATTCCTGTCACAAGTGCCGTTTTCATGAGATTTTGGCTACATCAAACTAGAACCAGAAATTGTCTTCTCCTTGATTTGGATCTATCTAGAACCAAATCTCTCAGGACTGGGGACTGGAGCTGTGGATTTGGAGCTGAGCAGTTTTCTGTTGCTCTAGTTACAACTAAGCCTAAACATGATTTCATCCTTCCCAAAAGTATGTAGCAGACAATATAGTAAATCAGAAAGACACAAATAAGAATGTGGACTATACAACCCCATATTTTAAGTCTTTCCGCACATTAGTGAATGTATACAAGCATCACACCTGTCAGGTAATTAAACCCTATTAACCTCATTTTACACATGAGTAAACTGCGTCTCAGAGAGATTACCCAAATTGCCCAAGGACACATAGTCAGGAAGAGAATTTAAGTGCCTTTATGTCCTCATATTGCAAATGAGTGGACTATATTTCCTCCCACTCAATTTTGCTTGCTTCTTTTCTTTTCATTATGAGCAGGATTGTGAACCTTTTACTTCACTGGGTGACCAATTACTTGCACAAGTAGTTTCACTGAAATCAGTGTGATGGTGACTCATATAAGAAATATCTCACAAATGAGAATAAAGGGTTTATAAATTGGTCCTTACCATAGAAGGATTCAAGTCATTTTTCTACCAGTCAAAATATGTTGCCATCTTTGTGAGCAGGATGGAAGTTTTGACAGGTAACAGAATCTAGTTTCAGATGGACGGTGTCTTATGGCAGTTACTGTTGCTGTGGGTTGTTAAGGATTTAGGATTCCTATGTTTTCTCTGAGCATTTATATGGCCCATAGTTTATGTAGCCCAATTATTCTGAATTACAGTGGTCTTTAACCAACATGACAGCTATAGTGCTTTTGAGAATGTACTGTTGTTTTCATTCTCTGGTCTTTCAGCTGGATGGTGTGTTTCACTTTGGAGTGTAATACTTTATTTGATGTTTTCTTTGGCCTATGCTTTCTCTGGGTTCTTATGAACCCATCACTGTAGTTTCTCCCACAAGTGAAAATGACAGCAATAATCTCTCTTCTGCTCTCTTTCCTGCTGACAAGAAGCAGGTGTGGGCTTTTTTTAGATAAAGTGTGGAAGCTGGGGTAATATTGTGGGATCTGGATACTATATTTACAAAGGGCACACTTAAGAAGTTAATTCCTGTGTTAGATATGTTTCCTTTTTCAGCAATAGACTATATACTTCAATGAGGAATACCTCTAGAACAGTAATATAGCTACAATTGAAATAAATATGTTAAATGTGCCCACTATAGCTTTGAGTTGAGTGAGGTTAATGTTGGGAGAATTTCATCTATTGAGATGCTCTAATTATAGTGCCTGGGAAAGTTTTGGAAATTCTATCCTTCCTTAATAATATTTTGCACTTCTATAGTACCTTTCATCTGAGTGTCTCAAAGCACCTTACAGAAACCCGCTCCTTTTTGATGGGAAAGGATTATATGCAAGTTATAGTCAGGGAAATTGAGGCTGAGAGAAATAAAGTGACTGGCCCAAGGCCTGTAAGAAAGACAGTAGCAGAGTCAGAGATATAACTCAATAGTCCAAGGTCCTGTGGCATTTAAAAATATAAAAAATCTGACAAGAAAATGCTCAGGCAGTGACAGAATGCTAATTGATGATTGATTCTTATTGTGCCGTGTAGGCATCTCAAAAATTCTCTTACTTTGAATGTTACAAATTAATTGTTGTCCAACTAAATTGTAAGTCCTATTTATTTATTTCTAATATAATGTCTAAAGCAATAAAGTAACTGGGTTAATTTGACAATTTGCTGCATTGTCTGATTGTGAATGATTTTCTTGAAAACTGTAAATCAGATAAAAATCTCTAATCCTATTTTGAAGTTCCTAGATCTGCAGCTATGTGTTAATCACTCAATTTTGTTTCATTCTTCCTTTACATTCATTCATTATTTTTATTTGGTTTCTCCATCTGCCTTTTATCAATAAATTGATGCAAGAACACACTTCATTTTGCATCCCTAATGTCTCTTTTAGGAACACAATGGGATCTATTTAATCCTGAATCATTACCTGATAGCAACACATCTCTGAATGTGGTAAGCAAATCAGTTTTTCTTTGCTGTTTTGGAACCAAAGAGCAGCAGGAGATAACAATGTTCAGCCAGTACAGATAAATGACATCTGTTGTAAAATTATGTCTTTCCCAACAGACATCCATTAATTGACACCACCACACTTCAGCTGCAGAAGGTTGGTACTTTATAAAGCCGTAAGATTTACAGGCAATAGCATGATCAATAACAGTAATAATTAATAAAGCCCATAATAATTAAACTGCAGGCTGCGGAAAATTTCTAGCTGTAGCTTGAAATTTACCAGCAAGCCTCCCTCCTCACTGCAGCCCCTTTCTGCCAACATACAGGTCTACATATGCACTGAGGAGTCAACATGTTTCTAGCATTCTAGCATTTGAATGAATAATTATCACTTTTTAGGAGTTTGAGCATACAGTACAACCAATTAGAAGCCAGGGTAATTTTATTTGCAGTGCAATGGATATTGGGAGATATCTCAATTCACCTCCTGCTTTATTCCTATTCCTCTGACCTTTATCTCATTCAAAACACAATGAGGAATTACTTAAGTGCCAATAGACTTTAATACCTATTAATCAAGCCTTTCTAGTTAAAAGTACCATTGGTTGTTCAGCCTCCAAAATCCATATAATCTGCCCTTCTAGCAAAAGTTTCTGAACTTTTTTTTTTGTATCTGAAAATTACTGTGAGCCAAAGACTGCTAAGTGCACTTAACTGCCAAACTCCTGTAGAGAAACTAGATGAGGGAGGTAATATCTTTTATTGGACAGAAGTTGGTTCAATAAAAGATATTACCTCCCTCACCTTATCTTGTTACTATCCTGGGAAGGACACAGCTACTATGCTGCATGTAGCCTGGAACTGACAGTGTCCACTCCTTTCCATTCCATGAATTTGGTATATAATTACAATAGGTCAAATGCTCCTCAGAGACAATTTACTCGTGTCATTCCATGGATTTCAATGCCGTTAGATTGGAGTAAAGCAGAGGAAAATTCACTAATAGGAAAATAAGATATTAATATCCATATAATCTCTATCCTCCTACCAAAATATGTATGTTTCTTTGTGTGCTCTTGTAAAGCCTTCCATCTAACTATCTGAAATAACTTTACAAACAAAAGAGTCTGATTCTGTTGTCATACTGGTTTTATATCAGTGTAACTCCACCAACTTCAATTGAGTCACTTCTGATTTACACCAGTATGAGATCCGAATCCGATCTATTTATTTATTTATGTGCTTATACGGTACTGATTTCCATAGTATCTTTGTGCTTCTTAAACTGGGAACTGAGGCACAAAAAATGAAATGAGATGAAAAAAATGCAGGCTTCCTGGTTCACGTTGCAGAGTCTACACCACACTATTATATAAAGTTCTCAAGTTAAACGAAGTAAAAGAATCCTCATTAGTTCATGTACCAAACAGTTGTAATAACTGACAATTCAATGACCTCCCCCACCCCCATCTTGAGCTGGAAGGAAACAAAACTCGATTATTATTCAAACAGTGTCCTCCAATCAAAGCTGATACCAACAACTGATATCCATCTTTATATCTGATTATCAGCATCCAAGACTCTTAGCTTGCACACTGTGAGCTTCAAACAGATGCTAAAACCCCCTTCCTTCTGTGTGTGCTGTATCTGGGTTGTGATACCCCATTGTATTACTCTGGCATTAGTTTCCTTATCTTGAGGTGTCTCTCTCATGCTTTCCTAACAGTCACAGAAAAATAAAAAGACACAGTATTCCAACTCCTGCCAGCTGTTTCTGTCTGCCTCAAGAAATAACCTTGCAGGCAGAATCTGAAAGACCAAATGGACAACGGCCTCAGCTGGCAGGAGGTGACCTATTTAAGTGCTATTTTATCCTGAAATAACTTGAGAAGTTTCTCCCATATCAGTCATAGTTCTTTACCCACCCACTTACAGAAACTTTGCTCTCCAGGACCCTGAACAAAGGCAGAAGGCTAATAGACCTCTAACTCCCTGCTACCCAAACTCTAAGGGCACTGTTCTGATCTCGTGTGCATCATATGAGAAAAGAGCTACAAACTGAGACTCACAGAGAAGAAGGTCATAGATTTGTAGAGCTTAAGGCCACAAGGGATCAATGTGATCTCTCGTCTGAACGCTTGGATATCACAGGCTGTAGAATTTTACCTTGTGACTTCTGCATCGTGCCTAAAACTTGCGGTTGAACTTGCCATGTCTTTTAGAAAGACTTCTTTTCTTTCTCCTTCCTTCTTCTGAAACAAAAATGTAAGCTGAGAAATGCAAAGTGGCATGTGGCTCGGAGTAGTAAGGTACAAAAATTCTGCTAGTGTCCAGTGAAAATGGAAATACATTAATTAATAAGTGACACTTGCTGCAGGTTTCATGAATGGGTGAATGTCAACAGGTTAGGTGCTGGATTCTGATCTCACAGAAACTTTACACTGCTGTAAGTGCTTTTATCTTGCTGTAAGTGCTTGAAATAAATGGAGTTGCTCCCAGTTTGCATTAGAGTGGATGGATTTGCCCATAAATTCCAATTAGACTTGAGCTCAAATCACTTAGGTGGTTTTTGAAAATGCCATTGTAGTAGTCTACTTGATTTCATACAGGAATAAACTTTCCATCGTCTGTTATCAGTGAGTTACAGGGATTTCATGGCATGTTTCATTAGAGTATGCAAAATCTTTGATCAGCCTAATTTTAAATGAAATTTATTAAATAAAAGAGTCTCTTTCTTTAAACCATCAAGAAAATGTTGCCTATACAATATTTTATATAATGCTCAAAATTTACTTTATTGCTGCATATAATAAAGAACTAAATAACATGAGAATCATAATCATAATGGGGAGACTAAATTCTTCCAGTCACACCAAGGTAAATCAATAATAATGTCTGTTTATTTTAATGGATGCAGGACTTCAGGGGCAGCAAGGTCTGGTGGACTGGGTGTGGATTAGGGGTCAAGCAACCTGAGTTCTGTTACTGACTCAGTCACTGACCTGTTGTGTGGCCTTGGGCAAATCACTTCACCTCTCTGTGCTGTGGTTTCTCCTCTCACCCTTTGTCTATCTTGTCTATTTAGATTGCAAACTCTTTGTTGCAATATATATTTTTACATTCATAGCATAATTGACCCTTGATCTTGGCTGAGACCCTCTAGCTCTACTATAATACAGATAAAATGCTAAGTCATAAGTCTCTAAAGGGTTCACATCACCCTTCAGTACATTTATATGCATTCCTTTCATTCAGTGTGATTAGAGATTTATATGCATTATAAGGTAAACAGAGGCCCCATCCCTAAGTCAGTAAAAGATACCAATATGGAAACAAAGATAACCACTAATGATAGAATTCACGGTGCCATTACCAGAGTCACATTGGGTGCATCTACACTTACAAATTAAGTCGACTTAAGGAGACTTAAGTTAATTTAATTTACTCCACGTCTACACTGGACTTTCCTTAATTCGACTTAAGCTGCTCCTTAAGTCTAATTAAGGAAAAGTTAGTTCGAATCAATAGCCTCTTTTTAATTCGAACTAGTGCTTAAGTTGACTTAAGCCAGTGGAGATGCGGAGTAGACCTGGGTGGACTTTTTTAAGTCGACTTAAAACATTAAGTCGACTTAATAAGGCCGAAAAGGGGCCACATCTACACTTGAAAAGTTGAGTCCATTTCTGTTAAGTTGACTTAATAATGTCGACTTTAAGTCGACTTAAGGCCAACCTTATTAAGTCAACTTTATAAAGTCGACCTAACTTTTCAAGTGTAGATATAGCCATTTCGGCTACCCCTTTGGAATTTGACATGTTTAGTGAGGCAAGTTGCAGAACTTGGAATAGCACCAAAACCTCTGAGAAATACGGGAAATTATTCATACAGAACAGTAGTGAAGAAGTATGTCCCAAGGCTGGCATTAGTCAGAGTCACTTGCAGTGAGCAACTTCTGTCTAAATGTGCTCTCATCATTTCACATCCTGGAAATCTAGACAGAATAATTGGACACCCTGCTAATGCAGGTAGAATTCTTTATTTTCTTCTAGTCTTAATTCTGGGGTCTGCCAGTGAATTAGCAATTTAAAAGTTCCCATTCTTAAAGGGGATATTTATTTGGGGAAAAAAAGTAATCTGTACTGTTAAAAATAAAATTAAATTTCACTTAAAAGAAGATTGAAATAAGGGATAGTCAATAAACAAATGTATACAATATTGTTATCATTGATATCACTTAATCTATGTTTTAGAAAACTCTAAGACTATAATAAGTTTTAGCTGTTTTCTTCATGAAATATATTAAATTAAATCAAATTAGGTTTGAGATTGTTATTCAAGTATCAGTCCAAATGTGAATTAATTTTATTAGACTTTTTCCAAAGTATTTAAACCCATTCGGTAAAAAGAGAATATCAGTATAATATGGACATATTAGGTGCTTTTAATATTATAGTTTATGTGGATTAACTTTACAAATAATAAACTAAGCTAAATCAGTTTAATATATTGGGTTTGTAACATGAAAGACCTTTAAAATGTTATCGACATTTTTGCTCTGAGCCAACAAACCATTTAAACACACATTTAATTTTGAACACCTGGGACAATGTTTAAAGTTGAGCATGTGCATTTGTTAGAGAATCATTCTTGAAACGAACCTGATGTCCATGAAGGTATTTGCTACTCAGAAGTATTTGCTGAATATGTATCAACCCATAAATGGTGTGATAGAATATATTACCTGCACGTACACAGGGGTTGGGTGAAAATTTGTCCCCATTGAAATCAGTGGGAGTTTTGTCACTGATGCAGGGATTTTACCTCTTGTGTCTTGCAACAATCACAGAGAGAGATAGAGTAACAGAGGTAGGTAGAGCAGAGTGGAAATAGAATGACGGAGTCCTGATTCTCAGTCCTCTGCTCTAGCCACTGTCTCACTATAGGTACTCAAGTGAAAACAAAATAATCAAGGCTAGAACTTCATTTTGAAAACAATCTTCTGCTATGCCACATTGTGTGCAATTGCAGAAATATTTTCAGGCTCCATGCCTAAACTAAGCTTTGTTGTTCTCCGGCTAGTCAAATTGTTTGAAGTAACTGTAGCAATATATAACTGCTATAATTTAAAGTTAAATATGGAAATACTTTGTTTTTGTTTCTTTCTCCTGCAGTCTTTCATAAAACAGAATCAATGAAGTGTCTTTGGATTGTGCCACCTGAGGAGGACCCTGAGGAGCCATTCTTCAGTTTGTAACAGGAATGAGTTACATATGTTTGCTGCACCGTTTCTCATTCTTGCTGTGATTGTTGCCAAGGAATGGATTAATTTTGTGTAATTTCCCATAGAGCAATGCTGCTATAATTCACAATATATAAAATGTATGATCCTTCAGTTCAGGAAAAGAAGGTTTAGGTTAAAAGAAATTAAATAAATAAACATTTCTAGTGTCTATGAGTCTGATTCTTTACTATCTTGCATTTTAGGTCATTATTTACACCAGTGCAAAGTTAGGGCAAAGAGCTACCAGTTTAATAAGAAAAAAGGAGTCCTGTGGCACTTAAGGCTATGTCTACACTTGCTAAAATTTGTTTGAATTAGTTACTTCGAACTAACTAACTAGAATTAATTTTAGTTAGTTTGAATTAACTAACTTAAAGTTAGTTCGAACTAAGCAAGTGCCATTCATGGCACTTGCTTAGTTCGAATTAGCGATCCCCATTTATTTCAATGGCTGGTTAGTTCGAACTAACTGGCCATTGAAATGAATGGGGATCGCTAATTCGAACTAAGCAAGTGCCATGAATGGCACTTGCTTAGTTCGAACTAACTTTTTCTAGTTCGAATTAAGTTAATTCAAACTAACTAAAATTAATTCTAGTTAGTTAGTTATAGCAGCATTGCTCTAAGTCTCAGTCCACTTCTGCAGCCTCAAGTCATTTGGATAGTTCAGATAAGCATCAAAATGTTTGAGTTACTATCCCAAAGGAATGGAGTCTGTATCGTTAGTACTTAGACTGCCTGGTGATCTAGTGTCAAGTCCTACTAACATGCAATACGAGCAGCCCGGTGACACCCTGCCCCAGACTCAGTGGGTGCAGCGGCAAGCACAGCTCATCCAGGATGCGCTGAGGACCCACTTCGACAGCGAAGAGCACTGAAGGGTGGGCCTGCTACCAGGCCCCGTCACTTCCACCACCCACCCATGCCTCCCCCCCCCATTTCCCCCCTGTCCCCACACCAATAAAAAGCACGACACACTGTATAACGGTGTTCAGGGTGTTTATTCAGAGGGGGAAATGGGGGTTGGGAGCTGTGGGGGTTGAGAGGTTTGGGGGAAGTGAAGAGGGTTGGGGGACTGAAGAGGGTCGGGGGGAATGAGGGGAGAGTGAAGATGGTTGGGGGGAGGGGTCGGTGTTAGTGGCCTCTGAAAGGCAGGTCCCAGCCTTGCAGACATCTGCCCCGGGTCCTGGCCTGTCCCCTTGCCTGGGTCTTCTTCGGCGGGGGAACCTGCTCCTCTCCCTCCTCCTGTGAGGCTGGATCCGCTGATGGGGCAGGGATGAGTTCCGGGCTGGCAGAGTACATGGGGAGGGTTCTGAGTTATTACAGAGAATGGTTTCTTGGGTAACTGGCTGTTGAGACTTGCTCACATGCTTAGGGTTTAACTGATCACCATATTTGGGGTCGGGAAGGAATTTTCCCCCAGGGCTGATTGGCCTGGGCTCTGGGGGTTTTTCTCCTTCCTCTGTAGCACAGGGCATGGTTCACCTACCGGTGAATTTTCTGTATCTTAAAATCCTTAAATCATGATTTAAGGAGGTAAATAACTCAGTCATAGGTTGGGGGCCTATTGCTGGAGTGGGTGGGTGAGATCTTGAGGCCTTCATTTTGCAGGAGTTCAGACTAGATGATCGTACTGGTTCCTTCTGACCTTAAAGTCTATGAGCTGGGTTCAGGGCTGGTGAGCTGCCCTCCTGCTCCTACTGGGTGCTGGCCACCCCCTGCTCCAGCACCACAGTCTTGTCCCCTGAGTCCTCCTCCTGTTCATCGTTGAGGGAGGGGGGCTCAGCAGAGTTGATGGTGTGGGCTGGCAGGGTGCCACTCTCCTAGCCCAGACAGGCATCCAGCTGCTGGTAATACTGGCAGCTCGTGGGGGCTGCCCCTGTCTGGACCGTCTCCTCCCGGGCCTTTTGATAGCCCTGGCAGCAGTCCTTGATCTTGACCCAGACCTGCTGGGTGTCCCAGGTCTGGCTCTTGGCAGCCAGAACCTGGGAGATAGAGGCATACACCTCCCGGTTGCGATGGCTACCTCGCAACTGAGAGCTGACTTCCTCATCCCCCCATATGGCCAGCAGGTCCAGGATTTCCTGGTGGCCCCAAGATGGGGCTCGTTTGCGGCACTGGCTCTGCTCTGCACTGCTCCCAAGCAGCAGGTCTGGTCAGCACTGGGGAGCAGGGTGATCAGGGGTGAGTCCTGCCCTGTGGTTGGCCAGGGCAGGCTCTTCCTGTGCCAGGAACTCTGGGAGGGAATTTTCCCCCAGGGCTGATTGGCCTGGGCTCTGGGAGGGAGGTCAGGGAGGAAGGTCTGGAGCCTATGGAGGTCGACTTAGGGCTACTCTGCATCTACACTGGCTTAGGTCAACTTAATAAGGCTGACTTAAGCCTTAGGTCAACCTAAAAGGAGGTGTTATTACGTTGACTTAACTTTTCATAGAATCATAGGGCTGCAAGGGACCTCATGAGGTCACCTAGTCCAACCCCCTGCTGAAAGCAGGATCACTCCCACTAAATCATCACACCCAGAGTTTTGTCTAACTGAACCTTAAATATCTCCAAAGATGGAGATTCCACCACCTCCCTACGTAACCCATTCCAATGCTTCACCACCCTCCTAGTGCGAAAGTTTTTCCTAATATCCAATCTCAACCTCCCCAACTGTAACTTGAAACCATTGCTCCTTGTTCTGTCCTCTGTTACTACCAAGCACAGCCTAGCTCCCTCCTCTTTGGAGCATCCCTTCAAGTAGTTGAAGTTTGCTCTCAAATCCCTCCCTCAGTCTTCTCTTCTGCAGACTAAATAAGCCCAGTTCCTTCAGTCTCTCCTCATAAGTCATGTGCCCCAGCCCCTAATAATTTTCGTTGCCCTCCACTGGACTTTTTCTAATTTGTCCACAACCTTTCTGTGGTGGGGAGCCCAAAACTTGATACAGTATTCCATATGTGGCCTCACCAGTGCTGAATAGAGGGGAATAATTCCATCCCTTGATCTGCTGGCAACACTCCTACTGATGCAGCCCAATATGCCATTGGAAACAAGAGCACACTGTTGGCTCATATCCAGTTTCCTGTCCACCATAACCCCCAGGTCCTTTTCTACAGTGTTGCTACTTAGCCGATCGGTCCCCATCCTGTAGCAGTGCATGGGATTTTTCCATCCTAATTGCAGGACTTTGCACTTGTTCTTGTTGACCCTCATGAGGTTTCTTTTGGTCCAGTATTTCAATTTGTCTAAGTCCTGTCCCTGCCCTCCAGTGTGTCTATCATTCCCCGCAGCTTGGTGCATCCGCAAACTTACTAAGCATGCAATCTATCCCATCATCGAGCTAATTAATGAAGATGTTGAACAGAACCAGCCCCAGGACCGACCCCTGGGGCACTCCATTTGTTACTGGTTGCCAACTAGACATAGAGCCATTGATTCCTACCGGCTGAGCCCAGTGATCTAGCCAGTTTTCTATCCACCTTACGGTCCACTCATCCAACCCATACTTCCTTAACTTGACAACGAGAATGCTGTGGGAAACCGTACCAAAAGCCTTGCAAAAGTCGAGGTATACCACATCGACGGCTCTTCCTGCATCCACAAATCCAGTCATCTCATCATAGAAGGCAATCAGGCTGGTCAGGCACGATTTGCCCTTGGTGAAGCCATGCTGACTGTTCCTGATCACTCTATTTTCCTCCAAGGAACTGCTTAAGTCGACTTAAGGATAGCCCAGTGTGGACGCGGAGTAGTTTAAGTCGACTTAAGGATAGCCCAGTGTGGACGCGGAGTAGTTTAAGTCGACTTAAG
>ML685785.1:15308072-15393789 GCA_007922175.1 Pelusios castaneus | reverse complement strand
TTAAGGATAGCCCAGTGTGGACGCGGAGTAGTTTAAGTCGACTTAAGCCTCCTTAAGTCGACTTAATTTGTAGAGTTTGGGCAGCAGGGCTGTCTCATTGCTGTCTAGACTATTGGGTTTGTACTGGAGCTTGAGCTCTGCGACCTGCAGGGTTGTAGAGCCCAGACTTCGGCACGAGCCCAGAAGCTTACACTGCAATGGAACAGACCCACAACCCAAGCACCTGAGAGCCTGAGTTAGAAGGCTTGGGCTAGCTGCAGGTTTTTCTTCACCGTGTAGCGATAGCTTAAGGAAGCTGATCTTAACCACTGTGTCAGGACATATTACTGTGTTGTGGCACGGCGGTAAGTGTGTTACAGAGAGCCAAGGAGATGGCTGGATTTGGCCCGAGGAGCGTGGACTGGTGTGTTCTGTAGGGTCCCAACATGCCACCAAGTGTGTTGTGACCTTGAAAAGTTGAGAACCACTGGAAAAGGACTGATACAAATCTATTGAAATCAATGGAAAGATTCAATTGACTGTAGTGGATGTTAGATCAGGCCTTATTAAAGAACCAGTTCATGCCAGTTCTGCATGAACAGGGGTACCCCTTCATATGGATCTGCCCTTTGCCTAGACCCATGAAGATCTAAGGGTAAAGAGGGATGAGCAAAGGGCAAGAGATATTGAGTTTCATCTAGAGCAGATGCAGATCTTTATCATCGTCCTTGACAACCCCTGGGGATTCCTCCTAAATGTCCTCTTCCCATAGGTTTTCATGCAGTGGTGTGAACTGACGTGCTTTTAACAAACCTTGATGCATTTCAAATAATAGTTAAGAATACATCATCATCATCATTACATTTCCTCCCACATTACAAACCCCGTTTTAGTCCCAATGCCAGAAAGGCTTGTGATTAATCTATAAACTTTGAAAAAGATTTTTCAGGTAAATGGTCACACAATGATTCTTGCAATTTACTGCAGATGATCTTATAGTCAAGAAAAATTAGGGCACAGAGCTTTACACAGCTTGGCAATGTCAATGGATATATTATTAGGAGACTGTGTGGAGTAAAACAATATTTCACAGAGGTGATTTATAGCAACTTGTTATTTGGATTTCCTTCTCCCCATCCATAATTACTACAGTCCTTTAACCTCCGTTATTCCCTGCAAAGCCAAGAATATATATTTTCTAGCTGCAGTTAACATTTAATGCTGGTTCCATAATAACAAACACAGTGCAACAGTCAAGAAGGGGGTGTTTATTTGTGAAGTGTTTGTCATCAGAGCAGTAGGTAGAAATTTCTGGTTAGGCTCTTGAAATTGATTTGATCTTCCATATATGACAGCGAGAGAAAGCATGACAAGGTAGTAAAATGATGACGCTAATTCATCCCTTTAAGGCATAATCCTGGGTGGGAGGGCAGGGCTGCTGTGCCAGACTGCCTCATGGAATCTCCCAGAGACATTGAGGAAATTCTTTCCTGCCCTATTTGCACTGGTAAAATGGGGCATGAACAACTGTTGGTGATGAGGAAATTTCTTCTGCACAGGAGGCATGGTAGGATGGATCGGGCCTGGAATTTTACTATGTTCAGCTACTCTGCAGTGGTGAAACTGCCTATAGAAAGTTCTGCAGCTTGGGCAATAGTTAGTGCAGCTTTCCAGGCTCCTTTAATCTGTGCCAGTAGCCAAACTCACTCAGAACAATGGAGCTGCATTGTATCCCTTCTCAGTCCCTTTGCCAGTCTTAGCACCAACACAGGGAAAAATCTGGACCATTGTGCCTCATGGATTCTGATCTCAGGCCAGTTTTTCACCAGTGGAAAATCACTAAATTCCATGGAATTTTCTCCAGTAGAAATGAGAAGATACTCTGGTCCATTAACTGCAGAGGCATAGGGTGAGCAGAGCTACAGAGTCTGCCTTTGACTTGGGTCAGTATACGTTCTCCCTCAATTCCTTGGGAAATCTGACACAAGCAGCAGAACCAAACCAAGACAAACACTGTTCTCTCTGACTTCAAGGACTACAGTTGTGCCCGCACTAATAAAAGGAGTCTGATGAGTTAGAAAAATGACTTTCGATTGCAGCAGTAGGTGGAGAATAGAAAGCAAACATGTGGGCATATAAAGCATTAATAATGTCATAGCAAGTTAGTACAGAAGCATAACAACAAAACTGAAACAAAGAATATGGATAAGCAAATAAAATTGAGCTGACATATGCTTTATAAAACCTGCTATTTCTTAATATTAAAATACATAGTATCCTGATCTGCAAACTTTAATTCCAGTGGGCAGTCCCGACTTGTTCACCTTGTTCAGTATTTGTTAACTATACTTTTCAGTTAATGAGGAGTTCATGCACATATATTAATACAAAAAACTTTGTATTTAAAGATGCACATTGAACAAGTGATTGATTCACTGTTAATATTTATTATTTGTACTGTGGTTGTGCCCAAAAGCCCCAATGGGCTCTCATTGTAGTAGGTGAAATACAAACATCTAGGCAGACATTATTCTTGCCACAAAGATCTTAACCAGGGTGTGACTAAACTTTCTGCTTATAAAACCATTAAGTTAAATACAGTTGTCCTTAGGATTTTCTCTGTATCTACTTGATAAATGTGCACAGCATAGTATTGAATGCACATAGTAGTCTGAAATATTGCCTTAGAAGTCGTCATATTACCAAGCAGGTTGTATTAGTTGTCAGATTTCTTGTGTTAAGTGGGCAGTAGGCTAGTCAGCCCTTGAGTGGGAGACCTTCAAGGAAAATGTAATTGCTGCAGAAAGTGGTGTTTGTTGTTCAGTCCATGACCCTCCCGCCTTTAAGTCAATAATTGGCCAATGACCAAAGTAAAGTCTTTTTCAGTAGTGTACTAAAATATATTATGAAATATTATCATTTTTTATGATATGCAAAAGGCATATGTATACCTACATCTACAAACTATGTGCCTTTTCCATAAACCTCTGGGCACATTTATCGTCTTTTAAAAATACACATTAATACTGAACTGTTAAGAATTAGCAGCAGGCAGACAGTCCCCATGTTAATCATCAACAGTCCATAACACTATTAACTAAATGTTGTGCATTGATTTAGTAAATGCATAGTCTAAAAATCCTCAAAACTTATTTAAAGGTGGCCTTATCCATAGACACTGGGCCAAATCTGGCTTCCGTTTATAGCTTACTTTCATTACTTACTTCCACTTATAACCATTAGAGTAACTCCCCTGGCCCACTCCCCTTTCCAAACTGCACTACAGGTTTAAATGGGGTTACTCCAACTATATTCTGATGTAACTATGAGTAGACTTTGGCTCAATAGACTAAATTCTGCTTTGATGTCAACAGTGATGTAATTTACATATTTGGTGTAAATTAGTCAGAAAATAGGATTTAGTTCCAAATTAATGCAACTATTCTGGTGCAGTAGTATCTATTCTGCTTAGGTGCTCAAAAGCTGATAGACATTCAGGGAGATTGTGGTGCGGTCAGTCGAAAAGAGGGTCATACCATTGGTTTATCAGTGGAACCTTTCAATGATGCAACCTGTCAAAAGGTGACTAACAGGAGGGAGTAAGAAATAACAACCCTCATACACATGCTATGGGGACAGTTATTCCATCTCTTACAGAGGTGTAATGCACACTTTGTCTATATCTCTAGATTTTACACAGATGTAATTCCACTGCCTTACTGAGAGGAAACTAGCCTATTGACACCAGTGGGATTATATAATATAACTCAGAGAGGAACGGGGCCCTGGCAGTTAAATCTTAATTTTGGTAGCATTCCAACGCTTCCAGCAGTGCACTTAAAGTACTACATAGGTCCTCATGTGTGACTCAGTTTTGTTCTCTAAAGGGTTCCTTTAAATAATACCTTGAATAGTGGCAATGATTAATTCTTTTCTCTCTTTTTTTTACCTTGTTTCCTTTGAATTCAGCTGCTTTGCCATGAGTAACACGAACTGTATCATTTTTCTTTTGTTGTGGGTTGTTGTTATTTTCCAGATAAACAATGATTGAGTCATCTCATACCCACACATAGAAAATTTCCCTTTTTTCCCCTCTCTATTCTTTCCTGGATTCCAGAAGTTGACCCTAGGCAACATCACACTTATGAATGTGTACATGCATTGCCTTTGGAGTATGTAGTAACTTGGAATATCAGTTGATTCCCTTGGCTTTTCACCTCCAATGTTTGCTACCCACTTTCTTCTAGTAACTGACCTTGTCTGTTTCTAGTGTGAATTAACTTCCAAAAATGAAAAACTAAAGAGTCATTGATAATTGTACCTGGACTATTTGATGGCATGTGAGGAGATGAACCAGAACATTCTAGGAGAGAAAAACTGTCCCAAGGCATAAAGAGAATCCTTAGCCACACAATCCAAGCCATATCCCTTAGACATAGCTCACAATACATTATTCTGTGCCATCGCTGATAACATAGTTTGCTGCTTAAATTTCACAAACTGTAATATAAATAGAAATGTTTCCATGAGTTTTTAAATTGCATTAAAGATGATGAGGATGAGGATGAGGATGAGGATGAAGATAATGTAAAGCTTACATTTCAGGGCTGGAAATCTGAACATAACAGCCTTATCCTAGCCAGGAAATTGCAAAGTAAAATGTGAAAGTTATAGTATTATAGCAAGAGAAATGTTTAATTTTTATGTTAAACATTCGAAGTTAAACTGTTGGTCAGGAACGTCTTGTACTTGAGGGGAGTTAATTATTACTACATTGTTAATTATTAGTATACTGCCTTGGGAGGTGGGGGAGGATAGTGTACTAATTATATATGTAGCATCCTCTGGTGTGCTGGGGGAACTGGGGGAAATACATTATTTTGCTGATGGGGTTGATTAGCTGTAGCATACTGTGCACTATTTCTTTAGACAAAGTTTCCAATTTAACCTACTTTTGAGTTCTTCTTTAGGTAAAGATTATGTTAATTGAATTGCTGTAGTTTAACGATGACCTCTCATAAGATAAGAAAAACCACAGTCAGGCCTGCAGCAGTTGTTGGGTTTAGGTTTTCTTTACACGTACCTATTCACGCTATATGGCCATGTACACACTAGAAAGTTTTGCCAACAAAAGGTGACTTTTGTCAGCAAAACAATCCTAGCATACACACCACCGTGACCCTTTTGTCAACAAAACTGCCCTGTTTTGTCTACAGTATAAAACTACCTAGACAAGAGGTATAGAGCCTTTTTCAACAAAGTTTTTGTGAAAAAGCATGTGTGTGGACCAGGGATGTCAAACATGTGGCCTGCAGGCTGAAAGCGACCTGCAAACCTCTTCCATCTGGCCTGTAACTGCACTCTGTGGGACCACACTCTCTCCCTAACAGAGAGAGAGAGAGAGTGTGTGGTCTCACATAACATTGCTCTGCAATGCTGCAAGAGTGTCAGGTCTCGTGACGTCACGGAGCTCTGGTTATGTGAAACTGCATTCCATGAGAACATACTCTCTCCCTAAGGTTACGTCTACACTTGTGAATTTAAGTCAACTTAGTGCGTCTACACTTAAAATTAAAGTCGACTTAAAGGGGAACTTACAAAGTCGACCTAGAGCGTCCACACTGGATGCCTAGGTCGACTTCTATGGGCTAGGGGGACCTTGGGCAGGTCTACAGTGGCAGGGGGGGCACCCCTTGTGTACAATGGGGCAAAGGGGGACAGGGACCCTGGCAGGGCATGTGGGCAGGGTTTGATGCTGTCTGGATTTAGGGAAGCATTTATGATATTATTTTCTATTCATATCTCATAAATGCTATAATCCATAGGAACTATGTCAAGTTTGGTATCAATAGAAAGGTAGTAATTTGCTGGGAATGATTATATAGTTTATGTCTAGGAATTGTATTTCTATTAGACGTTAGGAATTTGGTGTTATATCTATACTTTAACTTGTGTCATTCTGGTGAAAGGCCTTCGACAGGAGGCTGTCAACAACCATTGTCTCCTTAATGGCTCATCAGGTTTCTCCCTGGGCCCATTGTAGGTGGGAGTTTCTACAACCATTGTGTCCTTAATGTTAAGGAAGCTCCCACCTACAATGTTAGGCTGCGTCTACACTGGTAAATTAAGTCGACTTAAGCTTGCTTAAGTCGACTTAATTTACCCTGCGTCTACACTACAATTTCCTCAAGTCGACTTAAGCAGCTTGCTTAAGTCGACTTAAGGAAAATAAAGTCGACTTAATTAAAATTAAGTCGACTTTATAACACCACCTTTCAATTCGACCTAAGGCTTAAATCGACTCCCTAGAGTTGACTTAAGACATTGTAGACGTGGGGTAGCCCTAAGTCGACTTAGGCGTCCAGTGTGGACGCTCTAGGTAGACTTTTTAAGTTCCCCTTTAAGTCGACTTTATTTTTAAGTGTAGACACACTAAGTCGACTTAGTTAAAGTCAACTTAAATTAACAAGTGTAGACATAGCCAGAGAGAGAGAAAAAAAGATAGATAGCAGTATTGGGGAGCGCAGTTTCACATGCATAGTAGTCCACGATGCAGCAAGAGGGCTATAATATTTTGATTTATGGTATGGATGGCCCGCTTGAAATACATTTAAGTCAAATCTGGCCTACCATACCAAATGAGTTTGACACCCTTGGAGTAGACACTGACCTTAGGTTATACCGCTAAAAATAGCCACCAGCACACCATCGTAAGTGCCGCTCTGGTCACCTGTTTGATCTCAGGTGCCTGCAACTATCGGCCTCTGACTCTCTCTTTTCAAAGTCCCAGAAAGTTTTCAATACAATCAAGGAGTTTTCAAGTAACTCACACCACCACCAGTAGAGAACTCACTTCACAGAACAGCAAGGGCAAGCCTACCCGCTTGTCCTAAACTACAGGGATGTGTGTAACTCCATATGTGCCATGCAGAGTCAGTAGGGAGGTGGGGACCTTTTCCCTGTCTCCCGTGGGTGCACCGGACTTGTTTGTGCTGAGGGGGTGTGTGAATCGGGGACACCGGCTATTTGCTATCTATGTAGCAGCTTCAGCCTTGGGATTGGCTGAGTCCAGGCTGCAGGTTGTGCACCTCTGGCCTAGACTGTAGAGTTGGACCACTTTAGTGTAGCACTAAAAACATACCATAGGCAGCAATGGTATCGCTATCGGCAGGAGTAAGGTATATGTACTTATAGGTCTTTCCCTCTCTTACTTCTGTGACAGATAGCACCAGTTAAAAAGTTTCTAGGGCTTACGGTTGTGGACAAAATCTAAACAATGTGACCTGAGTGCACCATCAAAACCCCAAAACAGAGACAAATTAAAGCTTGCTCCCCAATATATAAATTTTTAAAAAGCTCACGAGTTTTAAATGGATTTTACTATTTTTGTGAGGCTCACTGATGATTTTTGAATGATGCAGAAGGCAAGACTGAAATCCACTGTTTCTCCCCGGGCTAGAGTGACCAGATAGTATGTGTGAAAAATTGAACAGAGGGTAGGTGTATTAGTCACCTCTATAAGAGAAAGCCCCAAATATTGGGACTGTCCCTATAAAATCAGAACATCTGGGTCTGGTCACCCTACCCCTACCTCAGTGTAATTTGAAGATAGAAATCAAAACTGAGGTGTGTTTCTAGTAGAAGAATGTAACAGCGTGGCTTGATTACAGGATGAGCCCCACCTGAGAGGAATAAGATGATTTCTGTATCAAAGGAGCAGGAAGTTGCAGTGAAAAAGGGAAAGCTCAGGAAGCTGGGGCACAGTTTGCTGACCATAAGGAAAGCTCTTTAGATAGAGAGGCTTGGGAGTGACCATGACCATTTAGCAGAGGGATTGCAAAGCTCTTCAGGCAGGGATGTCTGGGAGAAACTGCATTGGTCCCAGGCAGAAAAGCCTGGGAGGAGGAGAAACTTTGAGTTATTTGTAGTTATGAATGGACTTTGCTTTGGGGCTTTGTGTTTTATTCACAGTTTGTTTTATAATACTAACCCCAGTCCCCAAGCAGGGGTATTCTTGACCAAGGAATATCCTGAAATGAAAATTATTTGAATGGTGAAGAGAGGAAACTGAGGCAGGCTATGGGAAGCATGACCCTAGGCCATCTGGGCAGTGCATGGGAGACAGCTGAGCTGGTTACAAAGAACATAAGTAGAGAGGGCTTTGTCTGTTCCTTCTATGCTGTAATGTTTCACTGTACATTTAGAAATTCTTTTTCAATCATTAGAGGCCAGCGCTTTGTATGAGTCACTTTACCTATATATTTAATAGTTTGTACTACTTTGACTTGCCATGTGAATCAGCATATATTTGAATAAGCAAAGAAATTTTCATTATACCCCTTCCAGTATGTAATGTGCTTCTTAAAGAATGAAGACTATAGAATCATAGGGAAGGGACCTTGTGAGTTCATCTAGTCCAGCTATTCAGGCTGAGGCAGTACATATACCTAGATCATCTCTGACATCTAACACGTTTTTAAAACCTGCTACTGGCAGGGATTCTACAACCTCTCTTGGAAGCCTATTCCAGTACTTAACTCTCCTTTTAGTTAGAAAGTATATCTTAATATCTAATTTAAATCCCTTTCTTGCAGATTAAATCAATTACTTCTTATCCTACCTTGAGTGGATGTGGAGAACAATTGTTCACTGTTCTTTCATAACAGCCATAAACATACTTGAAATAATCATTGCCTCCCTCCATTTTCTTTTCTCAAGATTAAACATCTGATTTTTTAAATCTCTCCTCAGAAGTTTTCCAAACTTTTTTTTATCATAATGGTTGCTCTCCTCTGAACTGTTTCCAAGTTATCCATGTCTTTCTTAAAATGTGTGGTGCCGAAACAGCACACAATATTCTAGTTGTGCCCTCACCAGTGATGAGTAGAGTGAGACAACTACATTCGGTGCTTTACATGTGATACATCTGTTAACACGCTCCAGAATATTGGCTATTTTCACAACTGCATCCCATAGCTGGTTCATATCTCACTTGTGATAATCACCAGATCCTTTTCAGCAGTACTAATCATTCATCATTTTTTTTGTGCATTTGATTTTTCCTTCCTAAGTTTAATACTTAGAACTTTTCTTTATTGATGACTTCTTGTTTATCATCCACAATACTAATATGAAACAAACTAGGAAGCTGATTTAACTGCTAACTTAAAAAAAATCCACTAATAATATCCTGCACCTCTTTTTACTGCTGTTGTTTTATTTCAGTCCTAACTACATTTGTCCTTATATATTTCCCCATGGGGTATGCAGTGCTAGCTAAAAAACCCTACACTAAACTCTTTTTCATCAGAACTGAAATGTTTCATAGAAATGTGACAGTTTCAATGGAATTTGTCCAGGGGAAGGTTTTTCAGGGTAAAGATGGAATATGTGTGTGTGTGTGAGAGAGAGAGAGAGAGACATCTTAGAATAGCCAAGAGCCCAGCAATTAGATCATTGATTAGAGAACGGGGAGAGCCCAGTTCAAGTCCCTGCTCCAATTCAGGGAACATCCGAGACTAGCACCATAACCACCAGACCAGAGAGATTTCAAAGATTTCTTTATCTCTCCATATTTGGCTTTTACAAAACGTTTTTTTAAATCTTGGCTTTCTTCTTCATCAGAACAAACCCAAATTCTGAAATGTGAAGGTTTTCACCACATTGAATTATTGTTTTCCAGTCAGCCCTGCATCCCTACTTAACAGATCAGTGTAGTGTATGACGGTTACAGAAGTGCTGTATATATTAGAAATTCATTATATATGTAAATAGTTAGACAGTAAGATCAGGTGACAGTAGACGGTACTCAAGAATATCTGACATATCTTCTAGGTTTTATAGGACCAATAGAACTTGGTTTTGTGCCCTGCAAATAGATTATTTTGTGTAGTTATTTAGACAGAGCTCTTAACACAGATAAGTAATCTTATTAGAGAATACTGCTATTCTAACTTTTCTAATCTTGTGAATGTACACAAAAAGATCATGCTCTCTTTGGTTATTTTATCTGGCGTAGCTGGTGTTCATAGACAGGAGTTAATCCACACTCAAGACTGATCTTGTCATGCTTTCTTCTGGACCATCCAGTTTGCTTTTTCAACTCCTTGATGATTTAAATTGTTCTTATTTATTAATTCCTTCTTAGCAGAAAAAATATTATATCTTGAAACTTTGAGGGCTCCTATACTTTCATCATATATTGAATTGCTAGACAGTGGTTAACATAAACCAGTGAAGTCAGCACCTACCTGGTCAACCACCTTCCAAAGACTCTCCAAAGATTGATTCTATGCCCTGCTTTATTTCAACATGCAGGAAAGCAAGGAAGATTTTTATGTTTCAGTTGGCAGCTGGCTAACTGCTTAAAGTAACTAACAACAAATTATTTGTATGTGCTATCCTAGCAAGATAATGATGAAACAGAAAATATTATTTAACATATCAGATGATGAAAATTGAGCTTAAAGTTTTGCAACCTTTCAAACTATTTTTTATCCAAAAGACATTTTAATTTACAAGTCTTATTTCCCTCCCTGAAACTTAAACCTATATAATTAATAAGGGAGATCTTTGGCCATAACCAGGCTAACAATGTGATAATTTCTACTGGCTCCCAGGCATTACAGCCACTGAAATTCTGATGGGTGTTTCAAAGCTTCAACCAAGCCCAAGGATTGACATAGGATCTGTGATAGTGGTTCAATGCCATTCAAGAATTCTCCTATGGTAGGGAAATAGTCCAGGGTTCATGTATAATAGCTTTAAGGACATGTTTTGGAATGACACAAAGTTAATCCAGTATATAAAATAAGAAGGCTTTTTTATTCTAAAATTGTTGTTTTAGAAAATTATTTTGTTATTTTAATTTATAGAACAATGAAATCTGAGCATGATCCTCCTTTCCATGGAGTCAACTGGAGTCTTGCCATAGACTTTATGCAAGTCTTCTGTGTTAGACTTTGTGGTCAAATAAGATATAAGAATTCAATACATGATAAATCTGTCTACATACAGTACACCAGGAATAGCTGGCTTTCT
Source organism: Pelusios castaneus (assembly GCA_007922175.1). Lineage (NCBI taxonomy): Eukaryota > Metazoa > Chordata > Testudines > Pelomedusidae > Pelusios > Pelusios castaneus. The sequence continues at coordinate 15,382,770 of ML685785.1, read as the reverse complement.
TATTCAGGTTGATAAAGTTCAGCACAATGCAAAGCTTCTGAAGTATAAATGTTATAATAATGCCCATCCACTAAGACCGCCTATGATGTTATTTCTTCCACACAAAGAAATATATTTCAACAAAGGCAGGCATCAAAAATAATTCTTTTGGTATTTCTTAAATAAAAGACAATTTATAATCAGAGGACAGTGCATTAAGTAAGTAAGCAAGATGCAATCTGAATTTTGTTACTGATGGCTGCAGCCTCAATAAACAAATTAAAACACGAGGAGTAGGAAAAAAAAACAACACACAGCTGACAATAATTCATTAGCATTTTATATTTTATTGTCACCACTCCAAGCTGATAAAAAATAAAATTATAAGGCCCAAGGATACACACCATGTTCCGAGAACCTGTCAATCAGAAGTAAACTACAACAACAAACTATTATATCAGAGACCAAATTCCATGTAATAACTCATTCCAAATGCTGCATATGTAATAGAATCAATAGGCTATTAGCTGAGCCTTAGCCACACACCAAAGTAACAAAATTAACAGATCACAATCTTTAAATCAGGTCTGAAGGAAGCAAAACATGGACAATGATTTGCACATTGCCAGTAACAATTCAGAGACCTCTTCCTTCACAGTGTTGGCCTGGCTTAAATGGAATATTCTTGGAATATTCTGGACAACTCTAAAAATATGCATTGTTGAGAAAACATTGCTGGTCTGTGGTTTCTGCCACATTAACTTGAATTTATTAAGCTGAATTTTTTATTAATTATTATTATCATTATTAATTTCAGGTGATGGTAACATACAACAGTAATATTAGTTTATTGTCATACATAATACACCGTGTAACATGGAAGAGGAAAGCTAGTTAACTCAATGTGGGTAGGAGCACACTGCACAAAGCCCAAAATAGACTCAGAGAGCTCATAATTTAGTTTAACATAGAGAAGATTAAGGGATGAGTTTATTATAGTTTATAAGCACCTAACTTTTTCAGTGTAGCAGAGAAAGTTATAACACAGTCCAATGTCTAGAATTTCAAACTAGACAAATGCAGTCTGGAAAAAGGTATACATTTTTTAAAATAAAGCTAATTAAACACCACAACAATTTTTCAAGGTACATCCTCTATCATGAGCAAATTTTTAAACTCAAGATTGATTTTTTTTTTTTAAGATATGTTTTAGGAATTATTTTGGGGGGAAGTTCCCATGGCCTGTGTTAAACAGGAGGTCACCTTAGGCTATGTACACACGATCACTTTATTGTGCGATAAGGCTCCTTATCATGCAATAAAGCTGCCTGCGTACACACGATCATTTTTCTTGTTGCGCGGCAACACCATCTTGCCACGCAACAGTTAAACCACTCAAATCGAGAGTGGCAAGCATTACTGCGGAACAGCTGTTCCACAGTAATGCTCGTGTGTATGCTTTTTACATGTTAGACAGCCTCTGGAAATGTCCCAAAGTGCCAATCGAGGGCACTCTGGGACATTGGAGCTGTCAAATATGTCAATTTCACTGCTCTAGCAGAGCAGTGAAATTGACTGTTATGGGAACTGCCAGGTTCGGCAGGAGACCCTGCTGCCACCCGAAGCCCTGGGGCTGAGCTAGGGGGCTGGATGTGGGCAGTGCATGGTGGGACAGGTGCCCACCATGCACTGCTCTTGTATCGCAAAGGAGCGTCCTTTGCAATATAACCAGAACGTGTGTACACACCAAAGCGCTATATTTATAGCGCTTTCCTTGTTCCTTATTGCGGGACAAGTTTGTCGTGTGTACATAGCCTTAGATAATTCATTAGGGTTCCTAACCTTGGAATCTCAACCTACGAATTTCGTTCACCTAAACAATCCAGTACTGCAGTCCATGGGGCCTGTCTTTTCTCATGCTGGGTTGCTCTTTTTCTCTGCTCCCAATTTGTAACTCATGCTGATGTGTGTGTGTGAATGTCTTTGCATGCAGGCTGCTGTGAACACCACATTTTACCCTTTCCATCTTGTACTTAAGTGATTTCATTCAGTGAGGAAGGATTGAGTGGTATTTGTCTAGTTGTTAAATATGTGTGAAATTGTGAGCTCCAGTCCATTAACACAGAATGTGTCCAATTAAGCTTATAAGGAGAGAAAATAAAGATGAAATGCAATGAATCTCATCTTAATCTTCCTAATTTTATTCATGGCATGACATTTTATTTAATTTTTGAATCTTTCCACACTTTTAATAATCTTTTCTTGTCAGACTATGGTCCATTTCTCTGCAGGAACCTGTGAAAAGGGAAAAATCCTTCTAGAAGCCCCATGAGTCTTCTTTGCTTTGTCCCTGTGATACAGCTTAATCCTCATCACCTCTAAAGTAAGAAAGAAAACCTAATTAGGGGACTGGTCAGCAAAGATAGAGCTAGGTGCAAAAAGGAATTGAGAAAGAGGTCAGTTCAGGAGGAAATTTGGAGGCCTTAAAAATAACAAAAATTTCCTTACAATCTCCTTACAATTTCCTTACAATCTCCCAAGAATACAAGGAAATGGGGCCCAGTAAAAACAGGCTTCTGCAATTTCAGGAGGAGACCTAGGGAAGAAGAGTTTGGGAAAACTTTCTCCCGCTGGGAAAGAGTCTGGAGGAAGATCTGACACAATGGGGCTGGCTGAACCAGGGTAGAGTGACAGGAGTAGCATTGTCTCCTGCAGTGCAGATCCTAGAGTGGTAGAGAGGCCTGTGATAAGGCCTATGGAAATTAGGGAATAAGATATAATCCTATGAGGATTTAAAAATCAGTTTAAAACATGCTTAAGACATCTTGCAGGAAAGCTTGGATGGCCAAAGGGGGAAGGAAGGATTAGAGTTAAGGCCTGGAAGGGAAAAGGAATCAATGTTTGGAGATGAGCCCAGGAGGGGCTCAGGAGAGGCCAAGTTGGTGTGAAGCTGAGCCCAGGAGAAGCACAGGACCTTTGCTTTAGTACTAAACCCTGGAAGGGGACTGAATTGTGCGTGACTTAGCCAGAGGTCTGAAGTAAAGATGACCCCATAAGGCAGGCAAGAGAGGTGACTATGGGAAACTGACCATTGTGGCTAAAGAAGAGGTCACCAGAGTGATTGACAGGCAAAGTCCCCTCCCATGTCATATCTGGGCAGAAAGGGTGCAGACTTATGCTTACAGACCTGTTGAGGAAATGTGTTCTTTCTTCACAACTGAGCAGGGGCTCTCAGAGCAATGAGTGGAGGATCACATTGCCAGATTTAGGCACAAGCCAAGTAAGCCGTGGCTTAGGGCGGGGGTCGGCAAGATGCGGCTCTTGGCTGCCCTCCTTGTGGCTCTGTGATGATCAAGGCCAGTGTACTCTGCCGAGCTGCCGCCCCTCCCCCCTTCATCATGTTGCCATGGCCGGAGAAGAGGAGGGAAATTTAAAACTCTCCCTCTCTAGCCCAGGCAGTGTGGGGTGTGCTGTAGAGGCAGCTGAGCTGGGGGTAGTGGGGCTGGACTCCATTGGGCAAGGGGGAGCTAAGTGCGATGGCAGGGTGTCCTTCTGCTCCCAGCTGGTTCCCTCCTTCAGGCTGACTGGCCTGACAATCACTCCCAGCTGAGCAGGAGAGGGCAGCAGGTAAGAGCTGACCTGGATTCACTAGGAGGGAGTGGGAGAGGGCTGGCCCCCAAGGTTTCCTGCTGCAGGGGTCAGGCTGAAAAGCTGCCTTCAGCCCTAAAGGAGTTGGGGGGGGGGGGAAAGGTTGGGGGCTGCAACTTCCCCCCCCTTCTGCCTCCTAGAGCTGAACATGGGAACCCCAGCCCAGACACATCCAGAGTTTCCTGACCTGCCTGGCTGAGATGGATTTCCCCTCAGCCTTGCAATGCGCTAAGTAAGGAAGGGGGACTCCTGGGGTGATGGGGGGAGGCATGCAGGCTAAGGACTGGATGGCACCTGCTCCAGTGGGGGCTATGAGCAACCCACCTGCAGCTGCTCTGCTACTACCGGTAGGGAAGAGAGAGAACAGCAGTGCAGCCTCCCTTTCCCCAACCCCCCAGTCCTCTTACAATTTTCCTCCTGAGTGCCCCCCATGCTCTCCTAAGCCAGAGCAGTGAGCCAGCATCCTCCTGACTCCTCCCACCCAACAAGAAACCCATAGAACTGCCCCCACCCCACCCCTCAAGCCAGAGAGTCATCATTCTCTATCCTCCACTTTGCCAAGGCCAAGTTAATGTTGAATCCAGACTTTTAAATCCTACCTGATGAGGATTCTGGGAGGCATCAGGCTGTGGGGCTGAAGCAGCAGGTAAGTGTGTGCGGGTGGAGGGAGGGTGCCATCTGTCCTGGCCCTTCTTGGGGACAGGGGGCACAAGAAGTGCTGAGGTGGCCTTTCAGCACCCCTATGCATCATGAAAGACCAGCCTGCCCCCCAAGCTGGGGGGGGGGGTGCTGCTGCCCTATGAGCCAGTTCCAGGCTGCAGGGGAGAGGCAGGCTCCATGCACTAGGTCAGAGCAGAGGGAGCAGCGGAGCCAAGCCTGCATTTGCACCCCCACCCCAAGCCTCCAGCTCTCCACACTCCTTCTCTCTGCAGATACAGATGCCCCTCCCTGGGGCAGCTGGGGGCCTGCACTAGGACATCTCCTGTCCTGTGCAAAGGGGGGTGTGAAGTGTGTGTGTGTGGCGGGGGGATGCAAACGTAGGCTTAGCCTCTGGGTGCCGGAGACCCTTGGTATGCCACTGGTGGGTGGGTAGGTCCTGGGGCACAACAGGTTTTTGGGCCACGTGTTGGCCCTGGGCCGGGTTGGGGAAGGGGGCGGCCCATGGCTGAGTCATAGAGTACAGGAGGGCCCCGTTTGGCCCTTGAGAGCAGGGGGAGAGTGCACCAGGCTGGAGAGGGTGGGGTGGGGCCACGGCTGGGCTGAGCAAGAGATGGGAGGCAGAGAGGCCACAGCCACCTGGGTGAGAGCTACACCTATGTGGTTCTCAAAATATTTGGTTATCGAAAAAAAAAATTAAATGGCTCTTCTTATCTTTTGGGTTGCTGAACCCTGGCTTAGGGCCTCACATTATGAGGGGCCTCTAAATATGTTGAAGATAACTAAGAAGATTTATCATAATTGAAATCGATAATGCAAATAAAGCTTTTTGCAAGATGTATGGTTTATTTAGTTGTTTTTTGTTGCTTTTTTGCCTACGTATACAGGCAAATATAATGGTTTATCATTTATTTTTTCATTACCCTTTCTGTTATAATGTAAAGAACTTTTTTCTTTTTTATGATATGGGGCCTCTGAATTTTGACATAGCTTAGGGCCTCAGCATGTCGTACTCCGGCCCAGGAGGATCAGATCACAGTTCATTCTAGCAACCTTCTCCTATGGCACATGGCAGAAGCCATACATCTATGTGGTTCCTATAAGTGGCTGTCTCCAAAATGCACCTCAGGGAGCAGGAGGGAAGAAACTCCAATGTTTAGGAAATAGGTGATACATACAAACACCCAAGTTAATAGTTACCTATTCGTATTTCAGACTGTGTAGGACAGATGCTGATCTCCATTACTTTGGTGCAAAGTTGCGGTAACTCCTTTAATCATATTTGACAGTAATTAAGATCATAATCTGTCCCTTTGAGTCAACATAAAATGGAGAACTAAAGAAATCATTTAATTCATAATGGTGCACTGCCGGGGAAGAAAAATGATGGCATCAGAATTTTTAGACACGATCAACTTGAACTATTATATTTTGGCTTTTTGAAATAGAGCATGATAATTGCATTCAGGGGAACTGGCTGAGACTGGGCAGCGAATTCACAGGTGGGAGAAACATCTGACTGAATCCCTTTTAGCAGGAAAACTGCCAGTGCATGCACCTGGGTTTTTGGAGGAGTTGCTTGCATATGCCAAAATCACTGCAGGGAGATGATGAGCAAAAATAAACATTGCAAAGAACAAGTCATGCTAGAATTTCAGATAAGAGCATATCTTGAATGAGGCAAAGCTGGGGTTTGCAACTAGCAACAGGTGTGCTGCAGCCATTCCTCATGCTCCTTTTTTTAAGGAAAAAAATGAAGGTGGTGAGTTTTTGTTTTGTTTGTTTGTTTTTTACATTGCTGATGTTATTATACATATTATTTGTTCTGCGATAGTATCATGGAACTCCAGTCAAGGACGGAGCCCCATTGTATTAGGGATTGTGCACACACACAACAAGACAGTCTTTGATCTGAAGAACTGACAATCTAAATAATATTAAAGAGCCGCTGATGTCTTCCAGTTTCTAGGCCAGATTCAGAGGTGGTGTAAGTTACACATCCATAAGATAGTGTGAATGAAACTTAGTTGCTATAACATAAATGCTGAGGGGTCAAAAGGCTAGGGTTAAACATGAGAAACACCTGAAAAGAGAATATAAGGTGTGAGATCTTGCGATGGTGAGGCTGCTTCATCACACACCATCCTGCTGTTTTCTTGCTACAACCTAGTCTTCTGCCCCTGCCCCCACTGATCTCGTTTAAACGCAGTGTAACTCCACTGAAGTCAAAGGAACACACATTAAAACAGAATATGAGGGAAAAGAGAATTAGGTGCTTTGAGATGGATTTATCAATGCCCCAAGATTACTTTCTTGAGCCAGCATAAAAAGCCATAACAGTCCCCCAAGAAATTCTCCTGACATACATAAGGTAGCATGTGGACAATATAGCCAGGGAACCTGCCAAGGCTGTATTTGGTCACTGTGGTATGGCTGGGTGATTCCTCTGCTCCAACTATTCCTGACTGCTAAAATGGCCCAGTGGGTCTGTTGATGGCCAGACCTAGCCTTTGCCTCTAGTCGGTGTGCCAAGATCAGCTGTGAGCAAGGAATGAATCCAGCCCTTAGGCTATAAAGTACACCACTCACAAATATATATTAATTCACCAGACTTCTCAATGTTCCACATCAAACAGTTTGCATTAGAGCCCACACCACTTTTCTGTTCTGCTGTACCATACACTAAGGCAGTGTGTTCAATGTACATTGAGCAGCAGCTGGCTGCAAGGTTGAGGAAAGGAAGGGACTCTTTTCCAGCGGCTCTGGGTTCTTTATTCTGCATTGCCTCATCAAGGAGGAGACACAAGAACCATCACAGGAGGGAGCCCAGGAACTGCCAGGATTTTGAGGAGGGGAGGAATGAGAAAAGAGGGAGCAAATGGGTCCACAGAGAGAAATAAATAGTAGCAGCAGAGCATCTGGATCCCGCTCAGACTGAAATGCTCCACTGGCTTCTCTCTTGTGAAAAATGTAGCTGCTTTACCCGCTCCTTCTGATGTCCCCTTCTTCTTTTGGAAAACAAGTCAGCTCCTTGACATCTGGACTTCCTCTTTGAGCTCCTGGCTGCGGAAGGGCAGAATGGACCAGGGTTGGTCCCTGACCTACTCTTGGAGCAGTATTAGATGGGACGGTCCTGGGGACAGCAGTTGTGGAGCCCTGGAGAGACGTAGGGCTGTCATAAACTAATATTCTGTTGGATGGCTTGAATTAATTCTAATGAGCATGATGGATTAAATTAATTGAATTTGGAAAGTAGTGGCCTGAATAATCTGTATTGGGGCAACCTGGTGTAGTACAGTTTCTTCCCCTTCTCAAAGTCTCACATTTGTGTTACCCTGAGAAGCTAAGGTAGGAACTCTGGGTGGGATTCACAAAATATGTAGGCACCTAACCTCAGATTTAGGCAACTAAATCCCAGTTCTGGCTCAGCTCACACCAAACTCTGTGGCTACCCAGGTATTCAGGATAAAAGTTCCATGGGTATCTAAGTTTCTGCATCTTCACCTGCACACTGCTGCTTCCCTCTAGGCTTCTGGGTGCCTCTCTCCCACCTAAGCCCCAGAGCAATTGACAAACCAGGGAAGGCAGGTGTGTAGCTGCCTAAATTGTTGGCAGGACCAAATCCTGTAAGCACCTCAGAGGGCATCTACTAGATTGAGTCCCATTCAAAAACCAGCGAAAGGCAGAGGTTGTTCCCACCTTCTTTTAACCCAGTGGTTAGACCATGGCCAGAATGTGGAAGACTCAAGTCCAATTCCCCTCTCTCTGTCAGAGGGAGACAAAGGATTTGAATGTGGGGGGGGGGGGTTGTCTTTCATGTAAATGCTTTAACCACTGAGCTATCAGATATTCTGATGTGGGGCTCCCATAGTTCCTCCTGTTGAAGCTATTCCACTGTGGATAAATGATGAAAGAATGATTGGAGCAGGGGGACTGTATCCTGCACCTCCCATCTCCCAGGATGCCCTAACCACTGGACTACAGAGTCATTCTCTCTCTCTCTCTCTCTCTCTCTCTCTCTCTCTCTCTCTCTCTCTTTCTTTAACCTATCTCTAATGAGATACATATCATTGCCCCTTTTTTGTTTCTCTTCCCTTAGTTTATTAAAATACACGAACACAGTATGTTTCACACAAATGAGATCTTTGTTTTGTAAGCATTCATCTGTTCTTTCTGCTTATTCCTCACTTGAAGCCATAATTTACTTGCAACATCACGGTTAGTTGTAGCTAGTTGTGGTTAGCTGATGACTAACATATCACATTCAGAGGATTATAACTTCAAGTGTGGAATAGGAAGCAAGAAGAAATGAACCAAGAAACATAAATCCTGTCTTCATGCAAACATATTTAGCAATAAAATAAAAACAAACTAGAGCCCCTCAATATTTTTTGAGTATTGTTTCTAAATAGACTGAGATTATCAAAGAAGCCTAATGGGGATAGATGCCCAATTCCCATTAAAAGTCCATAGGAGTTGTGTGCCTGACTGTTCTTAAGCTCCTTTGAAAATCCCAGAAAGAATATTTTGCATTTTTTTTCCAGGATGTGCTTCTGGCCACTTAAATCATGACATCCATGCAGAATTTCTGCAGGACTCAGTGCTATTGAATGGGTTGTTAAGAGACTGCCTCAGCTGGCAAAACACACATTTTAATTTATTGTCACAAATAATTAATGTCACTATGTAGGAGCCTTAAAGCCTAATAATGCTATTATTTTGTATTTCAGTTCTGTTCACACTGGTACCACTATGATGGTCAGGATGATTTTTTCCATTGTTAATACCAACTGGGTCAAAATCTAGATAACCTAGGCTATGTCTACACTTAGGGACTTAGGTTGACTTAAATAAGTCTACTTTAATAAGTCGACTTTAAGTCGACCTTATTAAGTCAACTTAGAGAGTCCACACAGGACTCCTAAGTCCACTTAAAGTGGGCCTTACTAAGTCGACTTAGAGAATCTACACTAGATTCTCTAAATTGACTAGTTAGGTCCAGGGAGAGCCAGCCCCGCATGGGGCTGGCTTCCCCTGAGGCAGCAAACCCCACACCATTCGGCTTCCTTCTGGTCGGGACTGCTCAGGTCCTGGGCAGAAGGGAGCTCTTCTAGCCGGGACCGAGTGGTCCCGTGGAGAAGGAAGCCAGTGGCTCCCCTCTGCTTGGGACCCCCACAGGTCCCGGCAGAAAGGGAGCTGCCGCTTCCTTCTTTCTGGGACCCACGGGGGTCTGGCTAAAAGGGAACACAGGCTTCTTTCTGTCAGAACCCCAGCGGTCCCGGCCAGAACGGAGCCCTGTGGCTCCCTTCTGGCTGGGACCATGCTCCAGCTACCGGGCAGCCCCTGGAGGGTGTGAGGGGCTCCCTTCAGCCAGGACCGCTCGGGTCCTGGCTAGGAGGGAGCCCCGCACTCCCTTCTCCCCAGGACCGAGAAGGGAGTGGGACAGCCGCTAGTGGCTTGTCCTGCGGAGAGCCAGTCCCGAGCGGGGCTGGCTCTTCCCAGGACAAGCCGCTAGCGGCTTCCTGGGTAGGAGGGAGTAGGAACTCCTTCCCCCCTTGCTCTAAGTCTACTAAGTCGACTTAGGGCAACCACACTACTTAAGTCGACTTAAGAAGTCGACTTAAGCATTAAAGTCGACTTTATAGTAGGTTTTATAAAGTTGACTAAATTTCCTTAAGTCAACTTAAGCAGCAGCTTAAGTCGACTTAGGGAAACGTCAGTGTGAACGCAGAGTAAATTAAGTCGACTGAAGCCTGCTTAAGTCGACTTAATTTACTAGTATAGACGCATCCCTAGTCAATGCCTTTGCCAATGCAGAATTACTCCCTACAGCATATGTTTTAGTATTTTCTCTAATCTCCTTTTAAAGGTAATAATGATAAGGTTACCATTACTTCCACTGGGAAATAGATTTCACTATCAGAAAGCATTCCCTTTTATTTAGCATTTTAAAATTTTAGTTTCATTAAGTACTTCTGTGAAAAAAGAGTTATGTGTGTAAGAACAAAATGTATTTATCCTCATGCTGACCCCTAGTCAGGAAATTATTTTCTGCCAACATTATGAGGGTGGTCTTTCACTGACATATAATATCTAGACCCTTTCTAGAGAAATGATTAGCACAAGATTGGACCACTGGGACTAGTTCTGATATGTACATTTCTTTGTCCTTAATGATAGCCTCAAAAGTATTTCTAAACACATTGGGCTTGTGATTTTTGAGCTTTTCTATCACATTGTCACCACTCTGGTTAAGTGGTTGGCCCAGAATTTGGAGTGTTGTAAGGTTTTTTTCCAATAGGAGGAGAAATCAGTGGTACAAGTCAGCAAAATTCTTGGTATAATCTTGTCTATTTACAAAAATGTGTTCAAGCCTTGTTTCCCTGAACACAGAAGAAACAAACAACATTGTTGTCAGTTGTTGGCTGCATGTGTGTCCTCCCAGTGTGTATTCTGTCCCCCAGTTCTACGCAGATGATGGATACAGCAAACCATGATTGGATTATCCAATAAAACCAGAGATCTGTTTCAGTAATGAAGACACCAGGCCAGATTTATTGTTGACAAAGCATGGTAAAAAGTGACATGTAAGTGCTACAAGTACACTTAACACATGTATGCCCATGACAATGGACCAGCTCTGTAAACAGTGGGACTTTCTGATCCTCACTTGTTCAGACAAAGATGCTTCCTGTGAGACCCTCTTTTATGTAGTGATGCAAACAAATTTGATATTGACTGTCTGATGTGTGTAGTTGCCACCCTCTGATGAGGTAAGATATCACTCTTTACCTTGTGCAGAATGGTTCAATCAAAACATCTCTATCCATCATATTAAGACACCTCTATCTATCACGATGTCATCCTGACCTAGAGAGGGCTCAGTGTTCCCTCATTATCTTTGTAGAGTGAGTTTGTACTATTTGTGATATTGGGATGTTCTGGTACCAGCTTTCCAGAATGTGCTTACTGAGCATTCTGTGCCTAGCTCTTCTTCAAGAATGTGTGTTTTGACAATACTAGCTCTGTTCTTGCATGTTTCTGTGAATTTGCATGGAGGTTCACAGCCTGTTAACTTTGTTTTTAACAGCAGGGTTTGACTGTTACTTTAGCTCAGGCCTCACACCTGGCCTGTTATCCTAGGCCTCATATCTCAAGTTCCCACTTTCTACTACAAAAGCCAGGCTCAGTGCCCTGGCTCAGAAATGACAAAATCTGTGACTCCAATGAGCTCTTTTCTTCCTCCCCAGGTCACACTCAACTCCTTCTGCAGGCTTTCTCCCTTAACACACAGATGCTGCAACCTGTTTTTCTAGCTCCCGGCATTTGCAACCAGGGAATCCGCTCAGTCAAATAGCCTTTCCATGATTTGCCATGAAGCCTAGTGTCTTGGAAAGTAGTTTTCATTTTTTTGCAGCCATCTTTATTACATATGGGGCCTTAATTGCACCTTCTGTTGACCTGGAAAAAGAGTTTGGCAAACCCATTGGTTTTAATGAGAACTGTGATTGATTGTGAATCTCAGATCCACATCCCTTGTTAGCAGCCATTAGCTATTTTCAACTTAACATTAGACAAAGAGCATATAAAAGGAGTTTCCATAAAGGTATTTTTTTTTTCTTTTTTGTTTTTATTGCTGGAATACGAGGAATACCAGTTCCATTATTTCCTCTTCTGCTAGGACTTGTTTGGGAATCTCAGATAATATATATTAGCTTTCACACCCTAAGTGGAATATGAGGTTGTTGAATCTTAAACACATCCATTCATGAAAGGTTTAATTAGTTATTTAAATTAAACAGTGTTGTCAAAAAACAAATGTAAAATATAGAGATTTAAACTGTATGATTAAAACTTGTTTCCTCTCTCAGTTGCTCAGCTTTCACTTTCTTGTTACATATGCTAGTATCCTTTTACTAGTATTAGTACTCAAGCCACCATACAGCCTCCAGGCTGAACAGGATCTGAATATGTAATATAAAAAAGAAAAGCATCCTATCCAGTTCTAAATACCATGTAAACATGGCTTTGGGTTATTTACTGTAGAATAGAACCCCAGAGTTACAAACATTTAACACAGTACAGTACTGTATTTGCTTTCCTTCTTTTTTCCTCTGATGCTGCCTGATTGCATACTTCCAGTTCCAAATGAGGTGTGTTGTTGACAGTTCTTTTGTAATGCTGATGTTTATAACTCTGAGATTCTACTGTAGCTATGATGTGTGCTTCGATAATGTAAGTGGAAATAGCTTTAAATAAGGGGCACTCTGGCTATGTCTACACTTGTTAATTTAAGTCAACTTAGCATGTCCCCATTCAAAATTTAAGTCAATTTAAAGGGGACGTTACCAAATCGACGTAGAGCGTCCACACTGGATGCCTAGGTTGACTTGTAGGGGCTAGGTGGACCTGGGACAGGTCCATGGTGGCGGGGGGGGGGGGGGCTCCTCTTGCCAAGTGCCAGGAGGCTCAGCCTTTGCCCCATTATACCTGGGTACAATGGGGGTTGAGCCTGACAGGGACCCTAGCAGGGCATAGGGGCAGGGTGGGCAGGGCTCTGTCCTGCCCGGTGCGGGGGCATGCTAGGTTGTGGCTGTGCCAGCCACTCTGGCAGGGAGGGCAGTGGGGAAGCCCTAAAGCCCCCTAAGTTGATTTAAAGTCGACTTAGGGTTACTCCACGTCCACACTGCTAAGTCGACTTTCTAAAGTCGACTTAGCCAGCAAAGTCAACTTAAAATGAGGTTTAATAAAGTCGACTTAAGTCGACTTAAGGAAAATGTAGTGTGGACGCAGATTAAATTAAGTCGACTTAAGCAAGCTTAAATCGACTTAATTTGTAAATGTAGACACACCCTCTTTGACTAATTTGTGCTAACAAGTGGATTTGTTTTAGCAGCAACAGCTCCACTTTTCTGTGAAATAGTCTCTTTGTTACTTTTTTGAGATCCAAATGGATTTTACATGGAAATATTCTGTGATATAGCTTTTGCCGATTCACAAATGATTGGGAGTTGTTGGATTTGAATCAAGTTACTTCTTGCAGAGTAAGATGTCTCTCTCATTAATAAATGAATAATTACTCTGAAGAATTTTGCAGGTACACAGAGCCCTAGATTAGTGATATCTAGCCACACTGTCATCAGCTGCCTAGAAATGACGTCTGTGCTTTTAATCAGCTTGTTTCCATTAGCAATCATGCTTTTTATGTTGTAATATTAAATGAAAATACACATATTTAATACTTATTGATAGTTTGTTCTGAAAGCTTTGCTTCACATACATTCCAAAAGGGGCATTTACTTCATGAAAATTCATGAGACGCAACAATTATCTTTCATTCAAAAGACAACAGCCTGATGATGAGATTGATTTTTCAACCCATCCTCCCATTGTCAGCCCCTACAATTTTATGAAAGCAAAGAAGTGCCAGATTGATAGTGATACACAATGCTTGCATAACCACACAGAAGTACCCATTTTTGTTTATTTATATACTCCAAAGCAAGTGTGTGTGTGTATGTGTGTGTGTGCGCGCATGCGGGTGGGCGGGGGAGGGGTGGTGGATAAGGAGGGAGAGGCTGAGAAACAGGATGTGTGGCCTGTCTATTGGTACACCACAGTTCAAGAAGCTCATAGCATCTAACACACCAGTTATTTTTGATCTGATGGCCTGGAACTACATTTCTATGAAGCAGGACACACTTAGTGACTTTGCACACCTGGATGATGACATCCCACCACTGGAGACTTCTCAAAACCAAACAGATTGCTCACTGACAGCAGTTGGTGTTTACAAGTTTTCACAGCATGGTTACCACCTGTTTCACTGTCAAAGTAACCCTTAGTTTGGTGTCTCTGCAGAGGAATGCTGACATGAACTCAACACATGACTTCAGGAATGGCATCTCCCATCTCTGAATGTTCTGCAATTACTTCTGGTCATCCCAAATTTGCATCACTATTTGATCACATCACTCAATGCTTGCCTCATTGGCTCAGAAATGCCATACCATCGGCTAGAGCTGGTCAGTGAATGTGGTCAGCACTTGGCAATTTTCATTCTTTGCCACCTCTTCCACTTCCCCTCAATTTTCTCATTTTTCACTTCTGCAAGCCCAGCCACTCCGACAGTTGCTGAACTGTTGCAAATACAGACAACACCTTCTTTGTAGAACAGACATGAACAGTCTGTGATCTCTTCAGCAACCATGTTTCTGCCAACGTGATGATATAAAAAGATTGAAAATTGATGTGAGGAATCATGGGAAGAAAATAAAAAAAGACATAAGAAAAGAGTGATGGGATAGAGCAGAGAGTCAAGTTCCCATAATTCCATGAGAGAAGTGCTGGTCCTGCAATGTACTTCCAAAATATTCCAAAAGGCCATGTGGTATAGTAGGATGCCAACACTCAGGCTACTTACATGCAGTGTCTTTTTTGCTTACAGTACCTCTTGCAGCAAGAAGACACAGTAAAGGCTGCCAATGTGCTCTAATGTCATTGCAATTCTGGCAGCTATATGTTACTAAAATTTCTACTGGTAAAGTGCCTAATGTAGATATGACCTTTCTGTGCTGGTATTCATTGTCTAACCATCCAAGGAGGACATGATATGAAGTATGAAACACACCTCTTTCACTCTACAAGCATGATGATACTTTCCATGTCATGCAACTGCCATAAAGAAATGTTACCCTATTAAGATCTATAGGACCCCTGTGAGACATGGAAATGTTAATATCTCCTAGAGATGGGTGAACTGAGAAACAGTAGTTCAATGAGTAGCCTAACATGACACAGTGAATCAACAGTGATGCTAGGAACAGAGGCTTTGAATCCAGACTCCAGACTGCCTACCAGCCTTTAAAATTAACTATCTTTCAAGGGAGTGGATGGCTTCAATCAATTATCCTAGGGTCAAATTCAAAAGGAATGAATCTGAGAAAAGAAGAGCAATAACAATGAAAGATTAGAGCAAGTTACCTATTGGAATTGGAAACTAAGTCAAAAAAAGGATTGCTAATTGCAATTAGAAACAGAGAGTGATCTCAGCAGATGCTGTGTTAACAAATTTCAAATCATTCCAATTATTTGGTTGCTCATTACACCTGTTAGCATGTTAGATGGCTTGTTGCAGAAATCTGGAAAGCTGTTCTGTGAAAATTCATCCCTACATTTAGCTTTTCTAGGACAGGCATCAAGACTATGAAGCTGACACTGCAATTATGGTGAATACTTTCCTGCTAATTATATATAATTTTTCACAACTGAAATATAATTAGCAAATCATCACCACCAGGTGCTGTATTACCTAACTAGTTATGATGAGGCTGCATTTATAGAACGCCACAAAATGATGGGTTTTACAAATGTCTGAATGGATTTCTTTCTTTTGCAGTTTTGGATTCTTGTTTCCCATTAGAATAAAGCAATCTCCATATAGATTTCAAAGCCAAAATGGACCACTGATCATCTACTCTTAACTCCTACAATCTCAGTAGCTGTTGCAGCTCAGAAATGTTTGCATGGTCTTTTCAGAGCTGACATTTATTTATTTTTATTTTTTTCTCTAAAGATAATTTAAATAAAAGACAAGTGTTTGTTAAGGAGACAGTGGGCGTAGGAGCAGTGTGCAGGACTGGAATTAATGAGACTGGGATCAAGGCTTGACTCTGCCAGTGATATGTTTTATGGCTTCCAGGAAGACATTTTACTTCCTTGGACACCATTTGCAAAATAGGTATAATGCTACTTACCCATTTTTCTAAAGTGCTTTGAGATCTTTGGATAAAAAGTGGTAATATTGGTATACTGATTACTTACATTGAAAACATTTTTATCTGAGTTTAATAATTGATTGATGCTCAGAACATGCTAAGAGTTACCTAGTTTCAGAGGAGTAGCCGTGTTAGTCTGGTTCAGCAAAACAAACAAGGAGTCCTCTGGCACTTTTAAAAACTAACAAATTTATTGATCATATGAGCTTTCATGGGTGAAATCTCATGTGATAAGAATTAACTGTCTTCTAACCAGGCCATATTGACATTGGCCTAAAGAATGTTTTGCTTCATCAGCTAATGAGGCATGAATTATCTCCTCCAACTTGGGTTACATTCTGATCTATATTGCATTCTATCCTGGTAAATATTGCTTCATATATCATTGTCCATTCTACCCTCACCATTTTATAGATGTGAATATCCTTAAATTTGGGTCTAATTTATATCTGGATTCAGACTTTATTGGTTTGGGCCCATCTTTAATGCTTTTACATGACTTTGATGATGGAATAAAATAACTTGCTATTACCCAAAATAAATACTTCCCATTATAAATACTTCCCTCATAAACATGGTTGCTGAATATGACCTTTGAACTATCAAAAATTAGGTAATAGATTTAATAGACCACACAGAGTAAGGAAAAGATGCTCTTTTTTTAGAGACAAACTTTATATTTTTAGAATATCTTTTAAAAAAATAATGTAATATATATGTCTATCCTATTAAGGAATAACTAATTCAGTTCCTTAAGTATTTACTCATCATTATTTTATTAAAAATCAAAACATCATATCATTTTTACTCACTGAATTCCATAGGAGATGCCATATTGTAAAAAGATTTTATTTAATGAATGTATTCATTAATATGGATTGCCATATTGGGTGAAAGGAGTTTTCCAGTTTTCCATAAATATTAAAAATAAAGTGACCCCCATGAAAAACATTTACAAATAGTAAATACCTGTCTCTTTGCTAATCCATCTATTTCTAAGATGCCCGACACAATAGTATTTTATTTCTCATTCTAAATATCGAGGAAGCTAGTGTGGGTCACTTTTTGGTAATACCTTTTTCCCCTATTGTAAATAAAAGAAAGACAGATGATCTGATTTTTCTCTGCTCACAAAGTACAATAAATAATCAAAACAAATTGGGATGCAGCCTAGCCTCCATACACAATGATTCAACATTCACATCTGTGTTATGAGTTCAGCAGCTAACTGAGGAAAACCCTCATAAGACAGCTCTGAAACATAAACTGGCAGAGCTACCTTTAAACATGGAAGTATCAAGAACATGCACACAAGTTAGAGATGTTAAATATTCCCTAGGATTCCTTCACCCAGTAATTTTTAGTCTCTGTGAGTTAGTATCATGACATAAGCCAAGGGAGATGCAGTGCCTTCCTCTGCTATATGGCTGGCATAGACAAGCCAATTCTAAATGCTTTTACTTCAGAGCCTCCAGTACCCCCACTGGCATGCCTTTGCTCAAAGTCTCTGCCTTATTAGTCTTAAGCACATACAAATACAACAGGTTGGTACAGTACACCAAACAAACAATTATCCCACAAATCTGAGGTGGTCTTCGAGTGATTTCAGTCAAGTTTCCACATGGCCAGTCCTTCCGTCTGCACCTGGAGATCTTGCCTATGTGTCCATGAAGTGATACACCTAACTCAGACTTGCTACCTCCCTTATATCCTAAATGTTACAGAGACATGCCACTAATTATATATATATATATAAATCTAGCAGAATATTTCCCCATAACATGCAATCCTAAATATATATACAGATTTCCTGGTTTTCCACAGACTTTAGGCCCAGCATATTCAGAGAAACAGGATATAAAGTGAAGCTCACTTCATGTGTTTACTGTCTAACCCACCATCCCAGTCTGCCTAGTTAAGCTAAATTCCTGTAGAAGCCTAAACAAGTCTAAAAGCAGCAAGCAGAATAATTGGTAGTTCCATTCCAATAATTGGCAGAAGCTTGGACACTTGGCTGGCTCCAAAAAGACTCTTGTAGATTAACCACCTCAACCTGTTAAGCATTAGTGGGTGCCAGATATTTTCCCGGTCTCAGGTTTACTGTAGAAGGTGAGTGTCTTCACAGTCTAGAGCAGTGGTTTTCAAACTTCTTTTCTTAGCACCCAGTTGAAAAGTATCATTTATGCCCGCGACCAAAGTTACATCTTTCAGCAGTGCATTCCAGTCTTTTGGTAGTAGCAGCAGGGGGTGCCGCGACCCAGTGCCTGAGGGTCTGAGATCCAGTACTGGGTCCCGACCCTAAGTTTGAAAACCACTGGTCTAGAGTACTGATGGGGCCAGATATGCCAGACTTGTCCATACTCAATGTAAAAAATAGACTTTAAAGTTACATCCTTAATGGGTTTCTCTTTTAGCAACAACACCGACTGTTTATGTGTAATTAAAGCATCTATTGATTACATTTGTACATGCAATCAAACTTGGAATAGGTTTTCCTTCAGAAAGTGATGTCTATGTATGATCTCAGGATAGCTAACACCACAATAATTGTGGTACTTTTTCTCTCCGTTTAGAAAAAAAAAATTGTTAAATAGAAAACTTTATTAAGTCTAAGGTGTGCCACATCTCTGCTGCAATCAAATCTCATACATGATAAACTGCATATTAGTCGCAAATCTGAATTTCTTTTCTAAAATTATTTTTTCTAACTGGCAAATGAGAACTAGCAGCAGGGACCACTTAAGTACTTAAAAGGCTCTGCCATGTGAATGATGACCTTTCATTTTCCTCTTGGACACTAGGCTGCTGTCTCCAAATACATCTGAATATGATAAAGACTTTGGGACAGCAGCTATTGCTAAGTCTTTGTGATGCAGGATGTGGTGCTGGTGGTTCAGTAGCTGGCACTTTTTTCTGAATCTACTGCCCAAGGCACCATGTTAAGGAGCACTGTACCACTGAACTGTTGAGGTGTGGTTGGGATTTTCATCCTAGTATTCTTGCAAAATTTTAATTTGTGTGATTGTATTCTAGCTACCTAAATTCTTCCTGAAGTTTCAGTTGGACATGGTATTATTCAACTATACTGCTGTTAAAAAAAAAGACATGAAATAAATAAATATTCTTCACCTGTTGTGTTGTACTGATGTGAGCTATTTGACATTTGACTGCATACTACCCCAGAGTTCCTTACATTTCAGTACTAGTTGAAATGGTACTCAGGGAAGCCATATTTGTCATATACTTTGGGATCAGCTGGGATGACAGTTGCTCTATGTAGTGAATGTCATATAGTTAATATTAGAAATTTGCAAAATTCACTTGTCCCTAGTGTGGCATGCAATTCCTATTCCTAGAAATTCTAGGCTAGAATATTTCATTGGTCATAGAGCTGCAGTTGGAGAGGTAGATGACATCCATTTCCTAAATTACCTAATGCTAAAGTACAAAGAGTGATAGTGGATTGGCTGAAATCATAAGAATGTATTTATTGGAGATCAGCACACATTTTCAATGTGTGTCATAGCTAACTACTGTCTGATTGGAAAAAAACTAGGTAATAAAAAACAAGAGGCTGTTTATTGAAATGATACAATTAGTTCATATTTTCTTTGTATACCAGGGATTAAATCTCAGAGAGATTAAACAGAGAGCACTCCAACACTGAATAACAGAAAGTGATTCCTTCAAATTGAACGAGTCCAGAAAACTGCAGCTGTCAATCAAGAAGGCCATTATGTCAAAGTAGGAAGCTGGCTATATGGAGGCTGAAGATGGTAGTGTTTGGGTGGTTTCATTTGCCACCATGGAGAACATCAGTAAGTAAATATATCACAGAAAACAATAGGATTGGCAAATGCCTTTTGACACCGTATCACTAGTAGACCAAAGCAAACTTTGTTAATCAACTGTTTGGTTTATGAAGCAGGAAATTCTGGAGTAGTTCTGCTACCTCTAAACTCCATGTTTTACAACTGACAAGAGGATGCTTAAGTCACAAAGTTAGGTAACCTGAGTATGAATATATCACCAGCAGGAACCCTAAGAGTCTGTTATTCTTTTAATTAGCTGTTACAGCTATCGTCTTGTTTTACTATTGTAGCCATCATCCACAGATCAAGATCAGACTAGCTTTGTGAAGAGTATGGAAAAACACAATACTTTCTATGTGCTGACTGGGAATAAATTTCAAGAATGGTCTCCTGGAATCCATCTTACACCAATGAAGTAAACCCTCTCTATGGAAAACTAGCTTCATCTTATGTGGCTCCACTGTGGAAACTTTTTTTGTACAGTTCCTTTGCTTCTCCCTGAAGAAATTTTTATTGCAGTCTAATTAAACCGACAATTCTGTAAAAGCTAATTTTATGTCATGCCCCCCAAGGCCAAACAAAAGGAAATGATTGTGAAAAGAAATGTGATAAGGCTTGGGTATTCAGAAATGAAGCTGATAGAGACAATCCATAGACCATGCTATTTTCATATAAATTTCAAACCCTGGCTTCTGGGCTGGTTTGTTTTAGGAACACAAAGTCATGTTATTTTTGTATTAAATATGATCTTTTAAAATAATATATAGATATATTTAGACAATATATAAAATCTCCCCCTGGTTATCAAATATGAACTGGCTGAAGTAAAAAGTATTAATGGGATATTATCCTGAGAAGGGGAATAATAAGTGCTCAGAACACATTGTTAGGGGCAGTATTATTTTTCCTGAATAACAGCTCTTTATTACAATTACCTTTGGAACTAATTAGTATTTGTTTGATTGTTCTCCTTGATTTTCATTTCAGTCATTTGCCTTGGTGGAAAGGCTAAGCTTTGTTTGCAGAAAAACTTCACAGAAGATCAAGGTCAGACAGAAAAACCCTCTATAGGGTTTTAGCCTTATTTTTAAAATGATTCTAGTGTAACTAAAATGACTCAAAATCCTCACTGTTTCTAACCCATTCCTTAAACATTAATTTGAAACAAAACAATCCCCCACCAGTTAGCTATAAACAGAACTTCTGTATTTCCCTGTTGCAGTTTACAGACAGCTAACACTCTCTACCCTCCTGCTAACTCAGACTTTTAAAGGGCTGAGCTTAACAAGGGTCAGCTGCACCTAATTGCCTCCAAATTTGGCATGCCACCCTGCTCTGATTCTGATAACCTCTGCTAGGATGAAGTTAGAAACTTTACTTCATTATCTGGCTTTTTGATGACTTGCCTGTATATAACAGTGGTGGTAGGATGCATCTTACCTGCAATGTCCTCTGCGGGGGTCAATAAAAAGCCCTGTAAACGTGCCTTCTACTGGCTCTGGCTATTTGGTTTCATTCCTGAGCCATTTTGTTAAAGCACTAGCAGGATTACTGTAGTGGCATATTAAAACTGGGAGGGAAGAAAGGCAGTAAAGCAACCTATTTTCCTATGTTATGAACTGCAAGTCGCTCTGTTCATAGCATATACATGAACTTGTGAAACATATTGCATTGAATATTGCAATTTATTTTGCAAACAACCTATAGAAATGTTTTTAGTTGTTGTTTTCACTTTTCTTAATGCCTTGTTTTTGGAAAGTGAGGAGGAAAAATGGCTGAAATTGGACACTCCCATGGATAGATCAGTGCAGAAAGCTGCAGGAAGGCAATACATACTGTTTATCAGCTACTAAGATTTATGATGAGAATCCCCTAAGTACTCTGAGTAGCTCTTAAAAAGGAGGAAAGGAGTAATAAATTAGTGCCTTGAAAACTTCTTTTCAGCAGCTGCTCTATTGCACAAATGACCTGGCTTCTAACAATTGTGAAGTGTCATGCCACATCATGTCATTTAGTTCAGTGGCATCAGAAAAAAAAATGAGTTTGTTTGCAAAGAGATGTTGCGTTCTTGGCTCTTATATCATCATTATTTGTTCCTCAGCATGTGAGAGGCTTGTGGGGAGTTGGACTAGGGGGAGCTATATTAACAACAGCAAGGTTAGATCATTTTATGTAGGAATTGGTAATTAGTTTTATTTTACTTCCAGTTTGGTATAACTCCTGCAAATTAGCTAAATTACCTTAGCATCAAAGTGAATTAACCAAAAGATTTTTCCACACATAGGTTAAAAGGGACTTTTTCTTAGGCTTTGTCTACTCTAAGAATTTTTGTCAACATAAGATATGTCACCATTCAGCCACCGCCAGGGTGGTGCTGGGGATGGGCCCATGAGGCCCATGCCTGAGTGTATTAGAGAGCACCCACAGCTGATCAGTGGCTACAAGCCATTATTGCCTGGGAGCAGGGGCCTGGAGGGAGCCTTTTTAAATTTCCCGTCTTGCTGTAGCACACCCAGCCACATGGCACAGGGGGTGGGAAATTTAAAATACCAGTGTGTGTCCCCAGCCTGGCCACGGAATGTTTCAGGATCTGGCTGGGGACTGTGAGACTGACCCCCTTTCCAGCCATGGTAAGTATGGCTGGGGGTGGTAGCTTGGGGGGACCTGGCTGCTGACCGGACTTGGAGTCAGGGCACAGGGCTCAGGAGAGTGCAGAGGAGCATGGAGAGTTGGTGGGGTTTGGGGACTGGGGATGGGGGAGCCCAGAGTTCCAGTGAGGCTCAGGGCAGTGTGTGGGAGCCCAGGGCAGCTGGGAGAGTGATGCCAGGGGAACCTGGAGCAACCTCTGGCACCAGCAGGGCATGTGGCTGTGTGGAGTGCCAGCCAGGCATGGAGGGACTGTCGGGCCTGTGCCCTGAACCCTTTTTCTCTGTAGAAACATCCCTGCCTCCTATAATTATAGTTGTGGCTGAAGTCTACACTGTTATCCTTGGGTTGGTGGAGTGCATCTTCACTAGGACAACTTCTACCAACCTAAGGTTGGTGGTGTGTGGGGAGCTGAGAGAGCCATCTCTCAGCT
The DNA here is from genome assembly GCA_007922175.1 of Pelusios castaneus. Lineage (NCBI taxonomy): Eukaryota > Metazoa > Chordata > Testudines > Pelomedusidae > Pelusios > Pelusios castaneus. The sequence continues at coordinate 15,359,818 of ML685785.1, read as the reverse complement.
CTCTGAAGGGAGCCCACAGGAAGCTTGTGGGCTGTCCCCCGATTCCATCGGGGATGCAACCTCCATGCCTTGTCAGGGACTGGAGCTCCACCTGGGAGCCTAGGATTCCTGGGTTCACAGCCAGCTGGTAGATGCCTGGGACTGGAAGCTGTGACAGTGGCTTTGGAGCTGGGCTCCAGCCTCCCCTTTATTTGTCTGTGTAACACAGCGGTGAAGTTGACAGGTATGACAGCTTTTTCACCTCTCTAAAGAGACACAATGTCTACATTGATACTGTGCTACTTTAGCTCTGCTGACAAAAGCTCTATGCCTCTCATTCAGATGGGTGCGTCTACACTTGTAAATTAAGTCGACTTAAGCTTGCTTAAGTGGACTTAATTTACTCTGCGTCTATACTACAGTTTCCTTAAGTCGACTTAAGCAGCTTGCTTAAGTCGACTTAAGGAAAATTAAGTCGACTTTATTAAACCTCCTTTAAAGTCGACTTTAGGCTTAAGTCAACTTTTTAAAGTTGACTTAAGCCAGTGTAGATGCAGAGTAGCCCTAAGTCGACTCTAAGTGGGGTGGCACAGGGAGAGCCTGGCATGCCCCCCCCCAAAGGGCAGGGCAGAGCCCTGCCCACCCTGCCTCTATGCCCTGCTATGGTCCCTGTCCCCCTTTGCCCCATTGTACCCAGGTACCCCATGGCACTTGGCAAGGGGTGTTCCCCCACCACCGTGGACCTGCCCAAGGTCCCCCTAGCCCCTAGGAGTTGACCTAGGTGTTCAGTGTGGATGCTCTAGGTCGACTTTGTAAGTTCCCCCCTAAGTCGACTTTAAATTTAAGTGTGGACATGCTAAGTCGACTTTGTTAAGTTGACTTAGCTAAAGTCGACCTAAATTTACAAGTGTAGACATAGCTGATGGTTTTATTTTTGTCGTCAAAAGAGGGCATTTTTTTTTGGCAGAGAGGTATTATAGTGTGTACACCACGACTGTTTTGTCAGTAAAAGCTAACTGTTGTCAGCAAAACTTCCTAGTCTAGACAAGGCCTTAGTATCAACCAGCTTCTCTTAAGGAAGTGAATGATCACTTCTCTTTTGATAAAAGCAAAATGCCAATGATATTTCCAGCTGTGTTATCCTAACTAATTAGCATTATGTAACAACAATTTGAAGCAAAAATACAGGATGTACTCTCCTTTTTTTCAGTTCATAAATGCATACAAATAAGACAATGGCTTTAAATTGCACTTTTGTCTCACAATTGGTTACTTCAATAAATATTCTTAGGAATCTATTCTGAATGACTGCAGGTATGGAACTACTGTATATTTTACCATGCTCTATTGCCTCCTGTTTTAAGGGCTTTGTAAGGAACAACTTTGCGTGCTTATAATAAGCACGGTTCTTTAAAATACTATTTTAAGAAAACACAGTCTCCCCCATTATAAGAGTTATATTAAACAGAGTTGATAATCATTTCATCTCTTTAGTATGTGCTGCTTTTAGCACCCTTGTGAAAAGGCATAAAAGATAGTTAGCCCTGTAAAAGCATAGATTTTCTCATATTTTGCCATCAGATAGGCAAGTGATGGGACTTTTCATCACATTCCATTTTTTGATGATATTTCAGAAATAGGAGTGAATTACTTAGGATTCCTTAATGCTTTAGTAGCACTGATTTTGCAATCCAGGACAACACTGCTAGGTTAGGTATTCTAGCTTCCTCCTGATGTTTCAGAGGAAGGCAAAAATTAAATCTCATAATGTAGACACACAACTATACAATAATATGCATGGTGGTCTTGTAATTAGAAACAAATATTGCATTGCACATGGGGTTATCGATTATGAAGATGATGGTGATTTGACTGCTCAGAAATCATGAAGGAACACCCAAATGTCAGTTTCTATGGTTCCTTGACTGCCCTTAGCCATGCTTTAAGTTCCAGACTTCAGTTCCAGATTTCATTATATGTCAGAGACTTTCTTTCAAGAATAAAAAGGTTTGCTGAATGACAGATTTTACTTTTGTTTGTCAGACAAGACTTTTCTTTAAAACTTATATAATTAATCAAATACAAGGATGACCAACAGGTCATTACATTTCATAATGAAATGCAAGAAAGATAGAGAACAAATAAGCTCTTGGATCAGACTAATTTTAATATATGTTCACAATCAAATGCACTCTGCTAATTTCTTAGCTGTCTTTTATTTTTTTCAACAGAAGAATATAATTATCTTAGTTGCATTAAGATTTAATCAAAGCAGAAAAGCCTACAGTTTTGCAATGATGATTCTTCTATTGTAAATCATATTGCTTTTTACCTTCAATTTCTTTAGTCCTTGTTAAACACTTTATGTGCCCTTCTGCAGTCCTGTTTAGGTTTGTTGCTTCCCACTACCTGGTACAAGTTAAATTCACTTGGGCATATTGTATTCTCATTTGATGCCAGGAGATTTATAGGCACAATTTCCATTAGTTTTTTTTTAAATAAAAAGAATTTGGTAGTGTAGGAGATAAAAACAAGGTTGTAAGGGGAGGACTTGTTAGGAAGAATGAATAGTTGGGTTGCTTTTGTGGGGAGATGGAGGTGTCCAGATAGGGACAGATTATTCTTCATTCTAAAGTTTAAGGTCCAAATTTTCAGAATAGGTGGGTGTCAAAATGCACTTCTAATTTGCATACTCATGGTCACAGTTATTTATTTGTGCCTGTAAACTTCATTAATTGGTTTGTTTATTCATTTAGTGCTAGTACCTACAAAGCCTAGTTAGAGTCCAGGACTCAGTTGTACTAGATGACATACAAAAACAAAATGAAGAAGGTGCCTGCCTCAGATAACTTCCAGTCTAAATATATGTGTCATTACAAAATCTCAAATTGGGCACACAGTTGCATAGATTGTCACTCATTTGGAGAAAGTTAAAGGCAAAGTCCCTTCACTCTTGGCAAAATCATTTTCCTTTATTATTTAATCCTTTATGTCTCTTCCACATACTTCCTTATGTGGCCCTTTGAACTGTGCATTCATTTTGGTTTAGTCATGATGGTTTGACTCACAAATCTTAGAACTAGAGCCAAAAGCCATATTAGTCAAACCAGGAAATCCTTTCAAAAGATTAGCTTTGTTGAAAGGAAAATAAAAAGTTCTATAGATCCTACTGTACTTCAGGGAATTATTTTTATTTCTGAGACATCAGTGGCTTAAAAAGCATATTCCAGTATATAGGTAGTAGGGCAAAGTGATTGCATTTGGGTGGAATTAATTACTACTCATGGTCATAACCAAGTAAAAACAGAATTAACTGAGGACTTTCTTTATTAGGTTCTGCCTATGCACACACAGATGTGACCCCCTCCATACACTCCATTATGTAGACTGCACAGTCTTGTGCAGAAATATGTAACTGGAAATCAGCTCCATGATATTTGATAGTGAAATTCACTGATGTAATTTTCTTCTTCACAGTGTCATCAGGAGAAACACAATAGAAAATAAATAAAAAAGGTATTAGAGATTGAAGACTTGAGACCAGATGTTATATGGAACAATGACATAGCATATAGTGTCTTCATAGTTGGTGGGTATGGGTGGAAACTATTTCCATAAGAGTCTATGTCCATATTGTTCCAGCTTCCAAGTAGTCTAAGATTGGATTTCTGATATGGGCCAATTCTTTAAGAGAAAAAAAGCATGAACTCAGAAGCAGAGTAATATACTTTTACCACAAATATATTACTACTGAACAAAAGCAGTAGCACCACAGCAAAGCTTCTGGAAGATAATTTCTCTTTTAGAATCATAGCCACCAGCTCAATAACTTAATCAAGCAGCAGATTCTCTATCTGTTCTCCACTGAATATCCAACTGGCCAAGATTTTAAAATCATCTCCATTTAATGAGATCATTGTTGCATTTTGTGTGCAACCCAGGCCACTGAGAGGTTGTATCACTGGTTATCCTGTAACCGAATTAACTGAGGACTTTCTTTATTAGGTTCAGTCTTGTGCAGAAATATGTAACTGGAAATCAGCTCCATGATATTTGTTGTGCCTTAAAATGCTCTGCTGCTGTTGTTTCCTGTCTGGATGTTCCTCGCCAACATACATACATGCACTGATTTTCTGTACAGCAGCAAAAACTCCAGCAGTCTGCTTGTTCTACCACAGCCATATTCTGGTCTCCACTAGCATTGGTTACTACTAGTCAAGTGACCCCAACACACCCCAAGTTCTGAATTTCCTCAAAACTATCTGGCCTCTAATCTCCAGTCCTTTACTGGAACATTTTGGGAAGTAAGAAGGTCTGTGGATCCTTTAAAGAAACAAACAAAACCACAGCAGTTTGTTGTTTAACTGAAGCTAACAATAAGTTCAATTCAAACACAGCACTGGGTGTGTTTAAATTAAAAATAAAGCAAAAAGAGAGTGGATTTTAAGTGAGTTCCAGGAAGAGGGATAAAATCAGAAATGGTTATAAGCAAACAAAACTTAAAAACACTTTTTAGGGATTAAGACTTAAACCTACAATCTGGATTCAAGGTAAGCTCTTACTACATCTTCTTCCAGGAAGATGACTGACCACACCTTTGATCAGGATCCCCCAAAAGTCCAAACTTCTCAGTTCCTATAACTTCTTAGCTGAAAGATCACTTGGGCTTCTTTGCCCCTCTCTTTTATAGTCCAGTAAGCCTTTGCAATGTATTGTTCTCAAAGTCCAGTGCCTCTGCTGTGAAGAACTGTTGTGTAGTCTGATGGAGAAGGTTCCATGCTGGTCATTCCCTGCTGGTGCTCTCTACAAGGCAAATTTATCTATCCCTGCAGCCTCCAATACTTGACTATGATTGCAAAGTGTCTGTGATTACACCTGTGAGGAAGCATCAGCCTTTCCCGTTGTCTGAATAAACCTGCTTTTCCACTCCTAAGACTTCTCCGGTTCAAATATATTGTGGTGACATATTTCTTTCATATTTCTATAGTCCTTTGGGCATTTGCTGCACATTCACCATGCAAGAATATAGATAAACAGTGTGTTAATTGGTTTTCTGATACCTTGCATGACACCGATTTTATATAGATATAGACATAAGTGAATTGGGGTACACTGAACTGGTGGGGCCAGCTGAATCTCACTACATAAAACTCACTACATAAAAATCACAGTGTCCCCCTTGCCCTCTGCTACTGGGATGTTTTTAGGGTCACACTAGTGGTACTGAGTATCTGCATTTTTGAGAGCCCAACCTGAGACACATCAAAGGGTCTTCTTGTTAGAAAGCAATTTTGAAAACTAGGTTAATTTAATATCTCCTATTGGTCACCCAAAATCACTTGTAATTTTTGTGACTTTAAGCCCCTGTCTCCAGTTCTGATGTATCTTAGCCCCAATCTTGACACTCACTCAACCCCCATGGCAAAAGCATGTATTCATTTCATATTGCAGAAAATGATACCTCCAAGATGGTCTTGCCCTCCTGGTTCTGGATTGTCTGGTAGTTGAATTTGCATGCCATAGGCAGTTCCAATAGATGATAGTCATACTCAGTAAATGATTATTGGGTTTTCAAAGGATCCCTGACAATAAAGTCTCCCCAGCAGATGAATTAATCAGCACAGTCCCTGTACATCCTGTCTTTACCAACTGCCTGGCCAGTATCAACTCATGTTTTGTGTGGTGATGGCTCTCGTGGGTGCCCCTAGGCTTCATAAGAACTTTGCACTTTGGCAACCCCTCTCATTGTAGACTCTGTCAGGCTTTTCCAGAAAATAGAATACTTGATTATTTTAAGGGCAAGTATTTGAAAGATTAAGAGCCAAGGGAGGAGTGGCATTGTCTGATGATTCTCAGCATAATAATAAAAAGCAATGAAGAAGATGGGCAGAGTAAATTTAAAGTGACTATCAGGAAGACAGTTCCCAATAGTTTTGCAGAGGTAATGGCAGATACTATTGCCCTCAAATCATTTCAAATTGTACCAAAATCATTTCAAATTGTAGTATATATGGAAACATTGAAGAATTCTGCACTGGTACAGGATGCAGGAGATGGACAAGGCACAATGAAGCGAGGTCAACACGACAAACTTACAGAGTATAACTACATCACTTAGATATGCGAAAAATCCACACCCCTGAACGACAAGGTTATACCAATCTAATCTCTGCTGTTATGTCGATGGGAGGGCTACCACCTCTTATAGAGGTGGATTAATTATGCCAATGCATTGGTATAGCAGTGTCTTCCTTAAAGTACTAGAATCCCCCTAGCTGCATGAGTGTAGCTGCACATTGCAGTGCTGTAAGTGTAGACAAGCCCTTAGTTTCAAAGGGTGTATCTACACTGGCAAGTTAGGTCAACTTAAGGAGGCTTAAATCGACCTAAAATAAGCCACATCCACACTGGGCTTTTACTAAGTCAACTTAAGCATTTCTTTAAGTCAACTTAAGGAAAGCTTAAGTCGATTTAATAACACCTGGTTTTAGGTCGACTTAAGTCTTAAGTCGACTCCTTAAGTTGACTTAAAGCCAGTGTGGACGGGGATTAGCACCTAAGTCGACCTTATTAAGTCAATTTAAAGCATTAAGTTGACTTAATAAGGTCAACAAGGGGCTATGTCTGCACTAGAAAAGTTAAGTCAACTTAGTTAAGTTGACTTAATAAGATTGACTTTAAGTCGACTTAACAAAGTCGACTTAACTTTTCTAGTGCAGACATAGCCAAAGAGTCTAGGAGCCATTGTCAGGGCGGAAAAAATGTTTTCTTCAAACACTAATCCTAGTTATGTCACTCATCACAAAGGATGGGTTCATGCACTTTAATCAGTATGACTGATTTTGATATGTTCCAGTGTCTGGACATTTAAAAGCATGATGTAATTTCCCCCCCTGAAACTGTAGCCTAGAAATATTTTGAGTCTTTGTAATTTGGGAAAAGAAATATGTGTCAAGAGTTTATTGCTCAAGACTTCATTGGAAATTAAATTCAAATTACCAGTACAGAGTGAATTATATCCTATTGCTGGTTAAAGCGGTTAGTATTATATATCTGGCTACATATATAAAAGAGGAAGAAGTGTATGGACTACAGATGTGAGCTGTACAACATCAAAATGTTCAGTAAGGGCAAAGGAGGCACACAGTATAGGAAAATAAAAGCTAAGGAAAGAAGAATCCTCCTTTCTGATAGTATAACAAAGCCCAACACCCCAAAGAATTTCTTCTGTGTAAGAGATGAAAAATAAAGTAAGCTCTGGGAAATATTGCAAAACAAAAACAGCGGGGGCAGAACCAGTTATGGCAGGTTTGGAAGCTACAGAGCCAAACTCAGGGGCTGCAGTCAAGATGGGTCATGAAGGGCAAATACTGCACTTATGACAGCTGCAGCAATTGAACATGGTTCAGGAACTGTGGTCACAAACCCAAATAGGGAAAGACAGTGCAGCAGAAATGGTAGCAAAAACAAGAGTAGCTTCTAGAGTCATGAAAGCAGTTTTGGCAAGGGGGCTATTACATTTATGGCAGCAGCACATGCAAAACTGCAAATGCACCCAATGAAATAGCAGCTGTAGTTGATGCAGCACTTTTCCACTCCACTAAGTGTAGTTGATGCAGCATTTTCCCACTCCACTCTGTAACACAACCCCTAATTGCCACACCAGTTACAGGAGCCTGTAATCTTGATCAGCTTCTCATTTCATTCTTCCACAGCCTTTCGCTGTTATATTTCTCTCTGTAGCCCATCTAAAGCACCCTGTTTTATTTTGCAGAAGATTGTAACAGCAGCATGAAGCTTCTCTGTGTTTGATGATGCATTTATCCATCTGCAGTACATATCATATACCATTTACTTTCCTGAGGGTAGAATGGAAGGCAGATGCTTTCAAGACAGATGTAGAAAAAATGTGAATAGGATGATTAAAAACAAAGAAGCATTTGGCTAATATATCTTCGTTGACATGTTGGTAGAGCAGAGCCGTGCTCCCTCTGCTAAATAGGACTCGATCCAAAGCCTTTAATTGATCTTCATAGGCTTTGAATCAGGTCGATAGGCTTACTGGGTATCAGGCTAAATAACAGGAGGCAGTTCTTAACTATAAACTCAACTGGACAGTGGCATGGTCTCCCCAAAGAAGTGGCAAAGCATCATCACTGTGGATATTGAAGTGGGCAGCACTGTAGGATGCGCAAGAAGCGTAATAATGATGATGGAATGATATTTCTAACACACCATAGGCATGCCTGGATTTATCCAGATAGACAAAATATCACGATAAAAGCTGTGGGGGGTTAGGTCAGAGAGGGTTCTATTCCAACACTTAGCAGCAGGCAGCACAGTGAATAGCTGCTGATAGTTGCCTGACAGCAAAGGAAGAAACCTGGTTGTATGATGCTCCTGTCAACCTCTCTGGTCATATCATAATGTGACCTGAAGGAAGTGGGGAGCAGCAGGAAGCAGCTAGGAATCAAATGTCTCCTATTCAGCGGGGACATGCATAGCATCCTACTAAGTCTCCAAGATGTGTGATTTACCATGACAGTGGGGTCTATATTTCCATGGATCTAAGCCCAGTGTAGTTTAAACCCAACCTGAGACATGAAGGTCCAGATCCTCAAAGATATTTAGGTACCTCTTTATTTCAATGAGGATCTAGGCTTAAGCCTTGGTCTGTTTGTATTATCTATGAGGATCATAATAAACACTTCCCAGAGCTGAACCTGCAGTATTCCCTGCCATTTCACTCCTTTGTCTTGAGTAAACAAAATCTGGAGATTGTGTCAAACAGAGTCATGGCTTTTTATATGATGTGCAGAAGGTCATGGAAGGGACTATTGTCAGTTTAACAGCGCATTTTCTGGAGACAGGTCCCAACCAAAACTCCAGATCCAAAGTTCCCTGAGCTTTCTATTAAAATCCAGTTCTTTGTTAGTAATTTACAGCTGGAGTCTCTCTCTGTGATGAGCTGAAATAAACACCCAGAGATGAAGAGCCTTGAATTTCTAGAAAGTTTGGTAAGATCCAACTCTGAACTTTGTGGAGTAAATCCATCTTTAATATTTTCACGAATGGTCTATAATATATGAAGTCTTCAAGTACTAACTGACATGGTGTTAATCCAATTTTATTCATCTCTGAATTCTCTAGTTGTTTATTGTTACTAATGGTCATGAGACTGAAGCGGAAAAGCCAAGCATTGAACCTAACTGCTTTCTTAGCTTTGGCAAGTCACAGAATTGCTCCATGCCTACGTTTCTGCACCTGTAAAATAGAAACAATAATACTTATTCTCCCTCATAGGAAGTTGTGATGTCTAACGAATGGGTGTAACGTTATCTGAGATGAAAAGTGCTAGAGGAATGAGACTATATAAATTTCCTTTGCTAGCATGGTACATTGTATTTCAATTAGTTCTAATTTCAGTTTTGAGTCCAATAAGGAAACTCAAGAGTCATTTATCAGGATGGTCTGAAATGTCCTGGTCTAAAAATTAAATTAAAATTATAATCCTCTCATTAAAATTGATAAAATGAGATGCAGCAGAAAGGAAGAGTCCGCCATTTAAAAAATATTTAAAATAGTGTTCAAATTTCATTCAATGCAAGGAAATCACTAAAGGTAGCTCATCTGTGAGGATTATCCCGTGTTCCTTTCATGCTCATTCACCCAGCACTACTGGGGAAAAAAAAGCCATGACTCTGTTTGACACAATCTCCAGATTTTGTTTACTCAATGTGTTCAGCATTCCTTCTGCAAATAGTAGGCAATAATAAAGTGGGGAGGATCAGAGATTGGTTGACTATCAGAACCAGTAAAAACAATAAAAATTTTTGTTTACATGGCTGCTTCTGTACCAGCCATCAGGGCTACAATAATAAATAACCATAATACAGGAATTTCCATAACAACAGTGCATCTGGTCCAATACCTTGTCTCTGACACTTGCCAGAATCACTAGCTTCAATGGAGGTGTAAATACCCTCACAATGTAGGATTATCTGTCCACCCAGGAGATTGTTTTCTAATCCCAGGAAGCTGGTAGTTGATTTATGCACTAAAGAATGAAGATATCTCATACATTTTGATCCTGTCCATTTTAAATGTTAATGTTTTAAGTGTCTAATCTTGTAAGAATGTTTTGCACTCCATCCAAAGCTGTCAAAGTGTTTTAAAAAATTAACTAAGCATCAGAATACTCCAGAGAGGCAGGTAGGTAAAGAACTGTTAACTAAATATAGTCTTTGATACAAACATGTCATCTCCTTATGTCAACGCCGATTTTGACTCTATGGCTGAATCTACACTGGTAAATGAAGTCGACTTAAGCTTGCTTAAGTCGACTTAATTTAACCTGCGTCTACACTACAGTTTCCTTAAGTCGACTTAAGCAGCCTGCTTAAGTTGATTTAAGGAAAATAAAGTCGACTTAATTAAAATTAAGTTGACTTTATTAAACCTCCTTTCCACTAGACCTAAGGCTTAAGTCGACTCCCTAGATTTGACTTAAGCCAGTGTAGCCGTGGGGTCCACTTAGGGCTACCCCAGGGCTACACCAATGCCCTCCCTGATGGGGGGGTGAGGGGGAAGGGGGATCCTGGCATGCCCCCCCACAGGGCAGGGCAGATCCCTGCCCACCCTGCCTCTATGCCCTGCCAGGGTCCCTGTCCCCCTTTGCCCCATTGTACCTAGGTACAGTGGGGCAAAGGCTGAGCCCCCTGGCATTGGGCAAGGGGTGCCCCACTTGCCCCCATGGACCTACCCTAGGTCCCCCTAAGCCCCCAGAAGTTGACCTAGGCATCCAGTGTGGACGCTCTAGGTCGACTTTTTAAGTTCCCCCTAAAGTCAACTTTAATTTTAAGTGGAGACACACTAAGTTGACTTAAATTACCCAGTGTAGACATAGCCTATGGATGGAAACAAATGGAGAAATTCTGCCATATAACTGCCTCTGTGCCTTCCCAGAGCACCAAACCCAAGGATTATGCATGAAATATAAAGTCCTTAAATATGCCTTTTCTTTCTATTATGTGTTGTTCAGGTCTTTCAATGGAATAAGGCTACAAAACTTAGTACTGAAACAAGAGACAATCAGAATCTGGCTGCTTGCATACCAGATTCCAAGATGAAGGCCAGGGAGAGCTGTGACAAGAGATATCATAGTTTAAGTACACTAGAAAGGGGACAAGGCCCCTCTTTAACACTCTGGTTGTGATCTGGGATGTGAGGAACACAATATGCACCCTTCTTTAGAAGAGATGTCAGAAGGGCTACATATTAGCGTGAATCCTGCAGTTCCCCTGCGGGCATCTTCCTAGCATCTGGATTTTACAGATATAATTTCTCCAGGTTCCCATGTAAGGTGATATTTTTTTTTCCTAGTCCAGCAAAGCACCCCTTGTCAGGAGCTTAATTTGGCTTTAAATCTCTGTTTCCCATGTTGATGCAAGCACTGGGATTGGGCATAAGCACTTGGTGGGGCTCTTTGGCTTGATTGGATCTGGTATTTGAATGCCAGCCCCCTTTTAGAGTGATCTTTATCAAATGATTCGGTACTAGGTATTCTGGTGTCAGAATAACAAGAATTCTCTTTCACCATTGGCTACTGATTTAACTTGAACACACACCAACATACCTTCCCCCAACCTCCCTTTGCTATGTTCTGGTCCAGACATGTGGTGCAGAGAAGAAGGGAGAGGGTTTGCTTTCCAAATCCAGCAATTGATGTGAGCGGGCTTGGCAGCTTAGGCAGATCATTTCAAAGTCATTAGTGAGATTCAAGCTCATTACCAAAACTAATAAGGATTATAATTACAGATGTGCCAAAGGAACCTGAAAAGATATGAATATCACTGCACACTCTGCGGCTGAAAGGACAAATGACGCTAACCAAGTGACAATGTGTGCATTTTGACAAATGCCACATTTTTGATAACTGCCACTCTCTAGCTTCCTGAGAATTTGGGGAACATATTGTATTATACAAACTCCTTTCAGAGACAAGATGTCTTGATCAACTTCCATTTTTAATTATAAATACATGCACATACATTCCCTTGCGTATATTTTCCATAATTATCTGAGTTCTAATCCTTTTGTGTTATTGTATTTCTTCTACATTCTGAAATCAATGTGAACTACTTTTCTTCTTTGATCTCTCTAACTTTAGTTTTCTAAACTACTGAAAAAAATATTCTTTTTCTTGTATTTAAATTTGGGATGCAACAGATTATTTAGTTCTTTAAAAAATGAAATGAGTTTTAGGTGGTAGCTTAGAGATACATATATATTAAAATAGATCAGTACACATGAAGTACAAGTACAAGTATGGGGTGAAATTCTGGCTCCAGTGTGGTCAATGAGACTTTTGCCAGCAATGGAGACAGGATTTCATGCAGGGTGCATTCATATATAGTTTTTTTTGTTTGTTTGTTTTTTTCAATTAGTCTGGGACCCAATAAAAGCAAGCTGCTGACTTCATTTAGAAACTGAATTCTTTATCTGGGCCAGATTTAGAATAATTTGCCAGAATTCAAGCAGCATTGGTAGTTATACCTTTACAATAGTACTTTATACTTCTCTAGTACCTTTCACTAAAGCATTTAATCAAAGATACCAACTTCCACTACTGCTGTGCCAGTGATACTGGCCTTCATCAATTTGTTTCACTTTCAAACAAGCATGTTTGTGCTTTCTCCCATACCATTCCTCATGCCTGGGAGAAGCTCCCGGTAAACACCACTAGCCACCTTGTCATGATCAATTCTCTCTTTAAGTCTTTTAACTTCCTTGATGCCTACAAAACCTTGACAATGGTTACCAGTTTTTCATGTTACCGGTATTGTCTCACTGTTACCCTTGTACTTCTCTCCCCATTTGTTTGCTGTATTTACATATTGTATCTTATCTTACAGTTAAATATGGAAGTTCTCCTCAACAGGACTGTCTTTTTGTTATGTTTGCACAGGACCTACCATGACTTGATCCTGATCTTATGTTATCTCAATAAATAAATAAATAAATAAATAATAATTTCATAGCACTTTATACATTTGAATTAAGACTTGCAACACCATGTGTGTTACATTTTATTATATCTACTTTACACACACACAGCTGTCAGTAGTCGAATCAGAAATAAAAGCCAGAAAGCCTGATTCCAAGTCCTGTGCCATAACTACTATACCACATGTTCCTCAGTTTTCCACTTTGCTAGTCTGAAATTGATATTGCTGACAGTAACTTATCTCATCTTTAATATGTCTAATGACTTAGGTTGAGATACCTGAAGAATCCCTTTTGCAAACCACATTGCCATCTTCTCAAGAGATACCACTCAGTTTGCTATCTTTAATAAGATTTGTTTAGACATCACTTTCAAGAGATTTAGGGGACTTAACTGTTAAAGAGAGGGTAGGAAGGAGAACAATCAGGTGTAGTGAACAAAAAGAAATAACAAATAAAGGTGCAAATGCCAATGCCTTCAATATAAAGAGGAAAGACAATATGTGCTTGGAATGCCTTATAAAAGAATGCAAATCAAAACTCATATTCGTTTGTTTTTCATTGTTGACAACAGATGTTATGAGCTTTAAAAGCAGTCAGCGAGCATGCAGGGAGACGTATTAAATGAGTATTTGGAAGATTGACACTTCTGAGTCTCAGCGAATGGACTGATGAAGAGACAATCAAGTTTTCTTACCTTGGAGCTGTCATGATGTAGCTGTCCTCATGAAGTTTGCTCTATCAAGGAGTTGCTGACTCAGAATTTAATTAATAGTTTTATCTCAAAATGGGATTATTCAGTAATTTAAGGAACCAAAAAGTAAAGCATCTTTAAAAAATAAATTTATCTGTAGAGTGGTGCTTGGTGTTTTTTTAATGTGCTCTAAATGCACATTTGACTTGTTACAGAAGAATAATCAGCTTGCTTAATTTTTTTTAAAAAACAGAAACAAAACCAAAATAACATTCCATGTGAAATGACGCATACAATAACACTGGCTATGTCTACACTTGGCCAAATAAGTTGATTTAGCATGTCCACACTATAAAAATAGGTCGATTTAAAATGGACCCTGCCAAATCGACTTAGAGCATCCACAATGGATGCCTAAGTCGACTTGTAGGGGCTAGGTGGACATGGAAGTAGTCCATGGTGACAGGAGGGCACCCCTTCCAAAGTGCCAGGGGGCTCAGCATTTGCCCCATTGTACCCTGGTACAATGGGGGCTGAGCAGGACAGGGACAGGGGCAGGGTATAGAAGCAGCATGGGCAAGGCTGTGTCCTGCCCTGTGGGTGGGCACGCCAGGCTCTGGCTGTGTCAGCCACCCTGGCAGGGAGGTCAGTGGGGGAGCCCTGGGGGGCCTTTTAAATCAACTTAAAGTTGATTTAAGGCTAATCCACGTCTACACTGGCTAAGTCGACTTAATAAAGTTGACTTAGCCAGTAAAATTGACTTTATACTAGGTTTAATAAAGTCAACTTAAAATTTCCTTAAGTCGATTTAAGCAGCACTTTAAGTCGATTTAAGGAAACTGTAGTGTAGACGCAGAGTAAATTAAGTTGACTTAAGCAGGCTTAAATCGACTTAATTTACAAGTGTTGACGCACCCACTAAGACAAAAGAATTCAGTTTCCAGTGGTTTATTCCATCTCTAGCAATTTACTAACCCAGCTTGCCAAGATTTTCCTTGTTTTGTTACTTGCACAACTGATAGTTGCACTTGAATTTAATGTTCACATAAGTGTAAAGCATAAAAACAGAATTATTTTATCTTTAACAAATATCAGTGTCTCAGCACTAAAACCAGTTTCTTTACAGGAGTTAATAACAATCTCACAGAGGCTATACTCAGTTGACAATCTTTATTTGTCCCCTCCACTGTCTGTTGAGTACTTAACCTTGCCTTTGCTAGTCCCAGTCTGTGAGGCTGGATTTCCTGACCAGGAAATTCAATTGGCTATCTCAATCCCTGCTTTTAAAAGCAACTGTGAACGTTTTTGTCAGTTGTCACTACAGCAAACACAGCCCCAATGACAATCCCATGCAAGTATTAGAGATGTATTATCATACTATCCTAGAACACAAATTCACATGAAATTGATCAGCATTATGGACTTGATGTTACCACTGACCTCAGTGGAACTATTTACATGAATAAGAGCTGTAGGACAGGGTGGGTCCAGCCAGTCCTGCTTCCGGTCACATGACTAGAAGCTTCCAGACGATGCTCCAGTTGATAGGCAACGGGGTCATTGTGAGGAGGAGGGATGGGGAAAAGCAGCAAGACCCCAGCCCCTGTTCCATTGAGGCTGTGGCCACTGTCTCAGGCTGGAGCTGCTTCAAGGCAGGGTGGGCAGGAGAGCAGTCCACCCCCGCCCATCTGCCCACAGTGCCACTGCTTAAAGCTGTGTTCGCCTGCTGCTGCCCAGCTCACAGCCATGGCAGAGACGCTCATGCCGCTGCTAGGAGCGCGGGTGGGCAGGGGTGGCCAGGCGTGGGTGGGGCCAGGACCAACTGGGCACATCCATAGCTATTCCCCCCTGCTGTAGGATAGGTCTCTACATGAACAGAGAGCAATCTAATATGAAGCCTATATTAGGAACATTTCTATTTTTCGACAACAGTATAAATACATTAATTAATATACAACAAAGTTCATTGAGGTTTAGGTTATTAAAATTCATGGTTACTGATTGCTGTAATTCAGGTAAATTCATGCTGGTTTTGTTAGCCTGTGAAGTAATTTACGAATGTTTTTGTTTGAGTTCTGGATTTCAAATCAATCAAGGCTGAGCAGAAGCCACAAAAATGCAAATGAGATATCTCAGACTTCACAACACTAAAGAAGGATCTGCAGCGTAGAATGGTGTGTCACAGCTTGGATAGCATGGCATCATTTCTTCCATATAGTCAAAACCAGAATGGAATGGAATTTTATTTTGTGTGATTCTTTTTATAGTCTATGCACTTCACAAAGCTGTACATTAAAACATGGTCCATGCAGTGACTACATCGGTGAACAAAGTTTCTACTTTGTATGCTATTGTCATATATTTATATGTTTGGATAATACAACTTATTTCCCTGAAAAAAATTAATGTTGTCCAGATAACTAGGACTACCCCTGTTTTTAAATTTTTGAAATTGATCATGATTTTTTTAAGTACTATAAGATTTTAAATTTCACCATAAACATCCCAAAAGATGGGCTGGATTAATAAAAGTTGGAACTATCAACCATGTAGCACTATGTTTTTCCACCCTGAACTGTACTGTAGGTCAATAACCAGAGAGGAGAGCCAGTGTAGGAGCTACAAATCTCTAGTTTGCCAATGGACATCCCAAGTAAAACTCTGCTGAGGTAAATACATGGGATTTTTGCAACCATTTTTGTCCTTCACTCATTGTGGTGTAATGAGTTTCCAAACTTAATGATCTCACCTGACCAAATATTTCTTCAAATATATAAATATGGAAATGTCATATGCTAGTGATATCCCTCCAATGACCCTAAAATGGATAATCCAAATGAAAATAAAACACAATAACCTGAGATTTTTTCCATCACCAATCTACATTCTAAACAAAGCATATACAAAAGCAGATGGTGAGTATTTCAGAGCTTTCACAGCTTTATGTACTTAGGAAAGAGACAATCTTACTGCTTTTACATTTTGAGCAAGTCTAAGAATTTCTATTAAAGATATCACAGTGCAGCCTGTTGCGTGGTTTTTTTTTTTTTTTTTTTTTTGTATAGTACATTTTGAGGAGAAAAACATAGTTCTTTGATGAGAAGTTTCAGTTTTCTTATGTTTTTCTTCTAAGCTTCTATTTTAGTTTAATTGTCAAAACATGTCAGTCTCTTGACAGCTAGAAATTATGTGGGTGTCTTGTTATAACAAAATCTTTTGTTTTTAATTGTGGCAGCAACTGGAAGAATGTCCAATTTTATAAGCAGTCCATGTCTAGCTAATTCAAAAAGTTGCCAGCTGGTTCACACTACCCACCTGGGCTTCGTTTTCTTTCCTGCAGGAAACTGAAGAATTTCACTGGAGCAAGTCCTGTCTGAACAGCATTTAGTGTAATTCACTGGGGAATGGTGACAGCTTCATGGTGCTATATAATATGATGCACTTCAGTGAAAGCTCTGATTAATAATACTAGGCTGATTTTTTGAAGGTATTTGACCAGGCAGCTGTTGCCTCATGTATTCAAATCAGTCTTTCAGAAAATCAAGAGCAGAATTAGCATTGTTGCCTCACTCGTGTGTTCATCTTAAACTCTTTCATTATAAATTCTGAATACTTGTAATTTATGTTATCAATATGTTTCAGTCCTTTGTCTAATGCAGAAAGGAGATCATTATTATTCTCTATAGATTCCCTTACTATGGTAAGAGTAAACCACAGTCATTTGGAAAAGCAGTGAAGCTCTTAAGACACCACCCACAGGCCAAAGCCTCCCAGTGAAGGAGCAAATAATAAACTGAATGTTTTACATTTGTAAACCTTAATACAGACAATTAGTGAAGAAGAAAAAGAGATTTTAAATATATATACAAGACTGTGTCGAGGATTGATGAGAACTAATCAGTTTGCATAGATGGAATTGGCAGCATATAGCACTTGCTGATGCTGTCAACTTAGCTACGCTGACTTACTCAGACAAAGGGGAGTATGTCTACACTTAGAATGCTACAGTAGTGTTGCTGCAGTGATGTAACTGTGTCTCTATAGGGCTTTAAGTGTAGGAGGAGTTCTCTCATTGGCATAGGTAATCTAGCTTCCTTATAGGTGGTAATTGAGTACACTGAAGAATTCTTCTGTCAGTCTAGTGCTGTCTACATGTGGATTTATGTTGGCTTAACAAGGCTGCTCAGGGCTGTGTATTTTTCATTTCCCTGACCAGGGTAGTTCAAGCAACTTAATTTTCTAGTGTAGACCAGGACAATGAAGTGGCAGCTATCAGAGGAGGGCTGAACTGGTTTAGCTTAGGTGATTTGAAAAGCTGTGTTGGTCAAACATTTTCTGATGGGATGAAATTTTCTGATGAAATCAAAACTTTCTGTGGGAACATGTTGACAAAATGAAGTATTACAATAATGATAGTTTCTTATTTGTGTTATTGGAGTACTAGAAAGGCCCCATGATGGACCAGGGCCCCGCTGTGTTTTGACATTTCAAGAATGGAACACTTTGATTTTTCATTTCAGAATGGATTCATATTTGGATATTTATTTTATTTTAGATTATAAATGACAATATAAAATAAAAAGTTTCAATTGACACGAAACATTTTGATTATCTGAAATTATTGGTTTTTATACATTCTCCCTCCCCCCCTTTTTTTTTGCTTTCTTTTTTGTTCTGATTCAGTCTGAAAATGGACTTGAAAAAGTTGGAATTTTCCACAGAAGGAAATTTTGACTTTTGACCACCTATAGTCAAAAGATTTAGATGTTTGGGACAGATAGGTATTCAAAAGTTTGGATCATTATAAAAACCTTTCTCTGCACTCAAACTGATATCTGAAAACACAGATAGAAAAAAAGACATATCTTTTAGTTCATCTTTCCACCCTATAAAACATTTTCTAGTGTTTTGTCCTGTCAGATTTTAAGAGTCCCAAGTAACAGGGATTCTATGACTTCCCTAGGGAATTCCACAGCCTAAGAGATGTCACTCTCAGCAACAAAGTGAAACTGGACACTCTCCTGAAAGTTCCTGTAGGACGGTCAGCATAGCTTCTTTTATTGTAGCTCATCAGTTTCACTGCTGAAATCAGCTGTAACCAAGAAGTAAAGAATGGAAAAATAGTAGAAATAAAAGTTATCTGAATTTTAACAACACACTTCAATGTGAAATGAAGGCGCTCTGTACTTCTTGGCATCCGATCCTCAATTTGGCCCATCTTGTTGAGATATCTGTGGAAGAAATCTGCCATTAGGGCTAAGGCAGGGAGTCACGTGCACCAGAGTCCTGGGAGTGATGTAACAAAGATATGTGAAGAAGCTAGCAGGATTGGTATGTAACAGAAGGATAGTGACTGGACGAATTTTGGTGCAAAAAGGTGGAGCCCGGAACAGGATTGGTAGTAATGTTAGGATGCATATTCGTGATGCAATAAGTAACTCAACTATATAAGGTTAAATTGCACGAGGCTTGAGGCTCCTGGGAATATGCCCATGGACCGGCAGCTGTGTATACAATAAAGCTTCACTACTTTGCTAAAGTTATGGCCTCCGCTTACTGAACACCCCCTTAAATTCCATTACATATCTCACTCTACGTTCCAAAGGGATTCTTCAAAGTGTCTGACGAAGTGGGATTTTCTCCCACGAAAGCTCATGCAATAAATAAATTTGTTAGTCTTTAAAAATGCCACAGGACTCCTTGTTTCTTTATCTCACTCTAGGCAGTGATTATGCACATTCTTAGGCTGTTGCCATTTCTGCTCCTCAGGCCTTGGGTGTTGCATTAAAGTTGTATAAAATATTTGTATCTTCAGACAGTAAAATCCAGTGTCACAGAAGATGATTTTGCAAGCTCTGGAAATAGTGAGCCACTATAAAAAATGACTTGTGCTGTACTCCTTAAATACCACATCCACTCAAACCTCTAATCTACACATATGCAAATGATTATTATTTAAAGGTACTGTAAAATAATCAATTTATATTTTTGACCTCTTAGTTCACTTTAAAATATAAAATTATACAGCATATTTCAGAAGATATATGTTTTCAATGAGCAGCAAAATGTATCATGTCTAATTTTTGCTGCAAGAAAAAAATACAGATACTGTACATACAATAGATGTATATGATCTTTTGCAATCATGTAATAATGACATGTCTGATCTCCATAAACTTAACTGATCACTATTTTATACTGGGGGAAATAAAATGTAATCCCACAAGAAGCAGTTTCCTCAAACATAAGCAACGATGTATATATTAATAACTAATATCTTACTGGGGTAACCGTGTTAGTCTGTACACAGCAACAACAACGACAGTTCTGTGTCATCTTAAAGACTAACAAATTTCTTCAAGCATAAGCAATCGTGGGCTCCAACCCACTTCGTCAGATGGTTGAACATGCATAATGGTCATCATATATATATATATTTCTATTTTTTATATTTGTGTCACTCATTGAAACATGAAAAGTACTTGCAGTGGATTCAATTCACGTAGTTTAGCTGAAGTGTCATTAAATAGGCTTTGCATGGGGCATCAGGAAACAGGAGGGTGAAAGGAGGCTATGCTATCTTCTAGTTTTCTTATCAAGTGGCTATAATCATGATATCTAAGCACCTAGGCTATGTCTACACTGGCAAGTTAATTCGAATTAAGGAAGCTTAATTTGAACTAACTAAAGCCATGGCTACACTAGGCTTTAATTAGTTCAAATTAAGGGCTTTCTTAATTCAAACTAATAAATTCAAATATGCTATTCGAACTAAGGGTTTATTCGAACTAGTTAGTTTGAATTAACCAAAGTGGCCATGTTAGTTTGAACTAATTGCATTCATGGCACTTACTTAGTTCGAACTAAATTTTGCTAGTTCGAATTAAGTTAATTCGAACTCACTAAAATTAGTTCGAATTAGTTAGTTTGAATGAACTAATTCGAACTAATTTCAGTAAGTGTAGACATAGCCCTGTAGTGCAATCGACCAGATCTGAGTCAGATAGTCACGAACAGGATCACAGTAGCAAATGGATGAACTCATTGATGTAACACATGGCACTGACAACCAAGGAAGTAACCAAGGTAGAAAGGGAAAAAACATTCTGGTGGTTAAACCAATTATATGAAGAAACCCCAACAGGAGTGTGCTCAGGAAAAAAAAAAAGATCCCTTTTGGAGCTTACATGTTTTGTGCTGCTGCTGCAGCCCCAGGGGTGGAGGAGCTCGCTCTCCCCCATCATGGCCCCACAGGGGACCTTGTGGTCCCCCTCCTATGCACCCACATCACAGGGTACTTCCTGCTCACACCCACCACTCCCCTGACTGACCCCATCCATGCCTGCCCTATCCTCAGAAGCTCTGCTCACTGCCCTGCTACTATTGATAGGAGGAGTGTCACTCTGTATTTTCTGAGCTGGTGAAGGAAGAGAAGGGGATGATGGGGGGTGAGCTTGGGAGAACTCAGTCTCCTGGAAGAGAGACTCTGGCTGTCCAGCACCACTGCAGCAGCTAAGTTAGCTCCCATCCCGATCCTGGGGCTGTGGCAGCTCACTCTCCCTCATGGCCAAAGGAGTTCTATGCCCCTGCTGATTATTGTGGGGGCGAGGGGTGCATGCCCCTGCTTGCCTTGCTTTGTGCATGCCCCCCTGAACTGAGGATCACACAGAATAGTCTAGAGTTGCCATCTACATCTACCCCGGAAAAAAAAAAGACTATATATTTGTATTTAAAAACAATGCCCTGAGGCTCAAAGTTTAGATTTGCATTTGGACCCTGAGCTCAAGGGTAATAGTCTTCTTAATTAAGAAATAAAATAAAATGAAAAGCATTTCTGCACTCTGGACAGTCTTTGGACCAGATTTATTGGCTTGTTCCATTACTTTTCTGCTGCTTTGCAAAGTGCCTAACTCCTTACTTGGGATACCCCAGTGTAGCATAGAGCTTGTATAGCTCTTTTGCTGTTTCCCTCCTCATTGCCCCCATGTAGAGAATCTATGGGGCGGGAGGGAGAGGGGGAGGAGTAGAAGTAGCTGAGGAATACTGAGGTTCTTATTGCATTGCAAATTACTGTAAGTACTTTCTACATCTACATTGCAACTTCCCTCCTGCCCAAAAAACCAAAACTGAAACCAAAACATGGCACCAAGTCTCAGAGCCAGGTCACTGAGCTAGGCTCAAGCGGGACGCCTACTTGTGCAACTTAGGTCGACTTAACGACGTTTAAGTCGACCTACAGAACACCGTATCCATACTGGGCGCTTATTAAGTCAACTTAAGTACTTCCTTAAGTCGACTTAATAACACCAACTCTGAAGGTCGACGTAAGGCTTCAGTCGACCTTATTAAGTTGACTTAAAGCCAGTGTGGACGGGTATGTCTACACTACAGGCTGTTAGGTTGACTTAACAGGGTTGACTAAAGTTAACTTTAATTGTAGACGCCCCATTAAGTTGACCTAACAAGGTCAACTTCAAGTCGACCTAAAGTCGACTTAAAGTTGACCTCATTAAGTAGACTTAACAGAACTGTAGTGTAGACATAGCTAATTAACTTGTGGAATGGCACTAAAACTACCACTGTAGCTGTCCCAGCTTAGGTTGGAGCTTCGGCTCTGAAAAGTGAGGAGGCAAGTGGGCTTTAGAGTAAGAGCTAAAGCCTCTTGAGTTTGAATCTGTAGACTGAGACTTACAGCAGAGGGATTTTTTCCCCCAGTGTACACTTGATAACAAGTTACATGACTGTGAACTTTACTGGCTGAGGGACTGAACCATAAACCAAATCCAGAATACAGCACCCTGCCTGACAAGTCAGACTGGATCCTGGAGTGATGCACAGTAGGTTAGTGTAAAATAAAGCTTCTCAGTTCCCTCAGGGTGTGGAGCAGCTGCAGAGCTTGTATGGCACTTATAGGCTAGAAGGATCCCCACAGTGGTTTATTCTCTGGAGATCTAACAGGAGGTTTTATGGTACAGAGCCAAGTGTTGTCCACTCTCTAGAGATCCATTGTAGAGTCATATTTGATCTGCAGCACAAGAGCCCTACATAGTCATGGAGAAAGAGCTGAACTTGCTCCCCTGTGAATATCCACATTAGACCCATTAAACTCCATCAACCAGATCCTCAGCTGGTATAAGCATATATTTAAAAAAAATTGTCATGATTAATCACAGTTTTAATCACACTGTTAAACAATAATAGAATACTAATTTATATTCAGCATGAAAACATGTCCTGTGGAATGGGACTGAACCATGAAGAGGCATATAATATAATATAATCTGGAATGTAAATATCTTGCAGAGCCAGCTACAACAGTGCCATGTGAATGTCTGTTCTCACTTTCAGGTGATATTGTAAATAAAAAGCAGGACAGCATTATCTCCCATAAATATAAACACATTTTTTTGTCTTAGCGATTAGCTGAGCAAGAAGTAGAATTGAGAGGAATGTACTGTTGCCAGAAGCTGGGAATGGATGACAGGGGAGGGATCACGTGATGATTTCCTATTCTGTTCATTTCCTCTGAAGCTCCTGGGATTGGCCACTGTTGGAAGACAGGGCTAGATGGACCATTGATCTGATCCAGTATGGCCGTTCTTATAACTTGTAGGCTCTAAAGTTCTATATCGTTTTGTTTGGAGTGCAGTTACGTAAAAAAAGTCTACATCTGTAAATTGTGATAAAGAAATTGCACTATAAAACTTGCATGAAGCGATTTGAATACAATTGCTTTTGTTTATGTTTGTTACAGTGCAAATATTTGTATAAAAAATAATAATATATACTTTGCATCCTGTGTTGTAATTAAAATCAATCTATTTGAAAATGTGGGAAAAAATCCAAAATATTTATTAAAAAAAATTTCAATTCTATTGTTGTTTAACAATGGGATTAAATCTGTGATTAATCACTACTATTTTTGTAATCTAGTTAATTTTGTTTTTCATTAATTGCTTGTGTTAATTGCAATTAATTGACAGGTTTTCTATTAGCTGTGGATCTGGCCACCAAACACCTTTCCTAGCTAAGTCCTGTCCTTATATGCACTGGGCTACATGAAAAGCCTGGGATGGATTTTTAAGTGGAACAACCTCTTCTTCAGTTGTTCCCAACTCCTGGGCAGGTATCAGAAGTATATGTGTCCAATAATTGCTAAAGGGCAAAAGTGTTCTAGCTTGCTTCAACTAAATGGACCATGTTTGGCTATCCAAAGGGCATAATATATAAAAAGTCTGCTTACATGTTATGTATTATGTCCAGTATTGTGCTCAATATATCGTACTTATATCATTAAAGTGAAAGAGGTATGTCAGGATAGGCCTGGTCTTTCTATCCTTTTATTGATATATGAGCCTGAGTCTCATTTTTCGTAAGAACACTTTTTACTGCTCTGGCAGTGTTGAGGCCATGAAATATGAGTGAAGTAGTATAATATAAATAAGAAACAAGCCAACTGCGTCTGGTTAATATTGTTCCATGTTTAAAAGATATAATCAGTTTCTATCTGCATTTACATGCAGCATGAAGCAAGAAATCTGTCATATTTTCCTACTTATGTGCTACACATAAGTCTCTATAGAAGCATATTTTTCTGTAAAATTTTGGGACTAACAGAATGTACTCAAAAATTCCACCCACTTTTTTTCTTCTGTACTGAGATAGCTTTAAGGGTACAGTAGTCACGGAGGGTGATAGTTCCATGTCAATACCTGGATACTTCAAATTCACATTGATGCCAGGATCTGTTGCAGAACATTTAGCAATGGAGAAATTTATTTTTTCCCCAGAATGAATCTGGTGATTTTGAAAAGTGCCAGAGTGATGGAAAGGAAACACAAGCTTTCTTGTGTAAGTTTTCCCAGTCTATCCTGCTCAAGTCTTCCAGATCTGTTTCTAATGAACCTATTATATGGATCAGAATTAAGCACCGTTTCTGCAAGCCTGTCAGTTCATAAACTCTGATAAGGCTACCAAGATGGGAGCCATTAGTTTCAGCTATGCTGCTAGTGCATTTTGTGTATACAAACTAGGCTGAGACCACTCATTCATATTACATTGACAACTGAACAATCTCAGAACCAAGAGACTTTTAATTCCTAGGAATGACATTTTTTTTCACCCAATGCAAATTTCTTGTGAATACTTATTCATGTAAATGTGTTTATAAAGCAAAACCTTAGTTTTCCTTCTCCTGTTTATGAAAATCTCAGTCATCCAAACAAGAAGAAGAAACAGTATCATCGGACCTATCATTCACCCTGAATAATGAATAGCAGATAGTCAAATATTGTCTAACGGTGAAATTCATCCCTGTACAGACAGCCAGCAAAAGGCTCATGCTGTACTCAAATCTCACTGAAGGCACAACAGGACTTAAAACAAATAAGCTTGTGCTGCCTTTCTGCCAAAGGTGAATTTCATCCTCAATGAATAGTTTGTGGAAAGCTTTTATTGCAATTCACTTGTATAAAGTATTCTTTGAAGAACTCTGAACAGCAAACAAATCTGTCAAAATCAAAGTCTTGATTGGAAATCATGATCAGAGAAAAAGGGCTGCATCTGTTGGACAAATTGTGGACAATATTTTATCCACCTCTGTAATTAGCTTGAGGGATAAAAAAAATGTTGGAAGGACCAACGAGTTGGCAATAGATGTACAGTCTATGATGTGTTCCTTCAAAAAACCTGGATTCAACATGTATTCCAACATGAAATTAAACAATTATCTGAACATTTGTCATTTATTATGCTTTAACATTTCATAAGAGAAATTATTCATGTCAAAGGTAAGAAATCCTAAAACCAGGTTATATACCTCATTAGATTCATTAACTGTGGATCCAGCATAATATAAATCATCGTCATCCCAATTTTCAAGAATGGAATTAAACATGAAAAAAAAAAATCAATCCTGATTCAGTGAAAAAACAGCTCCATCATTGCTGTTTTGGGCAACCTCGATATATCTTTGAGGTATTCAAATCACCTTTAATTAATCTTGATATTGCAAGATAAATCCCATTGGAAATGATCTTCTCTATTTTATTTCATATCTGATCCACAGAAGTATCCTTGTTAATAGTGCTACAGATATTGCCTGTGTGATATCAGAGTTCTATTAATAGCCCTTTAAGTGAGAAGGTGCTTTCTCTTGTAATCTATCAAAATCTGCACATTTTAAGGAACCTTTCACTGTTCTTCAAAACCTTCTTTCTTTGGCTACCACATTATGATTTTGGGGGGATCAAACTGGCAATTTCGAATGTCTGGAGTTAACTGTATTACATAATGAAACTTCTTATTGAAGCAGCCAAACCATATAATGGCAGGAGAAATACTAATAACATTAATCACAGCAGAAAGACTGATCTAGTGCTCCATGAACAAGACATGGAAGTGCTAGTTCCATCTCTGACTGACTCCACATTCTTATCTTAAACAATTCACTTATCTTCTCTTCCTCATTTTTGATGTCTATAAAATGGAAATAGTGGGCCAGAGTCGTTGCTGGTATAAATCCATTGGTGTTGACACAAGGGTTGATTTTAAGACAATAAAACTTGCCTATATAAAATTTCAGAACTATAGCTATTTGTGAGGATAAATTCTCTCTTGTACCATGAATATAATAAATCCTCTTGTACAATGCTTTGAAGTTACAAATAATAGCGATGACCCTGACTCAAAATACTTGATCAGTATTTCCTAGAATGTTGAAAAAAAAATGATTCTGATCTAAACTTTGAAGATAGAGCCCAGCTGTAGTAATCCACCATTACATTCACATCAAAAGCTCTTAAACAAAGCAAGCTATCATGGAATAAGAGAGAAGGTCCTTTCATAAATCAGTAGGTGATTAGAAGACAGGAAACAAAGGAAGGGAATAAATAGTCAGTTTTCACAGTGAAGCAAGGTAACCAGAAAGGGCCCTCAATGATCTGTCCTGGGACATGTGTTGTTCAACATATTCATAAATGACGTGGAGAAAGAGGTGAACAACGAGATAGCAAAATTTACAGACTACATGAAATTGCTTAAGAAAGTTAAGTCCAATTCTGATTAGCAAAAGTTATAAAGGCATCTCACAAAACTGGATTACTGGGCAACAAAATGGTAGATGAAATTCAAAGTTGATAAGTGCAAATTAATGCACATTGGAAAACATAATCACAACTATATGTACAAAATGATGCAGTCTAAATAAGCCGTTACTACCTAAGAAAGAGTTCTTGTCATCATCATGGATAGTTCTCTGAAAACAACTGCTCAGTGCAATACCAGACAAAAAACCCCGCCCAAAATAAAAACCAATCCCCAAACAAACAAACAAACAAACAAACAAACAAACAAACAAACAAACACATACCAGAATATTAGAAACCTTTAGGAAAGTGATAAATAACAAGACAGAAAATATCATAATGCCATTATATATAAATCCATGGTACACCCGGATCTGGAATATTGCATGTTGTTCTGGTCCACAATTGCAAAAAAGATATATTAGAATTTGAAAAGGTGCAGAATAGGGGAACAAAAATTATTAGGGATATGGAACAGCTTCTGTATGAGGAGACATTTTAAAAAAACTGGGGCAGTTCATCTTAGAAAAGAGATAACTGAGGTGGGATATGATAGAGGTGTATAAAATCATGAATGAAATTAAGGAAGTGAACAGGAAAGTGTTATTTACCCCTTCACATAACACAAGAACCAGGTATCACCCAATGAAATTAATAAGAAACACGTTTAAAAGGAAGCACTTTTCCATGCAACACAGATTCAACCTGTGGAATGAAGAGGGAATGATGTGAAGGCCAAATGTGTAAGTGGGTTTAAAAAAGAATTAGATAATTTCATGGAGAATATATCCATCAATGACTATTAGGGATTCGACCCCATGCTCGAGTATCCCTAAACTTCTGTCTGACAGAAGCAAGGACTAGGAGACAGAGGATGGATGACTTGACCAGCTGCCGCAGCACCCAGAACAGGCAATAGGACTGAGAACAAGGGAGTTTGAGAGGGAGTTAGGGGTTGTGGAGGAGTTCTGTGGAGTTGGGAGTGCTTGTGTGTGTTTGCTTTTCTGTTTGTATTTGTTTTGTGGTTTGGGGTTTTTTTTTTTGTTTTGTTTTGTTTTGTTTGTTTCCCTTCCAGTTTGCAGAGGCTGAGTGGCAGATTGAGACCAGCTGACCCCTATTAGGGGTGGAGCCTCCCAATTCAGGGAGCTATAAAGGCAGCCACTCAAGCAGACAGCAGCACCGGCTGCAGCAGCACTAGGAGCAGGCAACAGGGCTGAGAACAGGGGAGTTGGGAGGGGGAGTTTTGGAGGGAGAAGGAAAGAGTTATGGCAGACACAGAGGCAGAAGTGGTCGTCACTCAAACAGGGGAAGAGACAATGAAGATGAGAGGACGCGGAAGCTGTGGGATGTAGATGATCTTGGAGGGGGTACCTCTAAAGAGCTTTCTTTGTATGAAGTGCTGCCTCATAGAACTGTTGGAGGAGAAAAATCTGAGGGATAGAGATGTTGAGTTTAGAAAGGAGTTTGAGCAGTTGATGGAACAGATGAATGGAGAAGCTGGGGGACAGACAGGCCTATAACTATTTATGTTAACAGGGATCAATGCTCACTGATTCACTGAAAGAAAATTGCTTAATTTAATACATATTTCTAAAACACTATTGGAGCAATGTTAATGGATAGAAGAAAATGATACATATTGGCAGAGGTCCATCTTGTGACTGGACTTTATATCCAGGTACTTTCGAGGATGGGGTGAGGATGGAACCTCCTCCCCTCATCACAGTCTGTAGAAGTCTACCATACTTGAGCTCCTTGTGCATTAGGGAGTATATTCCCTACAATGAACATTGCCTTGCATGAGGGATACAGAGCCATAGATCTGTCCCTCTCGCAAGCCCACAAAGGGGACTCAATACACTGAGGTAGAGTGACCATATTTCCCAAAGGGAAAATAGAACATCCCACAGAACTAGCCTATGCTACTCACCTGAGCCTTGTCCTCCATCCCCCTTGTGAAGCTGGCATTGCCAGAGCCCTGTCTCCTTTTGCTCACATAAGGCTGGAATCACCACTTGCCTGAGCCCTGCCTACCTCCTCCAGAACCTGGCATTGCTGCTTTCCCTCCTCCTGCCTTCCCCTACCCCCTCACAGGGCTGGCACCACTGCTCGCTCGAGCCTTGCCCACTATTCCCTCTGTGCATAGAGTTGGAGTCCTTACTCACTCCCCCCCACCCCCACCCCCCGCTCACACACACATTCCTTCAATCCCAGCTAGGGGTTGCACCACAATTTTTTGGTAAAACTGGGCATTTGTCCCATTTAATTTTGCCAAATAATGATCAAGAGGAGATGGAACAAATGCCCAGTTTTGCCAAAAAAGTCGGGACGGACAGGACAGGGCTTTAAAATCGCACTTTCCTAGCCAAAACCAGACACGTGGTCATCCTGCACTGCGAAGAACAGATGGCACCAACCAAAAGCACATTGGTTATGTCTACACTAGAAAAAGTTAGGTTGACTTTGTTAAGTCAACTTAATAAGGTCGATTTTAAGTCGACCTAAAGTTGACCTTATTAAGTTGACTTAACAAAGTGGGTACCCTGAATGGGGACTTAATAAGTCAACCTAGCTTCCCTTAAGTCGACGTAATAAAGTCGACTTAAGGGTTATTCCAAGTCCACACTGTGCTTAAGTTGACCTAAGGAGTCGACTTAAGGGTTAGGTCGACCTAACCAGCGGTTCTTACTAAGTTGACTTATGCTTTCATTAAGTCGACTTAAGGAATTTCTTAAATTGACTTAACGGAAGCCCAGTGTGGACGGGGAGTAATTTAGGTCGATTTACGGCTACTTAAGTCGACCTAAATTGCCAGTGTAGACGTACCCATTGTGACCTGCATAATATCCTTACACATCATGCCACTTGGAGGGGGATTATATTCATCTGAGGCACAATACCTCTCCCTAAACTCTTCATAGGACAGTGTCCTCTGCTTCTATCAGTGGCTAAGGTCCTGATTCAGAAAAGGCTGTAAGCATGTGCATAACACCTAATGACTTCAATAGGATCTAAGACTGACTTTTAACTTATGCACGTTTGTCTACTTGACTGACTCGGGGCATACCGGCCATGATTTGTTCCCCAGGGACATAGGGCTGTGATTCTTGGCTATAGTTCAAAGTTATTTATACAAGTACATGTGCAAAACTGCATGCAGAGAAATGTTTCAACCTTATTTGAATGCCTCTTTAGGCTCCTCTGTTATTTTGTATTTCATTAGTAGAGTAAAATATAGGAAAACCAAACAAAGTAAAAGGTTGGTGGCATTTTTAGCCAAACGATTCTACCAATGTTAGAAGTTGGATTAAGGCTCTTGTGACTGGGACTCCATGGCGCCACTGCAATACAAATAATAAAAAGAAATGAGGGACTGGGCAGTATATTTTTGCTTAATCAGTAATCTCTTTCAACCAGCTCCCCAAACAACTCTTTCTCCCTGTAGCCTGAGTTGGGCTTTTTTTCATGAATTCTTTAATTTTTTTCCAAGGAAGGCAGTCCATTTAACCCCCATAGGCAGTAGCTATCATCTGCTGGATATGCTGTTCTGCCCTTTGCTGTTCTACCTTGTACTCATTTTGATACATCATCCTCTGACTTCAAGCCTTTGTTGCAAACAATCCTGAAATAATATGCTCTTGGCAATCTTTTAGAACTACATTTTAATAATATATCAGCAATCTTGTTATTAAACATTATTATATATTTATTCATTGTTTGTTAAATGGGAGGCATATAAATAAATGGTCCCTGGTCTGAAACGATTACATTGTAAAAGGAAGACAAAAATCATGGAAGCAAACTGGTGGTGGGGCGGAGGATGAAGAGGACAAGACAGGAGAGAGTGAATCCCATATGGAGATAATTTAGAACTTGTGTGTATGATTAATAATATATGGTTCTTCTCATTAAAGCAAGAGTGTATATTTAACAATTAAATTCCTTTAGTTAAACATTAAGTGATTTTAACCGAACAACAACCAGAGCCTAGCTCCCTGATTCCCATAGTCCAAAGCTTTGATGGAGAATAAATTCCAGGCTCTACAGACACACCTCCCCCATAATTTTCACACAGCAATAACAGCTGTTCCACCCAAATGGGGAAATGATGGTGTCATAGTGAGATGAGTTAATGTCTGTGTAATATGAGGAAGAAAGTGGATTGGTAGGGGTGATTTGAATGAAGAAAAAAAGGTGGCTACTGCAATAGTATAGGGAGGCCATTTTAGTCCTGCAGTAAAACAAAAGGAAATAAAGGGAAAAATGAAGTTCAGCCCATGGCTGAGTTAAGTTAGAAATGAATTTCTTAACAAGGGTGTGTCTTCATTGTAGAGTTAACTCAGACTTTTACTCAGGTATTACCCCTAAGCCCCCCGCCTGTCCATATCCTTGTGCCTTTTGCCCAGAATTTATGGTGCTTTAAACTCAGGCTAGCTGAATCAGTGTGGGTGTATAGTGTAGAGTCCAGGTGCCACTTTAATTCAAGCTGTTAGCATTTCCACTTTGCAGTAAGGACACAGACTAAATTGCTTAAGTGCTAATAGTCCTCCAATGCCTTCCCACAATTTTCTCTCTGTGCCCAGAAGGACAGGCAAGTTGTCCCACATTTTACTCAGAATGAATCATAGAGCAGCTTACTGCTGTACAAAAAACTATGGAAATGTCCCCAGGATTCCTAATTATACAAGAAAGAAGTGCTGCAGCAGTGAAGACACAATAAGTAGCATATGGCTTTGCAGTGTTTCTGCTTATGTCTGGTTAGGGCTGCTGATCACCTGGGCTAAATAAAGCTCATATGGTAAAGGGCAAGAGCAGAGACATACTTGAGGGCTGAGTTGTACACAGCCTTGAAGGTAAAGACTAGGATCTGCTACTTGATTTAGGGAGGGATTTGTTTGAGTGGCTGCTGCTTTCTGAATGAACAGGAAAGGAGCAACATGATGTATGAGAAAGCCAGGAAGGAGAAAGCTGCAGTAGTCTGAGCTCTTCTGAAAGGAATATATGCTTTTGGATTTAAAATAAGTACTGATATTGTTATACTGATGGTTGTCCTCTGCCCACAGAAGTGCTTTTGTTCTAACCTGAACATTCAAAACATGAATGCAAAATAAAATGTGGCGTAATTAATTAGTGTAAGAGAGAGACTGGACTGTATTCAAGTCTCCTAGATGGTTAGAATAATAGTTTTCCTGTGCGAGAGTCAATAAAAAACTTTCAGCTGCTGGCCATAATTCAAGAAACTATTTACTTTCCACTGAAAAACTGAAGCCTCATTAAAAACTCCAGTGGCAAATTACATTTGATTACACAGGTTACCACACAATATATCAAGTGATAATTCTCAGTGGAGGACAAGCACATTACATTACAGAGCAACTGAAAAATAATTACTTCTGAATGTTCTTTGAATGATACTGCATGTCATAGGTGCTGAGTATGGAAGAATTTTTTAAAATTAATTCTCATTTCTTTGGGGAGCTTTACTACCAGTCCCCAAATGCAAGATTTACAAAAAATGTTTGTATTAATTTAGTGCTTGGATTAGCAGAAGACTGAAGTCTTCACTGCATTCACAGGTTACACACAACATAAGCAAGGGCTGTGAAGGTTTTTTTATCACTACTTCTTGACAATCTTCTTCAGACATGATCTTGAAGAACCCCTGTTCAGTTTCTCTGGTCTATTCCATCCTTTAGCTACTCAGCTAAGAAGTCCAGCAAGGTTGCCAATCAGTGTCAAATGTGGCAGTGACTTTTAGGGTGTGAACACTTGGGCTGATACCATCAAGACATTTCAGATAGACCAGCAAATAACCAACTCATGCTAATTTTTAGTTACTATCTATTTAGCTGCATTCTACTATGGAACAAAATGCATTTGCCCAATGAGAATTTAAGAAGGTAATGTAACAGAGAATAGGTTATGGAGATTGATATCTATGGCTATGTCTACACTTGCTAAAATTAGTTCGAATCAGTTAGTTCGAACTGACTAATACAAACTAATTTTAGGTAGTTCGAATTAGCTTAATTCGAACTAGGAAAACTTAGTTCGAACTAAGCAAGTGCCATTCATGGCACTTGCTCAGTTCCAATTAGCGATCCCCATTCATTTCAATGACCGGTTAGTTTGAACTAAGAAATTAGTTCAAATTAACATGGCAACATTGGCTAATTTGAACTGGTTAGTTTGAATTAACCCTTTAGTTCGAATACCCTATTCAAATTTATTAGTTCGAATTAAGGAAGCCCTTAATTCGAACTAACTAAAGCCTAGTGTAGCCATGGCTTTAGTTAGTTCGAATTAAGCCTCCTTAATTTGAACTAACTTGCCAGTGTAGACATAGCCTATGATTTCAGCTAATCCAATTATTGTTATATTCTTTCAAAGAGAGAGAGAGAAATACAGAGAACAGCCAAATTTTGCCAGCTTCCACTTGCTTCAAGAGCCTTTGCTTTACCAAAGAGCTGCATCTTGGGCTCTCAAATTTAAGGTCTAATTTAAAATGTTAGTTGGAGATTTTCAAAGTCCCTAGAAGATTTCAGTGTACAAATCCCATTACCAACAAAGTCCATGGGACTTGTGCGCTAGCACTCCCTAGGTGCTTTAGAAAAGTCCACCTCAATGTCTTCTGCCTTTATGGCTGCAAAGGAATGCTTACGAATTTGAGATGGATTTTTAGAAAGTTTGTGTCATTGTTTCAAATGGATATTAAGTCAGCACACTGCTGAAAGTCTGAGGCTGCAAAACACTTGATTTATCAGGGAAGAATGAAAGAGCTGGGTTTGTTTAGTCTAGAAAAGAGGCAATTGAGAGGGGGCATGATAACAGTTTCCAAGTACCTAAAAGGTTGTCACGAGGAGGAGGGAGAAAAATTGTTCTCCTTAACTGCTGATGATAGGACAAGAAGCAATGGGCTTAAATTATAGCAAGGGAGGTTTAGGATGGATATTAGGAATAAATTCCTAACTGTCAGGGTGATGAACCACTGGAATAAGTTGCCTAGGCAGGTTGTGGAATCTCCATCATTCCAAGTTTTTAAGAGCAGGTTAGACAAGCACCTGTCGGGGTGGTTTAAGAGGATACTTGGTCCTGCCCTCAGTACAGGGGACTGAACTCAATGACCTCTCCTGGTCCCTTCCAGTTTCTATGATTCTATGATTCTAAGTAGTGTGAAGTACTCAGATCTGCTCTATAATAAATTCTCGATACTATATGCTCTATATGTCTGTCTGATTGTTGTAAGGGAGTTTACAGTATGAAAACGAACAGTAAATTCAAGAACAGTCTGACTTTACATAGGCTGGCGAGAGTACAATGGAAGCAGAAAACCAACAATCACCCAACACTTAAGAGCCATCCACTTTGATATACTGCCTCAGACCAGCTGCTAATCTCACTGGAATAACTTCTCAGGATATATCTATATTACGGTGTGAACCAATGTTTAGACTCAGTCTCAAGCCTAACCCCATTCCATCAATACAAAATCTTTTGAAACTGCGATAAACCAGGCTGTTTTCAGAAAGAACTGTTTGAATCACACATTTCCATCATGGCTGGAAAAACAGTGGCTCCTGCTGCCTCTCCCATACCCCAGCTGATCCTCCCCTTTCCCCCCGCAACGTACTTTCATTCCAGAAGTAGTTTGGACAATTCCATGTTGGCGTAACCTATGCATTCAAGCCCTGTGGGTGGCTGGGCAGGGCAATAAATCCCCATGCAGTCTCCCTTCTTGTGCCCCTCTTCTCTGGATCCTTTTACCCCATCCTTTGGCACCTAGTGCAGAAAGCAGAGAAAGAAGGGAAAGGAGAATGTAGTGGCAAGTGGTGTATGTCATATTTGCACTGTTTCCTGTACTTTTTGGGGGTGGGGTATTTTGGAAATATTCTTTTGTTCCTTGTTTTGGGGTGTTGTAATGGCAGCTGGCCTGTCTAACAGTGGGTGACTACTGTGCTGTCCTAACAGTTGTTTACAAATACAGTCTTTTATGTCATGAAGTAAGTTTATTTCTGTCAGTGTACCACATTACACAATCATGATTTGAGCTAATTAAGCTAAAATATGATCAATAGCAAATATACATTACTAACCAGACACTGTTCCTCCTACAGTTAAATACAGCAATTCTCATTTCACAACTTCCTTATATGAACCCATACTGCTGTTTGTTGCTTCCCACACACACCACAGTTCATTAATCATTATGTCATTCATAGGTAAATTGCATAGCAATCAAGCCCACACCCTTCCCAAGCACCAGATACCCTTAATCAATTAGTAGCTTTCCCTTCCCAAGCACATTTTTTGCAAGTACTATTCCTGCTTGTTCACTGGGCCATGCAAATCCAGAATGTGACTGGACCCTAACTTCTCTTGCCTGGGTTCAGCCAGCCCCAGCTGTGGTAGGTGCTCTTTTTGTTTGAGTATACAAATTCAGCAGCCCCCTTGCTGTCATATGTCTGTTCAGGAGAAAATGGCTCATCTCCGGCTTCACAAAGATTTTGAAAAGCATAGCCATCCCCAGTATTGCATACAGGGTTGATGACACTGTCATCCAAACCTCCAAGGGAAATTGCCAAAAACATATTCAGCTACCACTTTGTACCTGCTGAGAGTGTAATTCAACCTTCTTTTGCCAGAGTCTCTGAAATCAGGGTATGGTTTCATAAGACAAGGCAAAAGAGGGAATGTGGGGAACAGTAACTCCATCACTACATTTATGACAATGGCATTTGGTGGGAATAGTGTCCCAGCCTGTTCATGAATGTAGACTCCCAACTGGTAAAAAATTCTGGCATTGTGAACTTTTCCAGTGCAGCCTATGTTGAC
Source organism: Pelusios castaneus (assembly GCA_007922175.1). Taxonomy (NCBI): domain Eukaryota; kingdom Metazoa; phylum Chordata; order Testudines; family Pelomedusidae; genus Pelusios; species Pelusios castaneus. Next base: position 15,324,223 of record ML685785.1, on the reverse strand, counting down.
ACTCATAAATCAGTCTTTGTGGTCCACAAGGATATGCATAGCAATGGAGTATCCTTTGCAGGTTAGGTATTCATGTGCTTCTTGTGGAGGGCAAACTTTGGCCACTTGAGTTCCATCAATGGCTCCAGCAGAGTTAGGACACCTCATTCTCTCAAGCCAGTAGTTATCTCAGGAATATCTTTAATGCCTCTCACCTTGGGGTAAATCGCATGTCTAATTTCCTCCACCACCACTTTACCCAGTCAGATTTCCAACAACAGACTGGTTGGCAACAGGCCTGTAGAAATCTGGGGTAGCCAGCTTCCAGACTATTATAGCAGCCACTTCTGGACAGGCAAGAGTGCTCTCACAGGTTTGATTTCACAAAATATGTCTGTTACACAATGTACTATATGGAAAAATTAAATATAAATCAATTTAAATCAGCTGAAAACTCCTTTAGACAAATTTCAAGACGATCTTGGGTTTGTCCCCTTTTTCTTCTCTTGAGAAGAACAGTTGATAACTTAAGCAATGAATCTCATAAATTGGATTTTAGACATTTTAAGAAGAGAAAGCCGACTCAGAGGTGAAGGGTAAATAGATGAATCCTTGAAAGAAACTGGTAAAAAGAGATTCACTTTGTAGGTCTCATCCTGAACATTAACAGATTTGATTAAAAAAAAACAAACAAATTTGCACCATTAAGTCTTCTCCATTACACATAGTTCTGAAACCAAACAACTGACACATTCCCTAGAACCACAGAGAAATTCAGATTCCAAATAAAAGCTAATTTTTCAGCTTGAATCACCCCACTGCAACATTCTTTACAAAATCAAGGGTTTATACATAGCAATTGCTGGACAGAACTAACGGAATTACTCTGAATGAACTTAATTGGTAACAGACCCAAGTATAAAGTTGACTCTCCCTTATCAATATGACTTCCTGAAATACTATTTTTGAGCACCCAATATTCTTTCTTTACACCACAATAGAATCAAAACAACTGAGATGTTGTTCAGAAACTGTTTATTATTTCTTCTTTTCAAAACTAGGAAAAACCCTTCATGGAAGTCTTATCTAGCCCATAGATATATAAACTGATATTACACTTCATCCTACTTCTTAGATTCTGTTTTCATCTGATCTGATTAGTCATGCAGTTACAATCTGCTAGGCACATCTGGCTCTAATATTTTTTCATTGTATGACTATAAGCTTTTGTATTCTGAATCCAAATGAAAAATATACTGTAAAAATATGGATCTGAACCAGAACACCAAAACTGCATCTTCCCCATATGTTGTCTAAATTGGGATCTTGGTATGGAGTTCTCAGTTTAGGCCTGTCTCAGATTTCAATAAGGATTGCCAATTACCCATGAAATACCAACAGGCCAGTTCTCAACCCTGCATTATTTAGGACTTTAAGACTCTCTACTGTTCCAGCAATTATGCCATATGCACACAGACTCTATTAAAAGCTATGGGAATTCCAGCATGGATTGATGGAAGTAATGCTGATAATGGCTTAATGGCTGTGGGGATACAAGGGTCTAAGTGCATGAATGAGCATTCAGGATAATATTGTGGCATAAGTTTTTTGCCCAACAGATATTGCTGATGAAGTTTGTGTTGAAGCCAGCATTATAATCCACATCTACTGACTCTTGCTTTTGTGTTTTTACCACCACTGCCTTCCTCTTCTAAATACTAATGAGATAGGTGATAAAGAAAGAAGGTTGAACAGCCAGTGAGGTGGGCAAGAATTTCTTTTTTTAAAGTTAGATATTATTGGCCTGCTGTCATTGGCCTGTTTAGCAAAACTTTAGTTGACTGAACTATACAGACCGTAATTCGGCAGGATATGTGAAGAATCAGAATGATACTGCAACTGCTGAATATTCTTTTCCAACTACCCCTATGGTGGGTAAAAATTGTGACATCTGCTTGGATATATTAGTGACAGCTATATTTTATTATAGAGCTGAATCATGTTATAAAGATCAATCATTTGTTCTCTTTCATTGTTTAAGTCAGTGAGGTTTGAATGACTTGTTAAAATTCAGGGGGAAAGGGAGTAATTTACATCAGTAATTCAATATCTCTTATTTTTCAAGTGGGGATAAATGCAGCATTTATTTCTGAAAAGTAGATGCAAAGCCCAAATGGATCTCAGTATGTGTCAGTCTTATTTCTTTTTTCATCACTGAATCCTGGTTTCACTGTGCTTTATAGAGTCATTTAGGAGCCTGGTAATTTTCATTCGATCATGTTAGCTACACATTATTATATTATCAGTGTGTCCTTGTATCTTTGACCTTGAGACATGTACATCAACATCCTTAATTTTTCTATGTTTGACAATCCACAATCAAGATACTAAGATTTTGTTACAGTGTTTTGAGTCCTTTAGTTTAACTGGATTTACAGCTTCGCCTAGTGACATCATGTGAAGAGATCCAACAATAGTAATGGAATTATGCTGTCACATGATAACCTTCCAAAACAGATTGAGACATTTTTTATTTACTTTCTCACAGAGGACAGAATATTAGATGTCAAAATGATAATAACCTTTAGGTTTTCTTCTCCACACTTGTGTGCATTAGTAATGCATTTTTAAAAGAGCAAAGTGACTTTGATTTAGATCTTACTGGGAGTGAGAGAGACATATAGGTTCTGTCCCCCACCCCAGGAAGATAAAAGGCTAGGAGAGACAGAAGAGATAAATCAAAAACAAACAGTAGGTTGTCAAATATATTGCTTTTGAATTTTGTTTCTTAAACTGTCCATCATATAAACTGTTGAGTTAATCTAAGCTAAAGTTGTCCTTTTTCAGCTAAAAAGATATAGCTAAAGTAGCATTCTCTTTTTACTAAAGTCTTGAGGATTAGGAGAAAGCACAGTCGGATAAGATAACATCTTCATTTCTGGTGCACAAAACAATAATAAGAATTAAAGCAGAGCAAATAAACCAAAATGAACAACTACTTCTTAGGTCTTAAATGAGATTTAAGGTGGCACACAGGCCTTGTGCTTCCCCTCTACATTTCCCCTCACCTTTTGTGAACTGATTGTCCCTACATAAATAGCTCATGAAGAGTTCACTGTGAATATTCAGTTTTCTAATTAATCCTGTATTGGTTAGTTAGATATGTGCTTGTCATTATTATTAATTGTTCTTTATAAGTTGGAATACAGTAGTGCTCAGAGGTCCCATTGAATTCAGAGACTCAGAGTGCCAGGAGCTCTGCAAACAAAATAAAAGATGATCTCTTCTCCAAAGAGCCTACAATATAATACAAGGCAAGAAGCAATGAGCAGATGTAACAAAAAAATTGAAAGGTGAGAGGTGAAAGGAAATGGTATCAAAAACAAGTACTTGTAAGTATTTGCAAGGCCAGCTTTTGCACTGTTAGATGGTTTTGAGTTGGTTAATTTAAATATATGTAATATATACTTTATAAATAAACAAGTAAATAAAAACATATCAGAAGACCTTATTGGCCATCCTCATAGCAATTACCATTTGGCAGATTTAACTGAAGTGGGCCCTGGAGAAAAATGTTGATTCTTGTGTAGTGACTTTACAGGTCAATGTGAGAGTGCTTTCCAAACCTAAGGGTCAGTGTGGAAGAAAATATAAAGGCGCTTGCATGAGAAATGGACATATGGGCTATGGAAGCTAACATTACAGCTTGATCAGAGGGGGTAAAGATTATGGCTTCACAATAAGATACAAGAGAAAATAATTAGAAACTACTAGATTAAAGGAACAATATTGCAAAAGTCATGGGTCATCAGTTTGTGTATTCTGTGTACATAAATGAGAAGAGTCACACACATTTCTTAGAATTTTAGGAATAGAATTTAATACAAGTACCAGTTGGTCCTGGGTGCTCTTTATACATCATAAACTATGTAAGACTAGATACTTTACAGTTTCAATGAAAGACATTCTTATGTTGCCTACATGCTGCAAGGAATGTTGTCAATTAATTAAATAACACTTTTCCTTCTGAGTCATCAAGACTGCGTCTACACTGGTAAATTAAGTTGACTTAAGCTTGCTTAAGTTGACTTAATTTACCCTGAGACTACACTACAGTTTCTTTAAGTCAATTTAAGCATCTTGCTTAAGTCGACTTAAGGAAAATAAAGTCGACTTAATGAAAATTAAGTTGACTTTATTAAACCACCTTTCTACTCGACCTAAGGCTTAATTCGACTTTCTAAAGTTGAATTAAGCCAGTGTAGACGTGGGGTAGCCCTAAGTCGATTTAGGGCTACCCCAGGACTACACCAATGCCTTCCCTGCCAGGGGGGCACAGAGGGAGCCTGGCATGCCCCCCAAAGGGAAGGGCAGAGCCCTGTGTGACGCTGTCTGGATTTAGGGAAGCATTTATGATATTATTTTCTATCCATATATTCTAAATGCTATAATCCATAGGAGCTATGTCATGTTTGGTATCAATAGAAAGGTAGTAATTTGCTGGGTATGATTATATAGTTTATGTCTAGAAATTGTATTTGGATTAGAAGTTAGTTTAGTTAGGAATTTTGTGTTATCCCGATGAGCCATTAAGGACATAAGGAATACAACCATTGTGTCCTTAATGGCTCATCAGGTAACTCCCTGGGCCCATTGTAGCTGGCACATTCCTTAACATTAAGGACACAATCGTTTTACACAGACACCTCCCTCAGACATTTCCATAAAATCACACAAGTTAAAGTACACATATAACACCAGATTCCTAACTAAACTAACTTCTAATCCAAATATAATTCCAAGTCATAAACTATATAATCATTCCCAGCAAATTACTACCTTTCTATTGATATCAAACATGACATAGCTCCTATGGATTATAGCATTTAGGATATATGGATAGAAAATAATATCATAAATGCTTCCCTAAATGCATACAGCATCACACCCTGCCCACATGCCCTGCCAGGGTCCCTGTCCCCCTTTGCCCCATTGCATACAAGGGGTTCCCCCACGCCACTGTGGACCTGCCCAAGGTCTCCCTAGCCCCTAGAAGTTGACCTAGGCTTCCAGTGTGGATGTTCTAGGTCGACTTTGTAAGTTCCCCTTTAAGTCAACTTTAATTTTAAGTGTACATTCATTAAGTCGACTTAAAAGTGCAAGTGTAGACATAGCCCAAGGGTCTATAATACACTGACATGGGAGCTAGTAGCACTGAATTGCTGAAAGAATCTTCTTTCACATTAAATGTAAAACTGAAGTTCTAACTATTGGTGCTCATAGAAAATCAACAATATATTTCATAAGTGTGTTGACTTTTGTTGTGCAGTCCAAATTTTAATACAGGTAATTATGTTGTATCTGTAAATTTCTCTCTCTTGTATACCGAATTCTTCATTTTTGTCATCGGTTGTGCTTTTGGGTCTCTAAGAGTGTTCTTATAAATAGATGATGTGTTTTACCTTAAAGGTGGTTGCATTTCACTAGTGGATAAACTGATCCATATGCATCCCTTTTTTGGGTTACCATATAAAGAAATTTGCATAATATCCTTAGGTTATAGGTTTTTCAGTCCTCCATCTTGGTACTTGATTTTACAAGCAGTCAGACCACAAATTGCCATATAGCTGAGAAATGGCTTCAGATTTATCCAGTTCTTGGTTGTGGGGTTTCCTTTTTGCTTTAAAAATATTCTTCCTTTGTTCCAGATGGGACAAAGACACTGTTATACAATACAGATATAGCATGTTTCAGTCTTTACAATCAATAAATTGTCATAGCAACTTGTGAAGTAGATGAGAATTCACTATACTTTTACAGATGGGTAAACTGAGTGACAAAGCGATTGTGAGACTTTCTCAAATTAATTGGAATAACTGAGAATAAACCCCAAGAATCCTGATCCCCCATTCCAGTAGATATCAGATATGCATATTTGTTCAGGGCCTATCTCATAATTTGTGACACTCAAGATGCGGGATAGAGTTATCTAGGGTTGAATTTTTACTTCTATGTAGTCTTATTCATGAGGTAGCTGAGTGAAATTAAGACAGCATGCAACTGGATGACTCAGTGAAGTACTTTGATTTCTCAAAGATATTGCCCCGAAGCCATGGCTTGTTTCCATTTCCTTTAAGCCAGCTCACCATCTTTATTTCTCTCTGGAAGTGTACTTGGAAGCCAGCAGCTTCCACAAATCAAGATGGTCAGCACTGCAGTTTGAGTTAGTTGCTAAAAAAGGGTAAGGGACAAGATTTGGGAGATGCTAAACACAGGAGATTCAACTACATATGTCCTTCCATCTGTGTCTCCTCAGGGAGGCATACAGTAATGGTGCAGAAGAAACAGTTGGGTTGTTCTGTGGTCTTAGAGTGAAGAGGATTTCTTCCTCCACTTCCTGAGTGTCTCATTCTAAGGCTATGTCTGCACTTGTAAATTTAGGTCGACTTTAGCTAAGTCGACTTAACTAAGTCGACTTTAAGTTGACTTAGTTAAGTCAACTTAGTGCGTCTACACCTAAATTTAAAGTCGACTTTGGGGGGAACTTACAAAGTCGACCTACAGCATCCACCCTGGACACCTAGGTTGACTTCTAGGGGCTAGGGGGACTTAGAGCAAGTCCACGGTGGCAGGGGGGGCACCCCTTGCCCACTGCCAGGGGGTTCAGCCTTTGCCCCATTGTACATGATTAAAATGGGGCAAAGGGGGACAGGGACCCTGGCAGGGCATAGGGGTAGGGTGGGCAGGGCTCTACCCTGCCCTGTGGGGGGGCATGCCACGCTCCCCCTGTGCCCTCCCCCCCCGGCAGGGTGGGTAGTGGAGGAGTCCTGGAGTAGCCCTAAGTTGACTTAGGGCTACTCCAGGTCTACACTGGCTTAAGTTGACTTGAAAAAGTCGACTTAAGCCTTAGGTCAAATTAAAATGAGGTTTTATAAAGTCGACTTAATTTTCATTCAGTCGACTTTATTTTCCTTAAGTCGACTTAAGGAAACTGTAGTGTAGATGCAGGATAAATTAAGTCGACTTAAGCAACCTTAAGTCGACTTAATTTACAAGTGTAGACGCAGCCTAAATGAGCTGAGTGTTATGTAGAGAATTTGACTCTTAGGTATTTGGTTATAAAGTTACACAAGAGCCAGTAGTGTGATTAGGACTAAAAACAAACAAAAAAATTATGGAAAGAACATTCATTCTGTGAGGGAGCATCTAGTTTAGCTTGTCAGTAGCTGGTCCCAGAAGTGTATATTTGCCTATGACCAGTGATGATGTAATCCAGCTCCTGACAGTAGCATCTTATACCTACTTTGCTCTCACTTTGCACTGGTGTTAATGACTGCACAAAAAGCAGGGCAACAGAGATTCCAGTTCAATGGATTTGGGTCTGAACATTGACTGTAACTCACCCAGCTCAACACATTGGATAGCTAAGTTATCCTTAGGATAAAAATGCATCTAAGGAAGAATTTGTATAAACTTTGAAAGAACTGGATTTTATTAATGTTAATGTGGCTGTGAGCAAATGTCAAAGGTGGAAGGAGATAGCATTGAAAGTTATGCTTCATTTTAAAGTCAGCTCCTGTGTAAAGATTTCCTTATCAAAGGTTGAGCAGGAAGGCATGTGTCAGACTGCCTTTGAGTCTTGTGAAAGAGGTGTTCACATTCTGAAGAGAACCTTTAGTTTACATGACAGATAGAGACACATTCATTTCTTCTATGCAAGAAATTATTATTGTCTTTTGTTTCTTATCAGTGCTTAAATCTCTGATTGTGGCCTTTTACCTTTCATTTTTGGCATACATTTTCTCTGGTGCAACTTTTTTCTAGGGTGGCTGTTTGTTCTGTTATTGAAATGTTAAAGTAAAAAAAAAACCCACCTTAGTTCATTGCACATTAAATATCATAGGTAAAATATTGGTTATAAAATGTGATAACTCTATTGCTGAAATATCTGGCATGAATGTTTTCCATTACCCACTTCTGGATGGAATCAGAACTGCTCAGCTGTTTGGCATAGGCCCTGTGGCTATGTCTACACTTGTAAAGTTAAGTCAACTTAACAGAGTGGCTACACTTTAAGTCGACGTAAGTTGACCTTGTTAAGTTGACTTAACAGTAGACATAGCCATCCACACTGGCTTTAAGTCGACTTAATAAGGTCGACTTAGCGTTATTCCCCGTCCACACTGGATTTAAGTTGACCTTCAGAGGTGGTGTTATTAAGTCAATTTAAGCTGTTATTAAGTCGACTTAAGGAAGTACGTAAGTCGACTTAATAAAAGCCCAGTGTGGATATGGCTTTGTGTAGGTCGACTTAAGTATCCTAAGTTGCCAATGTAGACACACCTTATGTTATTAACAGCAAATAGAGATTTTCCTTACCATGAAAGATAGAGGTCTTTGCTTCTGCAGCAATAGAATCTGCATTTAGCTCCTACTTCTCACCATGAAATATTGAATGGTCATGGTATACAGCATGATGATAACTGTAGAGTTCTATGTGATTAATGATTTGATACACTATTTACCTCATTCCCAATACTACACCATTGCACTTAATAAACAAACCAGGTATATAATGAGAGTTTTTTTGTTTTCTTCTGACTCATACTGTGTGCATTTTTACTATGGGTGAGCAAAAGAATTTTGCTTTAACATAGCAATATTAATTGTCTCAACAAGCTTAACTTAAGATAGTGGATGTGTTTACTTATCAAAGGATCCAGTCATCATTCTTGGAAATTTGGAGACTAACTTCACTTATTTACTCTGGCACTGAATTGAATGAAGCTAATCCTGATTTACAGTGATGTGAAAGGAAAATCAGGCCTCGGCTTTATAATTAGAGATGGGGTTAAACCAAAATTCCAGTTCAAAATGCTCCTCAATCTGAACTTGGATCTGGATACTAATTTTACAGATGACCCCATCTCACTAACCAAACTAGAAAATGGATCCAATTTTATAGTGCAGGTCAATATCATTATTTTACAAAGTTCTAGTCAAGACTTCTCCTAGGCCCCTCCCCCCACTAACCCTATAAGTGCTGTGACTGTTTTAAAGAAAGCTTTCCTCTTCTAAAAGCCCAGGACACACAGAGGAGTCAGAGTGCACCCCCAAAAAGAGGGGAAGACCATGAGAGTGAGGAGAGACAATTCTGGTCGAGGATTCAGAGAGTCATAGAATGTAACGAGAGGATGGGAGACAGTGTGCTCCTGGAGGGACAGTTTCCTGGAGGACTCAGACTGTGGGAGACAGAAGACCCATAGTTTGGGGTGATATAGCACTGGGGGAGGACAGAGAGGGACACCAAACCCTCTGTAGGATGCAGAACATATGGCCACCAGGACACAGAAATGTGGGGGAACACAGAGCCACATAGGGGCTCATACATGCACATGTTTACTGTATGACCACAAAACTTGGTGCTACTAAGGTGGTTTGGAAAACTGATCTCATATGTACAGCCTACTCCTTCACACCCTCTACACCAGTTGGGTCAAAAATGATGAGTGGTGGCTCCCCATTTTTTGTGCTCCTATCTTTTCTGTAGACTCTTTGGAAAGTGACCCACAGAAAGGACAGTAATAAATACCGATTTACAAGGTATTCTTTGCCTGCTTGCTTAACATGATAGAATAAATTAAACTGTACAAATTCAAAGGCAATATGGCCCAGAAGTCACCAAAGAGAAGGTGAAAGACAAAATCAAAATTAACAGCTTACAATCATATACGAAAACTGGCTTCTTTCAGATTTTCCCCCCCCTAAACAAATACAGTTAAAGATTTGGGGCATGGTGAGGGAGACAGCATGAGCCAGACAACACACATATAGAAAGAGTTTGGTTCAGCAGTGCACAGGATTTCTTTTCTCTCATGAGTGACAATGTAGTCCTCATGCCTGACTGGACTGCAATATGCTTGTCTGTCAAGCAATAGTGAAATGACTGGTTTTTAGGTTTTAGGTAGGTATTACCTCCCCAAGGCAAGCAAGAGCTTTCTTTTCTTTCTTCAGGTTGCAAAGGAAAGCAGGAGACATTTAAGAAGTGTTGAGTAAGGAGTCACTTATGTGAAGTTTATTTCCAAGGGTTAAAATAAGACACTGCGTTCCAAATTTTTAAAAAAGAGTTCAATTCCCTTCTAGGCACTTAAATGAAGCTGCCAGTTTTTCATAGTTTCCGTTGTTCTCACTGATGATGCTGATGCTGAGCTTTTCTGGAGATTTGGCTCCTCTAGCATGTTTTCGCACTTCCTTGTGTTTTTTTTTTTCCCCTCCCAACCACAATACATTGTATACAGTCTTAAAAATATATTGTAAAACATGTCTTATAATGTTGCCCTTATAATGTGCTTAGAATACTGGTGTATTCGTTACACTGGTTTTGTTGTGTGGATTTCAGTATATTAAGATGAGGAGAATTAAGAAGGACAGACTAAAGTCTGATTTTCCTTTCTGTTGTATTGGTTTTATATTAGTGTGACTTCACTCAAGTCACTGTATGGTAAACCTGGGAGTAAACTGACTGACACCCCTTCAAATGACAGACATTTGAGAGATATGCTCTGCAGTAAATCCAACCCCTAATTCCTTGAAGATAGGAAGAAACTTCCTTTATAGACAGTTCATTACATACCTGCCTATTAGAGTATTTCTTGCAGTTTCCTCTGAAGCAGCAGTATTGGTCTATGTCATGGACAGAATACTGGAGTAAACAGATTATTAATTGGATGCACTATTAAAATTTATCATCCTAATGATTTCTCAGTGAAAGGAATTAAACTTCATTTAATGGAACCGTGATAAGTTGAGGAAAGAAGCTATGTTTATATTCTTCTTGGTGGACAGTGGCAAGGAGAGAAGTTGCAATCCCGGTTTTCTGAAGCATATTAAAATACTCTAATAAGGGGCTACATTTTTGATCATATATACTTGTATGCAAGAATATTTTAACATTGTAAAATACGTAATTTAGAGATATATGCTTTTTTATTTTCATTTGAAAAACCAAGACGTTTTTCTGTATTTGAGGAAATGCCAGTCTAACAATGAACAATGCATCATTAGCTTCTATAGCATGGTCTTCAAACATTGGTGCCCACTCTGATATTATATTTATCAATTCATCTTTGCAGTCAGTCAAAAAGACCAGATCATTAGCATATATTAGTTTTCTCAGTGTCTCCAAGCGTTGGTTTTCTTCCTAATTAACTGAATAACTAGGATGAACCAAATCATAATCTTGTCTCAACCCCACCATCACTTCAAAGATCTCCAAAATTCCATGTATTATTTCCACCTTAGCTCTTGACCCTTGATACACCTCCTTTATCATCTGTGCTTCTTGAAGTCCCTCTCCCATCCATTTCAATGCTCCAAGAACTGTCTCTTGAACCAAATCATGTGCTCAAGATCAATAAATGCTACATAGCAGTTACACCATCTATCATTCTTTTAAATTTCTTTCATTGAAAATACTGATTTTATAGTACTCCTTCCCTTCCTAAAGCCATGTTTCTCTTTTCCTATATTTTCCTCCTTGTTCTACCTCAACCTTGCTTCTAAAATTCTCTCAAGGGCTATGTTTACATTTGTTAATTTAAGCCAATTTAACAAGGTCGACTTTAAATCATGTCTACACTGTATATTTAGGTTGACTTAAAGTTGAGCTTGTTAAATCCACCTACAGCATCTACACTAGATGCTTAAGTTGACTGGCAGAGGCTAGGTAGACCTAGGAATGGTGCATTGTGGGAAGTGTGGCATATGGTACCCAAGAAATGCTCCCTTGGCCACTCCCATAAAAGAGGAAGTGAGCTCAGCATCTTCCCCTTTGTGCCTGGCAGCATGGAGGTTGAGCAGGTCATGGACCACACTCTTATCTTGTGCATTGCCAGGCAGCTGCATGACACCTGCCAACTATTGCTAAGGCTGCTTGTGCTTTGGAGTAGGCTTCACTGGCAAGTTGCCAGCGTGGAGGCAGATGACAGCCTGCCCCCTACCTTGCTGCCTCAGCTTGCTGCCGCACTCACCGAAGTGTGCTCCGTGCCTCGTCACCTCTGGGCATGTGCAACCAGCAGTGACTGGTGGGACTGGATTGACCTGACCACCTGGGACGACCTGTGGCTGCAGAACTTTAGGATGAGCAAGCGGACCTTCCTCGAGCTGGCCCACAAGCTCACCCTGGTTCTGCAGTGCATGGACACCCGGCTTCGACCCGCCCTGTCCATCGACAAGAGAGTGGCCGTCGCCGTGTGGAAGCTGGCAACCCCGGACTCCTACCACTCTGTGGTACAGCATTGGGAAGGCCGCCATCGGAACTGCCCTCATGCAGGTGTGCAGGGCAATCAACCGCATCCTGCTAGCTTGACTCATCACTCCGGGCAACCTGCATGACCTCCTTGATGGCCTTGCCAGACAGCTTCCCCAACTGTGGGGGCATTGTGGACGCCACCCACATACCCATCCTAGCCCTGGAACACCATGCCAGGGACTATCTCAATTGCAAGGGGTACTACTCCATAGTTCTGCAGGCCCTGGTGGACCACCATGGGATCTTCCAAAACATCTACGTGGGCTGGCTGGGGAAGGCGCATGATGCACGGATCCTGTGGAACTCTGCCCTGTACAGACACATGCAGGCAGGCATCTTCTTCCCTGACCACACCATCACCATCGGGAACGTGCAGGTGCCCGTCCTGATTGTGGGAGACGCCACCTACCCCTTGCTCCCCTGGCTGATGAAGCCATGCACGGGCTGCATGCATGAAAGCAGGGACCTCTTCAGTCAGAGACTCAGCTGGTGCCACAGCGTCGTTGAGCGAGCCTTCGGATGTCTGAAGACTCATTGGAGGGCCCTCCTGACCCGCCTGCAGCTCGGCGAGAACAACCTGCTGGAGGTTGTCAGCGCATGCTGCTGTCTGCACAACCTCTGTGAGCTGTGGGGGGAAAGGTCTCCCATGACAAGGAGGCTGAGGCCGAGTGGCTCGCTGCACAGTATGAGCAGCCCAACGACACCCTGCCCCAGACTGAGCGGGTCCAGTGGCGAGCACAGCTCATCTGAGAGGTGCTGAGGGCCCACTTTGACAGCAAGGACTGCTGAGGGGTGGGCCTGCTCCTGGGTCCCGTCACCTCCACTACCCACCCATGCCTGCCTGCCCAACCCCACGTATCCATCTCCCTCCTCTCCCCACACCAATATACAGCACAACACACTGTATTACAGTGTTCAGGGTTTTTATTAAGAGGGGGAAATGGGGGTTGGGAGCTGTGGGGGTTGGGAGATTTGGGGGGAGTGAAGAGGGTCGGGGGAGTGAGGGGGTTGGGGGGAGTGAAGAGCTTTGGGGAAAGGGGGGTCAGGATGAGGGGCTAGTGCTAGTGGCCTCAGGAAGGCAGGTCCCTGGCCTGCTGATGTCCTCCCCGGGTCCTGGCCTGCTGGTGAGGAGAGCTGTTTCTGGGGCACAGGTCGGGGCCCTGAGGGAACAGGCACTCCTCCATGCACTCCAGGGACTGGGTCTGCTGCTTGATGAGGTCGAGCATTTGCTCGAGCAGCCTCTGCTCGACCCTCCGGTGGCCATCGTCCTGCTCCTGCTGCGCCGCCAGGCATGCCTCAATCTGCTCGCTGACATGGACTAGGTCCTTGAGGAGCTTGTCCTGCAAGTGACACACCCTCCTTCTCCTCCTGATCAGGCCTGCAGGGGCGCCGGGAGTGCCGCATGTCAAGGGCACAGGGGCTGCTGGGAAGAAGCAAAGAACAGGGTTCTTCCCATTAGCTTGTGCAGAGTGCAACCTGAGAGCAGCTGCTGTCCCCTGACCATCCCACCTGCTTCCCAGTCCCTGTCCTTTGGGACAGGGACCCCTTGGTACATGCCAGCATGCTGTGCTACCCAGGTCGGGTGCAGTGCCAACAGTGGTGAGCTGCAGGCAGCCCTGCCTAAGGGGTCTCTCCTGAGGCCACGTGCCAGCAGTGTCGGGTGCATGCTGTGTGGCCTTGGTGCTTCTGCCTACGGTCCTCCCCTCCCCCAACTCCAGACATGCCACTGCACTGCTCTCCTCCAGGTTGCCTCCCCACCCACCACACAGCCCCCAGCCCCTCTGCCCCTGTGGGAATGCCTTCCCTTCGACCCTACCTGTCCCTGCACCATGTCCCCCTGCAGTCCCTGTCCCACAGGCATGCCCAGCCCTGTTTGCAGGGAGGGAGGGAGAGATGGTGGAGCACGCACCAGCAGCTGCAACAGGTGTCCACGGCGCTGTCCCCTTACCTGGGTCTTCTGGGGAGGGGGAGCCTGCTCCTCTCCTCCTGCTGTGAGGCTGGGTCTGCCATCAGGGCAGGGATGAGCTGCAGGCTGACAAGGTTCCCTCCTGCTCCTGCTGGCTGCTGGTCTCCCCCTCCTCCAGCACCACAGTCTCATCCCCAGAGCCCCCCTCCTGGTCATTGTTGAGGGGGGGAGGCTCGGCAGAGTCAATCATGTGGGCTGGGAGGCTGCCATTCTCCTGCCCCAGGGAGGCATGCAGGTACTCATAATAGCAGCAGCTGGTGGTGGAGACTGCCCCTGCCTGAAGCATCACCTCCCGGGTCTTCTGGTGGCCCTGCTGCAGGTCCTTGATTTTGACTTGGACCTGCTGGGTGTCCCAGGTGTGGCCCTTGGCAGCCAGGGCCTCGGAGATGGAAGCATATACCTCCCTGTTCCGATGGCTACCCTGCAGCCTGGAAGCGACTGCTTCATCCCCCCAAATGGCCAGCAGGTCCAGTATTTCCTGGTGGCTCCAAGATGGGGCCCGCTTGCGGCACTGGCTGCTCTGCTCTGCCATGGTTGCAGAGGCAGGCCTGGCCAGGTCTGTGGTTGGCCAGGGCAGGCTCTTCCTGTGCCAGGAACTCTGGGAGGGAGGTCAGGGAGAGGAGGAGGGGGGTCTGGAGGGCATTTAGGTGGACTTAGGGCTACTCTGAGTCCACACTGGCTTAAATCGACTTAATAAAGTTAGGGTTAGGTGTTATTAATTCGAACTAACTTTTCCTTAATTCAACTTAAGGAGCAGCTTAAGTCGATTTAAGGAAAGCCCAGTGTAGACACGGAGTAAATTAAGTAGACTTAAGCCTCCTTAAGTCGACTTAATTTCTAAGTGTAGACGCACCCAAGGACTTTAAGAGACTGACTTAACAGAAGGACTTTAAGAGACTGACTTAACAGAATGATGCTTTGAGAAGTGTTTGGTTCATATACATCATCCTCACCCTTCCAAAGAGACACCATTAATGCCGTTCTATAATTGTCTGGTATCCTACTTTGACCATGGAAAACACATAGTAATCTGTGAAGCCTGTTTATTCCAGTATCTCCAACTGCCTTGATCTTATCAATAGTTACTTCACCAGCTGCTTTATCACTGTTCATCTTATTCCGTGCTTCTACCACCTACTCTACGCAGATTAATACTTCGTGAGACTTCCCCATAATTGTTGATGGTGCTTGGATCAATGCCTGGAGGTTGAAGCTAGATAAATTAAGACTGAAAATAAGGCACACATTTTAATAGTTGGCAATTAACCATTGGAACAGTTTGCCAAGGGTTGTGGTGGATTCTTCATCACTGGCATTTTTAAAATCTAGATTGGATGTTTCTCTGAAAGATATGCTTTAGGAATTATTTTGAGGAAAGTTCTGTGGCCTGTGTTAGAGAGGTGATCATAATGACTTCTTCTGGCCTTGGAATCTGTGGGCTTGCCTACACGAGCACCGTAATCCGCAGTAAAAATCATTACCGCGCGTTAATAAGCGAACTGTACAGACATGAAATGTTGTTCCTGCGCACTAAGCGCCTTCTTGCTGCGCATTCCAACCACCACTCCGCCGAGAGTGGTAACAGCTGTTTCGGATCATCTGCTGCGCCTTTGTGCTCGTGTGCACCTTTCCTGCGCATTGATTGGCCTCCGGAAATGTCCCAGAGTGCCAATCCATGCCACTCTGGGACACCGGAGCTGTCAAATATGTCAATTTCACTGCTCTGCTGAGCAGTGTAATTGACATATATGTCTTTGAGCCCAGCTGGGGGATCGGGTGGCGGCCGGCCGCTCCAGCCGCCACCCGAACCCCTGGCCGGTGCTGGGGGACCGGCTCCGATTGGAGCCGGCCCCGGGGCTCCGGCTCCCAGCTGTAGCCGCCGCGCTTTAAGCGTGG
>ML685785.1:15270806-15307672 GCA_007922175.1 Pelusios castaneus | reverse complement strand
CGCTCCCGGGCTCTGTGAGTCAGCTGCGGCCGGGGTTTAAAGCCCTGGACGCAGCTGAGTCCCGTAGCCCAGGAGCTGTGCTGGGGTTCGGGTGACAGCGGGGGCTGGCAATACAGCCCCCCTGCCACCGGAAGCCCTGCAGCTGGGCTAGGGGGCTGGCTGTGGGCAGTGCATGGTGGGACAGGTGCCCACCATGCACTGCTCTTCTTTCACAAAGGAGCATTCCAAGGGTGAATGCTCCTTTGCGAAAGAAAGAGCACGTGTGTACATGAGAAAGCGCAATACTTATTGCGCTTTACTTGTCCCGCAATAACTTATTGCGGGACAAGTTTTCTCGTGTAGACATAGCCTGTGAATCTATAAATCGCTGGTCTGCCTGATTCACAGTTAGAAACATGAACCTGGCTCTTCCACTTCCCAAACGAACACACTAGCCTCCAGGCTATTGGTATTCTGTGGTGGATCTCTCCATCTCACGTTTTTTCAAAAGGTCTCATTTTCTTTCCATATTGGAATGAAAACAAATTCTGAAATCCCAAAACCTTTGCAAAATGGAATTCTTGTTTTCTAGACACCCTTACTTCTGGCAACTTGATCTGTGGTGTCCTGATGATGATACAATAATATACCAAATAATATGTTTGGAAATGTATAGCTATGACAATGTAACAGTAGCTATTGAGGTCTGTTGGTACTAATCCCTGCTTATGTGTCAGGGGTATAAATTTTTGTAGCTGTCCCCCATGTAATGTGACTGGAACCAGTAAATAATCTGCAGTCTCTTACCAGCAATCCTGAGTGCTATATCTTATGTTCTATTTTAAAAACAACGAGAGTCCTGTGGTACTTAAAGACTAACAAATTTCTTCGGGCATAAGCTTTCGTGGGCTCCAACCCACTTCATCAGTCACCTCTGATGAAGTGGGTTGGAGCCCACAAAAGCTTATGCCCAAAGAAATTTGTTAGTCTTTAAGGTGCCACAGGACTCTCGTTGTTTTTGCTGTACACAGACTAACATGACTACCCCTTTGGTTATTTTAAAGCATGCAACTGTTCCTACTTTGCTGGGATCACATCTGATTTCAGACATTAAACTGAGTCAGACCTGTTTATTATTTGGATGTGAGACTTCCAAGAAAAGAACAGAGTTCCATTGAAATTGGCTTAGGTAACTCTCTGACTCAGTTCTGAGTATTGTATTTAACATAAGATTTAAAACTAAGGTCTGACAACAGGAAGTAAACACAATCTAATTAACTGACTTGCAGTTTAACCACAAGACTCTGTAGGGTTAGTGCCGCTTTTGTTTCATAAAGTGTAATGGGATTTTTAATTAATAGCAGTGATCAATAGGATCTACATTTTTATCTCATTGAAAGGTAAGATTTTCTCCAGTGTGGATTTCTATAATCCAGATATGGCAGTTGAGGTATAGTAGAACGATCACTTTTGTTTTGGATCTATGTCTGGTGATATGTGAAAGCTCAGCCAGCAACTGGTGAGGAATCAGAGCAACATAGTTATAAAGAACAGGGCTTTTTGTCAGACCATCAGAGCAAGAAAGGGGGCCTTCCTGGTTCTGATGAAGTTTATGATAGCAAAGTGGTTCAGTAAAGAATGACTTACGCAATTGCCTCTCTTTTTTTTACCATTAGAGCCGGAAACCTGAGATTAATGTTAAGAAAAGTGACATTTTAAAAGGTTTAGTGCTGTGCTTAGCACAGTAGGCTAGTACTGCTGTTAAGTGGGTGTTTTTCTAACTGAAAAAAATTGCAACAAGGACACTCAAGATGCCGTTTTATTAAATTGCTGGCATATACTGATCTATCCTCCCAATTCTAGGACTTTATTAGTAAGATAGGATTTTAAATTTTTTTAGCTTTCAAAATTTAGTGAATTTAATGCCAAAGATATTCTTGAAGAGTGAAGTCTCCTCACCCGTAACCGAAAAGGAAACATTCCCAATTTGTTCCACCTCTCAATGAACCTTATTTTGGAAGGACCATTTCAGTTGGTGGTGTATATGTGGGGACAGAGGGTTGGTCATCCTTCATGACCCATTCTTTCCCTGTCCTCCACTAAAAGGACTTAACACTCCTGAGAATAGCGGTTTTTCCAAGCCCTCTGCCAGACCTAAGTTTAAGTTTCACACCCTATTTTTGAAGGAAAAATATTTTCAGTCGCAAATTGATAATGTCAAAAGATGGGTGTGATGTGATCTGTATATATTCCCAGCTCACGCTTACAGTATGAGTGTGTGTGGTCTAATGCAAAGCATGTCATGTTCGGTGTTTTTGGAATTCTCATGGCATACTCAACATTACTGTTATGGTAGCATGTGTCCTGCAACATCATATGTGTACATATTTCGCCATATGTATGTCACATGACTTGAGTAAAGGCACACAAACAGAGCCGGGTTTGCACACATCCAGTGAAAATATGCATAAAAGACCAATGCAGCTAAATCACCATGATTCGTCAAGGGAAACATCGTGACACAACAAATCACCTGACTGAACAGAGGGTTGAAGGTGCGAGGGGGCGGGTTGGAAAGGAGAAAAAGAGACACTTGGAGAGGCATAGGGCTCTTCCTGGGAGCCCATCTTCTAAGAAACATCAAGGACTGATACCTACCCATAGAGCAGGAGTGTGGCTGGAAATCATCACAGCCAAGTGTGAGATCAAATGATTAATCAGTCAAGGAGATAACCACAATCAAATAAAAGATAAAATTGCATTCTAAACTAAGATCACTGTTTTCACCTGAACAGAGACTGAAAACAGTCATCTTAGTTTAGAATGCCATTTTACCTTTTATTTGATTATGATTATCTCCTTGACTGATTAATCATTTGATTTCATATTAGTTTGAGTTATATTCACTTAAAATCATATTGCAATCAGTAAACTTATGTTTGTTTTATTAGAAACAATTCATGCTGAGTGATTGTATGTAAGGCCTAAGTGGGAGGCCTCAAACCTGATGCATATCAATGTTGTTGTTAAATTGAAAGACAGGAGTTAATGAGTTTGCAAGGCCCAGTGGGTGCGCGAGCCTTGTAAGACAGAAGTTCCTACGATTGCATCTGGTACTGGATGTGGGGGGGTGAAGGAGGAGTTGCTGGAGGACTATCCCATGAGTGGCTAGTGTGATTGCTCTTCTTCTGGGTGAGGGACCAGTTACACGCAGGAGACTGGGCATGGGCTGACCCAAGAGTGGGGTTCATATAGAAATGTGGGATAAGTTGTAGTCCTGGAGCAGGGAGTATTGGGTTGGCAAGCTGCATACCAGTCCAGATTTCAGAAGAGGAACATCACACATATAATATATGTATCTAAGCAGCAGAGATCTGGGTTTAAAAGAAATGCATCTTGAGTTGGGATTGAGGAACTGCACAATAGGATTTTTCCATTGGTTTCAGTGAGACTTAGATCGGGCCCTGGGAAACTTGTGTGGGTGTGTAAGTAGAAAACATTACTGTTGGTTAGTTTGTTGTTTTCATTGTTATACTATCCTATATGGAAAAGCAAATATGTATTTTTCAAACTAGGTGACTTTCATTTTAGATTAAGGAAACCACGAAACAAATAAAGAACCAATATACAGTTCCTAAAGAGGGGGAAAAAATAACTCACTCTACACAATTTTGAATCTGAAAATGAAACATAAAAGCACATCTGTAGACTAGAAAACATGTTGGCAGGCTCCTTTACATTTAAAGGTGTAGTATACATAAAAAAGAATGCCATCACCTTCTTTTAATTATATTGATACAGGTACCAAAGAATTATGGGAAGGAAAGTACGGTAAATTAATGGTATAATACATAGGGGCTTTTCAGTCATATTCTGTTCCTCTTCATGAAGCACAGGAGGAAGTAGCAGGTGGCTCCTGGACTTATAGGGTGCATCTACACTTGTAAATTAAGTTGACTTAAGCTTGCTTAAGTCAACTTAATTTACTCTGCGTCTACACTACACTTTCCTTAAGTCAACTTAAGCAGTAGCTTAAGTCGATTTAAGGAAAAATTAAGTTGACTTTTTAAAACCTCCTTTTAAGTCGACTTTTGTCTTAAGTCGACTTTCTAAAGTCGACTTAAGCCAGTATAGATACAGAGTAGCCCTAAATTGACTTAAATGGCTTCCTGGAGATTCCCCTGTCAGCTAGAGTGCCGGGCCGGCAGCTTCCGGTATTCCAGCTGACAGGGGATCCGCAGTGTTTCCCGTCACCTGGAGCACTGGGCCAGCAGCTTCTGGTGCTCCAATTGATGGGAGATCCCTGGTGTCTCCTTTGTCAGATGGAGCACCGGGGCTGGCAATTGCTGGCGCTCCAGCCGATGGGATCCCTGGAGGGTCCCCTGTCACCTGGAGCACTGGTCAGCTGGAGTGCTGGCAATTGCCAGCCCCAGTGCTCCAGCTGACAGGGGAAACACCGGGGATCCCATCAGCTGGAGTGCCGGCGGCTTCTTTCTTGCCACGGAGGTCCAGGGAGAAGGGAGCGGGGTTCCCGACAAGAAGAGAGCCTGTGCTCCCTTCTCCCTGGGACCCGCGTAGAGGTCCCGACAAGAAGGGAGCCCCAGTTCTGACCGCGGCTCCCTTCTGCTGGGAAGCCGCAGGACCCAGCCAGAAAGGAGCCGTGGCTTCCTCTTTGCTGGGACCTGCGTGGGTCCCAGGTAGAGAAGGGCCTGGCTCCCTTCTAGCCTGGATGCGTGGGTCTGGGGAGAGAGGAACCGTGGCTCCCTTCTCGCCGGGACCTTCAGGGGTCCCGGCCAGAAGGAAGCCTCCGCTCCCTTCTTGGAGGGCCCCTGGCTTCCTGGGGAAGGGACCCGCAGGTCCCTTCTCAGTCGGGAGCCACTTCTGCCGTGTCTACACTTGAAAAGTTAAATTGACTTGTTAAATTGGCTTAAGAGAGTCGACTTAACTATTCCAGTGTAGACAGAGCCTATGTTATCAAAGACTAGAAGACTCACTGAATTATTATATTGCTATAGCACCTAAGACCCATGTAATGGCCCAAGACGGTATTGTATCTGTCCCTCAACTGATTTTTATAATTTTCTCTGTATACTATATGTGAGTCTTTAACCAATAAATGCTCCAAGACTGGTTAACAATGAAACAATTCCAGGACACTGATATATGGAAGAGGAAGGCTTGATTGCTCTGAAAGTACTTACTTGGCAGACATAGCTCTCAATATAAGGCTAGTACAAGGAGTAATTACCTGCTTGAAAGAATTTCTGAAATCAGGTTTACAGCAAACCAATTTTATCCTATTACTTCCTCCAGTGCCCTGTGGACATATGTTATATGTCAGTCTGTTCTGTTCAAACAAGTGAGATCACACTAAAGCAATGTCCTCACTCAAAGAGTTAAGAGCTCAATTCTGCAAAGTGTTGAATGGAGATCATGAATGCCCCTAACTCCCATTAAATTCAGCGTGGGAGGTGCTCAACACCTTGAAGGATTAAGCCCTATTATAAGGATGCCCATTGACTTTTAGTGGCTTTGTCTTAAGCTCTAAATGCATGTAAGAACACATAGAAGCATAACCCATGAAATTTTTTGTTACAGATGAGCTTAACCATTTAATTTATGTTTAAATACCAGGTAAAGGAGATAAAACACACTTCCATTGTTTCCTGAGGCACCTGGGACAGCTCTAGAAAGATATAAACATTCTTTTAAAACAGATGGCTCTTAAGTTTAGAAAAAGCAAATCCAGGAACATGCCAGACAAAAAAATAATATCAATAACAAGAAATGATCATAAAATATTGCAGAGAAATATAACAGATGGAAAATAAAATCCTCAATAAATATTTCAACAACAAACATAACCAAATACAATTTAAATGGAAAAGCATAAAGAAGAATTTTGTAATGAATGACTAACTAGGACAATAAGTCAAATTCCAAAGGGGTAGCCGTGTTAGTCTATTGTAGAAAGACAACAGAGTCCTGTGGCACTTTTAAAGACTAACAGATTTATTTATCGCATGAATAAATCTGTTAGTTTTTAAAAGTTCCACAGGACTCTGTTGTCTTAGGACAATAAGCGAATTTATAGTATAAACACAACACAAAATTTTACATGCATATACTCTTCTTCCAAGGATGTCCAAGTGCCTTACAAAGATGGATAAGCTTTATTATGCTTATTTTACAGCAAGGTCTCATAGCAGGTCAGTGGAAGAACTGGGATTAGAATCCAAGGCCAGCTAGAGATATTTTTGAGTATCCTATTTAAGATACCTGTATGGAACCTGATTAGTATGTGACTGGCCACACTGTGGTATTTTTTCTGCTCCTTCACTAGATGAAAAAAAAACGCTTTGTTTCCCCTTCCTTCTGTCACTAAAGAGATTTCATGATGGCCACACAAAAATATTGAACGCAAACTTTCCATAAAAAATCTGGCAAAAAAAATCACTTTTTTAAAATTGTCGGAAAACAAATAAAAAGGGTAGTGAATGTCACTGGAGCAAATTAATGGGTTTTATTTGACTGTGGTGGGACTTCCAAAATTGGACAGAAGTGTCTGTCTATAGGCACACTAGTTTGAACATTTGTGATCCATGGAGTGCTGTTTGAAATCAATAGATTTCAATCACATCTAGAGGGATTTGCCCAAAGTTACACATTAAGTCTATGGTACAGTTAGGAATAAAACCAAGGTCTCCTAATGTCATGTCCTTAGCCACAAGTCTAACTTTCCTCTCAAATTTGATTACTCGTTAAATAGCATTCTTTTCCTTGGGACAGAAAATTGCTGATGTTTCCTGATTAAAGAGCTGTAAACTTAAACACCGTAAAATCTGTGCAAAAATATTCCAGATTCATCAGAGAATCTTAAAATGTTCTATAACCAAACTTTTCAGGGGTATATCAGCTCCTTCCAGTTCATTTCCCTATTTAATTTCTGGGATCTGACATTTTTCATTAGTTTATTTTTTAAAATTCACATGGAAAACCACAAGAGATACAGAAAAGAATTGTTTTTTTATGAAAGAAACCCATAATTGTCTGGAATTCAGAGTTTTAGTATGCATTTTATGACAATAGTACAAAGGTTGGGATAATGCAATCCTCTGAATTTCAGCTATGAGCAATCATTCAGAAAGGAACATTCTTTACTTCCATCAAATGCTCAGTTTAGAATAGATACATCCTGTGCTGGAACAGAGACATTACTTTGCCTTTCAATGAACCTAGTGCATTTTTTTACTTTTTAAAAAATGAAAGATGATTGCAAGAATATATTGTAACTATAAAATAGGCTGAAGTTCAGAAATTTCTTATGAACATTATTTTCATCATTCTGAATCAGGCTTGCAATCTGGCAAAATAGTCTTGTAATAACCAAAATGGACAGATCCTAATATGAGTGTTCCATTTAAAAGTTTTCATGTCTTTTTTGTTTGTTTGTTTTTCTTTCTGATAGAGTAGACATGCTAATTTTGCTATCTTGGCTCAGGTTTCTGCCAGTCTAGAATACCTCCTATAGTTTCAGTTGTGGAAGCTATTCTTCATTATCCCTCCTAAATAAGGAAAGAAAAAAGTCCACATTTACGTAATGTTGTGCCACAAAATAGGTATCATTTTCCACCCCAGAAATGGTTGAATTTCAGTGGCAGATTACTGTTCCCTATATAGGATACAATGTGAAAGGCAATTTCTATGTCTCTATATTTCTCCTATACCTAGGAGAGAGAGAGAGAGAGACATGCTAACAGGAGCCAGTCTGTACCAGTGAAAGGATATACTCTTGCCTAAACTTGTCAGATGATTTTTTTAGTACATGATGAGCCTGGATAGTAGCTGCATTGTGAAGGCCCACACAGGACTCTGAGTGGCCACTAAGGAAGCCCTCTGAAACCTCTCTGCAGAATAATTCAACAAGGCCAGGCCAAGAGCAGGGATCATAAGACCCAAGTGCATATAGATCCAGCAATCTCAACACATTGTACAAAGAAGTTTGAATTGCAGCTTTGAGGAATGCTAGGATGATCTGCTGTGGTCCCAAGCCAGAGCCTAAGCTTTGGAATGTGAACAGATATCACCTACTGGAACCACCTACACAACTTGAGTTTTAGGCAAGAAATCCGCTGTACCCTACGTGTGGAGGACAGGAATAATGGCTGGGAAAAGTGAATCTGTGAATTCACATGCTTGTGTTTGGTTCTTTATTGTGTGTGCATTCCGGGGCGTGTGAATTTTGGCAGACAGTTGGAGAAGAATGGATGTACAGGCAAAAGAGAAACAGAAAACCGTACAACCCAAAATGCACAGTATGTGCCATTTTAAATTGATCACTTATGTAGAATAATCTGTGGCAATATGGAAGCATACATTTTAAATCCTGTAAAACTCATAAATCTTATTCCTGCTGTTCAGTGGCAAAGGATTTCCCTAAACAAGCTTCAACTCCAGATCTTTGTCCTACTATGGTATCTACCCCAAGAAAACCCATCACTAATAACTATACTTTGTTATTTTTTAAGGAATTATGGTCTATGAGTTACATAGTAACTTCTTGTATCTACACAGTAGAAAATCCACCATCAACCCCTATGAAGTAGCCTGTAGCTCTCATTTAAATGCCCATTTCTCTATGTGACATAAACAACCAATCAATGGAGAATCCCCATATAAACTACTCATAGGAGTGATGCAGTGCTTAATTTGTGCCAAGGCTTGCAGGGCTGAGCCCCGGCATTCTAGGCTTGGCAGTTCATAGTCCCAGCACCTCTGGGCTTGCTGCATCAGAAAGGAGCCCAAGCACCTCCTTCATTACAAATCAAGCACTGAATGAATGTGATCCAAAAATTGCTTATTTTTTTGACAGTGACTTTCCTTTCATTGTACTCTCTGTGAACTTACAGAGTGTCACATTATGGAAATGCATCTTTATGCATAAGGAAAGAAAAAGACTGACAGGCTCTTTGCTGGTGTTGAAATCTTTTCTTTGATCTCTCTACCCATAAAGGATGACAAAAAGAAAAAAACAACAACACTAATTTCCCCTTTCTACTTTCTGGTTGATGAAACATTACCAGTTGTCAGTGGATTTTTAAGTATTCATGAATACTAGTGCTCTACAACACGGATAATACAAGGACCCTCGATTATTTATAACCCACGATGTCAAACTGGAAGCTCTAAGCCAGCCAAGTGTTTAGATTACATTCCAGCTCTTTATTCTATTTTGCTCTTTGCTTATTTGTTTCTCTGGAAGAGATTGCCTTCTGTTCATGAAACAAATTCATTGCAGAGAATCATTTGAAAATCAAAGAGCAGTCTTGTCTCCTCTCTGTCTTTCTCACAGTATGTCTTTTTTATGCCTGATGCTGAGGCTGGTCTGGGTTTTTGTTTTGTTTTGGTTTTTTGTTTTTGGTTTTGGTTTTTGGGCGAGAGGTGGAGAGGTGGGGGTAGGGGCAGAAGGAGAGACAGGTATTTGAGTTTTTCTTCGGTAGTACCCAAAGAAGGCTATGTGGATCTTATATACATAGTACTGGGTTCTCCCTTTTAACCAATGTCAACATAATTAACAAAGGCCAAATCTCCACCAATTTGGATATCAGCTAAGCTAGTAGTTAACAAAAAGTATTTATGAATATCTGATGAGTGGTTAGTTGGTCTGTGTGAAATGAATTTCATGGTTTCAGTTAAGTTGCCTATTTCCATAATGCCATCACAATAGATATCCACACTGGAAATCTCTGCCCAGAGGACACTGGGCCCTTGACAGGTGAACAGGGTCAAGAGCAGCAGATTGGATCAGAACAGTAGATTGAGTTCAGGAGACCCTCAAGTAGACTTAATGCACGTATATGTACCCATGCTTGGAATTACATCTTCCAGTTGCCTTGTACCTTAGGACTTCTTCTTTTGGATGTCTCCTTTACAAATGAACTTATTTGTTTCTCTTAATCACTGTCTACTACATCCCATCTCATCCTTCCCCCCCTATTATTTCCACTGCTAAAACCCTAACATCTTCGTTAGCATCCATCCTGATTATTGCAAACTTCTCTCTTTGCTTCTCTCTTCTTCCTATTCCATTCCTCTGTGCTACTGCTAAAGTTATCTTCCACTCCTGCCACTCCATCCAACACTATTGGCAACTCTTCATTGGTGACTTGTTTCTTACATCAGCATCCTATTCCTTATCTTCACCCCCAAACCCGTACAGAATCTTGTCCCAGTCATCAGCTCTCATTTTCACATTTTTCCTTCTTAGGCTGTAGACTCTTCTCTGGTCCTCTTCTCTCTGCTTCCTTCATCTCTTTCTACCTTTACACAGATTTTCTCCTCTCTTCTTGGAATGATATTCTTCTTGTTTGCCAAAAGCCCTCTTTTCCATCAACAAAATATTTTCTTCTATGGTGGTAGTATTGAAGCCCTTTGAAGTGTCTAAGCCATTTCAATTTTTCAGCAGGCATAATGGAAAGAAAGGATAGTCCAGTAGATAACTCTCTAATCCAGGATTTGGGAGACCAGGATTCAGTTTCCTGCTCTGATACGAACTCCTTGTGTGAACTTAAAGTACTTAGCCTCTCTGTTCCTCAGTTTCCCATTTACAAAATGAGATTAGAATATTTTTATTCATAATAGGATGTTGTGAGGATAAATATATTAAAGATTGTGAAGTGCTTTGATACCTACTGAAGAAAAAGCTATATAGGAGCTAGATATTATCTGTTGAATGATTAACAGCAAAATATGTCCTGCATCTATTGCCATTCCATGCTCAAAGTTAGAAAGAAGTCATCAGAAGCAAATAATGTTCATGTACATACCAAACACTGAAAAATCACGAGTCTAGGTCCAAGAAATCACAAAATTGGTAATAAAATTAATGAGGAGGGGGTGGTTATTTGCCTTCTTTCTGAGCCTTTTAGGGTATACTCAAGTCATGTTTTCCAGCTTTTCTTTGCAACTGTCTGCTAGAAACTTACTTTTATTTTGTGTTAATGGAAGCTGAGATTCTTATGTAATCACAAGGCACCAGAAACTGGGTGCTTTGATAAAACACCAGATATCATGAGATTCACAATAAAGTCATGAAATTTGGTACTATTGGTGTCCTTACAGGTCACAAGCACTGCATCTCTCTATACTCTTTTCTGCCCAAAGGGATTTCTATAATTTTGAGTTTTTATATTCAATTCAGTGTAGTAGTTGCTTTTTCTACATATTTTGAACCCTCTCCTGGTTGTTTTACTGAACATTTACACTGTTTATTCAGCTGTAAGGCTCCATTTAATCAGTGTGGGATAAATCTCATCATTTGTTGTATGCATATACAAACCCCAAGAAAATGCAAATCTGAGTGAGTGGAACCTCAATGATTTTGCCACACGTGTGTATCTGCAGGGCAGTACTACCAGGAGTAGTGTCAAAGGGAAAGTGGGACAAGGCAGGGATGTGACCGTAGCTTCTCGACAACAAAAATCCACAGGCAAAAATTACCAGCATAGACTCAGAGAGTTTAAGGTCAGAAGGCAGCATTTTGATCATCTAGTCTGACCTCCTGCACAATACAGGCCACAGAACCTCACCACACACTCCCGTAATAGACCTCTAACCTATGACTGAATTATTTAAGTCCTCAAATCATGGTTTAAATACTTCAAGGTATGGAAAATCCACCAGCAAGTGACCCGTGCCCTATGCTGCAAGCAAACCAACCAACCAACCATGGGGCCTCTGCCAATCTGCCCTGGGGGAAATTCCTTTCAAATCCCAAATATGGTGATCAGCTAAACTCTGAGCACATGGACAAGATACCCAAGAAAGAATTCTCTATAGTAAATGAGAACCCACCCCATCTAACATCCCATCACAGGCCATTGGGCATAGGGAAGACTGCAGGGAGGCAGATCCTATAGACAAAATATATAGTAACAGCTATGAATCAGCTCTTCACTGCTTCCATGGGTTGTGTGTGGCTGTTATATGCCAGCATAGTGGGGAGAAGTGCCTTAAATCAAAGGATTGAGTCTTGATAGTGAGGTATGGGACTATGAGCTTTACTGACCACATATTCACCATGAGTGTGTCCACACAGCATACATTAAATTCCATAAATCTATCCCAGCATGCACTTGGCTTAGTGTAACAACTGGACTGAATTTTCATATAGTCTCTTTGGGTGCGTCTACACTTGTAAATTAAGTCGACTTAAGCTTGCTTATGTCAACTTAATTTACTCTGCGTCTACACTACACTTTCCTTAAGTCGACTTAAGCAAGCTGCTTACGTTGACTTAAGGAAAATTAAGTTGACTTTGTAAAACCTCGTTTTAAGTTGACTTTTGGCTAAAGTCGATTTTAGATAGTCGACTAAAGCCAGTGTAGACCTGGAGTAGCCCTAAATTGATTCTAAGTCGACTTAGGGCTCTCCAAGACTCCCTCCCTGCCCTCCCTGCCGGGGGGGGGGGGTGGCACAGGGAGAGCCTGGCATGCCCCCCACAGGGCAGGGCAGAGCCCTGCCCACCCTGCCCCTATGCCCTGCCAGGGTCCCGGTTCCCCTTTGCCCCATTGTACCCAGGTACAATGGGGCAAAGGCTGAGCCCCCTGGCACTTGGCAAGGGGTGCCCCCCCCACCACCATGGATCTGTCCCAGGTCCAGTGTGGACGCTCTAGGTCGACTTTGTAGGGTCCCCCCAAAGTCGAATTAAAATTTAAGTGTAGACATGCTAAGTCGACTTAAATTCACAAGTGTAGACATAGCCTTTTTGTTTTTCACAAAGTCCTGGTAAGGAAGCTGGAAAGAATGCTTGTCAAAATGTTGCATTGACCAGTGGTTTCACATAGTCTTGGAGCCACTGGACGTACTCTTGGTCTGGCGCCACCCTTCTCTCTTTCTCATTACTGCATACTGTACTAACATCAGCAGAGACTTTGTCCTGGCTGGTGCTCTCTTTTTTACATATGTATATACAGTGCCCAATACCGTGGTTGGTATCTGAGCACCTTTACTGCCCGAGGGTCAGGGGATGGGTTCAACTCCAATAGTAAATAGTTCCTACAGAAGAGATACTAGAACTTAGAGCAGACAAAAATACAACACTGAAAGGGAACATCATTTCAACAGGAAATAAAATTTAATCTGAAATGCCAAAGTGGAAAGTAGCTATGGGAGATCCATTAGAGGACTTGTTTTCAAATTGCCCCCGATGGACATATGAGGTTATCTGGTAAGTATGAGAACCAGCTGAAAGATTTCCATTCAAAAATTTTTGTGATTTATCTCTGAAGGCAGGACTTAGAACACAGATTGATTTGAGTGAAAATTCTCAACCACAGTGCTAAAGTTTGTGCTAAAGTTCTTACTCAAGATAGCATGAAGTCAAGAAAATGAAAACATGACTTGGAGACCAAATGTCCTGCCTTCAGAGATAAATCACAAAATTTTTTGAATGAAAATCTTTCAGCTGAAAGGGCAGAGGAAGGTTACTAAAGAACGCGGTGTTACTCCCGATAAAGCACTTGAAGCATCTTATGCTGCCACATACCAAATAGCAAGAAGTGGAAAATCTCATGCAACTGGTAACAGTCTCGTTTTGCCAGCAGGGATTGAAATGGCAATGACAGTATGTGGAAGAAAAGTTGCCGATCATCTGAGTCTCGTTCACGATCTGATAGCATGACTAGTTGCAGAATTGCTGATATAGCAAGAGGTGTCAATGAGCAGCTAGTTGAAGCAGTCAGGGAAAGCCCTTTTATTCCCCATTAAAAATTGATGAGAATGCTGACAGCACCCAAGCAGGAGATTTATTTATTTATTTTTGCAGTTCTGTCCCAATGAGAACTACTTTTGAGGAACTGTTCAACATTTTAGACTGGTATGTGATTAAAAAAAAATGAGTGGAATAGTTGTGTTGATATGTATGCATATGGGACAAAAGCCATAAATGAATTCAGCAGGGGGCTTGCTGTTTGGGAGACAGCTGTTGCACCACATACTGTTTGGTGCCACCACTGTATACACAGGATGACACTAGCTGCAAAAGCAATACTAAAAGAGCTATCTGATATACTCACTACTATTGGTGAAGTCACAAATTTCATAAAAGCTTGTTCACTGAATTCATGCCTCTTTTTAGTGCTATGTGAAGACCTGGAATCATTGCACCTGCAACTTCTGCTTCATGCAGAAATTTGATGGCAAAGTTCTGGGAAGAATCTGCACACTCAGGGTGCATCTACACTTACAAATTAAGTCAATTTAAGGAGGCTTAAGTCGACTTAATTTACTCCATGTCTACACTGGGCTTTCCTTAAGTTGAATTAAGGAAAAGTTAGTTCGAATTAATAACACCTGGTTTTAATTTGAACTAGTGCTTAAGTCGACTTTATTAAGTCGACTTAAGCAAGTGGAAATGGGGATTAGTGCCTTGGTGGAGATTATTAAGTCAACTTAAAACGTTAAGTCAACTTAATAAGGTTGAAAAGGAGTCACGTCTGCACTTGAAAAGTTAAGTCGACTTAAAGTCGACCTTATTAAGTCAACTTCATAAAGTTGACCTAACTTTTCAAGTGTAGACATAGCCTCAGGGAGTTCTGTATGTTTTTGATTGATTCTGAATCATTATTTCACCGTCACTTTCTCAACTAATGCTTCCAGGCTTTACTGGCTATTTGACCAACATATTCGACAAGCTCAATGAACTTAACTTTCTTTGTAAGGAAAGAAATGTAACATTTTAATTATGCATGAAAAAGTAGAGAGTTTTGCCAAAAACCTTTGCTATAGAGTAGCTATGTGCGGCAATAACTATGTTATTGACATTGTCTTCCATTTTTATGTACTGTGAAATATTGATTCTAGTTAAAGACAAAATTCTGGAACATTTGTCTCAGATTTGCACAAAATTCAGCAACTATTTTCCCAAAAGAGACACAAATTAATTGCAGGATTTCACCTGCATTCAAAATCCATTTTCAGAGGATTTTGTAGCAAAAGTCAAAATTTTTCTGAGTCTAGAAGACAATTTGACCAATGTTTCTAGTGATGCTTTTTTGAGAGAGACTTTTAAAGCCAAGTCTCTTGATCAGGTCTAGCTCTCAATTCCAGTTGTCAAAATATTTGTTCACTCTATATTAGTTTCTGTGTGTAGTGAGTATTTTTTTGCTTACTTACATCAAAAACAAATAGATAAGCCACTTGCATGTAGAGATGGATTTGTGGTTGAAACTGTCTGAAATCAAACTGAAATTCTGCAATTGTGTACTAGCAAACAGGCTCATTTTACTCATTGAGACAAAGGTGAGTTATGAAGAAGTGTTCTTTTGTATTCAAGTTTATTCCGTAACAGAGTAGTGCTGCTTTCTGTCTTAAGCAATAGGTTATGATAGGCAAGAAAATAAAATCCTCTTGTTCATACAAAAATAATGCTTCTTAAAAAGAGGGAGGCAAGCATGAGACATTAATCTCCAAAAGGAGGCACAGCATAAAGAGTTGGGAATCTTTACTTTAGAGAACACACGATTTAAAAAAAAAAAAAAATCCGTAAGAGGAAAATGAAGGAAAAGCTATGAGAATTCTCTGCATTCATTAAAGCTGGAACATTGTCTTTGAGGTAATTGCCCTTGACTTACAGGTCTTTGAATCTGGCAAGAAAAGAGAATGTCTTTGAATTTTGATTACTCTGAATTCTATTATGCTAACATCATCATAGCCCAAGAGGCACAGTTTAGTTTCTTTAACTCAGCATCAAGGCTTGCAACACTTACAACTTATTATGCTTCTCCAGTGAAGAGGGATGGAGGGAAGGGAGAATACTTAATTATATATAATGCCTTTTAAATGATTGGCTAATACAGGGAAAGTACAGAAAAATAGTCCACATATGCTGTAGTGGAAAGCTGATACTATTATTAACCCTTTAGATCAATGACTATTATTTTGAGGAGTGAAGAAAGAACTGTTGCTACTTCCCTTCTCACTTTCAGCAGCTGCCACTCTGTCACCACACCTTGTCTCTCTGTCTATGATGAATGATGATAGGATGATATTCATCCTATCATCATTACACAGTGTGATATTCACTCATGTGGAGGACTAGTATAGTGCCTATGAAGAGTAATTACAAAATTGCATATTGCCTTAAGTTATTTTACCATTTCAAAAGCCAATTTCCTAACTTGGATGCCTACCTAGGTGTCTAGATATGGTTATAGTCACCCAACTTCAGGGATGTAATTTGGAAAATTTTGGCCAAAAAGAATAAAATTGATGGGTTCATGGGAAGCTTAAATATTAATATTTTGCAGAGCAATGTCACATGAAACATTGGTGCTTGAGCAGAGAAAAAAGAAGGATAATTGGAGAAGCATGAATTCAAAATCAAGTCAAGAAAGGGGGTGAAGCCAGGGCTTGATAAAACCCAGGCACTGGGTCACCATGGTGACTGGGGTTTGTAGCCTGTCTCCTAGCTCTGCTCTGGAAATACAGCAGAGGAGCACTGTCTGGCAACCAAAAATAAAATTGCTGGTGCCTAGCTGGGAGTCAATTTTGTCCAGCCCTGATGTAAACATAAAGGTCTTATTTTTATAGAAAAAAAAGCTGTGTTCCTAACTCGTTAGCTACTATGCAGTAATTAATATGAAGTAAAATCCAAGTGATGATAAGGCAATTTGTAATTTTAACACAAATAAGCAGGTCAAGGTAAATCCTATGCTCCCCCATAGCTTTTGTTCCACCTGCTAATACATGTGAAAGCTACAAACTGTCCCACCTTGAAAGCTACAAAATGTCCCACCTTCACTAGGATTTTACTTTCTGTTAGTTACTGCATGTTAGTTAATGTAAGTTAAGAACACACAATTCCACCTAAATTAAGCTTTTATCAAATATACATGTGTTATTTAATGGGGAGAAGGGAAGAGCTGTGGGATTCACAACAAATATAGAAACACTGTTTTCAAACTGCCTGCTTTACAGTCATGAAATGGTTTGTGGCTTAGTGTACTGATTGTACTGAATCAAAGCTTTATCAAAACAGAAAACAGTATGAGAGAGGACAGAAGAGCAGAGCACAAAGCCACTTAGCCCACTGGAAGCCTTTTATGTGACAATCTGCAGTTGTTGAAGCCACTGTAGGAGGGCCACTCCAAGCAGCCATATGTTACCTCTAGAAGAGTACCTGTCACAGCTGGATATTTCCAGCCTGCTCAGATAATTATGTGCTGTGAAAGGGACATGCATGCTGATTCCACTCCTGGAAGAGGCTGGCTTCAAGGGAGAAGATAAAATTATTTTTAGGCTATGACAAGCAAGGAGACATTCTGTGATACTTTTATGTGAACAGCAGTGAAGAAGTGTTCAGTTGTGCTGCATCCTTTCAAGTTTCAATGTGCAATGCAATACACTAGACTTAAATGGTGAGGACAGGCTACTGTTTTATATGACCCAGTGATATGGAATTCAGTGGCACAATGGTAATTTGGTGATAATGTGAAGGGATTCTGGAATTCTTCCAATTGCATTGAAAGGATTGTAAATGTGGAGCATGATGTGAGAATAGAAAACTAAAGCATATTGTTTAATTGCAGTGCAGCTAAGGAATTCAGCTCCTGCAGAATTAAAAAGCTGTAAAGGAGGAGAACCATCTTTAAATCATGTTTGTGTCCATAGAGAGTGGGAATGGAGTAGCATAGGAAAAAGAAGTGTCATCCTGAAATAGTGCTTTGTGGAATCACAGGCTCGTAGAAGGATGTAGTTGCTATCTATAGCTCCTGAATTAGTCAGTAGTAAAGCTCTACTCCTATAAACTTTAAGAACTCTGCATGTAAGCCACCTTTCTTCACTGGCTGCACAGTTCCTAAACCATTCACCTTTTCAGTCCTCGCTACCGATTTGGGACTGGGCTAGTGCAGGGCCGTCCCTTGTGGGGAGCGGGGCCCTTGGCCAACTGGCCTAGGTGGGGCCCCTCCCCTGCCTCTCCATGCTGCAGGGGAGTGTGGCGGGCCCACCAGCCTGCACCGCTCCCCAGGGAGACGGCCCCAGAGGCCAAGGCCACCGGAGGAGCCGCCTCTGGCTCTGGCCCCAGGCCGGGACACTGAGGCCACTGGTGTAGGGAGCTGGCTCTGGACCTTGCCCCGGGCTGGGAGGTGTAGGCCGCCAGCGCTGGGAGCTGGCTCTGGCCCCGGCCCTGGGCCAGGAAGCAGAGACCGGAGGCAAGGAACTGGCCACATGTGGCCGTGTGGGGCAGGCCGACTCACAGGCCGGGCCCCACCCACTTGCTCCACCCCTGGGCTTGCCTGCTCTGCCCTAGGGGCAGGGAGGGCCAGCCCAGGGGCCGGGAAAAGCGCTCCTGGCCTGTCCTGCCCCTCTGCCTTCAGCTCGCTGCCAAAGGCAGCAGGGAATAGGAGGAAGCGAGGCTGTGGGTGCAGCATGCGTGGGCCCAGGGCAATCGCCCCATTCGCTCCCCCCCCCAGGGGTGGCCCTGGGCTAGTGACTCATAACTGCTGCTGTCCTTTTTGTCCCAAATTCCAGAGACACTCCCTTCTAATGCTAATCCGTTTATGGGCAACAGCTTGAGAGTTGGCTCAGGAAACCTACAAGGAGAAAACACAATAAAAAATACAGACTGGGTAAGGCAGGTATCATGGGGTGCATCTATACTTGCACCTTAAGACAACTTAACGATGCTTAATTCGACCTACAGAATGCTGTGTCCACACTGGGCACTTCCTTAAGTCGACTTAATAACTCCACCGCTGAAGGTCGACTTTACATCTAAGTCAACCTTGTTAGGTCAACTTAAAGCCAGTGTGGATGGGGAATAGCCCTAAGTCAACCTAATTGGAGTTGGGCTGGCGAGAAGGGGAGAGCCAGGGCTGGGTGAAATCAGGCTGGGGTGAAGGGGAGACCTAGGGCTGGGGAGAAGGGCTGGGGTGAGGGGGAGAGCTGCGGCTGGGGAGAAGGGGAGCCATGATCGGGGGATCATGGTCTGGGGAGAAAGAAGAGATGTGGCAGGGATCGGGGTCTGGGGAGAAGGAAGAGATGCAGCAGGGATCGGGGACTGGGGGAGAAGAGACACGGTGGGGATCAGGGGCTGGGGAGAAGGAAGAGACACGGCAGGTATCAGGCTAGGGAGAAGGAAGAGACACGTGGATTGGGCTGCGCAAGGTGTGCAGGTGTGCAGTGGCCTCTGCGCTGCCGTGTACCTG
This sequence comes from Pelusios castaneus, assembly GCA_007922175.1. Classification (NCBI taxonomy): domain Eukaryota; kingdom Metazoa; phylum Chordata; order Testudines; family Pelomedusidae; genus Pelusios; species Pelusios castaneus. Next base: position 15,288,485 of record ML685785.1, on the reverse strand, counting down.
TAGTTTAGTGGAGGCTCCAGGCCCCCACAACACTTCTCCATCAACCTAACACCTGCCAGTGTGAACACAGGCAATTGACTGGAGTGTTTAGTGTGGACGCTCTAAATTGACTTAACAAGGTCGCCTTTAAGATGACCTAAAGTCGACCTTGTTAAGTCGACTTAACAGAGCCTGTAGTGTAGGCATAGCCATGGTAGGTAGGGCATATGAGGTATTTGAAGATGGCAGGAAGCTGGTTGTTTTGGTAGGGCAGGGATAGGCAACCCCTAGCATGTGTGCCAACAGTAGCATGAGAGATCATTTGGAGTGGCATGCGGCACCCTCTGCAGAGTCATAGAAATTGTCACTCCTGACATCAAAAGCTACTCTGGGTGGTATCTTTTGGGGACAGATGGAATGACGGGTGTCCCAGCAATGTCCATGCCTTAGGCATGCCACGTAAAGAAGCTGCTTAGAGCGGCTCCTCTCCACAGTGTGCTGCCACCAAGAGGAGCCACTCTGAGTGGCTTCTGTCCATGAGCAGCTCCTTTCAATGGCATGCCTGGGAAGCATCCATCCCAGCTGCAGCTGCTGCCAAAATTTTTAGGCAGCTGCTGCTTTTTTTCTTTTTTCAGTGGAGGGGGCTACTGGTTCCAGCTGAGGGTCAGGGAAGAGGGGCTGGCAAAAGGGTTGGCAAAGGTTGCTGATCCTTGTGGTAGGCTTATATGACAACTTGTCCAAAAAGTAAACCCTCAAGCTTTGACATAAATGAATTTCTAAATATTGGTGGTTAGGAAGAAATTTTCTTTGGGAATATTTATCCCATAACTGCCTACTGCAAGGTTTCTTTCTCTGAAACAGCTGGTACTGGTCCCTATTGGTGACAGTATTCTTGACTAGATGGGCCACCACTCTGATCCTGCAGGGTTTTTTGCATGCTTAAAAAGACTTGAGATCAGGATTGGTTCTTCAAGTAAATAAAATGTTCCAACTAAGAAATAGGATGGGGCCATCCATACTCTGTCCATGATGATGTTTTGAATATAGGCTGACCAGACAGCATGTATGAGAAACTGAGAAGGGGGCGAGAGATAATAGGATCCTATATAAGAAAAAGCCCCAAATATCTGGACTGTCCTATAAAATTAGGACATCTGGTCACCTTATCTGTATGGGACATCATTTATACTCATATCTTATACAGGTAAAGAAGAAACAACATTAATGTAATTCCAGAGGTCACATTATATAGAGATGTGTGAATAATTGATTTTTCATTGAGTGACTGAAACGATAAATCCACTCTTAACTTCCTCCCACCCCCCAAATATTTATTGTAGGGGTCAACATAAAATGGGAAATGTTCATGTTTTTCCTCCAAAATAAAAAATAATAATTTGGGGTCAAATGTTTTGTTCAATCTGAAATGTTTATTTACCTTTTTTTTATTTCATGTATTTTTGTATGGTTTTTACCCTTTTGTTTTGTAATGGAATCTAGCTAAGTTTTGAAAATGAATGTCATTTTGAAATGAAAAGTTAAAGAATTCGGACTTTTTTGCCACTTTTTGGAGGGGGCTGAAACTATTTAATTCAACTCAACTTTGCATATAGGTTCAGTCAACACAGACAATAAATTATTTGTCTAAAAAACTTCACCCAGCTCTTAATGTTATTTGCTAGAAAATGGAAACACTGTGTGAAAAATAATCTTGATCTTAAAATAGAAGTGTTATTAAATAACATGGCACTTCATTACTAATGGAATTTTTAATACACAGTTGATGAGGCTCTCAGACAAACTAATATGACAGTTTATGAAAATATGAGATGTGAAAATGATGAAGAATCTACTTACTAAATAATTTTGGCACATAGTCGGAGATTTAATTTAGGAATATTCGAAGAATGCTTCTGGTTGTTGTCTGTGTTTCATATCATTACAGAATGTGTAGGTCTAATCCTTACTGATGCACTGCTAGAAGAATTTTATTAACAGCGTCTCCTGTATCACTGACCTTTGTTTATCTTCATAATTATCTCTCTCTTCCTTTGGAGCCTCTTATTCCCAAAAGAATAATATGGCTCACTTTTGAAAAATGCTTATCATCTCAGGGAAAATCATTAGACAATTATTCCTATTTCAGACCTCAATATAAGGGAACATCTACTGTTTTTGATAACATAGGTGATTTAATAATCTGTCAGTTCTGTGCATGGTGACATATATTGTGGTGGGGTGCATATTTCATCTGCAAATCTCTACTATTTACAGCTATCTAAACACATCATTAAAAGCAAAAGACCTGAGATGCAAGCCAACAAATATATCCATTATTCATTAGCTGTTTGGAGTTTTTTGTTGTTGTTTTTCTTCTCCTAGCTTCCTAAAAACCTCTCTTTCTTTGGAAGATGCCCAGAAGCATGTATTTAAATTAGTTTATTAACAAGATCATTAATCAAGTATCAGTGTTTCAAGACACTTTGTTGATCAGCAACTCTTTAAAAAAAAATTAGCAAGCCTATAGGATGTTGTACTGAATTTAAAAAGTGATACATTAACCTATTTCTTTAGTCATATCAGCTTAGGTGGTTGCATGTAATATATGGCACTTGATCAAGGATTCATAAGAGCTTGTACAGTATCAATAGATTTTGCAATAGATTGATTTTGATTTTCTCTTTTGATTTTCTTTATGATAATTTTATTGTATTTTCATTAGAGAGTAATGAAAACAAATCTACTGGTAAAGTGGGGATTGAGAGATGATGGGCACAATTCAGTAGTCCTTAAACCAGAAAATCTCTAATTGATGTCACTGGTTGCTATGCAGGAATATAAAATATGTCATAATAATTCCTGATCTATAATTAAACTGCTTGAAAAGATGAAAGAGGAAATAAAGAACTAGTGAAAGCAGAATGACCCAGTGGGCAGGGTTTCACATCCAACTTTTTTGAATTTCTGTTTCAAAGTGTATAATTCGCCAGAGATGCTGGAAAGTGAGGACCCATGGATTACCCATCCCCCAGGAGAGGTTTTTAGATGCAGTCTGGTGTATTCCCAAGGCAAATTATTTGTTTTTCCTAAAACACTTTTTGATCTGAGAATAAAAGTCATTTCTTATTGACAATCCATATAATTTTCTATTCTACAGTTCAAACACTGACAGAATCCAAATGTCTTCAGGAGCATTTTTGCATGCAGTCTTTCTAGCATATTGACAAAGGTCAGCAAATATGTCCCAAATACTGACAGCTTGTCACAGGAGATAGAGGTAAGTAAAGTAATACAGAAAGGCTTTATTCTCATCAGTATTAAAGACAAGAGGAGTGATGGGAAAATAGATTCTTTCTTTCTGACTGAGTGGTGACAGTGTCCCAGACTGGTGGTATGCTGTGATTTGAAATGCATACGATACTTGAGTTCTGAGGAATCATTCATCACAAGAGTCAGGTCTGGGATACTTCAGGTATCTGATCATTTGTTTCTGCAATATAAATATATAAACGATTTACAGCTAGTTGACTTTTTCTTTTTTTCCCTCTTTTTTTTAAAGAGACTTGTTAATTAAAAGAAAATATTTATTTTATTTTTTTCCAGTTTATTAGTAAAACCCCAGAAACTATAAAAAACGGGTTTACATTTTTGGGCTTTGAACACCATTCTTTTTTTAATCACAACTGGACAACAATTACTAAACAGATTTTTTTTAAAGCTCTTTTATTTAACAGTATTCGGTTTTAATTTTCAAATAAAAACTGATTTTGGCAGGTGGAGGGGATTCTAAAACATTTCCCCCCAAAGTTTCTCAGGAAAGTAATTGCCATTTTTTGATTCTCTCATTTCCAAAAATGAAAAATTTAAAAATGCACTCAAATTTTTCCCCTTAGATCCATCTGTTGCCATTGTGTGCCCAAGAAAAAAGATTCTGACTGCATACCTCTCATAACTGTCCTTTGTCAGTTCATTTGCTTAGATAGTATGAAGGCTCAGGATTTGGGTAAAAATATTGAAGCTATATACTTCTGTATATTCTAAAGAGAATTAATAAAGAGAGTTATAAACAGAGAGAGACTTACTAAGCCAGGCAATTGCTTTAATAGAAACATGCTAGCTTCTATGAGGAAAATTATTCTAAAGGTATAAAACTGTTCCACTATATGCACTGCACTGCATTTAATTTCCTACCACTCTGTAACTTTCCTGTCTTCAAAGCGTCTGACGAAGTAGGATTTTCTCCCACGAAAGCTCATGCGATAAATAAATCTGTTAGTCTTTATAAGTGCCACAGGACTCTGTTCAGTATAACTTTGTGATGAAAGATTGAGAGAGAGAGGGACTGACTCTGCAGGAGCAGCTTCACAATGTGTAGCAACTAGGAATGGGCAATAATACAAAATGGTCCCCTCTGTCACTGTAAAACCAGGCCCTATACACAGCTAGTTGAGCAGCATTTGTACACATTGTCATGGCAATAAAACTACTCTTTTGAAATGGAGAGTTGAAATTGTGTGAAGTTGCATAAAAGATAAACTATATTTGTTATCAAAGATTTTTTTTAATAGTAGAGCTAAAGAATATGGAATATTCTTCCAAGGTCACTTGGAAGCCCCATCACTACAAATATTTAGAAGCAGGATGAGTAAAGCATTATCTTCAATAGAGTAGGGATGTTTTCATATTGCAAGCAGTTGGCCTATATAACTTGCTAAAGTATTTTTCCCACCTATGTTACCTGCTTATTTCTGCACCTATCTTTACCTTCTGTGGTCTCAAGGTGTAACTCAGTTAATTTAGGCACACCGACTTTCTCTCAGTTCTGATGCTGAATCTGTATTTACTAGGTTAAATTATCTCCTGTGCAGAGGGCCAGCATAAAGTCCATGTAGCACCTCAGCCCCACTGAAGTCATTCTGGGAGTGAATTTCTCCAGTTATGAAGTTTGCTGAGTGTTAATAAAAACAAAACAACTTCCAAATCCTACCATTGTATTTCTAAAATAATAAAATACAAATTACAGTATTTGAAGGGTGTAGTTTATAATTTCCCTATCTGTCTGTTGGCTGGAATACCACTGTAGAAATTATCTTAATCTAATTCATCCTTAAATGCTGATAAAAATAACTACTACTTAGAGTGGACAATAGAAGTCCATCTGCAGAACCCAGCCAAACTCCACCAAATAGTACATATACACATTCTTACACTGCTGCCATGGATTCTGTTTGATTGAGCTATGCTACAGTGCAAGACAGCAGGGACGTAATGCTGTAATTAAGAATGAATGAGACTGCTCTTATAATAACATCATTATCTTTAAGCACCAGTGAGAAACACATTTTAGTACATTTGTTAGTTGAATAATTGACTGCATTTGATAATCAGTTGATACTTGCAGAAAAAAGCACTACTTAATGTTGATGCTTGAAAAAATATAAGACACGACATACAATCCAACATTGAAGGCACATCTCTAAAAAGATGGTGGAGCAAAGAGCTATAATAGGCGAGTGGTGCAACCTCTAAAAGATTAGAGCGTCCTTCTGTGATATTAGATTCTGATGAGAATCATTAGTCTTCGACAGACATGAGAATTTCAATATTGTCTTCATTAGAATAGATAATGATGTGTCAGAAGCTGGGTAATTAGTGTATTGGTACTTTTCATTTCAGTTACAAAGAAGTATATTATGATATTAATTCCGGAGGGTATACCCTGAGAAGAAAGGGGAAAGAGAAAGAAGGAATTTATATGTATAATAACTATTATTGTTTGTAACCCCCACTTGGAGTGTGCCAGGTTCTGGAACTGAACATTGAGTTTCTAGGTGAGACCCTAACCTATGGCTACAACATATAATCCTTTACTAGAGCCCTCCAACACCAGTTTTAAACTTTGGGGGAGATGAGAGAGAAGCAGAACAGCTTGGGGAATCTTTAATTAACTACCGCTCATCACAAACGCAGTCTTTGAAGTGCTATGAGAACAAATGCATGGGTCAGGCATCTCCAGTCCTGCAGAGACCAGGATCCAGAGTGCCAGACATCTGACCAATGCTAGCTACTAACCCTAACCCTAACTGAAACCTCCACAGGACTCCAGACTGGGGAGGCAGGAGAGGAACCTGCCTCACCCAAGGTGAAAATATAGTAAAAAGATCCCTTCCGTTTAAGATAGCGAACATTCACAGCACTGAAACACTCATGTCCAGATTATCCCCAGTATACCATCTGCCTGTGAATGTGCTAGGAAGGAACTGGGGGTTGGGATAAATTGTGAATATTGGGAGGTGGGGAAATTATTGATTTACTAATGTTTATACATATTAATATTATTCCTTTCCCTCCCCATATCTTATTTTTCTCCTGTCAATAAAGATCCCCTTTGTAACATCATTTCTAGATGTGTAATTTCTTTGCTTGGGTTTGTATTGATGTACTTTATTGTTCCTTGTGTACTGTGTTTTATACTCCTTGCACCAGTAGTAGCATTACTCATTTTTGCAAAGGCTAGAATCTCTAGTGTCTCAGGCAAAGTGAAGAATCACTGTGGGTGAAGGCCCCAGGTATAAAAAAAAACAAAAACAAACCCCCCCACAACCTTAGGATTCAGTCCATGCCAGGAAAGGGGAAAAGTCACTCCAAGTAGCAAGCACCAACCACCAAGGACGATACTGAGCCACACTTTAGTGGAAGTAAGTCTCTTATGCTAGCAACTGGTGAATGAACCCTGAAAGTTTTTCTTCTTACTTAATAATTCTTCCCATTTTGGTGACTCAGGGCATGCCTACACTATGCAATTTAGTTGACTTAACTCATGTTATCATACAACAATAATTGCATTGCTTGTGAGTATCTACTCTTTTCTCCTAGTTTTGATGCGGTGTGTCCTCACCAGGAGAACTTATGTCAACTGTACTATCAGTATGGGGCATTGTGGAACATTTTCTGAAAGCCAGTTACAGTCAATGTAAGCAAGACAGGCTCTACAGTGACACTGTGTCAACCTAACTGTATTAACCTTGACTCTTCTTGTGGAGGTGGGGTTATTAAGTTGGCCTAGCAGGGCAGTTACATTGATGGGAGCAAAATTCTAGTGTTTACACTTTCACTGTTACGACGACAAAAGCTGCCTTGCATTGACCTACCTCTGTAGTATAGATCATGCCTCCATCTTCAAAAAGTGCAAACTCAGGAATTATCATCTGTACATTTCCTGTCTGTTAAAAAGTACTCTGCTCTGTATACAATACCGAGGTCTCTCCCTTGCTACAGATAGTGGAGCATTAGACAAGAAGAATGGTCTGAATTTCTCACATTGCTGAAGCCTCTTTGTTCAGGACAGGAATACATGTCCCTTTCTTTCATCAGCAATTATACATCACTTTTTTCTTTAAAGATTTAGGAATTTACCATACAATGTTTAATAGAGATCAAACCTATTTTTATAGGATTCTGCAGGAATTACTCAAAAAACCTATTGAATTTTATAGAGGAGACTATCCTTTTTGTAGTTATTTTTTTAAATGATCTTATATAATTTTATAGCAGAGATTTAATTCTTTATTATATTTAATGGATGGTCCAAGATGCCTGTAATTATCATTTTCTATTAAATTGTATGGCAGTTTCCATAAGGAAAAGGATTCTATCATCTAATCATAATATAATGCCATAATGCAGGTTTTCAGTAAAAGATTTTATAAACCTAATTTAAATATAATCCTAATATACATATAAATGTTTACATATTTAAACACAATTTAAAGTTTAATTTAACATTCCCCTTCCTTTAGTATTATGCACACAGCGACAACTACATTTTGCTAATGGCATGAGACTCAGGAAGTAAATCTAACTAGAAACAAAATTAAAACTGACAAGCCTATTTGATTTTCCAGAGGGGCTAAAACATTGAAAGTAAATGGTATACAGTGTTGTCAAACCTAAGCATTCAAAATATTTTGAATCCTGAATCTAGAAGAGTGTTTGAGCTTTAAAAAATAATTCTTTTTGGATTTATTTTGGTTGCCTATGGATTTTGAGACTTCCAGATATACCTTGGTTATGTTTTCAGACTGCTCTTCACAACCATAAAGGTGAGGAACTCAGTTTAATGAAAGCAAACAAGATGAGATTCTTATGTAATAACTTTCAGAGGGCTAGCCGTGTTAGTCTGTGTACAGCAAAAAACAACGAGAGTCCTATGGCACCTTATAGACTAACAGATTTTCTTCGGCATAAGCTTTCGTGGGCTATAACCTACATAGTTGTATCTGACGAAGTGGGTTATAGACCACGAAAGCTTATGCTGAAGAAAATCTGTTAGTCTATAAGGTGCCACAGGACTCTCGTTGTTTTTTGTGTATAACCTGACTCCAAGAGCTGGAGCCAAAAAAAAAAAAAAACATCTGGAGATTCAAGTTGGCAACAGATTGAAAGTTCAATAGATTATTATTTTTTTTAATAACTAGTAATCAATAATAAAATTATGTGAGACCAAATCTTCAGACCCAGTTAAAACAGAGTAAGGGGCTCACTAGCTTGTTAAGTACATATGAGGTAAGTCTGCAGTGGCAAACTTACCGTGAACATGAGTAAAACAATGGTATAAGATGGAGGAGGGTTCCACATCTGTTCTGTGGTCCAGAACTCAAAGGGTGAAGGGTGAAGGGACCTCATGAAAAATAAATTCCTGGTCTTTCTCTATCCCTATCTAAGGCCTGCTTGCTTCAATCCTATCATAAAAAAACCTATGGAGAACAACAACTACTGTGTCATTCATTGGATATAGTATGTGCCTCTCCAGCTGTGTGCAAGCCAGTGATGCTCTCCTACCCTCCCTAGTTCTTTGGAGAGGCTAGTGCTGGTGGTCTGGAGCAGTCCTAGTATTCACATGAGTATAAGGACCATGGATGAAATCGTCCTTCCGAGGTCAATGGCAAACTTCTCCCATACAGCCTTCCATACAAACAGCACCAGCACCCTTTTAAGCGGCTGAAGGCACACTCCACAGTCATTCTGCAGCGGCTCAATCGGTAATTGAACTGCTCCTTGCTGCGATCCAGGTTCCTGGCGTACGGCTTCATGAGCCATGGCATCAGTGGGTATTCTGGGTCTCCAAGGATGACTATGGGCATCTCCAAATCCCCCACAGTAATTTTTTTATCTGGGAAGAAGGTACCCCCTTGCAGCTTCCGGTACAGTCCAGTGTTTCTGAAAATGCGGGCATCATGCACCTTTCCCGACCACCCAGCATTGATATCCGTAAAACGCCCCTTGTGATCCATAAGTGCTTGCAGCACCATGGAGAAGTAGCCCTTCCTGTTTATGTACTCGGTCGCGAGATGGTCTGGAGCCAAAATCGGGATATGTGTGCCATCTATGGCTCCCCCGCAGGTAGGGAATCCCATGGCAGCAAAGCCATCCACAATCTCACGAACATTGCCCAACGTCACCGTCCTCCGTAGCAGAACGCGATTGATGGCTTGGCACACTTGTGAGAGGGCTAATCTGACAGTGGACCTCCCGACTCCAAACTGGTTTGCAACCGACCGGTAGCAGTCAGGAGTCGCCATCTTCCAGACAGCAATCGCAACACGCTTCTCCACAGTTAGAGCTGACCTCATGTTGGTGTCTTTACGTCGCAGGGCAGGGGCCAACTCTGAACACAGTTCCAAAAAGGTTGCTTTCTGCATTCGAAAGTTCTGTACCCACTGCTCGTCATCCCACAGCTGCATAACAATGCGATCCCACCACTCGGTGCTCATCTCTCGTGACCAGAAATGGCGTTGCACCGTGTGCAGATGATTGGTGAAGGAGCTGAGCAATGCGGTGCTGTTGCTCTGCAGGGCATCGATCAGCCCCTGCTCCTCGGCGTCCTTGTCTGATTCGGAGCTCATTGTGTACTGAGCAACCAGCTGAGATGTATTTAGAATGCTGAAGGCGACAGTGGAGATTGGAGCAGGATCCATGCTGTCGCAGTTGTGATTGCTCGCAAGTAGTGCGGCACTGCACTGTTGAAAATAGGCGCGAGTTGCTATTGGCAATGAGGAAGGCGCAAGGGGAACACAGTGCACCACGGGAAAATTAGAGTTTACCCATGGCGCTTTGCGTTCCTTTCCTTCATCCCAGGATTCCAAGCGCCGATTGAGGGAAAATTGAACTGTGGGATAGGTGCCCAGAATTCATTGCGCTACACCGCGATATTGCAAAGAATTCTGTTGCGTTGCAAGGAGCGACGTGTGTACGCGCTCTCCCGCAATAAAGGTCACGTGTTTTTTATAGCGCGATTGCCCTGTTCCGCTTTAATCTGATCGTGTGTACATAGCCTAAGTCGATTTAAGCAAGCTTAAGTCGACTTAATTTACAAGTGTAAACGCAGCCATAATGCCTGTATATCTAACCTTTTCAGGATAACACATATCATTGTATTTGTGAGGTGACTGTTTCTCCTTTTTTTATAATGAACTGTGAGATCTCAACAATGGATTTGCAACAACACCGAGTCAGGCAGAAGGAGGATTATTAAGTGAGAGCTTCTGTTTACACACAAATACCCTTGTAATGAGGATCAATGGGGAACAGGAAAATGCAGAAGTATCTGACAATTTACCAGGGTTTTAGCAAATTACTATAATTTTAAAAGTTTGCTGAGGTGTGACAGGGCTTATTTGAAGATTTTTGTTAAAATAACGGTATACATTTAATTTGAGAAAGGAATAGTAGAGCTTGTGTGCATTGTATCAAATGCCACATAATACACCTTGGAACTACAAAATTGCAATTTTTTTGCTGCCTCAGCAAATGTCTGTTTGTATCTACAACTTTGTCAAAAGGTAATAAAGCAAAAAGCTTATTCATCTCACTAAGGGGATGTAAGTTCTATTTATTTAAAATGAAGTTCTAAGACAGGCTTCTTCAGTCTTTGTATGAACAGTCTATCACTTTCATTTAGAGGCAGCAAATCTTCATCCTCAGTAAAACTGCCTTACAGAGGAAAAATATTATGTTTACTTAGTGATAAACCATTTTCAGATGAGAGGGGATGTCAGCTGTGAGATGAGTTATGTGAAATTTGAAAATTAAAAAGCACTGGCAGCTTGTTTATTTTATAAATGTTCCTATTTAATACAGCAGCAGTTCAAATCTGTGGGGCATGAATGCTTCATAATATGTAACAATCAAATCTCTTGTTATGAGCTGACTTTTCAGTTACGAATGGGCAAAACCATTCCCATTAAATATTGTCAACCAGCCTGAACCTCCACTTAAAACTAAAGGAAAATGTTTTATTTTATTTACTCCTTTTCAGAAAGTTAAAACATCTGAGGCTTTGTGAATAGACAGATGTGATGAGCCAGGAAACATCTGTATTATTTTTTATGAATATAGTGTATGCCTCTTTGTGATGAGTTACTTGTTATGGAGTTAGATCCATAGGGGTTGTTAAAGGAAATCAAGCTGGAGGTAAAGCAATGGCCTAGATAAAAAGCTACACAACACTCACCCACAATAGCTAAGTGTACTGCACACCCTGGAAAAGACAACCCCTACTCCCAACCCTTTAACACAATTGTTTTGCTAAGGCTGAAAAGGGACAGATCAAATAAACCAACAGAAGACCCTTGTGCCTAGAGAAGTGTGGCTTTTGAGTGAGTAGCTATGAAGACTGTTGAGGTGGTCGGTAAAAAGTGATAGGCTGGCAAAGAATTATATAGAGAGACAGGGAGGCTGCTGTAAGCAGGTCTGTTTATCCAGCAAGAAGTTGGGGATAACTGGGCTGAGGTGAATTTACAAAAGCTGGCAAGGAAACAATAGGTGTAAATAAGACTCATGCATACAGGCCTTTACTGGTTTTACTCTTTTTTTACATGCTGTGTATCTTTGGGGGAAGGAATAAACAATGCTTTGTATTGAAAATACTGTTTTTGGATCATTTTAATCAACTTTGTGGTCACAGGTCCTTGCAGTGAGAGGGCTTACAGATCCAAACACAACTGGGTCTGTCACGTTAGCAGTTCTGGGTACCAGAGGGTTGCAGCCCAGAGATCCATTGTAAGGGTGGTTGGAATATACAATTCCGACTTAAGTAAGATGCAGGATGCCAAGCCTAACACCATAGGAGTACATTCAAGAGGGACTCACCTTGTAACCATGATAAGAAGTAAAACATTAAATTTAGTACAGTGTCATTGAACTAACCTTTCATTTATTTTCCTAGAAACAACAGGCCAAATTCAGATTCGATGTTATCATGGACATTGCCTCTCAAAGCCCTGCTTTAATTATCCTGTTTACTGCTTTTCCAGTTATAATATCTTTTTGGCGAGTTAGCATGTAAATTTATATTGATTTGCCACCAGCAAATCCCATGTGTAAATCACATGTCTATTACTTCATTGGCAAATATGACCTAATGACTTCAAATTATTTTTTTGTTTTCCTTTTTGGTATAGATTTACTTTCTACCTAAATAACTCTCCCTTTTGGCTATCTTATCAAGATCCTAAAGCTTACTCTTCAAAAATATTTATCAATATTTAATGTATATTAATTCAATTTAATCATCAGTACGAATTAATCCAAAACCAGATGAATCTTGTCTCAAATACATCTCAGATTTGAAACCTCTGAGTGGTTTGTTAAGTTATGAGAACTTTTTGGGTCTCCTTTTGAATAATTCTACAACTATTTTATGGTTTTGTATCAAAAGCATTCTAGATTCCACCTGTTTTTAGTATGAAGTGAATTGAAAGACAGAGGACGAATTTCAGTTTGAATCCTTGCGTTTATCTGAACCAAAACCCAAAGCAAAACTCAGGGGATGAGAACCCATTCAGCTCAAAACTAAAATATTGCTAGCCCAAACCATTACCCTTTGAATAACTGTAAGCAAAACTTCCTTTAAAGTCAAGTATAAATATCAGTGAACTTTATCCATCCTCTGTAGGGTTTTTGTTCATTTGTTTGTCTATCTTTTTTTTAGGCTGTGCTGTGGGCCTAAATGGTTTAAGCATCAGTTTAGTCAGCTGAGCAATCAGAAAAGTGCCAATATTAATGCATGAATAATATGGAAAATGGAAATCTTGGTTCCTATCTTGCTATGTTTTCATATGACAATGGGAGAAAAAAAAGCTCAGTTTTGTAATTGATACTGTGCCTATTTGGGCATTTTAAATGTGGGGTATCTTCATTAAGTTTCAGTCAACAATTTTTCATTCATCGAATTTCAAAATAAAAAACGGTAAGGCTCCTTGTGGTAAAAAAAAGGTCCCAGAGTCCCTGAGACTAAGAACATCAGCTAATATGTATATTCAGTACTTTGCAGAATAATGGACTTTTGGAAGCTAATGTCTTCTTTGAGAAATAATAGACAATTATGAGCTCTATGAGCAGTATCAGTTTTTCCTTATAGCTTAGCTCAAACTGTGTGCTCATTTGCTTTAGCAATATTTGTATGATTTTTATTTACATTCATTGTGAATGCAATATTTCCAACAAGAATTCACAACTTTTATAGCTGAGATAATTAAAAGAAAATGCTATTCAGTCCAGTGACGTTATAAAGCAGTTCTCATTAATTAAAAATCATTTCGCAGTTTTGCTCCCTGTACATATACAGAATGAAGTAAGCTCAGTTCAGTTACTAAAGCAAGTTTTACTAGAGTTTATTTCTGTTAGCCCTGAAGAGGGAAGGGGAGCTCTAGTCCTGGCTGTACTCTATCGATAGAGCTTCTTATTAAGGGTTGATCCTGGACTGATTGATCCCCTCCACAGCAAAACTCATCAATTCAGAGTGATGCAAGTTCTGTGAAGATACCTGTGAAGATTATCTTTCATGGGTAATCTCAGTGGGACCAGTGGGGAAGATAATTTGGATCTTCTAGGTTTTGTTTCTATCCAATGCGGGGCTGCCTTAAAGGAACAGAACCTCCTTTCCATGCAGAAGGGCAGAAGTGGTGGGGCAATCCCAAGCCTACAAAGTGCTGAGTGCCCTCAATTTCTTTCGGTTTCAATGGAAATTGAAGACCTTTAACACACCTCAAGGGACACTTCTGCATGTTTCAAGATTTTCCTTCCTTCTGCTAGGGAGCCATGTGGGGCTCCCTTCTCCCTCTGCCCTAGGTCAACTTATGGAAGAAGTCGATTTAGGGCATCCACACTGGCTTAAGTTGACTTAAGCCTTAATTAGACCTAAAACTAGGTTTTATTAAGTCGACTTAAGCTTCCCTTAGGTCGACTTCAGGAACAGCTTAAGTTGACTTAATAAAAGCCCAGTGTGGACGTGGAGTAAGTTAGATCAACTTAAGCTTCCTTAAGTCGACCTAACTTCTAAGTGTAGATGCACCCTAAAAGCTCCCCTGCTTTTAATTTCACAAAAGGCTCTAGAAAATAACTGCCTTCATTTTGACTTTTTAGTATTTGTCTTGACGAGCCTGAGTGTAGATATAGATTGTGAATTCTGTTTTAACTTATAAAAAAATGTTTTCACATGATAAATGGGAAAAAAGAACATTGTTTTAGGAGAGGGAAAAGGAAAAATATGCTGTCTTGGTGACACACACTACTTTTTTCTTTCTAAGACCAAAGAGGTGGGAAACCAGCACATGATTATTAATGAATCCAATAACTATTGTGCCAAATCCTCAGCCCTGGAGCCTCTGCACTATAGAGCCTGCCACAGTTGGGTGGTCTGGCCAGGCCCTGCAGAAGCAGAGATCCTGAAAAAGGGATCCTCACATGGCATACTTTGTCATCAACCCCTGTTCAGAACTGTTCCCATGTCAGGATTATGCCATGTCGATGATGATCACGCAGAGCAGGTTCCTCCCTCTTAAAGTGAGAGGGTAGACCCTCCTTTCCACCTGAATCATAAGCAGAGAAACATTTCTAATAATGCAGTGGTGGAAAAAATTTTTGGCCTAAGAGCCACATCTGCATCTAGGTGGGCTGGAGAGGGACAGGGGAAAGGGCGGGCCTGAAAGTGGGGGGGAACCACTATGCTATCTAGGGTGTCGCTGGCCCTGGGAAAGGGGAGCAGCTGGCAGAAGAAAGCAGCTGCTGTGCTCTGGCGAGACCCGAGCTAGAGGGCCAGATGAAAGACCATCTGGCCCATGGGCCATAATTTGCCCACTTCTCCTCTGTAATAGTGTCTAAATCACAACTCAAAAATAAAGCTGCCCCAGTGGGTGGAGTTTGGGTTTACCAGTTTAAAGACTCCACTCATCATAACAATCACGGGGTGTGTGTTGTGGGAGATAGCCTCTCAACAGTGACTATCCCTCTCCCCTGAAAACCTCAACCCTATGTAAATATGTAAGTTGCAATTCACCAAAGCATATTCTGTTATTCTGCATCCTCTGTTCTGCTGCTGCTGCTTAAGTCGACTTAAGGATAGTGTAGTGTAGACGCAGAGTAAATTAAGTTGACTTAAGTCTGCTTAAGTCGACTTAATTTACAAGTGTAGACGCACCCCCACAGACTGCTTTTGTGTCCTAAGGGAAATCATATAGTCTACCCTGTGCCTTAGTAAAATGGGCATAATATTTCCCTACCTTGTGGGGCTGCTGTGAAGATAGCATCCATTAGTAATTATAAGGCATTCAGATACTGTGGTTATGAAGGCTGCCCAAACAGACAGTCTTTTAACCAGCAACTTTGTCTATAAAAAGCATTACAATATATTCATGAATTCAGTACTTTTGAAAGATGCAGTCTCCACAAGCAGAGAGGGTGAAGTCCTCCATTTGCCTACAGAACATGCATAACAACCCCCAATGTGGCTCAAAGCTGATATACAGACATCACCTTCAGGGATTTCAATATCCCAGTTTAATCTTTGACCTACTTGTAATATTCCCCTCCCCAGAGGGACAAGGTTCGAGGATTCAGCAGCAACAAACACCGGGACACAAATGACAGAATAAAGTGGATTTATTAACTAACAAACTATTTAGTGGATCACCTATCACCCATTCCAGTATGATTACTGGAGTCAGAATTAAAGATGCAAGATAAACAGCTTATGTCCCTTCTGCAGTCGGGGACCCCAGGTGATGCGGGCTTCAGCAGGGGACTGTGTTGTCCGAGGCCTCTTTTCCCAAGATCCTGCAGCAAAGTCCAGTTTGGGCCTAGGAGTGAGCTATTGTTATAGCCCATCACTCACAGGGAGGGGTGATAAAGCCCTACTCCTGGTCATGTAGACTGCTGCTGATGGGCATTAATTGCTACTATCAAAAACGTCAAACTACTTAATCCTAGAACTATTATTTGATTACTTTGTTTACTACGGAGCTTAGCAGAGAGGAAATGTGTCTGGGGGGCCCCCACCACCCACTAATGCTCCATCATCACAAAATCTTCCGTTCCCCTTACACTCCTCCACTGAGTTTGCCATACCTAGCAGTTTTTCAACGGTTTTGCTGCAATTTACCCAAAGGTCTAAAATAATGCTCTCATAGCTCAAGATGTAATTGACAATGGATACATCTGTCCTGTAGATACAAGCAAGATGAATAAATGTCATTTGACAGTCGATTCCTCAGCAAGAACAGCTAGCAACTCTGTCCTATGTCCCTCTGTTGCCATATGCCCTTTTACAGTTTTAATTTACAGCCTGTTCCTCTTGGTGCTGTCATTTGGCCTGTTGTTATTGTAACATTTATCTAAAAATCACTGCTGTTCTTGTCTCAGGTATCCCTTTATGGGGATTACTGCATGCAGCGTTGCAGATGTTGACTGTAGTTTGCTGGAGGTAGATAATTTTTTTTTAGAGCATTGAAACATAGTCATTCATTGCTAATTGCTGCAAGAAGGAGATTGACTAATTTCAAATTCATCTGAAGTTTGCTTTTTGCTGTAATGTGTTGTTCTACCCAATCATAATGTTATTTACTAGAGGTGAATAATAAACCTTTTCTTTTGACATTTAAGATGTTTTGTTATTTGGATTCTGGCTATGTTCCTTCTATCATTTGTCATGGTACAAATGGATATACTTAATAGATATACTTATAATGAAAGGCTCTTATGCCATTCAGTTCCCTTCTAGTCCTGTTGAAGTGACTATCCTTTACAAACTCTTGTGTTATATATGTCTGTATGTTTTGTTAACCATACTGGCTGTTAACCATGAACATTTACTGTTTGGAATCACGATCTTGGAGATGAAGTTTTGCTTTCTATTTATCAGTATTTATTTATCTATTTGCTTTCTATTTATCAGTATCTATTTATCTATTTCCCACTGTGAAGTCTTCATTACATTATGTCAGCTTTATTTGGCAATACAAAAAGGAAAGAAAGATCAATTAGGCTACAAACTTGTGAAAAATGCGTGGAAGTACTCTCGGAAGTACCTTAAAGCACTCCCTGTTTCCTGCACATAGGATGGAGCTAGAGGAAAAGCTGTTGGCTGCATCTTCAAGGAACAACACTTTATGAACTTCTGAATTTTAAGAAATAGTTTTATTAATATTGTCCCAAAGTAGCCCCAAATTCATTGACTATAATTATGCTCCAGCCTTATCAGAGGACTCTTCTCTATTAAGAAACTGGATTTTGATGATCCCTTCAGTAGTCAATTTGGAGTGATTTAAATGTTAATATAATACATAGACAACAGAGTCCTGTGGCACTTTTAAAGACTAACAGATTTATTTATCGCATGAGCTTTCGTGGGAGAAAATCCACTTC
>ML685785.1:15190905-15254827 GCA_007922175.1 Pelusios castaneus | reverse complement strand
GAAAATAATATCATAAATGCTTCCCTAAATCCAGACAGCATCACACACAGGGCTCTGCCTTGCCAGGGTCCCTGTACCCCTTTGCCCCATTGTACACAGGGGTGCCCCCACCACCACCGTGGACCTGCCCAAGGTCCCCCTAACCCCACAAAGTCGACCTAGAGCGTCCAGTGTGGACACTCTAGGTTGACTTTGTAAGTTACCCTTTAAGTCGACTTTCATTTTCAGTGTAGGCACACTAAGTCAACTTAAAAGTGAAAGTGTAGATATAGCCTCAGAGTGGAGCTGGATTGAACGTTAACATTCCATGACTGAAGAAGGCAGATGCCAAGACAAAGACAAGGGTCAACCTGTTCCAGAAACTGGCAAACACAATCTTGGGGGTGTGGGGGGATCAGCATTAGTGCTACAGACATCAACAATGGCCCGTGTACTCTGTAGCCAGCTACTGTGCTCTGGTATGTACCAGAAGTAGCCACACTTGATTTATTGAAGTCCAGCCAAACCCCACAATGACATCAATCACTGGAGCCCTTAAATCAACTCTAATACCTTGGTTGCTGGCCCTGTTGCACATTGTTCCTCTGTCTATTCACTGCAATGCAGCAACCCTTTGGGAATTCTACACGATATTTGAAAAAAATCATTTTCCCATTCACTGGTAGCTTAATGTCCCTCAATGCTGCTTGAAGGAGTGTAAATCCTTTTGGGCCCATGTGTTTAACCTTCAGCAATGCAACTTCAACTTGATGAAGTTTGGAAAGCTGAATGGGATATACAAGAAGTTACAAATGAACACCTTGTTGAAGACCTGACACAAAAGATCTGTGACTTCAAACTCCTGCAAAACTCATGGGCAACTGCAACTGTAAACCGCATCTGCATAAACCATGGCAGATGCAGATACTTGCTACACAAATGGAAAATTAAAGACTCTCTAGTGTGCAACTGTGGTTACCTAGAACAAACCATTGAACATATAACAACTCATTGCTCGATTCACAAATACAAAGGAGGTATCACAGCAATACACTCTGCTACACCAGATACAATCATCTGGTTTAACATCTGAATGTAAAATTATGGTTGTTTCTCTACATTTACATCAGTCATACAAAGAAGACTGTCCAATGAGTTGGGAAAACAAATACATCCAGTTAGTTCTAAAAAAGCCTCTTATGATTAAGATTGTGTTCTGCCAGCACTAGCTCACAGCATTCTCAACATATTTCATTTTAACCCATTATTTTCCCAGACATTTCTAACAGCATCAACATTATAAAGTCAACCCAATAAGGTCATACCAGATTTGTTCAACTTCTAGATCCAAAAATACAATTGAATACAAAGAAACATTTTTTAAAAGAGAAGGTGCAGAGATTTATTTTAATATTTCTAAATTCAACAGCATGTTCATAACTACAGAGAATTAACTAACTGGTTTAGGACTGAAGTTCAACTCTGCAGCAGAGAATTAACACAAAACCCTATTTTGAAGGCTCCAATGGAATTTAAATTGTACACAGGTCTTGTGGTGAATTTCACCCTAATAGAACTATGGGACTGGTATCACAGAAACAATTCAAAACATTATGCACTGCTAAGAACTACAAATCCAGTCTGAAAACAGAACAACATATTGATAAATGGGAGCTAGATATCACAATTGTGACAACAAATCTGTGACGGATACTGTAGGAAAATCTGGTAGGATATTGTATCAAAATCCATAAATACAAATCATTCGTATACCCAGTACTGTACCAAATCTCACAGCACATATAATTTACACCATGAAGATACAAATTATACAAAATGGCTTTGCTGAACACAGACTTGTGCTAGTTCTATAGACCCTTTGCAGGCAATTTCAGAATGTATGTAAGGATTATCAAAACTCACAATATTTATTTATTTTATCTAGTGGGAGATGCAAACCAAAGGTAAAAAGAAAAATCTGAGACAATTAATAATGAAGTAGTAGTTAAGAAAAAGATAGATCCTCCTGTGAGGCTGGCAGGCCAGGTGGTAGCTCCTGCCAAGACTGCAGGCATTAGCCAAGAATTGACAAAATAATTTCTAGAGACAAGACCAATTCACTTATGTGTTAAATGCTGCTCAAAATAGGAATTAGTCTTATCAGAATGTATTTAGTGTTTCAACTCTCTAGAATGTTTGTAAATTGCTGCATGTGTGAAATTTATTTGTAATGTCTGTATAACATGCTATAAAAGAAATATGTAAGTTTCTCTTTATAATTTTGAAAATATTTGCTCTAAATCTGAGAGCTCAAACGTGAAGCAC
This sequence comes from Pelusios castaneus, assembly GCA_007922175.1. Classification (NCBI taxonomy): domain Eukaryota; kingdom Metazoa; phylum Chordata; order Testudines; family Pelomedusidae; genus Pelusios; species Pelusios castaneus. The sequence continues at coordinate 15,252,523 of ML685785.1, read as the reverse complement.
GTTTCTCCAGCCCACCTGGAAAAATCTATCAAAATCAGATGGGCCATCAAGGAATATCACAATACAAAGGATTGGTGAATGACATATCCTTCCTTGGAAGCTGAAGAAAGGAAATAAAATAAAGAAACGAGAAAATTTTGCATTTCCTTGTTATTTGAACCCTCATAGGAGCAGAGACACCAAAAGCCAGAGATCCCCAAGAGTAACACCTAGGTCTCCCCGGAAAGAACTTTGAATTTACAGATCACTACAACTCTGTCACAATCAGGATTTAGATTGCAAATCATTTCTGAATATGTTTGCTTGCTTTAATTTGCAAATAACATTTCTTTTTCCTAGTTAATGAACATTTAAGTTAGTTTATGACAGGATTGGCTTCAGGCTCTGTCTTCAGTGTGAGATCTAAGATACACATTGATCTGGGGTAAGTGATTGATTGTTAGAACTGGAAGCAACCTGAATATGGTGTAATTTTTTTATGTAATTGACCATTTATCATCATTAAGTCCAGCTTTCCTGGGTGGCAAGCTGAGTCTAAGGGTAATGTCTGTGACTCCATGGTGAGACTGTCTTAGTGATCCAGGAGCTTACATTTCTTACTGGCTTGGTGAAATCTAATTATAGAACATATCACCAGTTTGAGGTACCTGACCTCTGATTGGCTTTCACAGTTGTGAGCCACTCCTGATAACATGATACATTCTATTATGTTTCTTGTAATTACACCGGATATGGGGCAACTGGCTGTGTTCCTTCATTGTACTGTCATAAGTCTGAAAAAGAACATAAATATGTACTTCTTTGGAATTTGTTTGCAAAGCATCTAGTACAGCTGGCTCACAACTGGATTGGGACCGTTAGATGCTATTGTAATAGAAATAAATAATAAAAATGAGGGATGCAGGTATGGAATAGATCCAAGATAACTAACTTTAGTTGACTTCATTAAAAAGTTAAGTTTGGTTCATATTCAGTTATGATCCTAGCAGACATTCAAGATTGTTTTCTCATTGAACTATAGGTACTACAAATGAAGACTAGATCTATCATTGACCCATCTGTCAGTCTTCCTGCCTATATAGAAGTGATCCTCATAGTATATTTTCTAATGTTTTTAGTACAGATTTCTCATCTGGTTATACTGTCCCTCATCGATTTTAATCCTTTTAAAAAATAAAATAAAATCTCAGTGTACTCAGTGGTACTACATAATACACTACATCTTTCCCTGCTTTGTAATTAGACAAACAACTGACTATTGTTCTTTTCTGCCTTTTGACTGTTAAATGATTTTCCTTTCGCACCCATCAATAAAAGATACCTGGCATAAAGAAGAAAGATGTAAAAATTTAATTTTTAATTAAAAATTTAATTAAAAGGAGAAGGATACAAAAACACCCTAAAGAACTGTGTTAGAAGAAAAGATCAGGCCCACGCAGGAGTGGAATGGGTAAATGGTGTCTTTAATCAGATTACTTGTTCCTCCTTATACATCCAACCTAGCAGGGAATAGCCAAATCTCGTCTGTACCCGTATAAGTAAGTCCAGAATACAGTGTTCACAAGACCTATATACCGTTCTAACATGCAAATACAATATACATAATGCAACAGGTGCATGCATAATATAACAGGTTACATCATGCCTAAATCCCTATGTGGGTTTACTATTCTTAATATGCAGGTTACATGATTAGATTAACTTAACATACAGCATATAATTAGCCCACCCATGTTTGTTGTTTATGAGTTATTTGGTTACCAAACATAGTTCTGACCAACGAGATGTACAAAGCTCTTTTGCACTTTCTGACACCTTGCCTATGTCAACCTGTTTACTAGGGCAAGGCCTTCTCCTATTAATGGCTTTCTTGTAGAGCCATCACAGTAAACTGCCCTCACTTAACTGTGAACTGTTTTTACTTAACTTTGCTTTGTTAGTTGTACCTTGGTGCTTTCCAGAAAAGCTATCTGTTTACACCTTAGTGTCCCAGCTTGCAATAACAAGTTTGATTTTTAAGTCTAGTGGCCAGCTATTCCATTAATATAATAAAATAAATTCCCTACAAACTGGAGCTTCAGCCTGTGTACAGCCAGCATATTTGTTTGAACTGTGATATACTGATGAGCTGGCGGTTTTCAATCCAGTTTCCAGGCCTTGCACCTAAGAGGTAATCAACACCCACATATGCTGTTGTCTTTAAAAAGATTTGTGGGTGCTCAGCTCCATTTAGGATTAGGCCTAAGAGAAAAAAATATCCCCATCACAAGAAAACACACACACAACAACCCATCATTCTTTTGTACTTTTTCTGAAGACCATTCAAGTGAATGGTAGTCTTTTTATTAACAACTCAACAAAGAACCTTGGACTGAGTGGGGTATGATACTGACCTCCTCTATAAGGTTCTGTTCCAGCAAAATATTTAATCATGTGATTACAGTACACCCATGCTTAAGGCTACAATTTGACACTGAAAACACTTACTTATGTCCATACCTATTCAGCAAAGCACTCAAACACATAGGTCATATCTGAAAGGTATTTAGGCACCTAAAGATGCAGATAGATGCCTAGTGGGATTTTCAAAAGCGCTTAGGAGTCTAACTCCCATGGGAGTTTGTTATTTTGTACATCATGATAGCTGAATAGAAAAATACTGTTAGTTGTGAAGTGGATCACAATGCAATCGTCTTTATCCATGAATAAATTTACATGTAAATACGCACTGTATGAGGCTTCCACTTCTGACCTTCCAGTAGTTACAGGTGCAACATCTTGACTCCCTTTGGAATTAGGCAGCTGGGCATTTTTTGAAAATCCAACTAGGCACCTATATGTTTAAAAATCTGACCCATGATTAAGATCCATCTTGACACCCACCTTGTTAATGTCATATATCTGCTTAAGTATTGTGTTGAAGGACAGACTGCTGCATTGGGTCCTTGCTGGATTGGAACTATTTCTTATGTTCCTAGTTTCTGTAGGTCAAAACTAATGGATAGTGTGGTGAAGACTTCATTGCTGCTGACCAAACTGTTCTATGCATACACAGAGAATTTTAAAATGCAGGGGAGGAGGGATTGTGTATGACAGATATTTCAACCCTATGCAGCATTTTTAGGGACCATATTATATTTTTTGTTGCAAGCGAGAAAACCTCAAAAAGCCATAAGTATATGTAGATGGGCCAGACAATATGAGTTGCAGAAAACAATCCCAGCTAAGGGGTTTGAAAGACTGGCACATACCAAAGCCCTATGCTAGATGCATGTTTGTAGGTTCATTGATTGTTTTTATATGTTTTTTAACTCCCCCTATAATTTTCTTTCTCTAAGAAAAAAAGAATTTTGCTTTTTGAAAGCTGGCTGGCAACTGGTGTCCACTATTGTAACTGCTCAGGTAGAGTGACCAGACGTTATGATATTATCAGGACCATCTCTATATTAGAGGCTTTGTACTATATAGGCAATTCTGTCCATCCAATCCTCAAAAAAAAAAAAAGTATCCAGATTTTTCACACTTGTTATCTGATCACTCTACCCTGTGGGAAAGTCAACCACTAGTCAGAACATCTGGGGAACTCACAGTGGGATGTGCAATAACTTTAAGTATACAATCCTGTTTTGGTGAGAGAAACGTGGTTCATTGCCTAAGAGAGGGAACACCTGGAGCCTGGAAGCTTAAGAGGGCACGCTCAAGAAAGATTAGGGGTAGAAGGTGTGTGACAAAGGTGCAATTAACCCTGAAACTATAACACTGTCATTTGGGCACTTTTCACCACATACTTCATATATTTCATTCATAACCTTTTGCAAAATTTATTTCAGGAAAAAAATAGCTCATTTTGATCTCAACAACTGCTTAATCTCAATGTACAAAGTTCTGGGATTTATGGTTTCAGCAACACAAACAAAAACACTTTGGCCAAATGCAGCACCAAATACAGCTGGAGCTGTCCAGAGCAGAGTTTCAATCAATATTTTCAACTCCCTGGAGTTTTCATAGCATGCTGGGGGGAGAAGACAGGGGTGTGGGGAGCTCTGGTAAATATGAGAATTTAAACACTGACCAAATGATGTCATTTCTATGTCTCCTTCCCTTTGCTTGCCCTGGTTATAACATCTTCAAATGACCAAACTCTTGCAGATCCTGATCCTTATAAGGTTTTCATGCTGTTAGAGCATTAGAGCTGACTCCTGGCTTAAGCATTATCTGAGTGGTGATGAGTGTTTTCAACTCCAAGTGGTTTCAATAGAAGTTGAGGACATTCATTATCTCGCTGAAAGTGGTCAGTGTTTTGAATGGTTAAGACTTTAGGACTCAGAACTTTACAGGACTGGCATCATCCCCCCACGCCCAGTTCCCAAGACAGACCTATATAGGCTATTTACAGGTGAAGACTAAGGCGAGTATTAACACTAGAATATTGTTTTCAAGCTATTAATATTGTACTTTTAAGAACTGACTACTATGTGAATTTTCACCAGGAAGCCAAACTCTTGATTGGCGGTTCCCATACTTAGTTCTGAAAAGCTCAGCATTAATACATTACAACATACCTTAATTGTTAACTAGAATTGTATACTCAGCATTAATGCTCTTCTTGCTTCCTTCTGTCTAGGCATCAGATAAAATACTTAAGCATGAGCTTAACTTTAAGCATTTGAATACTGATATTGATTCATACAGAATGAAATGTGAGGCATTAAATTATATGTGAGCAGGAGCTAATCTCCAGCCCTTTGAAATATTTGTGAATATTTCCTCTTTTATGTAACAAATATTCTGAATGAATACATTTCCTTAACTCTAAATTTGCTGATGCTGAGGGATCTTCTTAAATCACTACCCAGTTCCCCATGCATTTCAAGCTGAGCAGGCAAAATTTTACAAATCCCAAATTATAGTTGGTTCAAGATTTTTTTTTAAATAGGGAAGGGGAAAAAACAAGGTGTTCCAACCCCCTCCCCGCCCATGCATGGAAATAATCTGTCTTCCACAGAAAATTTTGCTCTTTTGTTAAATATCTGAAACCTTTTAATATCCCCCACCTCCCAGAGACACCCTGGATTTTCTATTTTTCAACAAATAGTTGAAATGGTCATCTACCCCATTTCCTTCATTTTCCAACAGCTGTATCCTAAGTCTGATTGATTGATTTATTAATTTATTATTATTATTATTTTACATCCAAGTACAAAGAACAAGAAACTTATGCAAAAATAGAAAAGCCAAAAGAAGTTTACTGCTGTGAAAATACTTATTTAAAGATTATGTTTTTATGATCCATGGGGATTTCATCATATGCTTAACAAAGTATATTGGCTGCAGGAGTTTCACTTATTTCTGATTTTAGATTTAACTGGAAAATCATTTTAAAAATCCAGAGGAAGCACCAGACCCTTCTGGCTCTGCACATATAAATAATTGTGACTGTCGATAATAGATCAATTACAATTTAAAAACAAAGGAGGAACATTACTAATTGAGTTGTTTCCCAATGAGAGATACTGCAGTAAAACTGACATACTGAGATTCATTTGAAAATCAATACTTGGGAGAGTGATCACTGCACTGTGAAACCACAATGGACTAAATACTGAAGAACCCCTATGCTGTCTTGCAGTAGTATGGGAAGATGTAAGGAGCTTTACCCTACCATGTGGTTCAGATAAGAGCCTACCCCGTTCAGAGGCTATCTCCAAGATGTTCTGTACAGAGAACATGGTACTCCAGAAGGAATAAGTAGCAGCAAGGAGCAGTTGGGAGTCATGGCTGGCCATGTCGGGGAAGGAAAGGAGATGATAGATGTTGCACCTCTTAAAGAATTGTAGCACACTGTATTTTCCACAGTGCACCTGGCAGTTCTAAGAGCCAGTTTTTCTGAATCAAAATGCTTGCAGTGCATTCTCCACACCCCCAACCAGACAAGCAGCTCTACACAACCACCAGTGGAGAGCAGTGCCAAAAAGTCATGATTTGGCTCATTGTCAGTAATGGACTTTGGGGCAGATATCGACCTGCCAGTGCAGGTGACTTGTTAAAACATACGCTTTTAAATACCCAGCATCCTTAGAACCACAATTTTGAGTACTGTAAGGTCAGATCATCCCTTTTTCTCCCCAAGAATTATACTATGTAGGGTTACCCTAGGATGTATTTCAGTTTTGCCCTCCCCACCCCCTCCTGAATTTCCCTTCCTTACTCTCCCATTACCATGCATTGGTTATCTGCCAGCTGACCATGGCCTTCCTTAGAGAAGACCCAGCATTTAATGCAGCCATGTATACAGTTTTAAAAGTGTTTGTTGTTTTTTTTTTATCCTTAGGGATAGAAATGTAAAATATCATCATATCTTCAGAATACACAAGCTGTACTTTGGTTAGAAAAAGTCAGACCAGCCTGCCCACCCGTTTCAGGAATTGTGTGTTTTGCTGCCCCCCAGAATGGCCGTGATTTTCTTATTGTTGCATTGCTGCATCTGCAGTGGTGACTAGATAAGACTGTTATTTCCACTTGTGCTGCTTTATAATGTGAGGCCATGAACTATTTAAGGTGATCCAAGAATGTTGTGATTGGTAGTAGGCAGAGATGTGAGAATAAGTTACCTCACAAAAAACAATGTTCTTCTGAACTTTCCACACCAGTCTGCAGACTAACAGGTTTTGGATGACTATCTGCTTTTGGGCGCTTTCACAAATCAAAAGTAAACCAAGCATCTCTGAAACTTTTTATCTATTGAATGTAGCTACTGGTAAATAATTTGTTGTTTACCCAACAGAAATAAGAGCTTGGTAGGTCAAAAGTTTTTCCCTTTCACCAAAGGAAGATGGTCAAAAAAAGATATTACCTCACCCACTTCATCACTGTAATATCTCGGGACCAACATAGCTAGAACAACACTTGAAACATTCTATTATCTTGGCATTTGAATTTATAATAATGCACATATTGGTTCATTATGAGTTTCTTCAGTGTACAGTTTTTTAAAAAATGTTTTCTATATATTTTTTCACAGTCACGGTGTTCAATTTTATATTGCCTCTCAATTGAGCATTTTCTTCTGGCACCTGTGGCTGTATAAAAATCAGTTGCAAGCACATTTTTAACACAGCATGGACTTCCATATGAAAATATAATGAGAAAGGTAGATAAGCAGGTGGGGGCCATTAAGAAATCACCTCTGGAAGAAAATATAGCCTCTTAGCACTGACTAATTTCATAACACTCCTAATATTTCTATTCATAAAGAAGCAACTGTCTGGAGGGAAAACCCTTGAAGTACTAATAGCTTTGCTCTGGAAGAGCTGTTGACTTTTCCACATATCAAGAGCATTCAAGGTCCTTTGCTCAATTCCATATTCTCTATTGTTGAATGCCTTCTTGTCTATTATAGGCCTCAGAGTCACCTCCATCATTTATGAACCCTGGCCTAAATATCTGATATTATTTTAATTAACCCATGATGACTCAATGATCCTTGCATGGACAAGTGAGTTGGAGGAGAAAATTGCTGATAAATGCAGATGGATGAAATGGCTCTGACACCTTCCCCCCAAACTAGAACAAACCTTGAGAGATGTGCAGGAATCAAACTTTGATCCAAACTCTGGGCTCTGGTAGAGAGTAGACTAAGCCGTCTTTTCACCTTCATTGATCCTGAGGCAGGCAAAAGTGGGAGCATCTTAAGGGCTATTATAACTTATTCTGATTTGTTATAGTCTCCCTAGATTTCATTCTATTAGTAAGAATTGGCTATTATGGTATGTTCTGGCTCCACCTGCAATTAAGTCTCTCCTAACGCTAACAATGGGGTTAGGGGAAATGAGTGGTGTAAAGAATGCTGTGCCAGCTTCATGCCACCAAAGGATTCCCTATTCCTAAGAAATTCTTAGCTGCCTATTTAAGACAACTTTCTAGATGCTATTCATAGTTCTGAAACATAAAGCAGTCTGATGAGGGGCCAAAGATCTAGCTATGTTATCTGGAAAGATCTGCTGCAAATCACCAATCATTGAAGTAAACCAGTCTACATATCGTACTATCTCAGCATGCAGTACATAAATGTGGCTTTTTGATCATAGAAGAAATTGCATGAATTGCTTTTCATAAAAATCTAAGCATACATTTGTGAGGAGCAGTTAATGGAAACATAAAAAAAAAAGATAACAGAAAACAAAGCACTGCAAACCAGTTTGTAATGTAAAGGGATAACATATAGATCAGTCTAGTAAGAATCTCTGTGATATTGAAGCAAATCAGTAAAACCTGCACCACTTTTATGGCATCTAGGAAGAGTCACTCAATTATAAACAATCTGAAGACTGTCATGAGAATGGCCAAAGTTTCTACAGTTTCACATTTTCCTTATTATCATTGTCACCAGAATAGATTCAAGTTCTGTCCTTATCTGTTCTTATTATGATCTTTGTCACAGGAAGAAGGCCTCTGAATGTTAATGCCCAATAGCATCTGGGGAAGACAATAGTCTGCTGTTCTGCCTTAACCTTTACCATATTCTGTATTTGATTGCTTTGTCAAGCCTCTCCTTTCTCATATCTATAGCCGAGGTTGTAAAAGGCAATAGGAGAGGCAGCCACCAATCAAACCAGGAACTGCAAAAAGGTCAGAGACATGGATTTCTAAGAATGCACCAGGGACTGAAATAACAATTCCCATTCCAGTGCTGACCATGAACGCAGACACAGTTATGAGTACAACTGCAAACAGAGCAACAAGGGAAGACATTCTGATGAACAAGAACATGTTACTGACATTCAATATATCAGACAACACTAATTATATGAGAACATTAATGCTCAGTACAGTGGTTAAAGTATAATTTGACAAGCTCTGGAACCCTCCTAACTTCTGGGCCCCCTTCCCGTGTTGTCCGAACCCCCTACATACACGTGAGGGTCTCAGCCCAAGTAGGCATATGCAACCACTTCTCAATACCATATGCCTCGGTTATCGCTCCATAAACATATTTATAATTTTATATGGCATTTATGTCTCTATCAATTATTGTCACAAACTAGCAAACACTGCATAACACAATAAGTATTGTGATCTTTATAGTCCTGATATGCACATTTCACTTAATTAAATGCAATGCCAAACTTGGAACACAAAAATTTTATGTCACTTTCACCAAATTCCGGTGACAGCTCTATAGTGAAACGTGATGGGTCAAGTGCTTCAACAGCACTGCTTAGACATTTCTCTGAGTTTGGCAACAATTTAGCATTCATAGTGTCCGCTAAGGCCTGGTAAAACTGATATTTAGAAATTTCAATTTGCTTGCCGGCTTTCACAGACATGTTTACACATACACCTTTAAAGCAACCTCAGCAACCGCCTCACAAGCCTCTTGGTAGAACTCTGAATCTCACTCTCTGTGAGTTATAAACCTGAACTTGTCGACTTAACTTACTTGCTGTACATAATGTTACATCAGCTTTTTGCAACACCAAGGGCAGGTCTGCAAGTTCCTCTAGAGCATCAAGCATGAGACCCAAGTTTTTAAACAACAACTGGATTCTCCAGGTTTTTTGCCATGCCAGCAAATTTTGCTTTATCTTTCCCTTCCCATGAGAAATCAGTTGATTTTTTTCAAGAAGTGGCTATGGAGGGATGCATATGACTGCCAAACAACTTGTACAGTGTGGCAGGTAGAGGCAACCCAACATACATCAAGTACACATCCAATCCTATTAAGCTCGATTTCCAGACCACTCGCACAGTCAGCCAGCTCTCTCAAGCACTTCCGCAACTGACTGTACAGAGCATACAATGAATCCACAAATGATTTAAAGTGATTAACTTCACTGCAGCATTTGATAATATCAGCCACAGCCAATTCCAACCAGTGATTAAAACAATGCCAACTTATCAAAAGTGGAAATTGTGTTTTTAATTTGCAGCAACACCAGCCCTACTGCCTAACATGATAGAGGCTCCATCTACACCTAAACCAATCCAATTATCTTTGAGAAATTCCTCCATGAACCCATGTACTGTCAAACACTGCAGCAAAGCTAATACTACGCCATCAGCATCATTGCTGCCTAGTTCAATCAGATCAAGAAAAAATGTAACAGGACCAATGTTTGCATCAAAAGTTATGTGCAAGTAAATTACAGGACAGGAAAGTTTACTTAAACTCGTACTCTCATCAATTAAAACAGAAATTTGATATTGCTGAGAAATGACACTAGAACACAAATTATGTTTCATCTCCACAGATATATGGTCTATTGTGTGAGCACAAACAACACTGGTATGCAAAACACGACCCATATCAACACCATTTACCTGCTGTAAGTAATAAGACCTGGTTGGTGAGTGACCACCACCCAAATAAAAGATGTTAAACGCATGCTAACCTAATAACATTATCTAGGACAGGGGTCTCAAACTCAAATCTCCACGAGGGCCACATGAGGACTAGGATATTGGCCTGAGGGCCATGTCACTGAAATCTTTTTATATGAGGAGTTATTATTAGAACTAGAGACAGCGCTGCTGCATAGCTTTATGACATCTTTCTACCGGCCTGAACAAAACACACATTTACTTTTAGAATTACTTCCATTCAAGATCCAAAAGGGGAGCCATGTTAATCTGGATCAGCCAAACAAACAAGGAGTCCTGTGGCACTTAAAGACTAACAAATTTACAAATTAACAACTACATTTGTTAGTCTTTAAAAGTGCCACAGGACTCTGTTTTTCTTTCCAAGATAGCAGTACCATTAGAAAGACAAAGAATAAGCAAATGAACACACTTAAAATTTTGCATTATAAATCAGTAGTTCCCAACCTTTTTGGTTGAGGGACCAAAATACAAATTTTAAAACCTTGAAGGGCCACCAGTTTATTTAATTAAAAATAAATTAAAAATTAAATTAATTGAATTAAAATTATTGAAATTAAAATTGATTGGGTTTAATTTAAATTAATTGAATTTGAATTAATTTTAATTGAAATTTAATTTTAGAAAGGTTTTTTAAAAAATCTTTTATAACAGTTTTTAATTAAAATTAATTTTAAAGGTTTTTTTTTAAAGAAAAAAAAAAGGAAAGAAAAAAAGGAAAAAGAAGAAAAGGAAAGAAAGAAGAGAAGGAAAGGGCTGCTTGCATCCCCAAGCCATTAGGGGAGGCGAGCAGCCATAGCCCGGTTCCCAGCTGCATGCTGGTACTGGGCAGGAGGCAGGCTGGCTGGACCCCCAAGCACGGAGCCCCCCAGGGGAACCCACCCCACACCCCCAGTGCCCCTTAGAGACCCTGTCTGGCCCAGGCACTCCCGGGCCCCCTGTTCCTTGGCAGCTCTCTGGCTTCAGCTCACCAGCCACAGCTCCTCGACCCTCCCAGTCCCCACCGGCTCCCATTCCCCAAACCCCCAGTTCCCGATTGGCTTCCTGGCCCACCCACTCCCTGACCCCCATTCCCCCATCAGCTTCCTGATGCGCCCGGCCCCCAGTTACTCATCGGGTTCCTGGCCTGCCTGGCCCCTGGCCTCCGTTCCCCATCGGATTCCCGGCCCACCCATACCCCATTCCCCATCGGCTTCGCAGCCCTCGTTCCCTATCGGCTCCCTGGCCTGGCCGGCCCCCATCGGCTCCCCGGCCCACCTGGCCTTCCCCGTCCCAGCTTCCCCCCACATGCCCCCCCCCCAGCTTACCTGGCTGGAGAGATGCAGGGGTGTCTGGCATTGGGCTGGCCAGGAGGCCGCTCCTGCCCTGAACATGCTCTTTCGGGGGATGCTCAGGGCGGGAGATATGAAAACTTCCCAGCCCAGCTGGCGGCCGCTGCTCCCAGCTGAGTAGCAGCCTGCCTGCAGGGCAGAGTGGACCATGCAGTCCGCAGGAGTTTTCTGGGTTTCTGGGCCCCGGAACGCTGGCCCGCAAAATTTGCGGGCCAGCATTCCGGGGCATTCCGGCTTACTGTAACCCCTGACTCAATAGTATTTAATTATGATTGACAATGTGGTAGAAAGAATCACAGTGAAAACTGCTTTCTCTGCCCCTAATCCCCCCATACAGAACTAAATTAGCACAGTCTTTATTGGGTTGCACAGGGGAATAAGAAGGAGAAAGGACCTCTTGATATTTCCTTGGTTGGCCCTGATTAGATTGACGCTCCAGCTGCAGTAAGGAGAGCAGGAGCTATTTATCTCATACTCCCTACTATCAGCCTACTGTGAGGGAACGGACAGGGCCAGATTAAGGCAGCAGCTTTAGGGCCTGTGTAACCTTCAGGTGGGCTAGAGTTCACTATGCTTTGCCTTTCTCCAGTGCCACATAGAAAATTTAACCCAATTCCTAAGGAGAAGCAGCTGGAGACCCAGGATTCAGTCTGCAAGGACTCACAACAAAGATTGCTCAAAGTAGATGAAAACAAAGAAAAAAAAGTAGAGTTTTATTAAACATTAACTTTATAAATCATATGATTTAAGAAACAAAATAATGACTACTATATAAATCTATAACAAGATGTGGCTAAATTTGGGAACTCACATTTACTATTTCACAATACATATAAACAAGAAAAAAATGAATTTAAACAGAGCAGCCCCTCAGAAACACTATCAACTCAAGTATCCCAAAGTTCTGGTGGAGTTCTCCTGGCTCTCAGTGATAGTCTCTGTATGCTAAACTCAAAGGCTTAGGTAGGAAGAAGCAGCTCCTTGTTCTCCGTCTGCTGGAATCTTCCAGGCAAATCCCAGCTCTTCCTCTGCTAGGATCACTGCTCTTCAGCCAGCTTTCTGCTTAGTCACCACTCATTTATATAGAGAGCGAGAGAGAGATATAGAAAGAAAGAAACCTTGTTACAAAAGAAAACATACAACTCTGAGAATAACAAAGTATAATTAACTCTTCCCCCTTATTACATTAAAGAACTGTTCATTCCTCACAGTATTTAAAACAACTCAAAGTATCCAATTACAAGAAACCACCCTCCTCTTCCAATGATCCCTTTTCTGCAACCAGTGCCCCAGAGTGCCCTGCTCTTCCTCTGCTGGAGGGTTAACAATGTTACTGACCTGAAGCAAAATGCTTCAGAATTGGGGAAAGCAGCCTGCTGTCTGCTCCTGGCTCACTTCTCCCCATGCACAGAGCACATGGGCTCCTCTCAATCCAACCATCCTGGCTGCTGGCTCTTAGGCATCTCTCTACAGCAGCAAGCAGCAGGGGACCCTGTGGAGCATGCTCAAAGCTGCCACTCCACATACCAGAAACTTCTGGCTCTAAGCAGCTAAATGGGCCTAGCAACACTGACCCAACAGATCTCTTAAAGAGAAACTCTCCATTTAGAGTAATGGGTTACATTCTCCCCTGCTTAAATCACTGCCGTCCCGGCAGTCCACCTGAGACAACATTCATAATATCTTGCCTTCGTTGTTTAGCATAATCAAGTAACAAAGAAAGGTAGGTACAATGGGCCTGTATCAATTGTGAATCTGTAGTTTTTAGAATAGCAGAAAGATTAAGAACATAATCCTTATATTTAACTGGACGACGTCTAATTCGGCCAGTCCTATGAGGTTTCACAAGCACCTCTGTAGAGGCTGGGGAAACAGAAAAATTCACACGATCTTCGGTGGAGAGCTCTTTTTGTGTAATTTCCTCATCTTGTCTCTCTTCTGATTCAGTTTCCTCATAAGGAACACTTTAGTTTGGCTCAAACTCTCTTGCCAGAGGGTCAAGTTCAGATTGCAGTGTCATATCAAGTAAAGACTCGTCTTCATCCTCTATCTCAATTACCACATCAGTAGTTTTCTGTCTTGTTCTACTACTCACAGGTGTCTCTGACTGATTATCCACCACTGACTTATGAGAAGAAATATATCCACATAGTTTTAGCATGTCCCTATGAAAAACTCGGATGGGGCCATCTCCTGATTCGGCCTGCACCTTATAGACAGGAATATCTTCTTTTAATTGCTCCAGTACCACATGTACTACTGGATCCCATCTATCTGCAAGCTTTTGCTTTCCTCTGAGACTCAGATTACGTACTAGAACTCTATCTCCTGGTTCTATTGATGACATAATTATTTTGGCATCCCATCTTGACTTGTTGGTTAATTGACTCCTTTCACTTTCTTTAGCAGCAAGATCATATGCATAACGAAGCCTGTGTCGTAAATCTTTTACATGTTCCTGATGAGTCACTTCTTGTTGTCCTCTGACTTTAATCCCAAAACACAAATCAATTGGTAATATAAGTTGCCTCCCAAACATCAGAAAATATGGGGAGTGTCCTGTAGTATCATTTCTTGTGCAGTTATATGCATGAACCAATGGCTTAACATATTTCCTCCAGTGGGTTTTCTTATGTTCCTCCAGAGTTCCTAACATATTTAGTAGAGTACGATTAAACCTCTCTACTGGATTTCCTCTAGGGTGATAAGGAGTTGTGCATGATTTTACTCCAGAAATTGTATTTAATTCAATAATCAGTTCTGATTCAAAGTTGGCACCTTGATCACTATGGATGCTTTGGGGAAAACCATAGTGATTGATAAAATTCTCCTATAACACATTTGCTACTGTTTTAGCCATCTGATCTTTAGTTGGATAAGCCTGAGCATACTTAGTAAAATGATCTGGCACCACCAGAATATTCTTATTGCCGGAAGCATCTGGCTCTAAGGTTAAAAAGTCTATGCAAACCAATTCCGTAGGAGCATATGCTTTAATGTTCACTAGCTCCGCAGCCTTTTTGACTCGAGCTTTTCGTCTCATACAGCGCTCACAATCTTGACATTTCCGCTCTACTGCTTTAGTCATTCTAGGCCAATAGAATTGGTCTCTAGCTAATACCAAAGTTCTCTCTGTTCCAAGATGACCCATTTCATCATGGATGCCTTCTAGCGCCCGATCCCGATGTGTATAGGGAATTACCAGCTGTTCTATATTCTCTCATTGTCATTGTGCTTTCTGGTACAAGACTCCTTTTGAAAGGAAAAGCTTGGGCCATTCCCATAAATATAGCCGAGTCTCATATTCCTCCTTTTCCTCCTCTAGATTTGGTCTATAATTTGTCTCAAGGAAGTGAATTACACGAGCTATATATTTGTCTCGTTGTTGTAAGACTTTCCAATCAATAGGGACCGGGTCAGAAGTATTGAGTCCTCCTGGCCAAGGATTTGGATCCTGAAACTCTGGTGGTATGCTTTCTTCATTACTAGGCAGTGTCTCTACTAAACCTGTAGCAACAGGCATCAATCTCTCTTCCTCTTCTTCCACATCTTCATGAGATTCACAGTGTACTGTATGAACTTTCATGACTGCTTTACAGACTTCTTTATCCCATGCATCCCACACATCTGAATTAGATTGAATTCGAGAAAACATTTTAACAATCCTCTCTGTCCTCTCCATGTCATCTTCATCTATCCCTGGAATATCATGCAGTCGCCGGGAAAGAGCTTCTGCATCTACATTGGTCTTACCAGATTTATAAATAATATCAAAGTCATATAGTGACAAGGCTGCATCCCATCTATGACCAGCTGCATCCAACTTTGCAGTCTTCAGAATATAAGAAAGAAGGTTGTTTTCAGTCATTACCTTAAACTGGGCTCCATAGAGGAAATCATGAAACTTATCACAAACTGCCCACTTCAAGGCCAGGAATTCTAACTTGTGAACTGGATAATTACGTTCACTATGGCTCAGTCCCCTACTGGCATATGTGATAACTCATGGCTTTCCATCCTGTATTTGATACAAAGCTGCACCTATCCCAGTAGTACTAGCATCTGTATGAAGAATATATGGCAGCCTCCAATTAGCAAACCCAAGGACTGGTGCCGTAGTCAACTTCTGTTTCAGGGTTTCAAAAGCTTCTAGGCAAGCTGCATCCCATCTACTTCCTAGCTCCTGCTTGCTATTCCATCTACTTCCTTTAGGACCACCAGCAAGAAGGGAATTCAAAGGTTTTGCAATAATAGAATATCTCTCTTCAAATCTTCGGTAGTAACTAGCAAATCCTAAAAATCTGCGAAGTTCTCTGAGCGTAGTTGGAACTGGAGAAGTAATGATGGCATCAGTTTTCTCTTTATCAGGACAGATCCCATTCTGAGAAATGACATGACTCAGATATTTCACTGAAGTTTGAAATAGTTTACACTTTGAAGGTGCAAGTTTTCAACCATATTCCTGAAGCCTTTTCAAAACTTTTAGGAGACATTCCTCATGTTCTTCCAAAGTGGATGAAAAGATGATTAAATCATCCAAGAATACTACTACTTCAGTAAGATTCATACCAGACATAACATGTTCCATCATTCTCTGGAAGGTAACTGGAGCATTAGTCAGACCTTGAGGCATCATTCTGAATTGCCAATTACCAAACGGTGTAGTGAAGGCTATCTTTGAATAGTTACCTGGCTCTACTGGAACTTGATAGTATCCACACTTTAGATCCAATACAGAAAACCATTTAGATCCTGCCAAAAAGGCAAATGTCTCTTCTATCCTAGGTAATGGATAAGCATCCTTTCGGGTAATGGTGTTCAATTTCCTATAATCCACTACCATCCTAAGAGCTCCAGTCTTCTTACGCACCAGTACAACAGGTGATGCATATGCACTACATGTTTCCTCGGTCACTCAACGGGCCACCAACTCGCATAGTTGTTGGCATAAGTCTTCAAAATCTGAGGGTGAAACCTTTCTAGTTCTCTCATTAAAAGGCACATTGCTTGTGAGCTCAATTTGACCTGAGACCCTTCCAAAGTCTAGATGATGAACAGCAAAAGCCTTATGAGCTTCCTTACTAATTATCTCAGCAATCCTTTTCTTCTCCTCAGCACTAAGAGGTGATCCTTCAAAGTCAAGTGGTAGTATTACACCATCTTTCTCTCTGATCACAACTGCTGAAACTTGGATTGGCACAGGTTTTATCCACTCAACTGCTTGCCCCTTCGCAATGGGTGCATCTAGCATGCTTAAGTCGACTTAATTTATTCTGCATCCACACTGGCATTTCCTTAAATCGACTTAAGCTACTGCTTAAGTCAACTTAAGGAAATTCAAAGTCGGCTTTATAAAACCTTGTATAAAGTCGACTTTGAAGCTTAAGTCAACTTTTTAAGTCCACTTATGTGGTGTGGACGCCCTAAGTCGACTTAGTCTCCTTAGGGCATGGGGGAAGGGAGCTTCCTTCTCGCTGGGACCACTCAGGTCCTGGCAAGAAGGAAGCCCCGTGGACCCAGCTGGAGTGCATGTCCCAGGGAGAAGGAAGCCCCGTGCTCCAGCTGCCGGCTGCCGAGCAGCTAGAGCGCGGGTTTCCTGCTCTTCCTCCTGGCCGGGACTACTCGGGTCCCGGGGAAGTTCTCCCCGGGACCCGAGCAGTCCCAGCTAGAAGGGTTCCCTTCTGCCCGGGACCTGAGAAGTCCCAATAAGAAGAGAGCCAGTGGTCCGGGGCAGAAGGGAGCTCCATGCTCTCATCTCCCCTGAACCGCTCAGGGGCTTGCTGCCCCGGAGTGAGCCAGCCCTACATGGGGCTGGCTCTCCCTAGACCGAACAAGTCGACTTAAAGAGTCTAGTATAGACTCTCTAAGCCGAGTTAGTAAAATCCACTCTAAGTCGACTTAGAAGTCCTGTGTGGTTCTTATTTAAGTCGACCTAAATTCCCCAGTGTAGACATAGCCAATGACAATATGAGGTCTAAGTATGACATCCTTCCTCGTTAAGTTTTTCATTTGTACCCCTATTCTCATGCAGAAACCAGTGACTTTAACAAATTGAGGCAGAACTGCTAACCCACTAGGTCCAACAGTGATACTTGGGTCTTCCAGCATTACAGCAGTCCCCGATTCATTCACAGCAGATTTCATAATTCCTGACACTGTTTTGGATGTGTGCTGCTCTCATGTGATCTGACTGATTGCACCATATCACACCAGCAGGCATCCTGTGGAGCATGCGCAAAAATGCTACCGCTTCCTGCTTCTAGAAGTTTCTAGTTGTGGGTAGCTAATCTGCCCAGCAACAGTAACCCACCGACAGTACGTCTCTTAAAGAGATAGCCTTTTTTTAGGCATATGGGTTACACCTGCATCCCTAGGCCCTAGCCTAACAGAGGGTCCCACCAGCCCTCTAAAATCTGACCCCACTCATGCCAGCCCTGGGGACAGAGGTTGTGGGCTGTGGTGCTCCTGTCCCACCTACCCTGCTCCACAGGTTGGCTTGTCTGCTCCAGGGGCAGGGCAGGGCAGTCCAGCTCATGGCAGCTGCACCACAGGGGAGGGGGCAATGGTGGGGTGCAGCATCCAGCGGTGGTGATCCATGGCCAGGAGCATTTTTGGGCCACTGTGCTGGGACTTGACTCCTCAGTGTCTTGGCCCTGGAGCATTACTGCCAGAGGACACGTCACGTCAGCTGGCCCCACCCCGGCAGTTCCCTGGACCTGTTGGGCTGCACCCCATCCCATTATGGAATGCTTCCACCCACCTCTCAGCGATGGCCAGGCCTCCCCACTACCAATTATCAGCTGTCCTTGCAGCTGGCCAAACTGTGGGCCCTGCCAGGCCCCCACCCCTGGTATCAAGCACTCTCTTGCCCACAGGTTCAGCACCTTTACTGTGAGGAGTGGGGAGCCCAGGGCCCCCAAGAATTTTAATCCAGCCCTGAGAGTGGAGGGGTTCAGAAAATGGGTTTCACATCCCTACATCTCCTAGGGGCAAGTTGCTGGCTGGGCACACAGGACTACATCGCTGTAGAAAAAAAGGGGAGAAAAGGGAGATGGGGGAAGTGATTGCAGAGCCGCTGGCCATTATCTTTGAGAACTCGTGGCGAACGGGGGTGGTCCCGGAGGATTGGAAAAAGGCAAATATAGTACCTATCTTTAAGAAAGGGAAAAAGGAGGATCCGGGGAACTACAGACCGGTCAGCCTCACCTCAATCCCTGGGAAAATCATGGAGCAGGTCCTCAAGGAATCCATCCTGAAACACTTGGAGGAAAATAGAGTGATCAGGAACAGTCAACATGGATTCACCAAGGGCAAATCGTGCCTGACCAACCTGATTTCCTTCTATGATGAGATGACTGGATTTGTGGATGTGGGAAGAGCCGTTGACGTGGTGTACCTCGACTTTAGCAAGGCTTTTGATTACGGTTTCCCACAGCATTCTCGTCGGCAAGTTAAGGAAGTATCGGTTGGACGGGTGGACCGTAAGGTGGATAGAAAACTGGCTAGATCACCGGGCTCAGCGGGTAGGAATCAATGGCTCGATGTCTAGTTGGCAACCGGTAATGAGTGGAGTGCCCCAGGGGTCGGTCTTGGGGACAGTTCTATTCAACATCTTCATTAATGATCTTGATGATGGAATAGACTGCGTGCTTAGTAAGTTTGCGGATGACACCAAGTTGGGGGGAATGGTAGATACTCTGGAGGGCAGGGACAGGATCCATGGAGACTTGGACAAATTGGAACACTGGGCCAAAAGAAACCTCATGAGGTTCAACAAAGACAAGTGCAAAGTACTGCACTTAGGACGGAAAAATCCCATGCACTGCTACAGGCTGGGGACCGATCGGCTAAGTAGCAGCGCTGTAGAAAAGGACCTGGGGCTTATGGTGGATGGGAAGATGAATATGAGCCAACAGTGTGCCCTTGTTGCCAAAAAGGCCAATGGCATATTAGGCTGCATCAGTAGGAGTATTGCCAGCAGATCGAGGGATGTGATAATTCCCCTCTATTCGACACTGGTCAGGCCGCATCTGGAATACTGTGTCCAGTTTTGGGCTCCCCACTACAGAAAGGATGTGGACAAATTAGAAAGAGTCCAGAGGAGGGCAACAAAAATGATTAGGGGACTGGGGCACGTGACTTATGAGGAGAGACTGAAGGAACTCGGCTTATATAGTCTACAGAAGAGACGACTGAGGGGAGATTTGATAGCAACCTTCAATTACTTGAAGGGCTGCTCCAAAGAAGAGGGAGGTAGGCTGTTCTCGAGGGTAACAGAGGACAGAACAAGGAGCAATGGTTTCAAATTACAGCTGGGGAGGTCAAGGTTGGACATTAGGAAAAACTTTCTCAGTAGGAGGGTGGTGAAGCATTGGAATGGGCTATCTAGGGAGGTGGTAGATTCTCCATCTTTGGAGATCATTAAGGCTCGGTTAGACAAAACCCTGGCTGGGATGATTTAGGGGGAGAGGTCCTGCTTTTTAGCAGGGGGTTGGACTAGATGACCTCGTGAGGTCCCTTCCAACCCTATGATTCTATGATTCTAAATGTCTTAGGCTATGTCTGCACTTGGAAGTTATTTCGAATTAAGGAAGCTTAATTCGAACTAACTTAAGCCTTGGCCACACAAGGCTTTCATTAGTTTGAATTAAGGGCTTCCTTAATTTGAACTAATACATTTGATTGCTTAGTTCAAACTAACCCTTAATTCGAAATAGTTAGTTCAAATTAAGTCAATGGGGCCATATTAGTTTGAACTAACTGCTTAGTTCAAACTAATCGGCAGATTGACCTTCATGTAACTGACTAATTCGAACTAAGCAAGTGACCTGCATGGACATGGCTAGTTCGAAGTAGCATTCAAGTGGGGCCATGCTAGTTTGAATTAATTTAAAATTAACTAATTCAAACTAACTTTGGTAAGTGCAGACATAGCCTTAGTGTGTTTGTGTATAGAGGAAAGGAGCCCTGATTCACAATTTGTTCATCTGCTCCTGAAACAGCACCCCAGACAAAGTTATTATCTAGTGCACAGCTGCTTGAAACATCATGCTTCATTTAACAAATTTATCTAATATGAAATATCATTAATAAACAGTACATCTTGCCACACCATTTCCATTAAAGATTTTTTTTTTAATATGGAAAATGGATTTTTGACAGAACAGGAATTTCAATGAAAAATTCTGTTGCTATTGAGATTTTCCACTTTCATCATATTTTTTGGATCTTGTGTCTTCAGTTTTTCAGCAAAAAACCTCAAAAAATTATTCATGGGAAATAATAATTTCCCAGTAAATCCTAACAAAGAGGTTCTATACTTGAGTGACTTATAATGCCATGCAAAAGCTACAGATGGTTCAAAATTCAGTTGGTCTGCAGAGTGGGTGAGAAAACATGTGAATCCATTGATCTCTTATTAAATTAGCATTCAGTCTTGATTCATATCCATTTTAAAATCACAGTCCTTAACTTTCAAGTTGTAAATAGACTAACACCTAGTGACCTGAGAGGCCTTTACATCTTATCTTGTCAGCTGTATTTAATGGGGATTCAATAGGTGACATAGCTTAATTTGTAGCTAACATGGATGAAGAAAATTGTATTCTCAGTGCTGTGGTTCCAGTTTTGTGAATAACATCAGGGATCTCACTGTACTCGAGTCCTGCAACTTTCAAGAAGCACTTCAAGACTCATTTTTCCCCCCTACAGGGCTTCTATAAAAGGAAGGCACCTGTGCAGTCCCATAAACACTGTGATAAAGTAAATGGCTGTCTTGTAAAGGGGGAAATTCTTTCCTAGAAGGAATTAATACTGTTCTAAAGTTATGTATTGGAATAAAGATACTGTGATATTGGCGTACCAAAAATAATAATAATAAAAAAATAGTCCATAATTCATTGAAATTGGCAGAATGACAATGTTGTAGATTGTTGAAATTGGCCAATAACATGCTGAATACCTTTCAGGCCTACGACCAAGGCTGGATCAGCCCAAGAGCAGGGGCTGAAGGCCTGGGGTAAAAGGGGGGGCCTGTGCCCCCACTGACAACTGCCCTGCAAAAATCCAGTCCTGCTGAAGCCAGCACAGTTCTGGCAGGAACTGAGGAGCACTGAGATGGGCCTGGCAGATGCTGGGGGTGGGGCAAGGGCCATGGGGCCAGAGACCATAGTCCACAGCACTTCAACCCCATCCCCAGACTGGTTGGTTGGCCCCCAGAGGTGGGGCCAGCTGGTGTGCAGTGTAGCTTCTGGCATCAGTGCTCCAGGGCCAGGAGTACTGAAGGGCTGCCGTGCCAGGGCCTCCATGGCTCCAGCTGGTGGGGCTGCCCCCCCTAGGCCTTGGTGCAGTGGCCCAACAACAGTCCTGGCCTGGAGAGCCACTGCTGGAGGCTGCACTACATGCCAGCTGCCCCCCTCCTGCCCTGGAGCACCTTGGACAAGCTGTGTAAACCAGCCAGTTTGGAGGTGGGGCCAGGAGTGTTGTGGTCCATGGCTTCTGGCCTCAAAGCTCTGGCTCCCACAGTGTCAGCTGTGTCCCCACCAGTGCTGAGCACCAGCCCTGAGGATGTGACCCCACAGGTCCCTCTAGTGATGAGTAGCACCTCGTCCATAGGTGGGGCGTCACCACGGTGTGTGGATGGGGAGGGGCCACAAGAGTGGGCAGCCTCAGGTGCCTTAATCCAGCCCTGCCTCCAGACCAGAATCTCTACTGTCTTTCACCTGATGCCATGATATCCAGCCTGTGCAAAGAGAAGGTAAACTGCTACCATCATATCAACATAGCTGTGATTTATACCCACCTTGCATAGTTAAGTGATAACACAAGGGGGAAATCTTATCCACGCTACTTCAAGTCAGTCAGAATACATATTAATTTTCCAGGAATTCTCTTGTACCTCTTGTGAAGTAAGAGACTTCTGGAGAACCAAGAATTGCTTTGGTTCTTAAATAAATTAATGTGAATTTAGCTTTGGACTCCAGTTATTACTTGTAATGCACATCTACTTCAGAGGTTATATATTCAACAATCCATCTTCACTAAAAACTGCCAAAACATTTGGAAACATGTTTTTGTGGCAAAGAGCAGATATATGTCCTTAAATACACTCAGTTCTGCTGTTACATGTATAAGTATTTGACTCCTGTGCACTGCATATGGAACTCTGAGTTGCTGAGTAAGTTGCACTGAGACTAAACTGGATGGGTACAGTTCAAACAAAGGAGAAGGATGATAGCAACATATATGCTGGACAGAGGCCTGTGCAGAGCAGAGATGATGTGAGGAGAAATGAAGGAAGAGACATGTGTTGGGACAAATCTGTGCAGAGACTTTAAAGGTAGGATAACACTTGACACTTCTTGACACTTCAGAAATAATTGATTTTTTAAAGTTTTAAAAAGGCAGTTCAGAGTGCAGAACTCTGCAAGAATATACAGACTGCATCTGAAATTAAAAAAAGAAAAAACAAAAAACCCAAAGGCAAATGTAAATATTAGTTGCTATCCTTATTATCCGTCTAACTGCATTTTGTTCACCTCTCTCAGCTCTTCACCTTATATCTTAATAATGGGGTCATATCCTCCCTTTGGTGGAAAAAACAGGTGGAAGGCTCAAAAGTGTGAGTTCCAAAATGGAGAATTTCTCTGGGATGATTCTGCTGAGGGCTGATAATCATACTTGCTGTTCCCCTTCACTTCCCTGTGTTGGGTCATCTGGGAATGAGACCTTCCGAATCCAAACTTGGACATTTTTAGAGGAGAGGAACGATTTGCAATGATATTCCTTGATCAATCCCTCTAGGGGCACAACAGCTTCTTCCAGAAACAGATGTCCAATGCTTTTTTCCCCTAGTTGTCACAAACCATACCTCATGAGGGTCTGAATATGTGCACCATGTGAGAAAAGGAACCGGGGCAAGATAATGTTGCAATACCTTGTATTGGTAAATCCATGTGGAGTAAGAAAGAAGGAATGGTGCTGGTGATAATTTTTGTTTGGTTTGTTTGTCTTTTGAATAGTTCTAATGATTTTTAATGAATCATACAGTAAGTATGTGAGGGGAGCTATGGAGTAGGAGACTTAAATTAGAATTCTCTCATTTGTTACCTGTGGGCCTGAACCAAAAACCATTGAAGGAAATAGAATATTTTTCATTGGCTCCATAGGGCTTTGGATGAGATCCTACATCTTACAAATGTTAACACTATTTTCATTCTTAAAAAAAAATGTACTCATGTTTGAGTTTGTATTTGTATTAGAACTTGGAAACAAGATATCTTGTGTCGATTATCCTTTTGCATCTGCTTGATATTATATCATTGCCCTTTTTAGGCATGATCAGTTAGCTAATATTTGTGGCCTTGCAAAGTTTTTCCATTAGGAGAAGAAAATGCAGGTGCAATCCTATTTGTTGTAGACAAAGTCCTGTTTCTCTAAAAATATTTGGTTTGGGTTTTTTTTTACTTACATACAGATAGCTGGAGCCAAATCAACCCAGAGCCACTGCTTTTGCATTCAGTTTAGTCTTTAAGAGGTGGCTTCCATTGTTTCAGCTCTTAATAAAAAAAAAAAGGGGACATGTAATTGCTCCCTTTTTTAGCCTGAATGACTACTAGACCCACCAGCTTCAGTGAGGCCCACCTGGGACTGCCTATAGATCAAAGAGGGTGAAGTAACATTTTTTATTGAACCAAATTCTGTTGGTGAGAGAGCAGGCTGCTGAGAAAGAAATCTGTGCAGCTCAAAAGGTTGCTCTTACCAACAGAGGTTGGTCCAATAGAAGATATTACCTCCCCCACTTTCTCTAATATCCTCAGAGGACACAACCACAAAAATACTACATGCATAGATCAAAGACACACTCTTGCTGAGAGCCTCTCAACCTCCTGAAACACAGTATGTTATATGCCATTTTGGAGGAAAAGAAAGCAGTGGAGTGTATGTAATTCTAATGAATTTCATTTCCCCTCCACTTCAATATCAATAGCATGCTGAAAAACTAAATCCTAGCTAAATGACAAAGGGCTATAGGAAGTTAATAGGTTGCTCCCTGTTATTCCATCGGGGACATTTGACCCAGAGACCATAATGAATTATAGGACTGTGTACCACTTTGAGGGAAGCAGAAAGAAAGTTCAGCACCCATATACAGTTGATTAAATGCTATGTAATACCAAATTCTGAGAAAAATAACTTAGAAGTAACCAAGTTTAAATCATGTAAAGGGACTGTAGTAATTTACAGTAGAAAACAGTCCTCTATCCTGAATAGCAGACCACACAAGATCTCTTTGATAGTAAATCAGACATCAACTGAGCAGTTTCCAGATTCTTACCAACTATCTATGGAAAAAGGGAAGTGGATACTGCTGGATTAGGCACAATTCTATGGGTTTTGTTGCTCTAATCCATTGCATAATCCCAATTGGCTCCGTCCTTTCCTCCTCCTTCTTAACAGTGATAGGATCTTTAACAAATAGCATAATAAATTTTAGCATATTCTTTATCTATCTGATACCATATGTCATCATTTCCTGAGTAACAACATGGAAGTCAAGAACATGGGCAAAATCTGGTGGTAGGTGAGGGAGTGGTGTCATCTCTCAGGTTTTATTATAAGACTCGTAATATTTGGAGTTTTCCTTCAAATCCCAGTTTCTGGAATCAGGAAACTGAATGACTATCGAAGTTTAAGGGGTGGAGGTGGGAGTGAGGAGGACAGTTTCTAGTCTTTATGGTTGTAGAGGAAAGCTTGAAAATGTGACCTGAAAGTATCTTAAAGGCTTAAAAACCAGAAATGAAATTAAAAAAAAAAAAAAAAAAAGCCCTCTAAATTTAGTATTTTTTTTTAAAAAAGAAACATAAGGATTTTGAAGTCAGTCATATGTTTTTGGGCTCTTGCTCCTTAATTTTGAATGCTTACAGCTGGCAGTACTGGGGATGAGCCATGCAAGTGAGAGAAAGCAGAACAGTCCTGTCTCTGCAGCTGAAACATCTAGCCTGAATATGCAAATTAGGCTGGCTCAGGGTGCACTGCCCGATTTATTGCTACTCTAGTTGAGCACAGTGCATGTCTGGGTTTAGTAGCTTCTCACAGCAGTTATTCCCTAGGATAGCTAGATGTTCCAGATTCTTAGATACAGCTTACTTCCCTTGGCTCTGCACTGCACCTCCTAGTGGTCATTTGACTAGTAGGTGGTATCCCTTCTATGACACTGCTGTAAGGGATACAGTGAACATGAAAAGGCACTCTATAAACACTGCCCACCCTTTGTTACAGAGGACAAGATCTAGCCCTATATTTTTATTCTTGATTTGTTTAAAAAGGATGTTGTCAGTGATACCCGAGATGTTAACCACAACCACTAACACATTTTAAAGCACTATTTTCCCAGTCAAAAGAATCCTTTACTGTGTGTCTTAAGTCAGTTTAATTTAATGCCATTTGTCCTGCTCATTAATTGTCTTGGTCATCATTTACTTGAGGTGGCAACTTATTGACACGGCATGCTTGTTTACAATCATAAATTCTAAGTCAGAGCATTCATTGCACTTCATATCAGGCTTCTGTCAGGCTTCTTAGGTGGTGTGATAGGCAGGATTTATCGTAAGAGTTGACAAGTGCACTTTAGAATACTCATAAAAGTGAGTGGGGCTGGTGGCCCATTTTGTAACAAATGGTCAGCAATCGAGAATAAAGGTTAAGAAGGTAGAAGCAATAAAACAAGCATATGTGGAGGGCTCTCCATGCTTTCCTTGGTATCCCATTTTAATTTGTCATAGAACTTTTCATATCACACTTTGGAATCACTCCTGCCCTTGAATAAAGTGACATGCTGTATCGCAGAGTAACACCCTGTAACACCCATACTCATTTGTATATAGTTGTGATACATACAAAGCATGCCAGGTAAGGTATGAATGGTCATGATCTGCTGAAAGTCATCATGCTGTCAAAATATACATTTTGTTAGTGTGTATGAAGTTAGAAGATTTTGCTATATGGTTGTTATGGAAATATGTTGTGAGTTTGGGAGTCATGCACTGCTAATACTCCAGTGACAACAAAGGAGGTAACCCACACCAAGACAGGTGTTAAATGACTATTGATCATCTGGGGAATGGTAAATGAAAGATTTACAATCAGGAGACAGTTGTGCAAGCCCCCCCACAATGGGGATTGCTCAACTCTGTGACTCAGCAAGGCTCACCAGAACATGGTGTCAGAGTGTCCCGTCCCCCCCGCCTTTTTTTTTTTTTTTGGAAGTGTTACACTATTGACTCATATTTAGCTTGTGGTCCACTATGACACCCAGATCCCTTTCTGCAATACTTCTTCCTAGTCAGTCATTGCCCATTTTGTGTGTGTGCCATGAATTGTTCTTTCCTAAGCCGAGTATTTTGCACTTGTCTTTATTGAATTTCATTCTATTTACCTCCGACCATTTCACCAGTTTGTCCAAATCATTTTAAATTGTGATCCAATCCTCCAAAGCACTTGCAACCTCTCTCAGCTTGGTATCATCAGCAACCTTTATAAGTGTACTCCCTATGCCATCATATAAATCATTGATGAAAATATTGAACAGAACCGGACCCAGAACCAATCCCTCTAGTATCCCTCTCGTTATACCCGTCCAGCATGACTGTGAACTGTTGATAACTACTCTCTGAGAGCAGTTATCCAACCAGTTTTGCACCCATCTTATAGTAGTTCCATCCAGGTTGTACTTCCCTAGTTTGTTAATGAGAAGGTGATGGGAGACCATATCAAAAGCCTTACTAAAGTCTAGATATACCACATCTACCACTTTCCCTCTATCCACAAAGCTTGTTACTCCATCATAGAAAGCTATCAGTTTGGTTTGACATAATTTGTTCTTGACAAATCCATGCTGACTATCACTTAACACCTTATTTACTTCTTGATGTTTGGTAATTGGTCCCTTAATTATTTGCTCCATTATTTTCCCTGGTACAGAGGTTAAACTGACTGGTCTATAATTCCCTGAGTTGTCCTTATTTCTCTTTTTATAGATGGGCACTATATTTGCTCTTTTCCAGACCTCTGGGACCTCTCCAGTTTTCCATGATTTTTCAAAGATAATAGCCAATGGCTCAGATATCTCCTGAGTCAGCGCCTTAAGTATCCTAAGATGCATATCATCAGGCCCTGGTGACATGAAGACATCTAATTTGTCTAAGTAATTTAAAACTTGTTCTTTCCCTATTTTAGCTTCTGATCCCATCCCATTTTTACTTCCCTCCCCTACGTTAGACATCTAATCACCACCAACCTTCTCGGTGAAGACTGAAACAAAGAAATCATTTAGTTCACCTGCCATTTCCACATTTTCTGTTATGGTTTTTCCCTCTTTACTGAATAATGGTCCTGCATTGTCCTTGGTCTTCCTCTCATTTGTAATGTATTTAAAAATTGGTTTTTTTTTGTTACCCTTCATGTCTTCAGCTATTTTGATCTCAATTTGTGCCCTAGCCTTTCTGATTTTCCCCTACACAATTGTGTTATTTGTTTATAGTCATCCTTTGTGATTTGACCTAGTTTCCACTTTTTGTAGGACTCTGTCTTTATTTTTAGATTATTGAAAACCTCCTGGTTAAGTCAAGATGGTGTCCTACAACACTTCCTATCCTTCCTATGCATTAGAATAGTTTGCTCTTGTGCCCTTAATAATGTCTCCTTGAAAACTACCAATTGTCTTCAGTGGTTTTTCCTCTTAGACATGCTTCTTATGGGATCCCTTCTACCAATTCCCCGAGTGTGCTAAAGTCTGCCTTCTTGAAATCCACCATCTTTATTTTGGTGTTCTCTCTCCTACCATTCCTGAGAATCATGAACTCTACCATTTCATGATCACTTTCACTTAAGTTACCTTCCACTTTAAAAGTCTCAACCATTTCCTCTCTGTTTGTCAAAATCAAGTCAAGAATGGCCTTTCCCCTAGGAACTTTCTCCACCTTTTGAAATAAAAAATTGTCTCCAATACATTGTAAGAACTTGTTGGATAATCTGTGCCTTGCAGTGTTTTTTTCCCAACAGATGTCTGGGTAGTTGAAGTCCCCCATCACTACCAAGTCCTGTGCTTTGGATGATTTTGTTAATTATTGAAAAAAAGCCACATCCACCTCTTCTTCCTGGTTAGGTGGCCTGTAGTAGACCCCTACCATGACATCACCCTTGTTTTTTACTCCTTTTATTTTTACCCAGAGACTTTCAACATGTCTGTCTCCTATTTGCTTCTTCACCTCAGTCCAAGTATACACATTTTTAATATACAAGGCAACACCACCTCCCTTTTCCCCTTGTCTATCCTTCCTAAGCAAGCTGTACTCTGCTATATTAATATTCCAGGCATGTGTGTTATTCCACCCCAAAATAAGGGACAGTGGCATCCTGAGACCATCTATCTCTTCCCTCACAATGCTGAAGGGAACTAGAATACTGGGGAGACAGACTTGAACTGAGGAAATTGGTTCTATGCTGGAAAGGAAATTCAGCAGGCAACTGAGTAACCCTGATTGAAATGAGATCAGACTCTGTTGAAAGTACTTTGGAAATTTTTGTTTCTTTCATGGTAGAAAACAGGAAGTTATGATAGGAATTAAAGCAATAGGACAAAAATTAAAATCAAAACAAGAACAAAAAGCACCCTGGATTTTTTTTAACTGGAGGGATTGTGTTTGAGTTGTTTGTGAAGCATGGTACCTTCCTATTTAACTGGAACTTGTGAATACTGGCTTCTGTGTCCGCAGATGAGTGTATATGCAGAGTTAGTGGATATTTTAGTAGAAACCTACTGAAAATTTAGCCCACTGTAATTTTACTCAGAAATCAGTCATATATTTCAAAAGCCCAATGGTTTCCCCCCCACTACCTTAGAATGAAACAACATTACAACAAAAGCTACTGATCAATACCAATCTGGTATTAAATAAAAGAGATAAGTGGTGGAGGGTGGGAAGAGAGAGAAAAGAAGCAAACAGCAACAAAAAAATTTTGCCTACAGAGAAAATGCCTAAAAATAAATGGATACCTAACCTAACAACATCAATGGAGTGAACTAGCTAACTAAATATTTAAAGCTCTCTTGTCTATTATCACATGAGGGAGAAAACAAAGCATTTTCCATAATACGATATCAAATCTAAGACCAGAAAGGATTTTGTCATCATCATCTACTACATGTCCAGGGCCATTTAGAAATTACAAAAGCAGCAGTGTTGGAACTCAAAAACTTTAAAACTAAGGACCTTGCCGCTTGAGAATCTTCATTAACTAGTACCAGTGTGGGACTTACGATGCACAGTTGAGCAGTTCCGATTCTGTCTAGTAGAGGACAAGGATCTTCTATCTGGCTGGCTGTTTTTGTATGTGTATGCCTCTCTCTTCCTTCACCCATATTTCCCCCCTCCCCCCAACACACACACACACACAATCAGTGCCATTACAAAACCTAAAATACAATCTGTTACAAAACACCATATTTTAAACTTTTTTAAAAAATGTATCAGATAGAGAACTTCTCTGTTATATCTTCCTCAGACAGCCATTGTTGAAAAGTAGTTATTTCTCTCCTTTTCAGTATAATCCTCTCGGCAATAATTAAAGTAGTAGAGATCCACTTTAAGGGACATGAGGTGACATGGCAATTAAAATAAAAAAGACCAAGAAGACACAAGAAGGAGCAAAAGTAGTGATGTCAAAAACTGAGGTCAGCTGTTCCAAGTGTCATTCTAAAATGTTTTCACCTCTACATAGTAAAACAAAATGTGTGATAGATTTGCAGGCTGCCTTGGAGCCTAACATATCTTACCTGGTTCCCTAATGTAGCTTTTACTGCACTACCTATACATTAAAAAGATATCTTTTGATGGTGCAGTTCATTTCCCAATTAGCAGTCAGAACCTGACTGCAACTCACCATTTAGATATAAAATTAGGATCTTCCAATGACAACTTTCTTTGGCACTATGTGTGTCCCCTGAATTCATAGATTTTGCAAGGTAAAAATCATAGTCCAAATTTCCCCCCATATTGTATGTGGGTAACAATCTCTATGTAGTGAACAAACGAACAGTACCTTGTCTGGTAAATAGCTAGAACCAGGAAAAAAGTCCTCAAAGAAAAAAAATATTTCCTTGAATTTAAAGTGAATTTGGTTTGGACATGTTTTGGGCTTTGTTTTTGAACTCATGGTTGATAGAGTTTTATGTATATAAATGCTCATATAAAGCACATCTTTAGTCCATATGGTTCAGTATTTGGAAATAGCATATTTTATATGGATGGGACACAACTTGATGTGATGGGAAGAGTATTCCCCAAATCCACCAAAGCTCTGGCATAATAGCAATTAAATGAGCTATACTAAAATCTGACAGTAACTTGAAGAAAGCAATCAATTGTTTTGTGTGAATGAGATGGGAGAAAATCATTATAAATCTGCACTTAGATAATATATCTCATAGTTGCCTATTCTGTATGCTTGATGCATGTGTGCCCAGAAAGGTAAACATGATATATATATATTTTATTCCTTATTCTAGTATATCTGCTACTTCTTCTCCAATACTAATTTCTTCTTGAGAAATGTAAAGACCCATTAGCTACTTCATCTCTCCTGCTTATGGGCCCAGTCTTATTAAGTGTGAGCGCCTGACATCTGCTTCCATGAGAAGAACCAAAGGAATGTTTTACCTCATAGGAGTAGCTTATTCCTTTTAGGACGAACTCTGAAGAGAGTTATACCTAGCCAGTCAGAGAACAGAAACAATATCATATGACTACTCACAACTAACCAACCCATGGTGTATTTCATTTCGATTTGTCCCTTCCTCGAAGATCAGAAACTGAGGCACAGAGAGTCAGTGATTTATCTCTGGTTACACAGCAAGTCTGTAGAATAGCAAGGAATTGAACCCTGGTTTCCTGAGTCCCCGGTTAGCATTCTAACTACAGAACTCCTTTTAAAAATAAATAAACTTTCTAATTTTGTCTTAAGATATTCAAGAATGAGTTCAGGCATGAATGGGACAGAAAGAAAAATATCAGATAATATGGGCACCTCAAAAATATATTTCTCTTCCATAGCATTCCACTTTAAGAAAATAAAACAAAAGGCATGTAACAAAGCTCTTGAAAGAAGTGTTGAATTTTAGACTCATGACTTGTTTAATTAATGCTGTCTTCTGTGATTTCTAACGGTCTCTTGGAATTTTTGTAGTCTCATTTCACCAAAATGATGAGAAAAAGGCTTAGAGGCATGACCTTGAGAAGCACTTAATATCTAGTACTTATTGGTGTAAGAAGTCCTATTGAAGTCAATGAGACATGCTTAACATTAAATCTTCAGCTTTAAGTGCTTTCCTGATGGGATCTATGTTCATATATAATGTTTACAGCATCAGGCTTCAAATGTAGAAGTGGGGCTTAAAATGCCAGAATGGGTACTGGAGAGACAAGATAGGTGAGGTACTATATTTTATTAGACCAACTTCTGCTGGTTAGTGAGACAAGCTTTTGTGCTTACATACAGTTTTTCTTCAGGTCTAGGAAATGTACTCCAAGTGTCACAGCTAAATACAAGGTGGAACAGAGAGTTTAGCATAAGTAGTTAACATATTTCAAAGGACCATTCGAGGTGAAGTGTCCTGTTAACACAACTTTCAGTCATAGAGGGAAAGGAAGGAAATCAGGGAAAGACAGATTGGGAGAAGGAGAGGGTGGGGAATTGTCAGTGTGTTATAAATTGTAATAAGCCACAGATCGAATGTTTTTAGACATTCCATGATTTTGTGTCTAGCAAGTTATGAATTTGTCTTTTGAAAGAGTTGTGCAGGTTTCATTCGAGGATGAGGACCAATAAGTCAGATACAGAGTGATCACTTTGTGAAAAGTGTTCACCCACAGGTGATTTGGTGGTTTTATCTTTTATCATTTTCTAGTGTAAGTTCATTTGAGAGTGCAGTGATTGTCTAGTTTCACCCACATAGTTGTTATTGGGATATTTAGTGCACTGGATAAGGTACACCACATATTGTGAAAACCATAGACCCATGGATTTTGAAAGGTGAGTGTGTGTGTGTGGTGGGGGGGATGGAGGGAGTGTTAATCCTTGTACTAGTGGAGATAGGTCAGTGGGTTTTGCATCTGTTGTTCTAGGACGGTACAGTGTCACTTTGAGTTGGTATGTCCTGTTCTTTGGGGAACTTGCTCCTGATGATGAGCTTGGAGAAGCTAAGGGTTATTTGAAAGTCACACGAGATAGTCCAGGAAAGATTCTTTTCAGGATGGGGTCCCCACTGAAAATGGGTTATAGTTGTTTGAGAATACTCAGTGTGCAATGGCAGGTGAAAACTAGTGGCTGTGAATACGAGAAAAAATTATTTCTGTATTGAAGCAGATTCTCCCAGGTTATTTGGGTGACCTGTTCCATGATTTGATTTACTTCTCTGGTGGAGTGTCCTTGTTTGCAAAGGAAGTTTTGAATGTGTTAAGGTGTATACCTGGACCTTCTCCTTGTACATATTCTGTGGTACCTGCCTACCTGTAGATAACAGATTTCTGAGTATGTTTGGAATGGTTACTCGGTCCATGAAGATAGGGGTGGTGATCGATGGGTTTCTTGAATATAGTTGTATACTATAGTATAGGCCATTGTTGAAATTAGTTGAGACATCCAGGAAGTTGAGGCTAATGTGGGAATGTTCTGAGAAATAAAAATCATGGACTGAATCAAGACACTGGATTTGTGGTTTATTAGAACAATCTAATCTGCTAACCCCTCCTTCACCTCCTCTCTCTTTATTGAATGGTCTCTTGAAATATATGGTAACTACTTATGCTAAACAATCTGTTCCTATTTGTATTTGTCTGTGGTAAGTTTCCCAGACCTGAAGGAGAGCTCTGTGTAAGCTCGAGAACTTGTCTGTTTCACCAAAAGAATTTGGTCCAATAAAAGATATTTCTTCACCATCCTTATCCCTCTAATATCCTGGGACCAACATGGCTACAATAATGCATCATAAAAGAATGTATACTAAGCAGTAGTTCTTTTTTTTTTTTCAACGCAGATCACTGCTCCAAAAGAATGTCACCAGAATCCCATTCCATTGGAGAAACTGCAAAAGGATTCTAAATTTAAAAGATTATCACAACTGATTATTTATTGCAAGGTAGCTGTTAATAAAGTACTCAATTCCCCATGAGAAGTTATTACTGTGAAAAATAATAACTTTACACAGATCTGGTTGTTAACATTTCTGGTATGGACAGTAAAATTGCTACTCTCAAGGCCATCCCAAAGGGTCATGAATCACTGTTTACTCAATTTATTCAGGAACACACAGGACTCAAGGGCAAACTTAAATCAAATTGAGAACGGATTACACGTCAAAAATATAAGAGCAGTTGAGATTCTGGTGTCTGTTAATACTGTAAAATCTAATGATGTTTTTCTTAAAGGGACACAGCCAACTTAGTTTAGGCTTTAGATTTTCTAAAAAGTAGGATAAAATGAATGAACATGAAAAATATTTAAGAGGGATTGTTTGGAATAATGTATACTGTATAGATGGAGAATATATTATGGAAACATACTTAACCAATCTGTAAAAGAGGCCTATTGTTCAATGGACCAGTCTATAAATAGCTATTCTGGAAAAGCATAAGGTGTCCTTCCTGGAAATTTTGATAGACAAGTAATTGAGATTTTATTATATTATTTGAGTAATTTTGTACAATTAAAGCAAAACTTATTAATTTTGGCACATGTTATGAAGCAGGCATATAAAGGGAGCAATTACTACTGATTGTATCTGGACTGGAACAAGTGATGATGAGGTGAAAATCGTCTCCAGTTTGTTTGTGCCATCCAATCCTCACCTTTAGGAAGTATTTTCAGAGGGTTTAGGAGCTAATTAGAAATTAGGAGCTAATCAGAAATTCCAAATGGAACTAGCTGCAGCGCTCTGAATTTTGGCTTTTGGTTAGGCTGAAGAGACAAAGTCAGTCATAACTATTATATACTGAATTACTCAAACAAAGGAAGTGGTTAAAATCCCATCTCTTCAATCACTTCAAACATGAATAGACGAAAGCATCAAAGATAACATATTGAAGAGAATAATCCTACACTAGCAGCAGAAATGGAGTCCAGGTTCTCTGGACTACTTTCTCACTCAGCCAGAGTTGCTGCAGCATGTACCAACTTGGCCTCGTTTCCTTTCCACACTCAGGTCATGTACACATGATCACTTTATCGTGCATTAACGGTCATTACCGCGTGATAACAACAACAGCGTACACACGTGCAATAGGGCTGTTGCACCTCAACAGCCCTATTGTAGCACAATAGAAAAACCACCTCGAGGAGGGTGGTAGCAGTTAACGCAGAACAGCTGTTGCACTTTTTGACTCATGTGTACGCTTACCGCACAAAGCAATGTCAGAGACAATAACTCATATGGTGGATAGTGCCCAAACTGACATCTGGAAGACAGTATACAGTAGTTACCTTTCTTTGATTATGAAACCCAGACTTGGAGCTTTGATGCTTGTGCATTAGGGGCGGAGGGTGGTGGAGGGGGCATAATGCATCTATCCTCATCACAATTTACAAAGACTCTGTGAAAAAAATCAACACAATTAAGTCTGAATTGGAGTCAATATAGTGCAAAAACTCCTTGTATTCAAGTATTTCTTGGGAAAAACAATGTATCAAGTGCTTTCCCATCCTTCCTAGTAGAAATTTCAGTAGACTCATTAACTCATTAGGATCTCACTGTACCCAGGAACCATTAATTTCAACTATGAGGCCAGTAGCTCCAAGAAACAGTTTCAAGAACCAATGGACCCATTATTCTCTACTAAAACATAGCTGACAACCTTGAATAAATTTTTGGCATATTTCTTCAGTCCCGCTGGAATGAATTCAACTTCTAAAACTTATGCAATCATTTTTGGCTCCTATCCTTTATTTTTATGGTGTAATTTACATTACTATTGCTTTAATTACATAAACTGCTGCAATCTTGGAAAATGTTATGTTTTAAAAAGAGGAAGAGATTGTTCAGAAAGTGTCAAGTTCCAAAGGGGTAGCCATGTTAGTCTAGTTCAGCAAAACAAACAAGGAGTATAGAAGCACTTTGAAAAGCTAACAAATTTATTTATTGCATGAGCTTTTGTGGGAGAAAATCCCACTTTGCCAGTGGGATTTTCTCCCATGAAAGTTCATGCGATAAATAAATTTGTCAATCTTTAAAAGTGCCATGAGACTCCTTGTTTATTCTACAAGGTGTGTTTTCCCATGGTTAAATAGTTCGAATAATTAGCAATAAGACTTTGAGATTCCCTGTTTACCGTTTATCTTTCAAGGGTCAGTAGCTACAGCTGTGACGGCTGAATTGCAAATATTTTAGTGTCTCTTTAGTGTCTCTTTGCCAGCCTCAGGGTCTCATTCACACCCAAACTAAAGTGAAAACAAAAGGAACTTTTCCCCGAACAACATTGATTTTTTCAGTGTGAGATCTCAGGTGTGTGTGTTTGGAACTCATGGATTATAAACAATTTACATTAATTAATCAATATTGTAAAGCTATGTCTCCATCTCCAATAATGCAAGAAGCTCCTATGAGCTTTCACAACTCATCTGGCCCTTGCTTGTTAAGAAAGAAAAGAAATTAAGTATAAAGCTGTATACATTAATTCCTTGAGAATGGAGCCTCGTGGTATGACAAATCCTATGATCAGTTTTGGTTACAGCCAAACAGTTTAGGATTAACATATGTGATTGAAGCTTAAACAATTCTGGAGATTTTTTTGTGAAGTAAAAAATGAAAATAATGCCAGGATGAGAAAAGGGAAGATAGTGAAAAGCACCTGCAGCAAAACCTGGTTCTAAGTAAATGAGTTTTATTAACTGCTTTCTTCTTCAAAAGATAGAAAGGTCTCCAGATAACCTTTTTAAAGTGGAATAGGAATTATCAGTGATGGTAAAAACATAGCTGAAAAATGGATTCCATCGCCACCATGCACATTCATTATTTGATAGCCAAATAGAAGGAGAAAAATACAAGACTAAAAGATCAAAAGAAAAAGTTGTGGCTCCCCAAATCACTTTTATTGTTCCATTTATATTTTATCCCTTTGTGTGCTCAGTTTTGAACACTTAGGTGGATTTTATTTTAACCTCCCCCCCGCCCCGCCCCATTTTGAAAAGAGAATTTGGGATTCCTGGCTGGGGCACAAAACTCTTTTGGTTAGGATTTATATTTTCAAACAGAATAACCCAATTTTGAACTGAAATAAAGGCCTGTAGCAAAATTTTATTGCTAAAATAAGGATCACACCAATGAGCAGTGCACCTTTGAAGCTGTTGAGAGCGCTGAATCATCCCATGATCAGTCTGCCTCTTCGACTCTCACACTAGAACAGTGATATGACTTTGTATGACAGATTTCCCACAGAGTTGTCATAGCGCCAAATACACCGTAAATCATTATGTTACTGGAACTATGGGTTCAAAATCATCATGCTTTTTCCTGACTGATCACTATCATAACTGCTTCTTTGTTGATTTCATACAGCTTTAAGGCTTAAGGACCCCAGCCTGAGATCAGATACACATGAGTGTATCCCATATAGTACAGAAAGGAGAAGGTTGGCATTTATACAAAACTGGAAATTTAATTAATTGTTTCATGCTGTAGCCAGGGGTTTAAAACATCTTAAGCCCTTTGAAACTATCACTTTTTTATGAAAAGAACAATATAGATCCACAACTGCAGAATCTAGGGCCATAAATAATTTTAGCAAGATGTATATATCCGCGTGACAGATGGATGTGTTTCATCTAGTATAAACCAAGCTCTGCATTTCAGAAATAATATGCAATTTGCTGGGTTATTAACATATAATGACAGCTTTAATGCTTATTAAATTAGTAAACGGAATATTTTATGTAACCAAGAGGCACACTTAATCTGTGCTTCAGTAATTTTGTCAAATCTTTTATTTTATTATTTTTTTTTAATGTATAGGTAAGTACTACTGAAGTTTATATGTGTGAGCTGGAAACAATACTTTGATTGATTCCCTCTTTTTTGTTTGTTTCTGAGGCTTTGATACTTCAAGTGCTCTGGCCCCAGTTCATCAAAAGCACTTAAGGATAGACTTAATTTTAAGCATGAGAAGTTCTCATTGATGGCAAGGAGATTATTTACATGCTTAAAGTGAGGTATTTGCATAAGTGCTTTCCAGGATCAAGCCCTTGGCTTCCATATTTCTTGATGACCAATGTGAAGGAAAAGGAAAGCTGTACAGTATTGCCAAAGCCTGCCACTTCACTCCAAAAATGTTTATTTCAGATACATTTTCCCAGGTGAGCTCCACCATCCAAGCTGCTTAAGTAGACTTAAGGAAAATTAAGTCGACTTTATTAAACCTCGTTTAAAGTTGACTTTAGGCTTAAGTCGACTTTCTAAAGTCGACTTAAGCCAGTGTAGACGTGGAGTAGCCCTAAGTCAACTCTAAGTCGACTTAGGGCTTTCCAGGACTCCCCCACTGCCCTCCCTGCCAGGGGGGTGGCACAGGGAGAACCTGTCATGCCCCCCCACAAGGCAGGGCACAGCCCTTCCCACCCTGCCTCTATGCCCTGCCAGGGTCCCTGTCCTCCTTTGCCCCATTGTACCCAGGTACAATGGGGCAAAAGCTGAGCCCCCTGGCACTTGGCAAGGGGTGCCCCCCCGCCACTGTGGACCTGTCCAAGGTCCCCCTGTCCCCTTCCCCTACAGGTTGACCTAGGTGTACAGTGTGGACAGTCTAAGTTGACTTTGTAGGGTCCCCCCTAAGTCGACTTAAAATTTAGGTGTGGACATGCTAAGTCGACTTAACAAAGTCGACTTAAAGTCGACTGTTAAGTCGACTTAGCTAAAGTTGACCTAAATTTACAAGTGTAGACATAGTCAAAGTGTTTAGTAAACTACTGAAAAAGTATTTGAATATGTAAGGAAACACTAAAGTATTATTCTTTCCTACAATTACAAGGACTGATTTTTTCTCAGAGAGTAGAAGTAGAACTTATCATTTAATAATAGCAAAGCAAGGTTGATTTAGCCTTAGGCCAAAGAGCAAAAAACCAAGGAGTATCACAATAAAACTTAACACTAAATGTAAAATTATAAAATGTTAAAATACTTATTGTGACTGGGGCCTCCTGGGATAATTTCCTGAATGTGCAAAAATCAGGGCAAGCTGCAAAACCAGGAGCCAAACTCCCGAAACACTGATGGGTGGTACTTAATCCAGTCTCCCTATCAGTCACAACCAGGCTTCTAGTTCCCCACACCAGTTCCCAAGAAGTGTGCCAAAATAGAAACAGCCCCCTTTACTGCACTCCAGCTCCTCTGGCTCCCACCTAGCCGCATGGTCTCTTAAAGAAATAGGTTCTCCTGACCCCAAAGGGCCAGCCACATCACACAGAACAATATAGGTTTGGGTCCTACCCAAAATACCACACTGATAGCCAATCCTTTAGTAACTACAACTAAAGATTTAATATAAAACTAAAAGAAGCAAAATATGAGAGATGTTGAAGGGTCAAAGTGAATTGCATACATACAAATGATTTAAAGTTCATGTAAAGTGGTTTGCAGGCTTGTTCCTCTAAAGTTTGCAGGCTTGTTCCTCTGGTAAACACTCAGCACCCAGGTGGGCCTCAGTCCTTTGTCCAGTCACAGAGGAATAGTTACAGAGATGGGTGTTGGCTGTAAACTGGGGACTTGAGACAAGATGGAGTCAGGGCTGCTGCCTTTTATCGCCTCTGGCCTTCTCCATGCTGTGTGGAGTTCTTTCCAAACAAAATTAAGGAATTTAGGAAAAGTTAGTTTGAATTAATCACACCTCATTTTAAGTAGAACTAGCACTTAAGTTGACTTTATTAAGTCAACTTAAGCCAGTGGAGATGCAGAGTAGTGCCTAGGTGGACATTTTTAAGTCAACTTAAAACATTAGGTCAACTTAATAAAGTCAAAAAGTGGCCACATCTACTCTTGAAAAGTTAAGTCCACTTCTGTTAAGTCGACTTAATAAGGTCCACTTTAAGTTGACTTAAAGTCGACTTTATTAAGTCGACTTTATAAAGTCGACTTAACTTTTCAAGTGTGGACATAGCCAGAATAATCACCATGCCATTTACCTTTTCCTTATTTTAGAGGTTGCCTATGGAAATAAATTAACCACTTGCATCACAAAATGTTGTCAGTAGCTAACAAATATTTTGTTTTCTGAGAGGTCATTAAAAAAGGCATCTGGGACAAAAACACAGAAAGCCGTTTGGCCTCAATGGCAATAGAAATTGCATTGTAAATAGTAATGGAGTAGGTCTTCCACCTGCCATAAGCCACAGAGACATGGGCAGTTAAATTTCTTAGTGGCAAGCAGTAGTAGTAAGTAAATAGTCTGCATGGTTTGAAACTGAAGAACTATAAAGAGCCTCCTTTTGCATGTTATTACATAACCTACCTAAATACCTGGCATACCTATGAGTCTTTTTAACAAGAGGGAATCAAGGTGACATATTTGAAATAGATACAACTGCCATATCCAGGTGTTTATTAATATCCTTTATTTCCAATGTGATTATGGATTTCAGTTTTAAACTTAAATTCAATCATTTCCAATTCTGAGAAATCTCCAGAATGCAAAGAGTTTTAAATATACTCTACCCAAGAAAATTTACATGAAAAAGACCTACTGAGCTGTTTCTCTAAATATTACCTTGCAAATCCTGGGGTCCATACTGTGAATATAAAGCAAAAAACTAATAAGAAGGTCGATCTCAGTCAGAACAATGGTCCATCTTTCAACAGTGTCTGATGCCAGATTCTTCAAAGAGACTGAACAGAACAGCAAAATTATCAAGTGATCCCTTCTGTGTCATCCAGCCCCAGCTTCCAGCAATCAGAAGTTTAGGGACACCCAAAGCATGGGGTTGCACCCCAACCAGATTGGCTAATAGCCATTAATAGACCTAACTGCCATGAAATTATCTGATTCTATTTTTTAACCTAGTTATATTTTTTGAGCTTCACAACATGCCTGGCAATGAGTTCCACAAGCTGACTGTGCATTGTGTGAAGAAGAACTTCCTTAGGTTTGTTTTAAACCTGCTGCCTATTAATTTTATTGGGTGACCCCTGGGTCTTGTGTTATATGAAGGGGTAAATAAAATTTCTTTAGTCCCTTTCTCCATACCATTCATGATTGTAACAATCTTTATCATATTCTCATATGTACTCTTCCCTTTTTCTAATCTGAATAGTCAGTCTTTTTAATTTCTTCTCATAAGGAAGTTGTTCCATATCTCTAATAATTTTTGTTGACCTTCTCTGTACTTTTTCCAATTCTGATAGATCTTTTTGTGATGGGGCTGACCAGAACCGCACACAGTATTCAAGATGTGTGGGTACAATGGATGTATACAATAGCATTATGATATTTCCTGTCTTATTATCTACCTCTTTACTAATGGTTTCTAACATTCTGTTAGCTTTTTTGACTGCTGATGCAGATTGAGCAGATTAAAAAAAAAATCCATGATGACTCAAAGATTTCTTTGTTGAGTGGGAACAGCTACTTTGACCCATCCTTTTATATGTATAACTGGGACTATGTTTTCCAGTGTGCATTACCATGCATTTATCAACATTGAATTTCATGTGCCATTTTGTTGTCCTGTCACTCACATTTGCAAGATCCCTGTGTAACTCTTCTCACTTAGCTTTACACTTGATTATTTTGAGTAATTTTGTATCATCTGAAAAATTTTCCACTTCACTGTTCATCCTTTTCCAAAT
Organism: Pelusios castaneus; assembly: GCA_007922175.1. Taxonomy (NCBI): domain Eukaryota; kingdom Metazoa; phylum Chordata; order Testudines; family Pelomedusidae; genus Pelusios; species Pelusios castaneus. The sequence goes on along the minus strand of ML685785.1, from coordinate 15,210,937 downwards.
CATTTATGAATATTGAACAATACAAGTTCAAATATAGATCCTTTGGGAGACCCCATTGTTTACCTCTCTCCATTGTGAAAACTATAGACACTATATTAAATGGAAAACAAACAAGGAGTCCTGTGACACTTTTAAAGACTAAAAAATAAATTAATTAAAAGTTCTACAGGACTACTTTGTTTATTTTGTTGAATTAGACTAACATAGCTCATCACCCATGTCCACATGCTTGTAGATGCCTTTAAAGAATATTAATAGATTGATGAGGTACAATTTACCTTTACAAAAGTCACGTTGACTGCTCCCCCACATAATTATATTCTTCTATGTGTCTGGTAATTCTGTTTTTTAGTACAGTTTCAACAAATTTGCCTGGCATTGGATGTAGGTTTACAAGCTTGTAATTGCCAAAATTATCTCTGGGGCTCTTTAAAAAATTGGTATTATGTTAGTTATCGTTAGTCATCTGGTACAGAGTCTCATTTAAGCGATAGGCTTCATACCACAATCAGTTCTAAAATTTCATATTTGAGTTTCTTCAGAACTCCTGGGCAAATTCCTGACAACTAATTACTGTTTAATTTATCAGTTTGTTCAGAACCATCCCTACTGATACCACAGTCTGTGACAGTTCCTCAGATTTGTCATTGAAAAAGTATATGGCACAAGTATAGGAATCTCCCTCATATCCTCTGCAGTAAAGATTGATGCAAAGAATTCATGTAGCTTCTTTGCAATGGCCTGGTCTCCTTGAAAATGCCTTTAGCGCCTCAATAATTCATTGGCCACAAAAATTGATTGGTAGACTTTCTGCTTCTGAGGTACATAAAAAAATACTGTTAGTGTTTATCTCTTTTTTGCTAGTTGCTCTTCAGATTCTTTTTTGGCTTGTCTAATTATATATTGACACTTGACTTGACAGAGTTATGTTCCTGTATGTTCTTCACAGCAACATTTTGATTTCCAGTTTTTAAAGGAATCCTTTTTGTCTCAGCTCTAAGAAGAGTAGTTGGGGTATTATTTGGAAGATTGAGGATCTTCCTAAGAAATTTATTTTGTTCTGTGGGATTATTCCATCCCTATATTTCTGTGCCATGTAAACTTTGAGCTCATAACTTGGTCTCCGAGGCTATGTCTACACTTGGTAATTTAGGTCAACTTTAGCTAAGTCGACTTAACAAAGTTGACTTTAAGTCGACTTTGTTAAGTCGACTTAGCATGTCCACACTATAAAATTAAGTTGACTTAGGGGGGAACTTACAAAGTCAACCTAAAGCATCCACACTGGACACCTAGGTCAACTTCTAGGGGCTAGGTGGACCTAGGAGAGGTCCACGGTGGCAGGGGGGGTACCCCTTGCCAATTGCCAGGAGGCTCAGCCTTTGCCCCATTGTACCTGGTACAATGGGGCAAAGGGGGACAGGGACCCTGGCAGAGCATAGGAGCGTGGAGGGGGGCATGCCAGGCTCCCCCTGCCCCCTCCGGCAGGGAGGGCAGTGGGGGAGTCCTGGAGAGCCCTAAGTCAACTCTAAGTCGACTTAGGGCTACTCCAGGTCTACACTGGCTTAAGTCGACTTTAGAAAGTCGACTTAAGTCTAAAGTTGATTTTAAAGGAGGTTTAATAAAGTCGACTTAATTTTCCTTAAGTCTACTTAAGCAAGCTGCTTAAGTCGACTTAAGGAAAATGTAGTGTAGACGCAGAGTAAACTAGGTCAATTTAAGCAAGCTTAAGTCGACTTAATTTACAAGTGTAGACACACCCCAACACTGGAAGGGTTGGTGCAATTAAATGGCCCCCATGAATACAGGTAAAATGTAATACAGATAATACTGAATTTGAAGGCTGTTGTTTTGTTACCTGAATATGCTTATCCCACAAACCAGACACCCTGGTAAGGGGAAAGCACTAACTTGTTTTATATATTGCTCATTGATCCTAAATTTATTCAGCCTGTTTTTCTGACTAATGAGAATTATTTTAGTTTCTAGATAATTTATCAAGATGTCTCCCCTCCCCCCATTGACAGTATTAACAACACTCATTTAATAACTATTTCAGTCCCAATGGTATTTGTGATAGTAGAAACATGTCATCTTCAAATAATAAGAATGACAGACAATGATTCATAATTTTAGGGAGAGAAATACTGGTCCTCTTTTAATGCTAAAACAACATCACTGCTATAAAAGTTGAAGGGAAAAAGGGATAAAAGACAGCCCTGATAAATCCCCTTTGTAAGTGGGCTGGAATCAGTTAATTTCCCATCCAGCCCTATCCAAATCTTAGCTATTGTTTGTCTGTGAAGAGCTCTAAAAGAAAAAGTAACTAAGGATCTATTTCAGCAATCTGAATTTGCCCCACAGTCAGTCCCTATCAAAAGAATCTAATGATGATTTTAAGTCAAAAAATGCTGCATACAGTTGTTCACCCTTAGGAGATACCTACTTGTGGATCAGATAAAAAAAGGTTAAAACAATTATTTTTAGAGGAGCAGCCATTTCAGAACCCAGCTTGCTTCTCTTAACATATATTATTTTTTTCCTGCTCAATCCTCTAATCTGCCCAAGCGATATCTAATGTAAATTTTTAAAGCAACATCTAAAATTGGGTGATCATATCCTTGGTCTTTCCTTTCCCTTTTTTTATAAAGTGGAATTATAATACTGGTTGCCCAACCTTAAAGGAAAATCCCAGTACTCTTTATATTAGAGAAAAGTTTAGCTAAAATAGGTGTTCACTATTCAGAATTAAATACTCCCATAGGTTGAATCGTCTCCTGGCACTTTATTACAATACTAAGTTACACATTGAATTTACTCAGGATACTGGAGATCAGTCTGGAAGGAAACAGGAAATGGAAGCTACAGATCCAATTGTGCCAAAAAAGCTAATAAATGGCCTACCATTGTATAATAAGAAAAATATTTCTCCCAAACATGCTTGGGGGACAAAGCTTCAGTATTACTCCTGATCTTGGAACCCAATGCTACCAGTTTCCAAAGATGCATAGAATTTTTCATTTTAGCAGTAAATTTGAATTCCTTCCACAGTGTCATGCTATGATCCAACATTTTTCCTTTCGGCAACCTTTTCTAAATCTTTCTAAAATTAACTTGCTTTTGGATAGAATCCTGTAAGATATCTTTTCTAACCTTCCTTGCCATAATCTATAGCTGTTTGTTCTCATTGCTGGGAAAAAAAGAAAAGAAGCCCTGCATCATACAAATCGTTTTATCTTCCAAAGGGAAAGAATAGTCCTTTCTTGGTAGTCAGAGCAACCTGTAATTTATGTACAATATTGTCAAATACATTAAGACACAAACTTACATCATTAAGATCTAAAACCCCTCATATTTAACCCTAGTAGATCACTGGAGAAGAGATTCACTATTTTAGATTTAACCAACGGATTCTACCTAATTCACCTTGCATATAAGGCTTTGAAATTAACAGTGAAATACTGTCCAAGAAGAATTAACTGATATAATCGAGCTGGGGAGCAAAATTTAACCTGGATGGGTTGGTGGTCACTATCAGATTTAAGGCCACTGAATAGTTAGAAAAACAAGGCCTAAGAGAGGTGTAAGTGAAGTGACCCTTCCATGCCATCGCTGCTCTATCATTTAGAACTCCCAGCCTCAGTCCAACCAAAACCACCAACGATATCTAGACTGCTGAATTTATTACTTTAGCTTTAGAATTTGCTGGGGGAAGGGCAAACAACCCATCATTAAATGTACACTTTGATAAATTTAGCAATTTCTTATCTTTCACACCCTATCAAGGATTAAAATCACCTAAAAAAAATCTTGAGGGATAACTTCCAATCCACATCTCCGTAAGGGATGCTAACTCTGCTTATTGAGTCATGGTAATATAGGAATCCAGACAAAAGCAAACAAACATCTAAAACAACTAAAATATTCTTCTCCAGGAAGGTGATACTATAAACTCGAACACAGGTATTACCTGAAGTTATACACATTAACCATGGCATTTTATTTAATTGAAATAAAAAGAGCTAGATCACTAATAGGTTTGCCCTTGTTTGGTAATAGACTTAAATATCCCACCCATTATGTTAGAGCTGAGTGAACTATAGAAATACACAGTTAGCAAACAATTCATTCAAAAACTCACCCTTTTCTTCAGTCCACAAAGTGTTTAGTGAAATTACCTGATTCATATTTCATGTGAATATGCTTCAGCCTATAGTCTAATAGTGAGATGTGTTTATGTATTCTCAGCTTGCATTTATTCTGTGTGTAAAGTAATTTTAATAAAAAATGGGAGGGCATGATCAATTTACCAAGTTTGATTCTCTCTCTAGGTGCTTCTTAAAAAAAAACTTACACAACACTCTCACAGATATGCTATCATTAGCCCCATTTCACAAAAAGGTAAAAGTGCTTCCAGAATCTAGATTGTTTAGGTTTTTATATGGTTCTCTGCAACCAACATGGTGATATGTAATAACTGGATGAACTAGCCCTCATAAAGATCCTATTCAGAAAAGTACTTAAGCATAGGTTTAAATCCATTTAAAGACAATTGAGCCCGATACAACTAAATGTAATAGTTTAGCACAAATGAACAGTGCCATGAGCTTGGAAAAAATACATCTGGAGCCCACGCCTGCACATCTTACTTATATAAAACTCCCTGGTATGTTATTGGTTCCAAAAGATGTTTGGCCAAAAAGAAGTATAGAATCAGGCTCTTGGATGTATGGTGGGTATTTTTTAAAATAATTACTCAAGCTTACAAGACAAGATGAGCAGCATAATTACAGTCAACAGAGAAAACATGAGAACAGCAAGAAATTAAGAAGAACGTATTGGAAATTAAATCTCTTGACACAATGAATTTAAATATGAAAAGCTCCAAGAAATAGCCCTTAAATCTTTAAAAAAAAGAATGCATGCATACATTTGCTTCTTTTTATTTGCTTCTTTTTGGTTTTTTTTAATCTTGTCCTCAGAAAAACTCCCATTACTCTAATTAGTCACAGTGGTGTTGGTGGTTAAGTAGATAATACTCTTTCTGGTGAGTCAGTGGAACCCGTGCCCCAGCACAGCATTAGGGTGTGTTGCACAGCTAGAAATATGGACTTCTGTATGAAATATAATAGGGAAATACTGATGAGTTGTGACCATTAAAGAGCCCATTGAGCTTTTCAGAAAAGGAATGGTGTTTATCACCAGCGGGGTTAATAATATTATACCACCCTAAATCCCTTTGCCGTTTGAGTTGGAAACAGCACTCTTCTTTACTTTAGGGGCTGAACTCTTATAGCTATAAACCAGTGAACAGCTGTGTTTAAATCCAGAAGTGACTGTTTCTTCTCAAAGGAGAAAAAAAATCCCTATATTTTATTTTGTATTTCTACAGTGCCTAGCGCAGTGAGTTCCTGGTCCAGGTCTAGCGCACCTACCTGCCATAATAATACAAATAAATAATAACAATTTAGGGAAGGACCTGAACCAAAATCACATATCTGACTTCAAATTTAAGTATGGAACCATAAATTCATAATTCTAATCAGTGGCTAACATGGACCAAATCTGAACAATGAATCCAAATACCCTGACGTCTGGGGAAGTTTAGATTTGATCCAGTTTTTAAATCCCTTTGTTTTGGAGTGTTCAGAATTGGGACATTAGGCACAATTCATTACAAAGATAAGATATCTGGATCCAGAATTTCTGCTATAGATGATATTTATTTTTTAATATTCATTTATAAAGTGCACTAATGTAATACCATTATCTTTTACAACATAAAACTTCTAGGGAATACTGAAATCATGCTCAAATGTGATACTTGCATCTTGCTTCTGGATCTGAGACTCATTTCTGTGTACAACATGAATTTCTGCATGGTAACTCAGACACTGGATTTCTGTTCCCACATGATTAAAAAAGAGCCATGTATAGTACACAGGCAGACAAACGCACTGGGATGCTTATTTAGGTGTAAATTCTTTAGTGGATCATGGAGGATGGTCACTACAGCTACATATATTGCGCTGCAGATACAATTTCAGGTGCATAATTTATAAACTGTTGTGGATTTGGGGGGTTTTTTGGTGAATTTCCTAATAATTTGGGGGAAGTTAACAGGATTGTGGCGAAAAGCTGGCAGATGAGCCATGCAAGTATTGACAGAATAACTAATTATGTCTAGTGCCAATCATACACTTTGGGTCACTTGAAATATATAGTCTCTCCAGGTTTGGCAAATATTCACGTTGTCCTTTGCAACAAAGAGCAGCTGGATCAATTCAATGGCATTTTAGAAACAAAAGTAAAATAAAATATGTGCAATGGCAAAGTGCAATACAGTATGGAAGAGTCAAAACTGAGCCTTCTTACCGAATGTGAAGAACTGTGCTCTACCCAGTGAGGCCATCATCCCACCAATGGTTAAAGTTGTGCGCAGTCTCATGGTGCTGCTCTATTTATTATTACTGTTCGATACTCATATAAGAACAATTGGAGGATGGCGTTTCTGACATCTTCAGCTTGCCAGGAGACTCAGATCTTCATTTTCAGATGCAGATCTAGCGATGGCAATTCATGTTTTGATTTCTTGCAGGTTGGACAACTTCAACATGTTGCATTTAGAGGTAGACCACTAAGGAAGCTATTGCTCACTCATCGTGGAACCAATACACTCTAGTCTAGAAAAGTGAGTGAGGAAAAAGCACATGTATCAACAGAGGAATAGAAATAAGGTAACATTTGAACTAATAAGGATTCCTGTGGCACTATTAAAGACTAACAAATATATCTCGTGAGCTTTCATGGGAGAAAATCCCACTTCATCAGATGCTTTGTTTTGCTGAACTAGACGAACATGGCTACCCTTTTGGTATTTGAACTAATGAATGACATAACTATTGAACCAGGACCAGTGTTAAGGCAGATTTCTGTGTGTTCAGCCCATGTCAGAGACACTGAAAAATAGAGGAATAGTAAACCTAGTGTTTCCTGTAGCCGAATCACAGTAGTTATATAAGATGTGGACTGAGGCGCTATAGCATAAACTATGCAATGTGCAGTCCTCTATTCAATGGCAGTTTCCCTACTCTCTCTTATGGGTTGTAGGTGAATTGGTAGTATGGTATATGTATAATGTTTAAGACTAGATCGAGCCATTAGGTTTGGCTTTATGTATGCAGTAGCATGTAGTAACATTGCCTCTCTAGAGGTGCATCTACACTGGCAAGTTAGGTCAACTTAAGAATGCTTAAGTTGACCTAAAGAAAGCCGCGTCCACACTGACTTAAGGAAAGCTTATGTTGACTTAGTAACACCTCCTTTTAGGTCGACTTAAGCCTTAAATCGACTCCTTAAGTCGACCTAAGGCCAGTGTAGACAAGGATTAATGCTAAATCGACTTTATTAGTCTACTTAAAGCCAATATAACAGCTATCTCTGCTGTTAAGTCAACTTAACAAAGTCAACTAAAAGGATAATCAATTTGTTAAATTGACTTAACTAAGTCGACTTAAAGTCGACCTTGTTAAGTCAACTTAACAAAGTTGACTTAACTTTGTAAGTGTAGACATAGCCTAGGAGACTAGAAAGGAATTCTAACTCAGGAGTGGGAGGGATAATATCTCAGTCCACCACTTGATACAGCATAATTATCCCCTCATCCAGCCAGCACTATTGATTGGCATGTGAGGGGGTGGACGCATACGGTACATCTACACTGGAGCCTTAGGTCGACTTAAGGAAGGTTAAGTCGACCTGCAGACTGCTGCATCCACATTGGGCTTTTATTAAGTCAACTTAAGCACTTCCTTAAGTTGACTTAATAACACAACCTCTTATGGTCGACTTAATGCTTAAGTCAATTTTATTAAGTCAACTTAAGCCAGTATAGATGGGGAAAGCCCTTAAGTCAACCTAATTGGCCTCCAGTCCCCCTCCCAGGGCTACCCACAGTGCACCACTCCTCCGCCAACCTAGCACCTGCCAGTGTGGATGCAGGCAGTTGACAGGAGATTTCAATGTGGACTCTCTAAGTGGACTTAACAAGGTTGACTTTAAGTCAGCTTAAAGTCGATCTTGCTACGTCGATTTAACAAAGCCTCCAGTGTAGATGTACCAATTGTGCCATCTACTCCTTACTCTTCTCCTCCACTTGTTTGTCCACTTTTTTTGAGAAGGGAGAAAGGCTTACGAAGCATGCAGTCCCCCCTACTCTCTCACGTATCTCTAAACCCAAGACCTCAGCATATCTTGTATGGCCTTTCAGTGGCAGGTGGGAACCCTATTTCCTCTTAATCTTTTATTCAACTCTGTGGGACCATGGCATAATCTTGCTCTTAATTATTTGTTCCAGGCTTTTGTTTTTTGTTTTGTTTTGTTTTGTTTTTTAAAAACAACAGTTAAAGGAATTAAAAATCTGCCAGCACTACATATTCCTAATTTGCTATGAGGCGCTGGTAGTCCAAAGGATCACTTAATTGGAATACTTCTGCTTCTGACAGAGTACATGTCACATTAGACAAGGTGGGTGGAGGGAAGAGTAGGAAGAAAAATGCTTCATAACAGAGTTGGGAAGAAGGAAAACAGCATGGAGTACCTATTCTTGATATGTTTATGCTGTGAGTGATCATCATCTGATATTCAATTAACCTATTCCCTCCAAATCACTATTGTTCCTAGGTATGGCAGGGTGTGATCTTGACCTAACCTTCACAGTAGCTTGAAGGGACCATGTTCTGTCAGTGAGAAAGGGCTTTGGTTCCCTTCAGTTATAAGTCAAAGGCTTAAGTGGTTTATAGAACTTGTGTGGCCCTATGCCCTGGGGTGAATTTCACAATGGCCTGCAAAACATTTTATACTGATCCTGATTAATGTAATAAATTGTTCCCTGTGAGTCCTGTGAAGAGAGTCTGGGACAACAGAAGGGAGAAGGGGCAAAAGTAGCAGTCTGAGAGTTGCATTGCAGTCTGGTGCAAACGATCACAGCACTACTAAGGTCACAACACCCAGAACAGGAGGGCCCAGTTCCAGTGTGGGGCAGAAGTCACTGCTAGGAGGTGAGTGCAGGGTGCGCTCACACTCCAATAGCACCCTCTGCAAGCCTCCTTTCAGTTTTCTTGCAACCTTAGTAATTTTTTGAAAGAGTGGGGAGTGGGGGTCAGATTGCCCTGGTCCAACAAAAACCTCTGCCTATGTCTACACTGGCAAGTTAGTTCGAATTAAGGAAGCTTAATTTGAACTAACTTAAGCCATGGCTACACTAGGCTTTCATTAGTTCAAATTAAGGGCTTCCTTAATTCGAACTAATACATTCGAATATGTTATTCGAACTAAGGGTTAATTCAAACTAGTTAGTTCTAATTAACCAATGTGGCCATGTTAGTTCGAACTATTTGCTTAGTTCAAACTAACCAGCCCAATGAACTCAATGCAATTTGCTAATTCGAACTAAGCAAGTGCCATTCATGGCACTTGCTTAGTTTGAACTAAATTTTGCTAGTTTGAATTAAATTAATTCGAACTAACTAAAATTAGTTCGAATTAGTTAGTTCAAATTAACTAATCTGAACTAACTTTAGTAAGTGTAGACATAGCCTCTGTGTGGCCCTGAATGGCAGAGGGCCAGAAGTCTATAGAGGCAACAATTCTCATTCTGCTTTGCTGATTTAGATATAGAATTTTATTTACGTGTCTTTGGCTATGTTTACACTGGCAATTTAAGTCAACGTAAGGAGGCTTCAGTCGACTTAAATTAAGCCACATCCACACTAGGCTTTCATTAAGTCGACTTAAGAAATTCCTTAAGTCGACATAATGAAAGCTTAAGTCGACTTAATAACTACCAAACCAATCATTAGGTCGACTTAAACCTCCTTAGGTGGACCTAACCCTTCCTTAGGTCTACCTAAGCCCAGTGTGGACGCATAAGTCCACTTTGTTAAGTCGACCTAAGGGCAGTTAGGTCGACTTAATAAAGTGAACTGAGTTGACTTAAAGTGTTGCCACTTGTTAAGTCACAATTAATAAGGTTAATTTTAAGTCAACTTAAAGTCGACCTTATTAAAGTCGACTTAACAAACGTTGACTTAACTTTTCTAGTGTAGACATAGCCTTAGAAACTAATGGAAGTCTTGAGATACTGGTCATCCTGACTGTTTCTCAGGGTAATAAGAATGGCTAATTATGGATCTAGACTTTTTTACTGTAACCCTCAACTTAAAGAAGTGAGTAATTAATTATCTGCTATAGTGTCTGTAATATCAAAAGTTTCCAGAGCACTTTATAGATTCTGGGTTCCAAGTAGAAACTATAATGCCTATATGTGCTTTGAGGGTAACACCCTAATTAGTGGTAGGATTGCTATATATATGTGAAGGAGCTTTAGATTGTGCTTCCCTCATGGTAATCCTCCATCCACAAGCTGATATTTAGGCGTGATGAGAATTGGCCATTTTCCTACTCCACCTAGTCTCCACTGGGATTCTGAGAATTTCAGATAGTGCTATTATACTTAACTGTTAACCTATGACATTTCCACCACTTCCTCTGCATTTTCTGTTTACAATAAGTGTAACAATGTTATAAGCATTATATGATTGACATTGACACTTTGTTTATTACTTTGAAACATCCATGAGGGGCAAGTAGATGAACATAAGTAATTGGGTTATAAAATTATTATGTTAAGTATTTGTTGTATTAGTATGACTATTATGAATTATTTGAATAGGTTTATGCTGTTTAATAATTAAATGTAATGTAATTATTTGGTTTCTTTGTAAGGCTATAGTTTAATCTAAACTATTTATTGCCAGTCACTTAATTCCCAAACAGAAAATGAAAAGGAATCTCAGGTGTAGGCCATTTTGGGAAAGTACCTGTGATTGATTATTTAGAATAAACATTATGTGTGGCAAAATAGTTGTATCATTATTTATAAGGGCTACATAATCAATCAGTTGATGTGATACCTACAGATCTGAGTCATTCAGTAACCAAGATAGACCTCAAATAAATCAGTTTGAATGGCTTGATTAGACAATCAGTTAACTATACAGCAAAGAACAGAAAAGTATAATTATCATAACCTGTGTGTTACCAACTTTGCCTACAAACTTGGGGTATGCTCATTTATTAGGGTTACTTATTTCCTTGTGGGGGGTGGAGAGAAGGTTACAATTATATTGTATAGGTGTACTGCTTGTGTCACTTGTGTTTCTATTTGGAGCTCACTCCTCCCTTCTGCAACTACCCTCCCAATGGAGCCACCCTTGCAGGATCTCAGTTTCCCAGGCCTGCATTCTTCCAGCCCCAGATTCAAATAACCACCCATATATACTCATTCACCGATTAACAAGGTGTGTCTGAGTGGAGCAGGTCTATCAGCACTCTCAGCTGACCCCTTATACAACCCTGAACTCAGCAGGCTGGGTCACACAGCACTTCTCAGCTGCTACCCTTATATGCCCCTCGCACCACAAAGGACTAGACTTGAGCATGCATTGGAGCAGGCTGGGTCAAAACAGAACTTTTCATTTGCTACCCTTAAATGCCACTGGAGCCAATCAGGCTGGTATCCCCACTATTACTTTACAATTAGTCTCGTAGTAACCCTATTAATGAGCAACCCTTACAGAATTTTGGGCATCACCAGGATCTTTGGCTAGGTAAAAGAAGCCAAGAACAATATACGGAAGCCAAGAACACAAAGGAGAGGGAATGAAGTTTTTTAAAGAATTTGGCAACTGTCTTGATTAAAAAAGTCATTTTATTGATAATACCTAAAAATTACAATGATAACCGCAATAATTAAAAAAGGAGAGAAAAATACCCAAACATTTATAGCATTAATAACCATACAAGGAAAGAAAAAACACTCAGTTACAATATTACCTATAATCTATTGTATCAGGCCCAGAGAGAGAGTTATATTTGAACAAAAAAAGAGTGAGCGTGTGTGTATTGGGGGGGAGGGGGGGGCATGTCTCACCACTCTGTGTAGCAGAAAGATTACCAGGAAACAGGCTGTGCAGCTCAGGGCCAGAATGTTAGATGGAGACAGGCAGAGCTCTCACCACAATCAGCAAGGAAAAGGAGAAGTCCTAGTGAAGGTAATGCAGCTTTTATATCCAGGCATCAGGACTTCATTCTTGGATTTTAGTAGGGTTTTTTATAGGAAACACTAGGGTTGTTTTGAGGGTAAATAATGACTTGTTTAAGTGGACAATGCACATTCCTGGCTGGAGTGGTAATGGTTCAGGGAAGCTCACAATACAATCAGGCAGATTCATTATCTTGAGTGTCAATTATCATGTCTATCACTAGAATGGTTTGATAACTGCTGAGCTACTCAGTCTAGGTCAGGGGTCGGCAACCCCTGGCATGCGTGCCTGAGCTGGCACACAGGTCGGGCCTGAGTGGCACACAGCACCACTCAGGCTCCCCCGCAATCCGTGCAGCCAGCAGGTGCAGCACGCAGCTGAGGGCCCCTGCTGGCCCCGCCGCCTGCTGGATGGCAGGAGGGAAGGAGAAGGGAGGGGAGTGGGTCGCATCACATCACATCGCCCCGGCCTGCTCAGAGCCGTGCCGCTGCCGGCAGGACAGAGCTGGTTGAGTCCATGGCCGGCAAGAGGGCGGGTCGGTACGGCTCAGCCAGGCCAGAGCTGCCGCTGATGGAGGGCGGCCTCCGGTTCTTGGACCCAGCTCCGGCCAGCAGCAGCGGCTCTGGGTGGCCGAGCCAACTCACCCTCTTGCCAGCCATGGCTGGGGCCAGCTCTGCCCTGCTGGCAGTATGGCGGCTCTGGGCAGGCCGGGGCGATGCTTCGCGACCTGCTCCACCCCACTCCCATCCTGCTGTCCAGCAGGTGGTGGGGCCAATAGGCCATCATCCCCGCACCACTCCTGTGGAAGGAGCCGGCCCCGGGGCGAGGAACCAGAGGCCGCCTGCTGGCTGATGCTGGCCCAGGCCCTGTCCGGCAAGGCACCTGAAGCCTGGCCCTGCACCCTTTTGGCCCCGTCCCCGGCACCTGCTTAGGGCGCGGTGGGTGGGGCTGGCACAGGGGTCAGCAAAGGTTGCTGACCCCTGGCCTAGGTTCAAGATCCCCTATCATTGCACTGCTTCCCTGATTCTTCAATCCCAGAGTTCAGTGGGGTTTCTGCTTTGGATCTTGGTTTTCCATACTTGTTGCAAATGAAGTTCCATTTAGTGTGCTGATGGCTTTTGGATGTGAATAGATAAGGGTGTCTCCCATTGCCTTTTCACTGTTTTTGGTTTCCTGTTCAAGCAGAGGTGACTGGGGTGGGAGTGGCAGTGAGTCACAGAGGCTGGATACTATGCTCCAATTCCCCAAGAGAACAGAGCTAACAAGCAACCTGTGGAACCAGTGTTTGCAGTCATGACAGTGATTGTTTGTCTATAGCTTGTACAATTATACCCCCGGTTATTTACAGTGTTGGTTTGCATTAGTTACTGTTTTTGTTATATAAACATATTCTCATTTTTTAGTACATTTCATAAATTTCCAACTAGTCAGATATTCATTCATTGTTCATTCTTATTTATATATTTTCCTGTCTACTGTGTTTTGTATTTTCTCCTGATACTATTTGCAAGCAGGCAATTTTCTGATCCTTAACATAACTGCAAAGCACAGTGGTATTCTGCCTTTAGGCTATCCAAAATTCCTGGCAAAAGACTGGCCCAACATATCAACAATACACCCCTACATTTTGCTAAGGAAGCAAAAGCAGCCACATGACTACTAGCAAGGGGAAGAGTGGTATCTTGTGACCTCTCCACTCATTTGCACTCATGAACAGATAGCCATAATTTAGATACAAATATACTTTAGAAATCACTGAAGTTCAGCCAGGAAGATGGCAGCTGTTTAACATTACCAACCAAGGGCTGCGTCTACACTTGTAAATTAAGTTGATGTAAGCTTGCTTAAGTCGATTTAATTTTCCTTGCGTCTACACTACAGTTTTCTTAAGTCTACTTAAGGAAAATTAAGTTGACTTTATAAAACCTAGATTTCATTCGACTTAAGGCTTAATTCGACTTTTTAAAGTCAAATTAAGCCAGTGTAGACATGGGGTAGCCCTAAGTCGACTTAGGGCTACCCCAGGACTACACCAATGCCCTCCCTGCTGGGGGGGGCACAGAGGGAGCTTGGCATGCCCCCCCAAAGGGCAGGGCAGAGCCCTGTGTGATGCTGTCCAGATTTAGGGAACCATTTATGTTATTATTTCCTATTCGTATCTCAAATATGCTATAATCCATAGGAGCTATGTCATGTTTGGTATCAATAGAAAGGTAGTAATTTGCTGGGAATGATTATATACTTTATGTCTAGGAATTGTCTTTGGATTAGAAGGTAGTTTAGTTAGGAATTTGGTTGTTAATCTATACTTTAACTTGTATGATTTTGTGGGAACGCCCCAGACAGGATGTCACCAACCATTGTCTCTTTAATGTTAAGGAATCTGCCAACTACAAAGGGGCCAGGGAGTAACGTGATGAGGCATTAAGGCCATAAGGACTACAACCATTGTGTCCTTAATGGCTCATCAGGTTACTCCCTGGCCCCTTTGTAGTTGGCAGATTCCTTAACATTAAGGAGACAATGGTTGGTGACATCCTGGCTGGGTCATTCCCACAGAATCATAAAAGTTAAAGTATAGATATAACACCAAATTCCTAACTTCTGATCGAAATAGAATTCCTAGACATAAACTATATAATGATTCCCAGCAAATTACTACCTTTCTATTGATACCAAACATGACATAGCTCCTATGGATTATAGCATTTATGATATATGAATAGAAAATAATATCATAAACGCTTCCCTAAATCTAGACAGTGTTACACCCTGCCCACATACCCTGCCAGGGTCCCTGTCCCCCTTTACCCCATTGCACACAAGGGGTGCCCCCCTTCCACCATGGACCTGCCCAAGGTCCCCCTAGCCCCTGCCAGTCGACCTAGGCATCAAGTGGAGACGCTCTAGGTCGACTTTGCTAGGTCCCCTTTTAGTAGACTTAATTTTATAGTGTAGACGCACTAAGTCGACTTAACTCAGTTGACTTTAAGTCGACTTAGTTTAAGTCAACTTAGTTTAAGTCGACTTAATAGTGCAAGTGTAGACATAGCCAAGTACAGGTCTGTATAAGCTGCAAAGCTTATCTCTCATCCCAGAGAAGTTGGTCCAATAAAATACCTTGTCTCAACTATAATGAAGACAGTTGGAGAGAAAGTGAAGCGGGATATTGCATCCAATTAAAACTTCAGGGATAATTTAGGCAAACAGAATGTAATTATCCACACTGGAATTTTGTCACCGTGCCTAATATCCCGTCTATTTTTGTGACTTTAAAGGAGGGAGTTGGTGTTTTGGGACTGCAGGTTCTACTCTTTGATTAATAATATGTATGATGAAAACAGGAGAAACCAATCTTCAGAAATATCTTGAGTTCCCTCTGTGGCAAGGGTCTTTGACTTAAAAAGGGCTAACTTAAAAAAATTAGGTGATTTCGTTGGGGAAGTGAATTAGGCTGAAGAACCTTCACTTAAAGTCAAAGTTTCAGTAACTATCTAAAGTGTGCATCCAAAGGACGGCGAAAAATTCATACGCAAGAGTTGTAGACCAAGCTGGATAAGTATGAATTTCAGACAGATTATTAAGAGTAAGCAGAAACCCTACAAGGAGTGGAAGATGGGAGGAATCAGAAAGGAAAGTTACCTCAGAACATGTAGAGATAAAGTGAGAAAGGCCAAAATCCAAGTACAGTTGGACCTTGCAATGGGAATTAAAACCAATAATAAAAAGTTTTATAGGCATATAAATAGGAAGAAAACAAAGAAAAAAGTGGGAAAATTAAACACTCAGGATGGGATGGAGGTTAAGGATAATCTAGGCATAGCCAAATATCTAAACAAATACTTTGCCTCCATTTTAAATAAGGCTAATGATGAGATTGGGGATAGTGTTGGAGTAGTTAATGGGAATGAAAATATGTAGGTAGAAATTACCTTCATCCAAGAATATTAAAGTAACTGGGACATGAAATTGCAAGCTCATTAGCAAGGGTTTTTAATGAATTTGTAAACTCAGGGGTTCTACCGTATGACTGGAGAATTGCTAACATCCTTCCTATTTTTAAGAAAGGGAAAAAAAGTGATTCAGGTGACTATAGGCCTGTTAGTTTGACCTAGATAGTAGGCAAGGTCTTGGAAAAAAAATGGAAAGAGAAAATAGTTAAGGATATTGAGGTTAACAGAAATTGAGATAATATACAAAATGGCTTTACAAAAGGTAGATTGTGCCATACCAAGCTGATTTCCTTTTTTGAGAAGATAACAGATCTTTTGGGCAAAGGGAATGAAGTGGACCTAATTGATCTAGATTTCAGTAAGGCTTTTGATATGCTTCCATATAGGGAATTACTAGTTAAATTGGAAAAGATGGGGATTAATATGAAAATTTAAAGGTGGATAAGAAACTGGTCATCCTGAAAGGAGAACTGTCTGACTGGAGGGAGGTACTACTGGAGTTCCTCAGGGATCAGTTTTGGAACAAATCATATTTAACCTTTTTATTACTGACCTTGGCCCCAAAAGTGGGAATGTGCTAATAAAGTTTGCGGATGACACAAAGCTGTAAACTGTTGTCAATACATAGATGGATTGGGATGTCATATAAGAAGATGTGGATGACTTTGTAAACTGAAGGAATAGGTTGAAATTCAATAGTGAAAAATGTCAGGTCATACATTTAGGGACTAACAACAAGAACTTTTTTTACAATAAGCTGAGGACACATCAGTTGGAAGTGACAGAGGAGGAGAAGGACCTGGGTGTACTCATTGATGGTGGGATGACAATGAGCCACCAATGTGATGTGACTGTGAAAATAGCTAATGCAGTTCTAGGATGCATCAGATAAGGAATTTCCAATAGAGATAGGGAAGTGTTAGTACCATTATACAAGGTGCTGGTGAGACCTCATCTGGACTATTTTGTGCAATTCTGGTTTCCCATGTTTAAGAAAGATAAATTCAAACTGGAACAGGTGCACAGAAGGGCTATAAGGATGATCCGTGGAATGGAAAATCTGCATTAAGTGAGGAGATTCAAAAAGTTTGGCTTGGTTAGCCTAACCAAAAGAAGGTTGAGGAGAAATATGATTGCTCTCTACAAATACATCAGAGGGATAAATATGAGGAAGGGAGATGAATTAAATCAGTGCCAATGTGAACATAAGAACAAAGGGAAATAAACTAGCCATCAGGAAGTTTAGACTTGAAATTTGTTGCAGGTTTCCAACTGTCAGAGGAGTGAAGTTCTGGAATAGTTTTCCAAGGGGAACTGTGGTGGCAAAAAACCTAGCTCACTTCAAAACTGAGCTTGATAAATTATGGAGGGGATGGTATGATAGGACAACTTAATTTGGCAATTGACTGATCTTTGATGATATATGATGGATATGCCAATGACCTGAGATGGAACATTTGATGGAGTCAGTTCTGAGTTATTCCAGAGAATTCTTTCTTGGGTGTCCAGCTAGTGAGTCTTGCCCATATTCTCATGGTTTAACTCAGGGGTCGGGAACCTTTTTGTCTGAGAGAGCCATGAACGCCACATATTTTAAAATGTAATTCCGTGAGAGCCATACAATATGTTTAAAACTAAATACAAGTAAATGTGTGCATTTTATGTAAGACCAACACTTTTAAAGTACAATAAGTCTCTGAATTCTTTTTAATAACGTTGTTATGCTGTTGCTAACCAATGATGAATAAAGTACTTCTTACTTCTGGTGCTGCATGGTTTTGCTGATGGCTTTGTAGTCTGGTTGATACGTGGTGAAGTTAAGCTTCATGCAGGCGTTGAGACTTCCATCCGTTAAAAGTGATCGTAGGTTGGTCTTAATGTTCTTTAGATGTGAGAAAGACTGCTCACATGCATACGTAGAGCCAAACATTGTCAGTACAGCAATACTCACACGCTGCAGTGTGTGGTATGTGACGGGAAGCGCGTTCCAAGTTTTGACAATCAGCTGGTCCGCGGGTTGAAGTTTTTTCATTTCTCCCCACTTGTGTTTGCTCGCCAACTCTGCTTGCTGTCGTGCAAGTTTTTCCAAATCTTCATTCAGTGACTTGAACTTATTCACCCACATGTCTGAGGCCTTCAGGTCAGCAGCTTGTAGCTCAAAATCTCTGACGGAGACACCGGGGATGTAACTCAGGTCGGCGCTGTCCACTGCGCACTCGTGTGGATGGGTGATGAACTTAAAAAGACGAGTGCGCTCACGAAATTCTCCAAAGCGCGCTTTGAATGACTGCAGGAGATTAGATGTGAAGCCCGCTAGCTGCTGAAGATCAAGATGTTGAGCAGGGTCACTTGCTGTGCATGCATCTTTAAACTCTCCCAGTTTTTCAAAGTGTAGTAAACGACCTGTTTCAATGTCGGCAATGAAGAGTTCTAGCTTGTTTTCAAATGCAAACACTGCTTGTTGAAGGGATAAGACTGTATTTCCAACACCTTGCATTTTCACATTGAGCTGGTTCAGATGTTCAGTCATGTCCACGAGATCGTAGAACTTCAGGAGCCACTCAGTGTTAGCTAACTCTGGATGCTCGACGTTTTTCATTTCAAGAAAAGTCCGGATTTCGTTCAGACAAGCCGCGAAACGGCTGAGCACCTTCCCTCTTGACAACCAACGCACATTGCTGTGCAGAAGCAGACCAGGATAATTATTCCCAACTTCATCCAGCAGTGTTTTAAACTGGCGATCATTTAAAGCTCGGGCAACAATAAAGTTGACCACCTGAATGACCAGCGACATCACCTCACCAAGCTGCTCGCCACACATCTGAGCACAAAGCGCCTCCTGATGTAGGATGCAGTGAAAACTTAGGATGGGTCTCTTTTCATGTTCACGAAGAAGCGCTACGAATCCTCTCTTTTTCCCCACCATGCACGGAGCACCATCAGTACACACCGAAATAAGTTTATCCATCGGTAGATTTTGTTCTTTAGCAAACTCAGTGAAAGACTTGAATAAATCCTCCCCTCTTGTTGTCCCTTTCATAGGGAAAACAGCAAGACTTTCCTCACGTAGTGTGTCACCGACAGCATACCTTGCAATCACGCTGAACTGGGATAAATGGCTTACGTCTGTTGACTCATCCAAAGCGAGAGAAAAGAATGGTGCTGCATTTATGTCCTTCACCTGTGTTGCCTCAATTTGACTTGCCATCATGATGGTACGATCGTGAACAGTTCTTGCCGACAGAGGCATGTCTTTTATTCGTTTGATTATCTTGTCTTTATCCGAAAAGTCGTCAAAAAGTTCATTGGCAACATCAAGCATGAATGTTTTGGCATACTCCCCATCTGTGAATGGCTTTCCGTTTCTCACAATTGCTAAAGCACCAGCAAAGCTAGCCGAATTCCAGTCACCTTGTTGGGTCCAAACACGGAGTTGCTGCTGACTAGCTTGCACTCTGCACAGTAGCTCTTGACATGCTTTCTTCCTGCTGTTCCCCGCAGGATATTTCGATGCAAATGTAGTATGGCGTGTGTCAAAGTGCCACTTTATATTTGACCGTTTCATCGATGCAATTTTATCATTGCATATTAGACACACTGCAGAACCTGATCTCTCCACAAAGGCGAATTCCTCTGTCCATTCCTGCTGAAAAGTACGATACTCCTCATCTTTTTTTCTTTTAGCCATCTTTTTCAATAAAAGGGTTTCTGCAATTACCTAGCTGACTGAGGTGAGGAGGATACCACCCCAGGTAGTGGTCCGTGGGGCAGGGCAGAGGTAATGAAGGCAGGGTAGCCAATTGCGGGTGTAGCTGGTGGGATGGACTCTTACAGGCCATCAAGGCAGGTTAGGCCCAAGGCGGGGGTCGATTTTTGGCCACTGGTGGAAAGTGGCACCGTGCCTGAAATATGCCTCGTACCTCGTTGGGACCACAAACAGGGCACCAGCCCAAGATGAGGACTCACTCAGCAGAG
>ML685785.1:15166077-15190505 GCA_007922175.1 Pelusios castaneus | reverse complement strand
CCGGCAGAGCTGCTTCTCTGCCAGGCCCCTCCCACCCTGAGCACGCTATCTCTGAGCATGCTCAGGGCGGGAGACTTGAATCTCCCCAGCCGGCCGCAGCAGTAGTCTGCAGCTGGGAGGGAGCACCGGCGGGGACCCGAACGGGGGCGGGGCAGGGTCGGCTCGGGCGGGGATGTTGAGGCGGCCAGTGGGTGGGAGACCGGGAGCCTGCCCCGGCCGCGGCCACCCCGCTGCCCCGGACGCATGGGGCAGGCTGCAGTAGGGGCGGGGGCCGGCGGGGAGATTTGGCAGCGAGCCAGATGCAGCCATCGAAAGAGCCACATCTGGCTCGTGAGCCATAGGTTCCCGACCCCTGGTTTAACTGATTGCCATGTCTGGAGTCAAGAAGGAATTTTCCCTCAGGGTAGAATGGCAAAGACAGTGGGTTGTTTCACCCTTCCTCTGTAGTATGAAGCACAGCTCGCTGGTGGATTCTCTGTACCTTAAAGTCTTTAAAACTTGATTTGAGGACTTTAAAAACTCAGTCATTGGTTAGAGGTTTACTACAGGAGTGGGTGAGTGTAGTTCTATGGCCTGCATTGTGCAGAAGGTTAAACAAGATGCAGAGCTACCTCCTGCGGCCCATGGTGCCCCCACTGGCTGGGAGCCGGCAGCCCGGCTGCAGCAGCCTGCCTCCTACCTGGGCCACGCTCCCTGCCCCTTCCCCCCCAGGGCCTCTGCAGCCACTGTTGGGCAGCTGGGGAGGAGCCAATCACCGCAGGGACCTTGCTGGACCCAAAACAGCTTCGGGGACTGGGACCGAACCCACCCCTGGGCCTGATCCCCCACCAGGGAGGGGCCCAATACGGCTGCTGGGGTGGCCGCAAATTGCCAGCCTCGGCCCCGGTGAGGGACGCGGTGGGCTGCTGGGGTCGGCTGGGCCTGGATCGCAGCCCCGGCCACAGCAGGGTCTACAGTAGGCCGCCACTGGCTGGGCCCCGGATTTTTGGCCCCGGCAGAAGCTGCAGCAGGCTGCCAAGGTTGGCTGGGTACCAGATCAACGGCCCTGCCAAGGTCGCAGCTGGCCGCTGTTGCAATGCCTGGTTCTTTCTTTCTTTCTTTCTTTCTTTCTTTCTTTCTTTAAAAAAAAATTAATGAAAAGCCCCTTTAAAAAGGTTTTTTTTAAAAAAAAAACAAACCTTTCTGAAATTAAATTTCAATTAAAATAACTCAAATTCAATTAATTAAACCAAATTAATTAATTTTATTTACAATCACTTTGAATTCAATTAATTATTTTTTAATTTAATGTTAATTAGATAAACTAGTGGCCCATCAGGGTTTTAAAAACTATTGTAGGAAATGTTTCAGTTGTGCGGCCCTCGGACTAATATCCTAGTCCTCATGTGACCCTTGTGGTGATTGGAGTTTGAGATCCCTGGACTAGGTGATCATATTGATCCCTTCTGACCTTAGAGTCTTAATCTATGAGTCTGTGCAGAAATATCTTGAGACAATGCACAATTCATAACTTCCCTCTGTGTTAACATTTAAATATATACTAAAAAATAATTTAAAGAGGTTGGAGATTTATTTTAGATAAATTCTGGAAATGTATCAAACTACGTTGTTTTTGCTGTATACAGACTACACGGCTACCCCTCTGGAACTTGTCACCATGCAAGGCTCTGAGACTACAGCAAATCAGACTTCGACCCACCTGTTAGATCTCAGCACTGTCACACTTGTACACAATTTACTGCTGGTCTACTAAAAAGTTCAAGCAGGATATATTTATACACAATGTAATCAGGAACTATTCACAATGTATAAATTAAGAACAATCGTACATCATTATAGGATGAGGATCTTGTTGCTTCCAAATTCTTTGGTAATTCAGGATGATTTCAGGTTAGATACAAAGAGAACCCATGCAATCATGGCTGCCACCTCTGGACTCTGATTTATCGGTAGCACCAGCTCCCAGGCCGGTCTGCGTACTTATGGGAAAAGCAAAGGATTCCCTGTAAAAGAGGCATACATGGCTCAGTTGGCTTAACAATCTTTCCATTTTCCACTCATGTTCATACTTAGGTTAGCAATTTTGTTTGACAATGCTTGTTATAACTCCAGATGATTATTATAATATTTAAATGGTAACATACATCTTCCAGCCAGTGGAGTCTAGAACTGCAGTTTCTAACTGTAGCTTAGACCAATTTGTTTAACAAACGTGAAGACTTTAAAAAAGAAGGAAGAAAGTGGCATTATTTTTAGAAATCAGGTCAGTGGATAATTATAGAGGGGGGAAAAAAAGCCAGTCTTACCCATGTTAGCTCACTTCACATGTTTTCCTGCAGCCAGCTGCAAAATCTTCAAAACTCTAATAGAAATTCAACACTTCAATAAATAAATAAAATGAGAAAGTGAAATATCAAAGGGGAGGAAAGGAAGAGTGAGCTCTTTTGCTTCAGGGGATTTTATACTTTAATCCTTTCTATTGTGAAGAGAAATTCTCTAATGTTTTGTACCAGAGCTAAAATTACATTTCTTACATACCCATATATTTTAATAATACAAGAAAACAGAGATAATGAACTGCACTTAAAAGAAGGAGATTCCAGATCTGAGAAAGTGCCTCACTGAAAAAATAATCCTATCTTTTATTCACTGTGGAATAAATAAATATTTAGCTCCAGACCCTGAGCTAGTGTAAGTCATTATTGATCCATTGACTACAGCAGCTGAGGATCTGGCCTTGAAACGAAAAGTTGCTACCCACTAATGGGGTTCATACATGCAGCATGCCATGGTTTCTTGGGAAGAAATTGTGCCTGCAAGTGTAAGGATTACAATTGTCTCGGGTTTGTCAATGACCAGGAACAGTTTCTCTTTCTAGCTACTTGATTAACCAGCTCAAATAACCTTATCGAGATGAGAAATTGACACTTGAGGGTTTTGGTGTCTACCTGCACTGAACAGCTTGCATGATCATGAGTAGGTTTAAATAATTCAGATCACCAGCCAAAGTATAAGCTTTTAGAAAGGGGTCAGCAACCTTTGCTGACATCTGTTCCAATCCCTCCTCCCTGACTCTCAGGTGGTGCCGACAGCCCCTTCCGCTAAAAAAAAGCAGCAGCCACCTAAAAATTTGGCAGTAGCCATAGCTAAGGGCGAAGTGGGGCTTCCTAGGCATGCTGCTGAAAGGAGCCACTTGTGAAAAGAAGCCACCTGTAGTGGCTCATCTCAGCAGCATGCCTGTGGATAGGGGTCCTCTCGGGGCTTCCCAGGCATGCTGCAGAAAGAAGTTTCCTGGAGTGGCTCATTTTGGCGGCAGCACACCACAGAGAGGAGCCGCTCTGGGTGGCTTCTTTACACTGTATGCCTGGGACATGGGCATGGGCATGGCAGGCCTCCACACTGCAGCCGAGGAAATCAGAATAGGTGTTGGGATTCAAACACTGAGGAACAGCATATAGAGGAAGGTGAGGTTAAATCACTTGTTGTAATGCGAATAAAATCTGTAGACCCTGTTTAACCCTGAGGCGATGGAGTCTAATTTGCATATAAATTCTGCAGTTGCTCATTGAAGCTGTGATTTGTTATTCATTTGTTTGAGCACCACTATTAACAAGTCATCAATGGAGTGAACAGGGAGATTGAAGTGTTCCCCTATTGGTTTTTGAATGTTGTGATTTCTGATGTCAGATTTGTGTCCATTGATTCTTTGGCGCAGAGACTGTCCTGTTTGTCCAATATATAAGGCAGAAGGGCATTTCTGGCACATGATGGCATAAATCACATTGGTGGATGGGCAGGTGAATGAGCCCTTGATGGAGTAGGTGGTTTGATTTTGTCCTGTGTTGATGTCTTCAGTGTAGATATGAGGACAAAGTTGGCAGCGTGGTCTGTTGCAGGGATATGTTCCTGCTTTAATGTTTCTGTTGTTTGGTCTGTAGTTGCTGGTGAGTAACTGTTTAAGGTTGGGGGGGGGAGGGCTGTCTGTAAGCAAGGAGAGGTCTGTCTCCCAAGGCTTGAGAGAGTGAGGGATCATTTTGTAGAATAGGCTGTAGATCTTTGATGATGTGTTGAAGAGGTCTGATTTGGGGTTGTAGGTGGCGACCAGTGGCATTCTGTTGTTTTTGGGGGGTTGAAGGTAGCAACCAATGCGCAGTGTAGATGTACCCAATAATTTCAGGATAAAAAGTTACATCTCTCACACAGTTCTGTGGTGAAGCTAGCTTGTCTGTATACAATGAGGTGTCAATTGGGGAAACATTAAAATGTGATACTGGTGAATGGGCCAACAGCCAGGGGCATCCTGCTGAGAGCCCAGGAGGGGCAAGTGAAACCTTGGGATCTACAATGGACAAGGTCTGTTTGTCTCCTAGTGGAGGGGGTGTGGAAGTTGACTCTTACCCACTGCAAGAGACAGCTCTCTGTGCCCCAGGGCAGAAACCAGAGATGGAAGCTAAGGATGAATTTGTGGTGGTGCAGGAATGTCGCCCCCCCTCCCCAGATCACTTGTGAGGGGATTCCCAAGAAGGATTGTCTGACTCAGGGTCTCTGTACCCAGATATTAAGCCTGCAATTTGGATATTGAGGGGATTATACTTATCCTGATGTAAAACAAACTAATTCTGCCTCTTCAATCCAGGAGAATCCAGCTTCCAGCAGAGAAGGTGTTTGTGAATATTCCTTTCTGCCTGCTAGTGAGGGGGAAGGGAATGGGAATTTTTCACAAGGTGATGACACTAAAGGGTTGCTGAGAACACCAGCTATAAATAATAGCCCAGAGACATTGCATGGTAACCCTTTAGGAGAAGGAGGGGGGAAGGAATGCAGTGCTGTTCAGGGGAGCCACCAAGTGACCACAAGGAGGGAGAAGGACTTGTATACATGCATGCATGTATAGTCCGAGGCTGGGAAATGGATCCACAAGGGGCCAATTGGCATGCAGGATTCCCCCCAGATTCTGGCTATATCTGGGCCTAAGGTTCTAACAGAACAAGGGTCAGGAGGCTGCTGGTGCGGGTGAGGGGTTAAACCAACCAATCCTGCAGCCAGACTGCCTGAACAAAGGGTGTGGTGTGGACATACTTGTAAACAACCATCTATGATGACAATTTGGTACTGATATTATAGTATGTAGTAGTGACTAAGATATTCATGTAATCTTTGTAACTGGATGTAGTGCATATAGATTTTTGAGTAAAGTTTTAGGAATGTACTAAGGATGGAAAATGGGGAAACTGAGGCAGGTAGCCTCATCATTTTGATAACATGATTTCAAGAGGGCTTTGAGGGTTCTGTCTCTGCTTAGGCGGGTGGTATCATGTGATGCACAATGGTCTGTGAACTCTGTAACTTTCCTGTTCACTTTTGCACCAAAAGACTGGACTGATTCTGTACCACAATCAACTTGGATAAATTGGGACCGCCTAATGCTGTTGCTTAATCAACTCCAGACCATGCAACAGAGAACACTTTTACTGGAGACCCAGGCCCTCTGAGGAAGAACCTCATTTCAAGCTAGTAACTGAACTACCTTCTGATTGTGCCTGGACTGATATTGTCTGGGCCCTTCAAACAGGCCTCATGAACACTCATTTGTTACTTAGTCATGTAACCCCTGTGTTAGGAGCACTCTTCATGATTATTATAGTATTAATATTGTTATCAGGATGTTTAAAATTATATGTTGCCCTTGCCTCTTACAAAAACCAGTATCAGTAATCCTGTGGTTTGGCAGACTCAGGGGCCTGCTCCCTCCTTTTCCCCATAGCATGATTGGTGGACCTCGGCATCGGGCCAACTGGGTGTTTGCCCTACCAGCTAGTGTGAAAGTAAGACAGGACGCCAGGGTCCTTTACCATAGAAAGTGGGGGCACATCAGGGATTTATGTTTTATATTAACTGAGTAGCTGGCCAATAGTTTTATTAGAAATCAAACCTGTTATTGAAGCTGTGACATAAGGGATAAACAATTTGGCTGGTAAGCACCAAGGTACAGCTAACAAAGGAACATTGAGTGGAAACCATTCACTGCTGAGTGTAAATAGTTCACTGTGATGGACCTACTAGGAAGCCATTACCTTTGCTATGATAAACAGGTGACTAGGCAAGATGCGAGGAGGGCAGAAGAGCTTCGAACCTTTCATTGGTCAAAAGTGTGCTTGGTACCCAAATGCTTCATAAACAACAAACTTCGGCAGGCTAATTATATGCCGTATATTAAGTATGATCTAATCATGTTGCCTGTATATTTAGAATAGTGAAACCATGTAGGGATTTAGGCATGATGTAACTGGTTATATTATGCATGCGCCTGTTGCATAATGTATATTGTATTTAGCATATTAGAAAGGTATATATGTCTTGTGAAACCTGTATTCTGGGCTTACTTGCATGGGTCCTGGTGGGTATGGTTGCTACTTCCCACTAGCTTGGATGTGTAAGGGAAGCAAGCTGTTGTGATTAAAGGCATCACATACCTGTTCCGCTCCTGGGTGGCTCTGATTCTTCTTTCTTTTCTTTGAACAAAAATGTTATGAAAAAAATCATGAAATATTTTCTGCAGGTTCATACATCTCCATCTGTGGTGGCATGGATCAAAAGAACCTTACAGGAGCTGCTGTTATGCATATGGTCTATTGTATGGTGTAACAGCAGCTGCATTACAAGTTACTTCTAAATTATGAGCTAAGGTCTGGATTCACAGTTTGCATAAGCATACTTGCATTAGCTTTCATTGAGCTAGCATTCTAAAAACCTGTAATGTAGCTACAGTAACAAGGAAGCAGTGACATTTAGCCACTCTGTCCATACCCAAGGGTTCCATCAGGTTTGTACTCAGTGCGGCTAAAGGAATCACACCCCTATCTTGTAGTGTAGATGTAGCCAAAATTAAGGGCGTCTTTCAGAAAGCAACTTTCACAGGAGCTTTACATCTTTATTTTTTAAAATTCTCTTTGAAGTGGCATTAAACAGAACTTTGAGCTCTATTTAAATTTTTCATGATTGCTTGATGAAAAATGAATTGAAATAGAAAAAGTAATAGTTTAAAAGTCACCCACTTTGGCAATTTTTTCACCAGATTGTCTGAGTGCACTCTGTAACACAAAACAATTAGGCCACATCTACACTTAGAAGTTAAGTCGACTTAAGGAGGCTTAAGTTGACTAAATTTACTCCACATCTACACAGGGCTTTCCTTAATTTGACTTAAGCTGCTTCTTAAGTTAAATTAAGGAAAGGTTAGTTTGAATTAATAACACCTCATTTTAATTCAACTAGCGCTTAAGGCAACTTTATTAAGTCGACTTAAGCCAGTGGAGATGCGGAGTAGTACCTAGTTGGACCTTTTTAAATCACTTAAAATGTTAAGTCATCTTAATAAAGACAAAAAGGGGGCCACGTCTACACTTGAAAAGTTAAGTCGACTTTGTTAAGTTGACTTAATAAGGTCCACTTTAAGTCGACTTAAAGTTGACCTTAAGTCGACTTCATAAAGTTGACCTAACTTTTCAAGTGTAGACATAGCCCGAGTTACCTCTGCAGTGTAAATGCAAAATAATTTCCCAAATTCATGAACTGTGTGATGGTCAGATGTGCTGATCTACTGATATGAAAGCATATGAAGTCCCAGTCAATGTTCTTCCCTAGATTACGAATGGGATGAAGCTGAGTTACATATTACTTTTGTGTGTCTGCTGGAGATAGATGTGAAAGCCATATGTAATGTTCATCTATGTTATTCGCAGTGTTGTAGACAATGTGAAGGTAGAAAGGAATGTACAAGTCTTTTCTTTAAGGTCTTATTTTAATTCTTTTAAGGTATGGGTGATGGAATGTGTCCCTGTCACTATCTTAATTGTCACTAAACAGTTATTGTTTGCTAGTATCTGTGGGGTAGTAATTAAAACAGTGTAACCTCTAACCTTCAGTTTACTTCTAACCTCTCAAATTTTTATGTCATAAACATCCCTATAAGATCTAAGAATACTAATTAATGGTGTGGGTCTAGAGGAATTGGGTGGACAAGTTACTTTTAAAGAGTACATTCAAGGAGTGTATTTTGACATGGCCTAAAATTAACAATAGTGAAATGGGTGTATACTGGGAAGGTCTATAGATTCAGTTGTTCATTTGCAATTCTACACACAAATAAAATGTGTGGGCAGGCAAATAGATGCTCAGACAATTTAGATGAATTAAATAGCAGAATAATTATTTGCAGTAGATAAGGGAAGTGCTACAGGGCCAAAATTATCTTGTCATCCTTTTTTTTTTTTTTCATACAAAGGGTTTATGGTGTAAGATGAAAAAAATGAGAGAGAAAGAATATACTAACAAAACTTTCCAGCAGACATAATTTATGAAGTAAGACTCCTTTTCTTGACTTTGCAAGAGGACCTTATATGTTAAAGATATAGATATGATAGACAGACAATTTTAAATCTCTGCAAGAGGTTAAAGGGATTTACTGACTCAAATACAAAGGGTCCATGGTTTTCCTTCAGCGGTTAATAAAACAACTTCTCAATAAAGCTATATTTCAAATAACTTTTGAAGACAGTGCAATCATAAGGTTGTTTGCCTAGTCAGGGCACTGATCTATTTATAGACATTCTGCTAAAGACAACTAATCAATATGGACCAAATCCTGCGGTTCTTATTTGGACAAAGCTTTCATTGACCCATTTGTTGTAAATTAGTTTTCTGACAGATAGCTGGCCTCAGACCAAACAATATATGAGTTATATGACACTGCCAATTTTCTATCACTCCTGGAGCTACAGTGAAGAGTTGTATTGCTGTTCATGTTCCATCAGATAATGAAGTAATCTAGAAATAGAAAGCAATGACCAGTAGGATTAGGATAGGGGCTACTGAGTAAGACATCAAGGTTTGAAATTTGTACTCAAGTACTCTGTTTCAAAGCTGTCAGACACTGAAAACACTGTCATGTTGATGCTAGAACTATGTGAAAGTAGATTGTTTTCACTTTGCAAAACTGGGTATGGCTAATTTTCTCTGCAAACTGTTGTGCTTATTTTGTGTCTCTCCCTAGCTCCCACAGAAGAAGTGTTATGATGGTCTGTACCAGATTAGCAGGAGGCACACCAGCAGGGCACCTCCTGGTGATGTTATGGGGAATTGCACTCAAGTGGTCCCCCTGACTCAGTCCCTGAGTCCTCTTCCGGGACCTCAGCCCTCCAGCTGAGCCCTAATTTAACCCCTTCTGGGGTATCTAGATCCCCTGGCCCACTTTGGAGCACTGAGCTAGGCCTAGTCCACTGACCACCTCCTGCAGCCCAGTCCAGCTCTCTACAATTCAGCCACACGTTAAAACAGTCTAGGGCCAGCAAGCTCAAAACCCCGCCTGCCACCCACACCACTCCTGGCATGCGGGGGGGGGGGGGCAGAGGGGGGGAAGGGAGCAGGGCACCTTCTACACCAGGCCCCAGCGCTGGGACCCTATGTGCCTCCTTAAAGGACTTCCGCCTCTCACCAGTCTCTTCACTATACACACATCAATTCCCTGGGCCGCTTCCCCACTGCCCCAGTCACACCTCTTTCCCCGGCTTGGATCCAGCCACTGCCCACTCCTGGGCCCTTGCCCTCAGGCTGCTGCTCCAGCCACTCACCGCTGTCCACTCCCTCCAGGAGGTTCGGCTTCTCCAGAATCCTGCTGCTACACCACGCTGAGAGCTCTCCAACATCCTCAGCCTCTCAGTCTGCCAGCCTAGGAGAGACCTTCTCCCTACTAGCTCCCCCAGCAGACTGACTCTCAGGCCTGCTGCTCCTATCTTTATACTAGCTCCTGTCTTCTGATTGGCTCAGGAGCCCTCCGTAGCTGATTGGCTGCCCCTCTCCAGCCAGTTAATCCCTTCCTAGCCATAGTGGAGCTACTGCTCCACTACAAATCTTAGAGAATCATGTGCCAAGGCAGAGCCAGCAGGTGGGGCCAGGAGCCACAGCATATGGTGGCTCCTTTTCCCTGTTGGCCTCACCCACCAGCTAGGGCCAGCGGGGGGTGGGGGCGAATAGCCTCAGTGCTGCAGGGCCAGGAGTCCTCCATCCCACTGTGACACGGTTAGATGGCCTCATGAGGTCCCTTCCAACCCTAAGATTCTATGATTCTATGATTCTAAGGTGCAGATGCCAGATTTTGCACATTTTCCAGGGGCTGCCGACCCCTGCTTTAAAAGCTTTCCTTGGAGTGTATATCGGGGGGATGGCTTTCATTATTACTATGCCAAATCCTGTCTTGTGTGTTATTTACGCCTCACTGCCCAGTGTTTTTTCTTAGCAGATTTTCAAAAATCAGAAGCACGGATACTCAATATTGAGGTGCAAAATCATGAACTTTATTAATTATATCAGCACCAACAAAATCTCTAGAGTCCTGTCCCAACATGCTAAACTCAGTATAAATCCTGTGACAAAGTCTCTGGGGACAATCTCTTCTTTGGATTCTCTAAAACCTAATCAGGAAACTGTGGCAGATAGTGCTGTGTAGTGCAGTAACCATGAAGCCAGTGGTCTGCCCAAGAGATTAAAACAAAAGCAAAAAACCAAAATACCAGACACAGGTTAAGACAAAATATTGTGAGTACAGAGACCTGGTTTCTATATCTGAATCTGCCATACCTGCTATACAGGTATTTAATTTATTTTTGCCTCAGTTTCCTCATACATAAAAATGAGAGGATAACCAGTATTGCTTTTAAATAGTCTCTGGGATCCTGGGATGAAAGGGGGTATGAAAGGGAAAAGTATTATTATTTAATGAAATCTCTAAAGGCTGAAGGCTCACTGGATGATTCAAGTTGTACACTGCATTGCCATTGTTTAAAGAGACAGCTGGAAAGAAACCAGGAGCTCCTGGTCTTTTTATGGGAAGAAAGATCCTACAGAATGTGAATGATAGCTGTGATACATAGCAACCAATCCCATCCCTCCTACTCCCTATCCCAATGTTCATCCATCTGGGATAGCTATATTTTCCCTCTGTTTCCTTTGTATTCCATTCCATGAGACCTTCAAAGCCTACAGGAGTCAGTTTACCCACTGACTGGAAAAAGTTATTTATGTTTGAGTGGGTGCCATTAACCAAACTTCAATGGAAGTTCAGCTCTGAGAGTAAGAAGACAGTACAACAATGGAGAGATTACATGAAGGCAAAAATTAGACCTTCATGAGGCCTTAAGTTGCCTATAGAGACTGGGAGAATGTTAACTACAGCATTACAAATTTAGCACCTGCTCCTGCGCCCAGGAATGTCAATAGTTTCTGAACAGAATGGTTTGATTTTTTTTTTGCATCAATTAGACTTTTCTTTGAAAAAATTATATTGTAAAAATCTTTAAAAATTGAAACATATATATATTTCAATTGACCCTAGGTGATTTTATTTTTCAAACGTTTTGTTTCAGGGGAAATTAAAAATTCTTTGTTTTTGTTCTGATTTGAGGGTTGGTTTTTTTAAAAATCAAAATTGCAGAATTTCCCACAAAAAGAAAATTCTGGTTCCCACACGGCCCTTCTTGCTGTGCACAGGTGTGCAAAATCTCTACAAAAGTTCCAGAAAGCAATGTAGTTAAGCCTATTATCTCTAAACGTACTCAGGATTGTTACTTGTTAGCTCTGTATTCTTGGGGAATCAGAGCATAATATCCAGCCTCTGTGACTCACCTCCACATATCACTCCCCCCACCCCTGCTTGAACAGGAAACCAAAAACAATGCAAAGAAAAATGGAGACATCCAAAAGCCACCAGCACACTGAATGGAGCTTCATTTGCATCGAGTACAGAGAACCAAGATCCAAAGCAGGAACTGCACTGAACTCTGGGATTGAAGAAGCAGGGAAGCAGTTCATGATGGGGGATCTTGCACCAAGGCTAACAAGCTCAGCAGTTATCAGACCATTCTTGCGATAGACATGCTAATTAACACCCTAAATACTGAATCTTCCTGATTGTATTGTAAGCTTCCCTGAACCATTACCACCCCAGCCAGGAATGTGTATTGTCCACTTAAACAAGTCATTATTTACCTCAAAAACAAACTTAGTGTTTCCTACCAAAACCCCCTACTCAAATCCAAGGGAAAAAAAATCCTGGTGCTTGGATCTAAAAGCTGCATCATATCCACAGGGATTTCTCCTTTTCCTTGCTGATGGTGGTGAGAGCTTTGCCTGCCTCCATCCAGCATTCTGGCCATGAGCTGCACAGTTTGTTTCCTGGGGACCTTTCTGCTACATAGAGTGGTGAGACACTCCCCCCACCCCCACTACCACTCTCTTTCTCCCTGTAAGCCTGATACAATAGAATCTAGGTCATATTGTAACTGAGTGTTTTTCTTTCCTGGTATGGTTATTAATGTTGCAACTGTTTGGGTATTTTCCTCTCCTTTTGTAATTATCACAGAATCATAGAATAATAGAGTTGAAAGGGACGTCACAAGGTCATCTAGTCCAATCCCCTGCTAAAAAGCAGGACAACTCCCCCTAAATCACCCCAGCCAGGGTTTTGTCTAACCGAGCCTTAAAAATCTCCAAAGATGGAGATTCTACCACCTCCCTAGACAGCCCACTCCAATGTTTCACCACCCTCCTAGTGAGAAAGTTTTTCCTAATATCCAGCCTTGACCTCCCCAGCTGTAATTTGAAACCATTGCTCCTTGTTCTGTCCTCTGTTACCATCGAGAACAGCCTACCTCCCTCTTCTTTGGAGCACCCCTTCAAGTAGTTGAAGATAGCTATCAAATCTGCCCTCAGTCTTCTCTTCTGTAGACTAAATAAGCCTAGTTCCTTCAGTCTCTCCTCATAAGTTATGTGCCCCAGCACTCTAATCATTTTTGTTGCCCTCCGCTGGACTCTTTCCAATTTGTCCACATCCTTTCGGTAGTGGGGAGCCCAAAACTGGACACAGTATTCCAGATGTTGCCTGACCAGTGACGAATAGAGGGGAATTATCACATCCCTCAATCTGCTGGCAATACTCCTACTGATGCAGCCTAATATGCCATTGGCCTTTTTGGCAACAAGGGCACACTGTTGGCTCATATTCATCTTTCCATCCACCATAACCCCCAAGTCCATTTCTACAGCGCTGCTACTTACCCAGCCTGTAGCAGTGCATGGGATTTTTTCGTCCTAAGTGCAGGACTTTGCACTTGTCTTTGTTGAACCTCATGAGGTTTCTTTTGGCTCAGTGTTCCGATTTGTCCAAGTCTCCGTGGATCCTGTCCCTGCCCTCCAGAGTATCTACCATTCCCCCCAACTTGGTGTCATCCGCAAACTTACTAAGCACGCAGTCTATTCCATCATCAAGATCATTAATGAAGATGTTGAATAGAACTGGCCCCAGGACCGACCCCTGGGGCACTCCACTCGTTACCAGTTGCCAACCAGACATCGAGCCATTGATTCCTACCCACTGAGCCCGTTGATCTAACCAGTTTTCAATCCACCTTACGGTCCACTCGTCCAACCCATACGTCCTTAACTTGCTGACGAGAATGCTGTGGGAAACCGTATCAAAAGCCTTGCTAAAGTCAAGGTATACCACGTCAACGGCTCTTTCCACCTCCACAAATCCAGTCATCTCATCATAGAAGGAAATCAGGTTGGTAAGGCACGATTTGCCCTTGGTGAATCCATGTTGACTGTTCCTGATCACTCTATTTTCCTCCAAGTGTTTCAGGATGGATTCCTTGAGGACCTGCTCCATGATTTTTCCAGGGATTGAGGTGAGGCTGACCGGTCTGTAGTTCCCCGGGTCCTCCTTTTTCCCTTTCTTAAAGATAGGTACTATATTTGCCTTTTTCCAATCCTCCGGGACCACGCCTGTTCGCCACGAGTTCTCAAAGATAATGGCCAGCGGCTCTGCAATCACTTCCCCCAACTCCCTCAGCACCCTCGGATGCAGTTCATCCGGCCCCATGGACTTGTGCACATCCAATTTCATTAAGTGTTCCCTAACCTGACTTTCCATCACTGAGGGCCACTCTTCTCTCCAGTCCGCGTTACCCCGTGTAGTAGCCTGGGAGCTGGCCCGCCCTGTGAAGACTGAAGTAAAAAAAGCATTGAGTACTTCAGCCTTTTCCGCATCATCCTCCACGAGGATGCCTGCCCCATTCAGTAAGGGACCTACACCACCTCTGATCCTTTTCTTGTTGCTGATATACTTATAGAACCCCTTTCTGTTATCCTTCACATCTCTTGCTAGCTGCAACTCCAATTGTCCTTTGGCCTTTCTGATTTGATCCCTGCAGTCCCGAGCAATATCTTTATACGCCTCCCTTGTCATCTGTCCAAGCTTCCACTTCTTGTAAGCTTCCCTTTTATGTTTCAGCTCCCCACAGAGTTCCCTGCTAAACCACGCTGGTCGCCATCCACATTTGCTGTTCTTTCTGCGCATCGGAATGTTATCTTTCTGTGCCTTTAACAGGGTTTCTTTAAAATACAGCCAGCTGTCTTGGACACCTTTCCCCTTCAGATCAGCTTCCCATGGGACCCTGCCCATCAGCTCCCTAAGGGAGCCAAAATCTGCTTTTCTGAAGTCCAGGGTGTGTGTTCTGCTTCTTTCCTTCCTTCCATTGATCAGGATCCTGAACTCTACCATCTCATGGTCGCTGCTGCAGGTTGCCATTTACTTCTGCTTCCCTGATCAATTCCTCTCTGTTTGTGAGCAATAGGTCTAGAGGTGCAAGGCCCCTAGTTGGTTCCTCCAGCATTTGTACTAGGAAGCTGTCCTCAATATTCTCCAAAAGCTTCCTGGATTGCCTGTGCATTGCTCTATTATCTTCCCAGCAGACGTCAGGATAATTGAAGTCCCCCATAAGAACCAGGGCCTGCGACGATCTGGAAACTTCTGTTAGTTGTCCATAGAACGCCTCATCCACCTCCTCTTTCTGGTCTGGCGGTCTGTAGCAGACACCCACCACAACATCCCCCTTGTTGCATTCTCCCCTAAACTTAACCCACAAACTTTCAACCATCTTGTTTCCACTTTCACTTGTATCACTTGTTTCACTTGTATCACTTGTGTTTCTCTATGGAGCTCACTCCTCCCTTCTGCAAGTTCCCTCCCAATGGAGTGACTCTTGCAGGAAATGCACTCATATATACCCATTCACCAGTGGTTAAAGTATAATTTGACAGGCCCCGGAACCCTCCTAATCTCTGGGCTCCCTTCCTGTATTGTCTGGTCCCCCTTCATGCATTGTCGGGCCCCAGCCCAAGTAGGCATTTGCAACCACTCCTCAGTACCACATTCATCAGTTGTCGCTCCATAATAATATTTATAATTTTATATGGCGTTTATGTCTATAGTAATTATTGCCACAAACTAGCAAACACTGCATAATACAATAAATATTGTGATTAACAACAGTGGGGCGTAGGGCCTGCCAGCAGCCAGGGCAGGGTGGAGCATGCATTCTGCTGGATTTTTCTATTTTTCGTGGCCCCGGAACTCAGGCCCCTCAAATTTGTGGGCCCCAGAACTGCATTCCGGTGAGTTCCCCTTCACTTTAACTCCTGCCATTCACCGATTAACAAGGTGCGCCTGAGTAGATGGGGTCTATCAGCACCCTCAGCTGACCCCTTATATGTCCCTGAACTCAGCAGGCTGGGTCACACAACACTTTTCAGCTGTTACCTGTATATGCCACTGGAGTCAATCAGGCTGGTAATCCCAATATTACTTTACAATTATCCTAGTAGTAACCCTATTAATGAGCAACACTTACAGGATTTTGGGCATCACTGGGATCTTTGGCTAGGTAAAAGAAGCGTTGCTGCAGAGCAATATAAGGAAGGCAAGAGCACAAAGGAGAGGGAATGAAGTTTTTAAAATAGTTTGGCAACTGGCTTGATTACAAAAACATGTTATTGCTAAGTACCTAAAACTTAGAATAATAATAGTAATAATTAAATAATTGTTTTTATTTCCTGATGAAGTCATAATACCTCAGGCGAGTGGGGAAGGAGGACAGCGGGAGAAATTGCAAGGAGGAAGATGCGACAGGAGGGAGAATCGACAGGGCAAAGCAGGGCAATGGGCCCGGTATCTTAGGTGCCTGTACACAAATGCGAGGAGCCTGGGGAACAGGCAGGAAGAATTGGCAGTACTAGCACAGACAAGAAACTATGATATAATTGGAATACCAGAAACGTGGTGGGATAACTTGCATGACTGGAGCACTGCCATGGATGGATATAAATTGTTCAGGAAGGACAGGCAGGGAAGAAGGGGGGGAGGAGTAGCACTATATGTAAAAGAGCTGTAAGACTACTTGGAGCTCCACTATGAAAGTGGAAACAAGATGGTTGAAAGTCTGAGGGTTAAGTTTAGGGGAGAATGCAACAAGGGGGATGTTGTGGTGGGTGTCTGCTACAGACCGCCAGACCAGAAAGAGGAGGTGGATGAGGCGTTCTATGGACAACTAACAGAAGTTTCCAGATCGTCGCAGGCCCTGGTTCTTATGGAGGACTTCAATTATCCTGACGTCTGCTGGGAAGATAATACAGCAGTGCACAGGCAATCCAGGAAGTTTTTGGAGAATATTGAGGACAACTTCCTAGTACAAATGCTGGAGGAACCAACTAGGGGTCTTGCACCTCTAGACCTATTGCTCACAAACAGAGAGGAATTGATCAGTGAAGCAGAAGTAAATGGCAACCTGGGCAGCAGCGACCATGAGATGGTAAAGTTCAGGATCCTGATCAATGGAAGGAAGGAAAGAAGCAGAACACACACCCTGGACTTCAGAAAAGCAGATTTTGGCTCCCTTAGGGAGCTGATGGGCAGGGTCCCATGGGAAGCTGATCTGAAGGGGAAAGGTGTCCAAGACAGCTGGCTGTATTTTAAAGAAACCCTGTTAAAGGCACAGGAAGATAACATTCCGATGTGCAGAAAGAACAGCAAATGTGGACGGCGACCAGCGTGGCTTAGCAGGGAACTCTGCGGGGAGCTGAAACATAAAAGGGAAGCTTACAAGAAGTGGAAGCTTGGACAGATGACAAGGGAGGCGTATAAAGATATTGCTCGGGACTGCAGGGATCAAATCAGAAAGGCCAAAGGACAATTGGAGTTGCAGCTAGCAAGAGATGTGAAGGATAACAGAAAGGGGTTCTATAAGTATATCAGCAACAAGAAAAGGATCAGAGGTGGTGTAGGTCCCTTACTGAATGGGGCAGGCATCCTCGTGGAGGATGATGCGGAAAAGGCTGAAGTACTCAATGCTTTTTTTACTTCAGTCTTCACAGGGCGGGCCAGCTCCCAGGCTACTACACGGGGTAACGCGGACTGGAGAGAAGAGTGGCCCTCGGTGATGGAAAGTCAGGTTAGGGAACACTTAATGAAATTGGATGTGCACAAGTCCATGGGGCCGGATGAACTGCATCCGAGGGTGCTGAGGGAGTTGGGGGAAGTGATTGCAGAGCCGCTGGCCATTATCTTTGAGAACTCGTGGCGAACAGGCGTGGTCCCGGAGGATTGGAAAAAGGCAAATATAGTACCCATCTCTAAGAAAGGGAAAAAGGAGGATCCGGGAATCTACAGACCGGTCAGCCTAACCTCAGTCCCTGGAAAAATCATGGAGCAGGTCCTCAAAGAATCCATCCTGAAACACTTGGAGGAAAATAGAGTGATCAGGAACAGTCAACATGGATTCACCAAGGGCAAATTGTGCCTGACCAACCTGATTTCCTTCTATGATGAGATGACTGAATTTGCGGATGCAGGAAGAGCCATTGACGTGGTATACCTGACTTTAGCAAGGCTTTGGATACGGTTTCCCACAGCATTCTTGTCGGCAAGTTAAGAACGTATGGGTTGGACGAGTGGACCGTAAGGTGGATTGAAAACTGGTTAGATCAACGGGCTCAGCGGGTAGGAATCAATGGTTCGATGTCTGGTTGGCAACTGGTAACGAGTGGAGTGCCCCAGGGGTCGGTCCTGGGGCCAGTTCTATTCAACATCTTCATTAATGATCTTGATGATGGAATAGACTGCGTGCTTAGTAAGTTTGCGGATGACACCAAGTTGGGGGGAATGGTAGATACTCTGGAGGGCAGGGACAGGATCCACGGAGACTTGGACAAATCAGAATACTGGGCTGAAAGAAACCTCATGAGGTTCAACAAAGACAAGTGCAAAGTCCTGTACTGAGGACGGAAAAATCCCATGCACTGCTACAGGCTGGGGACTGATCGGCTAAGTAGCAGTGCTGTAGAAAAGGACTTGGGGGTTATGGTGGATGGGAAGATGAATATGAGCCAACAGTGTGCCCTTGTTGCCAAAAAGGCCAATGGCATATTAGGCTGCATCAGTAGGAGTATTGCCAGCAGATTGAGTGATGTGATAATTCCCCTCTATTCGACACTGGTCATGCCGCATCTGGAATACTGTGTCCAGTTTTGGGCTCCCCACTACAGAAAGGATGTGGACAAATTAGAAAGATCCAGCGGAGTGCAACAAAAATGATTAGGGGGCTGGGGCACATAACTTATGAGGAGAGACTGAAGGAACTAGGCTCATTTAATCTACAGAAGAGAAGACTGAGGGGAAATTTGATAGCAACCTTCAACTACTTGAAGGGTTGCTCCAAAGAGGAGGGAGGTAGGCTGTTCTCGATGGTAACAGAGGACAGAACAAGGAGCAATGGTTTCAAATTACAGCTGGGGAGGTCAAGGCTGGATATTAGGAAGAACTTTCTCACTAGGAGGGTGGTGAAGCATTGGAATGGGCTATCTAGGGAGGTGGTAGAATCTCCATTTTTGGTTAGACAAAAGGCTCGGTTAGACAAAACCCTGGCTGGGGTGATTTGGTGGGAGTGGTCCTGCTTTTTAGCCGGGGGTGGACTAGATGACCTCGTGAGGTCCCTTCCAACCCTATTATTCTATGATTCTTTGATTCTAAGTGGTATGCTAATAGAATTGCAACCTTCTCCCCTCCCCCCCACCCACAAGGCAGTAACCCTAATCAATGAGCACACCTCTAGATTGTGGGCAAAGTTGGTAACATGATTGTATGTTTGTAAGGATATGACTATGATATGATATTTGGCATTAGGACATTGTATAGTGGCACTTAATTCTATACAGTAGTTCTTATTAGAACCATCAGAACAAGAGAAATGGCTGAAGAGCTCTCTGAGGTAAGAGTTGGTATGTTAGAACTGGTTGGGTTTTTTGTTTGTTTGTTTTTTAAATTTTTAAGAGAGAGCACCAAAGAAGAGAAAATAATTAACTACATTTGAAATGTTTGAAAATTTGGAATGATACAGTAAGCCATGAATTGACAGGTTATTGGGCTGGAGAGGTGGCCAGAGGTGAGACAAAGCTTCATTTATTATAATTTATTGCAGGGTTCTATAATTAGTTCCATAACTTTCCAGTTTATTTTGTAGATCTCCACATAGACGGTATGGATAGATAAGTATAATCACTTTTTCTTTTACCTTAATTTCTGTATTTTCTTTATTCTTTTATTTCCTTTTGTGGTTTAATTTAGTCAATATTTTTCCTTTGGAGTCATTACCTCTGGCAAATTCTCTTCCTGTTGAATCCTCTCTTGAGTGCAACAGGTTGAAATAGCTTAAGTATTGCAGTTCATGGAATAAGCTGCAGATAAAGAACCTCTTGCTTGATCTTTAATGAGATTAAGTTTCTCTTTCATCACATTAAAGATCAGTGGTAACACAGATAATGTTCTGACTGTTAATGCTCTTAACTCATGAATAACATTTGTTTCAGCCTTTGCTAATACCTCTTTTAATCCTCTCTCTTCATTACACAACTTTGAATAAACTTTGCATGTCTCTTTACCATGTCTATTAATATTGTTTTTTACACGGTTTCTTTCTTGTCTGAAAATTCTCCTGTTTCATTTATAGAAATAATTACAGACTCATTACTGCCATTGTCCTTTTCTTTGCTTTCATTGCTTTCCCTGAAATCAGCCATTTGTTGAATTTCATTAGTATTAATAAACACAGGACCAAGCTCAAGAGTTTCTGTTACCCTCAGTGGGTGCATCTACACTTGTGAATTAAGTCAACTTAAGCCTGCTTAAATCGACTTAATTTAATCTGCGGCTACACTAGAATTTCCTTAAATCAACTTAAAATGCTGCTTAAGTCGACTTAAGGAAATTTTAAGTCGACTTTATTAAACATACTTTAAAGTCGACTTTACTGGCTAAGTCGACTTTATTAAGTCGAGTTAGCCAGTGTAGATGCAGATTAGTCCTAAGTCGACTTTAAGTCGACTCAAAGGGCCCCAGGGTTCCCCCACTGACCTCCCTGCCAGGGTGGCTTGCACAGCCAGAGCCTGGCATGCCCACTCACAGGGCAGGACACAGCCTGCCCATCCCGCTCCTATACCCTGCCCCGTCCCTATCCTGCTCAGCCCCCATTATACCAGAGTACAATGGGGCAAATGCTGAGCCCCCTGGCACTTTGGAAGGGGTGCCCCCCCTGCCACCATGGACTAATCCCAGGTCCACCTGGCCCCTAGAAGTCGACTTAGGGATCCAGTGTGGATGCTCTAAGTCAATTTGGCAAGATCCACTTTAAGTCAACTTAATTTTATAGTGTAGACATGCTAAGTTGACTTAACAAAGTCAAATTAAAGTCGACTTTGTTAAGTCGACTTAGCAAAGTCGACTTATTTTGACAAGTGTAGACATAGCTAGTGAGACTAACACATTACACTCCAGAGGGGGTCAGTGAGGGCTGTATCTTTAGAGGGATTTTGTATTAACAAAATTAATGGGATAATTAATTCACTTCTTACAAGATGCTGTTAAAAGCCCATTCTGTGAATGTTGCATTAACAAGAGATGCTAGATAATAGAAATTTGAGCAGGGATAGTGTGCTTCTTTTTTGGTTAAAGCCTATTTCAGGGGTGCTAAGCACAAACAAATCCCATGGTATTTCAGTGGGCCTTGCAGATGCTCAGCGCTCTTAAAATCAGGAAAAAATAGGAAGTTACTATTTGTATCAGAGGGCTGTTACTGTTTTACATTTGACAAACAAGAAATGAGACACCCAAAAATATCTGTCCTTGTGTGTCATCACTTACCAACATGTCCAGTGTTGACATATGTACCATTCATAACAGGTACTTACTGTCATGCACTCATGTTCTGAGACTGTTTCATTAAGCAGCAAATTTGGAGGTGTTTATTTGAATTTTATCTAAATCTCTTTCTTCTGGAAGTATTACAAAAAAAAGGTTTATCATACGGTTCGAATTATAGAAAGAATAGCATCTACTGACTTATTTCTGGTCAAAACTAGGAAGTCAGGAGCGAAGCAAAATAATAGATGTTTTCTATTTTTTTCCTCTTCCAAATCTGTCATGAGTTTTAGGTTTTAATTTCAGGTTGGGGGACACTTTGAGTCAGTTTAAGTCAGCATCTTAAATGGTCCAGCCATTCCTGTGGAACTTTTAACTTAGGTTTTTTTTCCCCTCCAGCTACCCATAAATACTTGTTTCTTTCCATCATTAATAATACACATGAAATTACATAATTTAACCACATTTGTGTAAGGATTATTTTTCAAAAAGAATTCCCAAAATACATAACTTCATTTTCATATTGTAGAGCTTTATTCATCAAAATGTCAATTTCTATAATGCTGAAGTAAGATTGATCTAGAGGGTTTATTTTTAAACTGGACATAATGAATGATGGTATAAATTTACCTGATTTATGGAGAAGGTTTTCTTTCTTACATACTAATTAGCATTATAAAATGAATTTCCATAAAATTAATAAAAATTGAATACAAAAATGTGAGCTCAGCTCATACTTGTCTAAACTGAGAGATGAGTGAACTGAGTGAAAACATGGAAAGTTCTATTTTAGCTCAGCTGATCAGTAAAGAATTCTTTGAAGGCAGGTAGGGAGGATCTATTGAAATCAATGGGAGACCTTCCATTGATTTCAGCAGGAGTTGGATTGGCCCCCAATGGGGCTGAGTTCCTTATGAGGCAGAAGAGCATACACTGGCCTTCTGGTAAGATGAAATG
This sequence comes from Pelusios castaneus, assembly GCA_007922175.1. Taxonomy (NCBI): domain Eukaryota; kingdom Metazoa; phylum Chordata; order Testudines; family Pelomedusidae; genus Pelusios; species Pelusios castaneus. The sequence continues at coordinate 15,168,469 of ML685785.1, read as the reverse complement.
CCTATTTGTTGTTCTGTGTCTTTTTATAACCATGATTTTACTTCAGCAAATGTACAGTCAATTGCTATTTTGTATGTGTGGAGGCAGTTGTCACTTTCTTGGAATTGAGAAATAAATAAAGAACGAATTTAGATGAAGTAGAATGAATGCAGAAATGAATTTGACAGGGAAAAAAACAAGACATGTTTTATCATTGTGGTTGCATCAGGGCTATATGCTGCAGCTTTCAATCAATTTGACACTCATAAAAATCCATCAAAGGTTCATATATGAAACAGATTAGCAGGACTGGCAATAAAATAGAAAGACTTTCACCTGTATCTGTATTCAGATTAGCAAATGTGTGTGTGGTGCCCATCATTATTGCATATAGGCAAAGAATACAGGTATAAAATGGGAAAATATTAAATAATGGCTATTCTTTTGAAATCCTGGGGTTCATCTGCTTAAGCTTTTTTTTAAAAGAACCTCTCTCTTAACTTGCCTTCTCCCCACCCCTACACCATCTTTCTCTTATTGTACCAGTGTCCTTTCAAATAAGTGGAATTTGTTCCAGGATCTGAAAAAGGTATTAGGGCTCACTCTAATTTCTACAGGTAGGCTGATCAGAAGTTTAGGACCCAAAAACAAGAATGCTGTGAGCCTATGGCTCCCAAAAACTTAATCCTGGATCTTTCTAATATTCTGTGCTACTGGTCGGCCATCATGGATGAAGAAGCCATGCACCCCCGAGGCTGGGAGGATCACAACCATCACACCCAGGAGGAAATGTAGGGGTGTGGTGGTTGGGAACTCTCTTCTGTGGGGGACGGAGGCACCCATCTGTCGCCCTGACACCTGATACCTCTCGAGAGGTATGCCACCTGCCAGGGGCCCGTATCTGAGACGTTACGGAGGGATTGTCGAGAATCATCCGCCCCTCTGACTACTACCCCATGCTATTCATCCATGTGGGAACCAATGATACTGTGAGAGGTGACCCTCAGCAGATCAAAGGTGACTACAGGGCTCTGGGTGCATGGGTGAAGGAGTTCGGTGCACAGGTGGTGTTCTCCTCGATCCTTCCGGTCAAGGGTAGGGTCCTGAACAGAGACAGATGCATCCTGGAGGTGAATGCCTGGCTGCAAAGATGGTGTTACCAGGAGGGCTTTGGCTTCCTCGACCATGGGGTGCTGTTCCAGGAAGAATGACTGCTAGGCAGAGATAGACTTCACCTATCAAGGAAGGGGAAGAGCATATTTGGACGTAAACTGGCTAACCTAGTGAGGAGGGCTTTAACTTAGGTTGGAAGGGGGAAGGTGACCAAAGCCCACAATGAGGGAGACCTGGGGGAAGGGATGGCACTTGGGGGGTGCTGGGACTGTAACAGCAGGGATAAAAGAGAGGCTAGTCAGAACTGGGATGGTGGGGGGAATCAAATCATTGTCTTAGGTGTCCTAATGAAGCCCTAATATCTGAGGTGAGTAGGGAAGGAGGACACCAGGAGATAATGCAAGGAGGAAGATGCAACAAGAGAGATAATCGACAGGGTAAGTAGGACAATTGTCCTGGTATTTTATGTGCCTGTACACAAATGCAAGGAGCCTGGGAAATAAGCAGGAAGAACTGGTAGTACTGGCACAGACAAGGAACTATGATGTAATTGGAATAACAGAGACATGGTGGGATAGCTTGCATGACTGGAGCACTGCCATGGATGGGTATAAATTGTTCAGAAAGGACAGGGGGGGAAGAAGAGGTGGAGGAGTAGCTCTATATGTAAAAGAGCTATATGACTGCTTGGAGCTCAACTATGAAAGTGGACACAAGCTGGTTGAAAGTCTGTGGATTAACTTTAGAGGAAAGTGAAACTAGGGGGATGTTGTGGTGGGTGTCTGCTATAGACCGCCAGACCAGAAGGAGGAGGTGGATGAGCCATTCTATGGACAACTGGCAGAAGTTTCCAGATTGCAGGGTCTGGTTCTCATGGGGGATTTCAACTATCCTGAGATCTGCTGGGAGGGCAATACAGCAGTGCACAGGCAATGTTCCCTCTAAGGTTTGGCAGCTTGTGTGCAAAATTTTCAACCTGTGTGCAAAACCTTTTCGGAATAAAATTTTTGTGCAAACTCACGTGACAGAAATTATTGAAAAATATAGAACAATGAAAAATTAATAAAAGTTATTTATAATTGTTTTTATTAATAATTTACATGTATTTTATGCTTATGTGACATTATGTCTCATCAAAGAAGAGGGGCAAAGAAGAAAAGGGGTGGTAGGGCAAAAGAGGGCAGGAGTGGGGAGAGCGTGGGGACAAAGGCCATGGTGACAAGAGAGGGGAGGGGTAGAATGGCTGAAAGAAAGAAAGAAAGAAAGAAAGAAAGAAAGAAAGAAAGAAAGAAAGAAAGAA
>ML685785.1:15126173-15165862 GCA_007922175.1 Pelusios castaneus | reverse complement strand
TTTTCTTTTCTTTTCTTTTCTTTTCTTTTCTTTTCTTTTCTTTTCTTTTCTTTAATCAAATATGAGGCCCCAGGCAACCCAACTTTTTCCCCACAAAATTATTTTGGCTTGTTATCTGAATAATGGCCCGTGTGACAAAGAGGAGAGTGGTCGTCGGTGATGGAATGTCAGGTTAGGGACTACTTAAAGAAGTTGGATGTGCATAAGTCTATGGGGCCAGATGAACTGCATCGGAGGGTGCTGAGGGAGTTGGCTAATGTGATTGTAGAGCCGCTGGCCATTATCTTTGAAAACTCATGGCGAACAGGGGACGTCCTGGAGGATTGGAAAAAGACAAATATAGTACCTATCTTCAAGAAAGGGAAAAAGGAAGAACCGGGGAACTACAGACCAGTCAGCCTCACCTCAATCCCTGGAAAAATCATGGAGCAGGTCCTCAAAGAATCCATTCTGAAACACTTGGAGGAAAATAGAGTGATCAGGAACAATCAGCATGGACCAACCTGATTGCCTTCTACGATGAGATGACTGCATTTGTAGATTCAGGAAGAGCCGTCGACGTGATATACCTTGATTCTAGCAAGGCTTTTGATACGGTTTCCCACTGCATTCTTGTTGGCAAGTTAAGGAAGTATGGGTTGGATGAGTGGACCATAAGTTGGATAGAAACTGGCTAGATCATTGGGCTCAGTGGGTAGGAATCAATGGCGCAATGTCTAGTTGCCAACCAGTAATGAGTGTAGTACCCCAGGAGTTGGTCCTGGGGCTGTTTCTATTCAACATCTTCATTAATTATCTGGATGATGGGATAGATTGCACCCTCAGTAAATTCACAGATGACATCAAGCTGGGAGGAATAGTAGACACGCTGGCGGGCAGAGACAGGATTCAGGGAGACCTAGAGCCAAAAGAAATCTCATGAGGTTCAACAAGGACAAGTGGAAAGTCCTGCACTTAGGTCAGAGAAATCCTATGTACTGCTATAGACTGGGAAGTGATGGGCTAAGTAGCAGCGCTGTAGAAAAGGACCTGGGGGTTATGGTGGACGGGAAGCTGGATATGAGTCAACCGTGTGCTCTCGTTGCCAAAAACACCAATGGCATATTGGACTGCATCAGTAGGAGTGTTGCCAGCAGATTGGGGGATGTAATTATTCCCCTCTTTTTGGCACGGGTGAGGCCGCCTCTGGAATTCTGTGTCCAGTTTTGGGCTCCCCACTACAGAAAGGATGTGGACAAATTAGAAAGAGTCCAGCGGAAGACAATGAAAATATTTAGGGCGCTGGAGCACGTGACGTATGAGGAAAGACTGAAGGAACTAGGTTTATTTAGTCTGCAGAAGAGAAGACTGAGAGGGGATTTGATAGCAACCTTCAACTTCTTGAAGGGGTGTTCCAAAGAGGAGGGAGCTAGGCTGCTCTCAGTAGTAACAGAGGACAGAACAAGCAACAGTGGTTTCAAGTTGCAGGTGGGGAGGTCGAGGTTGGATATTAGGAAAGACTTTCTCGCTAGGAGGGTGGTGAAGCATTGGAATGGGTTACCTAGGGAGGTGGTGGAATCTCCATCTTTGGAGATATTTAAGGTCCGGTTAGACAATACCCTGGCTGGGATGATTTAGTGGGAATGGTCCTGCTTTTAGCAGGAGGTTGGACTAGAAGACCTTAGGAGATCCCTTCCATCCCTATGATTCTATGATTCTAAGTAGCTTGGTCCCAGAGCAATGAAGATAAAGCCCAGGGCTTGAATTGGGGTTATAGTCAAACAGAGAGCTAGTGAAGGTTGTGGAGTACTTGTAGTGACAAGCTTACTCAAAAGGATGGATGGCTGCCTGGGGTAATAGTTAAAATTTTGCATTAGTCTTAAGGACAGTCCGAGGTAGATAGTTCAGACCTGAGGTACTGCAGGTCCTTATGCAAGAGGAATACACTATTCATATTTTACTTGCTCTTCAAAAGTTGCAAAAGGTCTTTCTTACTGCTCCTGCAACTTTATTGGCAATGAACCAATGGGAATCTAGACATACGCAGATGCCATGCACTTCTCTGATAATCAAAGAGCAGATGCATTCTGTAGAGGATACAGTCAAGGCATTAGCTACCTCCCTGAAGGCTTTCCTCTTGCAGATAGCAACATTTTTGCCTTCTCTCGTGGCATATAGACAGCTAATTTTCACCCTTATGTTTGCGTGCTGCAAACACTATATACACTGTGAAATGTATTGGTCAAGTACAGCTTTTACATTTATATGTTGAAAAGAGATGGAATAAGATTAATCTTTGCAGCACTCTGTATAAGGGCACTTGAGGATCACTATTTTAGAATCTATATGTTAGGAATGGAGAGGAGCCTTTGAGAACTTTTGGCCATCACATAGCTGTTTGGTGACCTGAGGATAATGAACTGATGATCTCATTAATGAACTTCCATGCTACTGACAACTGGTACTGATTTTTGGTCTCAGCAGAGAAACCAAGGATTGAATTTCTGTGTAGTCTGGGTACAGCAAAAACAACGAGAGTTTTGTGGCACCTGAGGCTATGTCTACACTTGTCACAATAAGTCGACTTTGCTAAGTCGACTTAGCATGTCTACACCGTAAATTTAGGTCGACTTAAAGTTGACCTTGCTAAATCAACTTAGAGCATCTACACTGGAAGCCTAAGTCGACTGGCAGGGACTAGGTGGACCTGGAGTGGTGCATGGTGAGAAGTGTGGCACCTGAGAGGGGCCCCCTTTCCTTGGGCACCCCTTTAAAAGTGGCAGGGAGCTCAGCACCTTCCCATTGTTTTTGGCTACATGGGGGCTGAGCAGGACAGGGACAGGATCAGGAGCTAGGTACAGGAGCAGGGTGGGCAGGGCTGTGTTCTGCTCTGTGGGTGTGTACGCCAGGCTCTGGCTGTGCCAGGCACCCTGGGAGGGAGGTCAGTGGGGAAGCCCCGGGGGCCATTTCAGTCAACTTAGGGCTAAGCCACGTCTACACTGGCTTAAATCGACTTAATAAAGTCAACCTAAGTAGTAAGTCGACTTAATTTTTCCTTAAGTCGACTTAAGGAGCAGTTTAAATTGACTTAAGGAAACTCCAGTGTAGACACAGAGTAAATTAAGTCGACTTAAGCCTGCTTAAGTTGACTTAATTTACTAGTGTAGACGCACCCTTAAAGACTAACATATTTCTTTGGACATAAGCTTTCACGGGCTCCAACCCACTTTGTCAGATGTGATTGAATGGACACATACACTAAGCTATCTTCTCAGCCCTTATGATGTCCCCACAGGTCCAATTTGAACCACTCTGATGGGGTTTGATGTGGGTGGGGGAGGAAGGAAAGCTTACTCTGCTCCTAAATACACTGCAGCTTCACCCCTCACAGCAGTCAAACCCAGACCAGTCATCAGCACAAAAACTCACTCAAAGAGGTAATTAATACATTAAAGAAGATAAAATATGTATATTCTCAACCTAAATAGATGCCAGGAAGAATTTCTTTATTCAGATATTCATGGGCTTGACTGTTATAGCTGAACTTTATTTAAGGTTTTAAGTTTAATTCAAATTAGAGAGACTATCAAGCAGAAAACATCACCCCTGGATTCTATACCTTCCTAATGCTAGAAGTATTTGGAACGAGGTTTTGGTTTGTCTTCTTATACACAGAAGACCAATTGAAAAATTTGGATGCAGAACCAGACTTGAAAAAGCCCAACATTTAGGAGAGATCACATCTGCCATTTTGGTTTTGGCCCATGTGTGTTTAAATCTTAAAATTATAAGCATCTCAAGGATTGCTAATCCATGTGAATAGACACCAGAGAGCTTTTTGACAGATCCCTTCTAATGACCATACAATCTGTGTCATTCTGTGAGGAGAAACTCACTTCCTTATAGACGGGTGATCATATGATGATGTTTGTAAAGGTTAGAAGCAATTCTCAGTATAACATTGACCATTTCTGCCAAAACAGTGATTTTTATTTTATAATAGATATTTCTCAAACCAAGCCACATTCCTTTTGCTGACCTATCATACTGGAGTACAGAAATACATGAGATACAAATGACAGATATGGAAGAAAGAGAGAGATACCGGTAAGTAGTAGTCCTGATTCAATATGGAAACATATCAAGTGTTCTGAGCAGAATATATCCCTGTCTGTAATTGGATTAAGGACTCAGGTAGGAAGAGATCAAATCTTGTAGAAAGTGTCCTTTGCTTCCTTTATAGATCTTTCTGATGAAGATAAGGAGGCACCAATTTTCTTCACTTAAAAGCCTGCATGCTTAAAGCTCCACCTCACAAGATGGGATAGGAGAGACTTCTTCCAGAGCTTATGAATATTGATCCGTAATCAGTTGGAAGTATTCTTGTTTAGAAAGATAGAAGGTTCTCTTTTTTCTAGGGTGACTCCCATGATGCTGGCTTAGGTAGCAAAGAATCAGGACAGGAAGTCAAATCTAATACTCCCACCTGGCAGTGCAGAGTATGAACTGCACCAAGCCTATCAAAGAGATGGTTTCATTCTAGGTCTTGACCTTCTTGAGAATCAGCCTTTTAGTAGCATTTGTAAACATATTGTAAAGAGTAATGGACTGTTGAGAGCTTGTTACTGAGATGCTTCTCTCAGGCTATGTCTACACTAGAAAAGTTAAGTCGACTTTTGTTAAGTCAACTTTAATAAGGTTGACTTTAAGTTGACTTAAAATTGACCTTATTAAAGTCGACTTAACAAGTGGCAACACCTGAAGTCGACTTAGTTCACTTTTTTAAGTTGACCTAACTGCCCTTAGGTTGACTTAACGAAGTGGATTTATGCATCCACACTGGGCCTAGGTCGACCTAAGGAAGGGTTAGGTCAACCTAAGAAGGTTTAAGTCGACCTAATGATTGGTAGTTATTAAGTTGACTTAAGATTTCATTAAGTCAACTTAAGGATTTTCTTAAGTTGACTTAATGAAAGCCTAGTGTGAACACGGCTTAATTTAAATTGATTTAAGCATAAAGATAGATTAAAGCTAATCAGTTTAAGATCAAGCCTGATATAAAATAAAATGAGCATCATATTTGAAAGTGCAGGTTTTTTCTCTCCCTTTTTTCTATATGCATCTGCTGTTAGAATGGCTAATCTACATGGGAAACATTTGGAAAACATTATATTTGGAAACTTCTCTGCTTATCATTCAAAGTGGGCAGTCATATTTTGACTAGAGATTCGTAATTTCTTCAGGATTTTGAGATCTGTCATGATGGATGGGTTCATTAATAGTATATTACACATCCCTGCATCAGTGAGGTTCCTTAAACTCCAGAGGGAAAGGGATTCATCACAGTAGAGGATGGGAAGCATCGCCATCTCTCCTTCATAATTTGTGCAGTTGGAGGGAGACGTTAGCTTTAGTGTACGCTGTTGAGAAAGGATATACTCTATCAGTACATCCTCTAGCCGTACTCCTTCCTGTCCAATATTACCCCACTTTGTGGGTCTGGCTCCGTGTTTATTCTGTATCTATTGCATATAAAGCGACTTCTACACTTGGGGGGGAGGAGCGTAGGGATGTGATCCCCATCTTATGTGGACATACTCCCACTAGCTCTCATTGGCTATGAAAAAGTTAGGTTGACTTAACAAAATGGTTACCCTGAATGGGGGCTTAGTAAGTCGACCTAACTGCCTTTAAGTTGACTTAATAAAATTGACTTAAGGGTTAGTCCATTGCTGCACTGTGCTTAGGTTGACCTAAGGAGTCGACTTAAGGGTTAGGTCGACCTAACCGGTGGTTCTTATTAAGTCAACCTAAGCTTTCATTAAGTCAACTTAAGCAATTTCTTAAGTTGACTTAATGAAAGCCTGGTATGGACAGGTAAGTTAGGTTGACTTAAGCCTCCTTAAGTTGATCTAACTTGCAAGTGTGGACATAGCCCTTGAGTTACTACATTAAAAATAGAAGTGCAGCCATGGAAGCTGGTAGGTTGCCCCAAATCTGAACCCACCTTGGCCCTATGGATATATATTCGAGGCATCTAGCACATGCCATCACTTGGTGCTGCTGCCCTTGCTACAGTGGCTGAACTACTATTTTTAACAATCTAGCTCAGTGGCAGCTAGTGCAAGTATGTCCACATGAGGTGGAATCACACTCCTAGCTCCAATCCAAGGTAATATATGTAGACTAAGGCCTGTTCTACACTTACGGCGGTTTTCGGCAGCAGTCAAAAGTAGATATGCAAGCTACATAAAATAACTTGTGTATCTCCTTTTGACCTTCTAACGCCTAACATCCTTACTAACATCCTAACATCCTAACTGTGGGTCCAGATGATGAAGATGTCATCAATGTAGTGTAAGTAAAGTAGAGGTGCTTTGCTATACAACCTGAGGAAGCATTCTGAGTCGGCCATAAATTGTTGGCATATTGTGGGGCCATGCAGGTACCTACCCATAGTAGTACTGCTGACTTGAAGGTATAAATTATCCTCAAATCTGAAATGGTTGTGGGTGAGTACAAATCATTATCATGGCGTACACTGTTTATTACCTACATAGAACCTTGAGTGAATCTATCCCTTGCTTATATTCACTGATCCTGCCTGAGTGAAAATCATCCCGGTGTGTCTAAATATATTTTTTGTACTGGCATAACTGTGTGCTGGTTTTCTACCCTCGATTTTAAGTGTAGACGCTCTGTTAAATTGACATAACAAAGTCGACTTTAAGTTGACTTAAAGTCGACCTTGTTAAGTCGATTTAACAGAGGGTTTACTATAGCCTATAGCTTCATTACAGCTCCGTCAGAGAAGACTTTTGAAGGTTATGCAATGAATCAGAAGTGTATCCCATTGATGCTTTGGTTACCATGTTTCCCAGCATGAACCAAATACATTGAAGTGTGTCTTGGCCCAGCTGAGAAAAAAAATGAGCCATTTCCATCACTGGGACCTCCTCAATTAATGCTGACAGTGACCTTTGCCAGTATAAACAGGCATGGACCCTGGAATGAATACATTTTTCAACTATAAGTTTAGGCTGTTTGTGATGGTACTGATCAGTAACGAGGGAACTACCTGTTACACTTATGTCCTATCGCAGCAAACTGAAGTTGTAGTGATTGGAATTGTTGACCATAGTTGAACTGAGGAACAATTTTGAATTCAAACAAATGGTTATGAACACTGGTTTTGCATTACTCAACTAAATCTAGTTCAGTTGCAATCCCCTGATGTAACCAGTTGACCATAGCACCTGACATAAAATATCAATTTAGATAAGCATTAGTAACAAGTAAAATATTAGTCATTTCTCTCCACCTCTAACCATTAGGAACCTGTTCCTGCAAGTGACTTTAATATAATGCTAAAATGGGTTCAAGGGTCTATCCATACATAATAAATTGCATGATCACCAGCTAAGTCCATTTTGATGCTTTATTATCTCCAGCTAAGCAATGGCAGAAAAAAAAATACTTGATAAAACTGACATAGCTTCAGCAGAGAACAGTATATACTTTAACAAATTCATAACCCACTCACGTTTACTGCACAAAGTTACCAATGTTAAAGTTGGATTCTACAAGAGATAACCAGGCTGCTTCCTTATTAATGAGATTTAAACTCTAGTCACACTGTCCTCCTTTATGCTGACAGTATTAAGATTTTGATGAAGAGCTCACACTAAATGTAGTATATGTGAAAAGAAGCCAAATGAGAAATCCTATCCTTCATGTTCCCATGGCGCAATATATGTCGTCATATACTACAATACATTTATGAGTAAATATTACATTAAATGCATGGAAATGGAATGCTGCTGCTTTATTAATTATTCAAAATATTTATCCAGTAGAAAGAAACTCCTGAAATGTAATGTTTTATTTACTAGAGTCTCCTGACAAGCAAAGTAAATTAGAAACTACTGTACCAAGCAAAGCAAGAACAATCTCTCTCTCTCTTGTCATTTTTTAAAACATAAGTGCAGTTAATAGACTATACACTAGGTTTGGCTTAGTGGATAACTTTTTTAATGTTTCAGATGGAATAAAATTGGCTAACAATGGCAGCATGCTCTGTGATTCCCATCAGCTCTCATGAGCTACACTGAGGTAATAGTTGCATTGGGAATCTCTGAAGGAAAACAAATGGTGCTAGAAAAAGTGGTACAGATCATGAATCAATAGCTGACATTGTTCTCAATTAGTCAGTACTGCCAGAAGATAGCTGAGATGCTTGATTCAGTCTCTGCTCTTCTCCTTAAGTAGAGTCCTCTGATCTTTGTCCTAAGCTGAAGTTTAGAGCGTGGACATAATGCTTGCCATCGAAGCTCATTCACTACCCACTGAACGTACACATTTCCTTCTTGAAACATATTAGCTTGGAAATGAATTTTCATGGAGCTTTTGAATACGGTTCAACTTTATTAAGTGTAGAGTTGGCTGGGTTTAGCTTCTTTTTTAGGTTACAATTACCGGTCCTTATTGTTGGAGTTTATTTATAAGAGCTCACCACATAGCATAGAGGAATAATTTTCAGCCTATGGGTTGTTCAGGAATAGTTTACGTTTGCTAGTCATTATTCATTATTAATGTTTTCTGATGTCACCTAAGTCACATTGAATTTTCTCTGTTTTCTTCCTGGGTAACTCGAACTTCTTAAATAGGAAAATAAATCAATAAAATACAATAGCTTTCCAATCTGAATTTTCACATCAGTGATTATTTCTGCTAAAATCTGTGACATTTTCAGGATTCTTGAACATTTTGGCATATGTCAGGATACTACCTAAATATTAGCTGAGAATAACAAATGATGAAACACATGAATCAGAGGGAACCAAACTTGATCCTTTATAGAGGAAAATATTTTTAAATATTTAAAAAACAAACAAATAAAAAAGAAAGTTTTATTATTATTACTATTCAACTAGTGATAATTAAAATATTAGGTAAAAGTTAAATTATGCCTCTCTAGAGACAATGAAAATAGATATTGCCTTGAAAATGAGAACTAATTCACTTCTTCACAATATACATGATTCTACAGAAAGCAGATAAGAAAAGCAAGAAGGACTTTCTATGAGTTACTTCCAAAGTGAAAAAGAAAAACAAAACAAAACAGGTTATAGTTTAACTCAAGAGGAGACAAATTACAAAGGAATTAAGAGAAAACTCATCCACATAAATAGTAGACATAGGAAAGTAGTGTACTGGATATGAAAATGATTTAGGATTCAGGAGTCTTTCTCTGCCCTGAATATGCCATTGATTTGCTCTGTGGCATGGGATAAGTCGCTTTTTCTCTTTGTGCTTCAGTTTCCCCATCAGTTTCTCGTGATTAGAGACTTCTAACATTAAAGTTTATCTTCTTTCACTCAAACCTTAAAATCGTAATGCTGAAGGAAGTTGAGTACAGGGTTCATAATCAGAGCATCCTGAGTTTTAATCCTATTCTGGCACTGATTTAATGTTTGACCGTGAGGAAATCACTTTACCTTTTGTCTTGGTTTTCCCATCTGTAAAATATGGATAATAATATCCACCAACTTACACCACAAGGGTTGCTGTGAGGATTAATTATGGTCTGTATCATGCTTTGAACAGATAAGGTACTAGGTAAATGTTGACTGTTATTGTTATTATCTTTGAAGTGTACATCTTCATGGGGATATTATGAGGCTTAATTATTGAAAGTTTTCAGAATGCATTTACATCTTTGGTTTAGACAACATGTTGAAGGAAACAAAAATATTCTATTCTGTTCTCTATTAGTATTTACTGATAACTTCTGCTAGCATGAAAGGACGTTCTTAAAGATTATAAAAACAAACTATACTTCAAGGTTTGTGATCACTACTAATTGGAAAAAGCAGATAAATATAACTGATCTTCATCACTTCGATCTCAAATCAAATAGTATGCTAATTCCTTAATCTTCTGGTGGCTCTTCTCCTTTTAGTACCCAAATATTGGCCACCAGCACATTGCATGACTGGGGCACAATAACAACAGGTCGCAGCAGAGAAACTGTCTTTCTGAAAGGATTTATAGATTTCACAGAATGCTATCTGGAATGCCACTTCTGCCCACATCACTGATTCATGAGTTCATCTCTAGTAAGACAGCAGCAGAATTACTTTGCTATAGAGAAGTGATAACATCTTGGGGGAGAAGAGGGTCACGCTGTCACTTGGTGAATATCATACAACATAAAACTCAAACACTATAACACTGTAAAAACTCATCAAGTATCTCACAAAATGAGGGCCTTGCTGCTGGGATTCTGTCAAGCAGCAATTTTTCCTCCGATTACCTAAAGTCACTACATCTGTCTCTCAGCATTCCATAGCCTGTAATGTCTCCGTTTCCTCCCCCACAAAGGATATTGGGTGTATTGTCGATCTTTCTCTTGCATTTGTACTTGTGTTTCCTTTATAATACAATAAACAAAAAATAAACTTTGTCCCTTCGTTTTACGTCAAATTCCAGAATTGTTTATATGCATACACACACAGCATGCACATGCATACATATATGCAGCTTGTCTCTAAAAATAATTGTAATAACCTTTGAATGCATTTCAGATGTACCTTTATGCTTGAAACTCATGTCTTCTGGCAGCACATGTTCCATTTTACATTTGTCTTCTCTGATTTTATGCAGGCCAGAGTCAACAATACTGACGAAGCATATGACTTGCAACATTATCACACTGTAATGTTGCCTCAGTGGGCAGCATTCTATGCATGAAGCACACCTAGCGGTTTCCAGGAAAAGAGTGTACTGTAGACAGTTGAGAAAGCTGTTTCAAGAGATGGTACTTAAATGCGATCACGTCACTGAAGGCATAGATAGACGTATGTCTCAAAAGTCTTCTTTCAACATATTGCCATTGATCAGCAGCTTTTAGTAACCCAAAAGGAAAATGAGAAACACTCATTTTTACATGCTTAAAAGCATGCACAGCTATTTCTGTAATACAAGATTTCTGCTATTTATTGTACATATGCATCCATACACTGTACAGACAGCATCTGTAAGGGTGCGTCTACACTTGAAATTAAGTCGACTTAAGCTTGCTTAAGTCGACTTAATTTACTCTGCGTCTACAGTACACTTTCCTTAAGTCGACTTAAGCAAGCTGCTTAAGTCGACTTAATGAAAATTAAGTTGACTTTGTTAAACTTCGTTTTAAGTCGACTTTTGGCTTAAGTCGACTTTCTAAAGTCAACTTAAGCCAGTGTAGATGTGGAGTAGCCCTAAGTCGACCCTGCCCACCCTGCCCCTATGCCCTGCCAGTGTCACTGTCCCCCTTTGCCACATTGTACCCAGGTACAATGGGGCTAAGGCTGAGTCCCCTGGCACTTGACACTTGGCACTGAGTCCCCTGCCACCGTGGACCATAGACCAATCCAAGGTCCCCCTAGCCCCTACAAGTCGACCTAGGCATCCAGTGTCAACTTTGTTAAGTCAACTTAGCTAAGTCGACTTAAATTAACAAGTGTAGATGTAGCCTAAGCGATTACATAGCCTTTCCTGGCTTAAAATGCTATGCAGATGTTAACCAATTTGTTAGGTCTTGACATGATTAAAAATATTATTATTCTTGCTTTATAGGTGGGGAAACTGAGCCAAACTGAGACTATGTGACAGGTAGCTGCTCATCAGAGAGGGACCTGGCAGGATAATTCAATCATGTCTCAACAAGACCAGTGGCAGAGAGTCACTTTGTATGTATGATGGCAGCCATTGAGAATGACTATATCTGTGAGTGGGGATTTGGTGAGTGGGATTTATGGCAAGAGAGGGTCCTAGATGTCCACTGGCTGGTAGGTCATGTATTATTTAAGACAAAGAGGGTTTTTCTATTGCTGTATTATATTGGGTTGCTTGTATGACTACTTATATCTTTTCTTATTTCTGTGTTCCCCTTTTCTCCTAAACTTGCAACAATCAGCTAACAAGAAACATGTTTTCCTATAATTAAACAAGCAGGGAAGATGGGGTGGCTGTCAATTGAAAAATACAACTGGATTTTTATAATATGTTTTTTAAAATACTGGTCCAGCTGTTCACCAGAGATGCATGCTATTAGGATCCACATAATTCATACCACAGTTACCATCAACCTAAAGATTAGCATAATTCCTTTAAAAATAAATAAATATATAAATAAATAAATAATATAATATAATAGTCTGCTTCATAGTGTGCTGGATAGATGAGAGAAAAGAAACATTTGAGCTGAGTGTAAAACATTTTGTTTCTACTAAGCGATTCAAATTGCTTTTTTCCCCTGAATGATAACTACCTTTCAATTTCTGTAAATTGCATATTTTTGGGAGCTAAAGTGATGATATTTTGGAAGAATTTTAAATTAAAAAGGATTTTTTTTGTCATTTACTTCGTTTCATGCTGTCTCTTTAAAGCAAAAAGAAAGCCTTTCAAGCTTTTGAAAGATTGCTTTCATTTTTAAATTGCCATACAGTGCATCCATAAAGTGGTGTCAAACTCCCATGCGTGTAAGGAATTAAGAAAGATGTCCTAGCTTCAAAGTGCCATTGTCTGATAGGAACACATTTTCCTAACCATTTGTATTCAGCAGAAAAATGTATGCGGGTGGGGGATAATTAACACTTGCAGTACTTTCAGGAAAAGAACTTCTCTGGCTTTTGTTTCAAAAGAACCAGAGCAATTTAGTCACTGAGTTCCACTGCAGCAGAAAATCACCTTGGCCAGCACTGTTAAATCACACAAAGTGGTTTTATAGGCTTGACTGCTGTCTGCTAGATGAAACTTAGTCAACGCTGTCATGTTTACTGGGGCTGCACTCAAGGCAGACAGCATCCTGAGTTTTCTTAGAAGGAACTTAACCCACTCTGGATAAACACTTAGGCTATGTCTACACTTGAAAGTTAGGTCGACTTAAGGAGGCTTAAGTCGACCTAATTTAGTCCATGTCCACACTAGGCTTTCATTAAATCGACTTAAGGGGCTTCCTTAAGTCGACTTAATAAATACCACTGTTTAGGTTGACTTAACAGCTAAGTTGATTTGTTAAGTCGACCTAAACCCGGTGTGGGCACTCTAGATTGACTTAGTTCTCTAAGTCTACCTAGTACTGGGGACAGAGGAGCCATGGCTCCCTTCTCCCTGGGACCCTCACTCCCCGACGGAAGGGAGCCATCCTCCGTGCTCCACCTGATAGGGGAACCTCGGGGTTTCCCTGTCAGCTGAAGCATCAGCAGCTCCCTCCTTGCCGGGACCCATGTGAGTCCGGGGAGAGAGCGGACTCCTGGCAAGACGGGACCTGTGGGTCCTTTCCGCCGGGACCGCGGCTCCCTACTCTATACTCCATGGGCTATGTCCACACCTAAAAAGTTAAGTCGACTTGTTAAGTCAACTTAACAGAGTCGACAAAGGCTGCGTCTACACTGGTAAATTAAGTCGAATTAAGCTTGGCTTAAGTCAACTTAATTTACCCTGCGTCTACACTACACTTTGCTTAAGTCGACTTAAGCAGCTTGCTTAAGTCAACTTAAGGAAAATAAAGTCGACTTAATGAAAATTAAGTTGACTTTATTAAACCACCTTTCTACTCGACCTAAGGCTTAATTTGACTTTTTAAAGTCGAATTAAGGCAGTGTAGCCCTGGGGTAGCCCTAAATCGACTTAGGGCTACCCCAGGACTACACCAATGCCCTCCCTGCCGGGGGGCACAGGGGGAGCCTGGCATGCCCCCCCAAAGGGCAGGGCATGTGGGCAGGGTGTGACACTGTCTGGATTTAGGGAAGCATTTATGATATTATTTTCAATGGATATCTCATAAATGCTATAATCCATAGGAACTATGTCATATTTGGTTATCAATAGAAAGGTAGTAGTTTGTTGGGAATGATTATATAGTTTATGTCTAGGAATTCTATTTCGATTAGAAGATAGGAATTTGATGTTATATCCATACTTTAACTTGTGTCATTCTGGAGTAATGCCTTAGACGGGAGGGTGTGAACAACCATTGTCTCCTTAATGTTAAGGAATCTGCCAGGTGATATGGTCCCAGGGGGTAAACTGATGAGCCATTAAGGACACAATGGTTGTATTCTTTATGTCCTTAATGGCTCATCAGGATACTCCCTAGGACCATTCTACTGGAAAATTCCTAAACATTAAGGATTCAATGGTTGTTCACACCCTCCCATCTAAGGCTTTCATCCAGAATGACACAAGTTAAAGTATGGATATAACATCAATTTCCTAACTTCTAATCAAAATAGAATTCCTAGACATAAACTATATAATCATTCCCAGCAAATTACTACCTTTCTATTGATACCAAACATGACATAGTTCCTATGGATTATAGCATTTATGAGATATCCATTGAAAATAATATCATAAATGCTTCCCTAAATCCAGACAGCATCACACACAGGGCTCTGCCCTGTCAGGGTCCCTGTCCCTCTTTGCCCCATTGCACACAGGGGGTGTCCCCCTGCCACCATGGACCTGCCCAAGGCCCCCCTAACCCCACAAAGTCGACCTAGAGCATCCAGTGTGGACGCTCTAGGTCGACTTTGTAAGTTCCCCTTTAAGTCGACTTTAATTTTAAGTGTAGATCCACTAAGTCGACTTAAAAGTGCAAGTGTAGACATAGCCTTAATTTTTTAAGTGTATACATAGCCTTAGAAGGCAGGATGGTCCAGTGGACAGGATACTGAACTAGGAGTCCTATGTTTTATTACTAGGCTTGGTACTGATTCACTCTGGCCAGATGTTACTTGTTAGCTTTGTATTCTTGGTGAATCGGAACATACTATCCAGGTTCTGTGACTCACCTCCACACATCAAGCTCCCCCCACCCCCACACACATCTCTGCTTGAACAGGAAACCAAAAACAATGCAAAGGCAATGGGATACATCCTTACCTACCCACATCCAAAAGCTATCAGCACATGGAATGGAGCTTCATTTGCATTGAGTATGACAAACCAAAATCCAAAGCAGGTACCACACTGAACTCTGGGATTGAAGAAGCAGGGAAGCAGTGCATGATGGGGGATTTTGCACTGAAGCTAACAAGCTCAGCAGTTATCAGACCATTCTAGTGACAGACATGCTAACTGATACTCCAAATACTGAATCTGCCTGATTGTATTGTGAGCTTCCCTGAACCATTACCACTCCAGCCAGGAATGTGTATTGTCCACTTACGCAAGTCATTATTTACCCCCAAAACAACCCTAGTGTTTCCTATATAAAAAACCCTTACTCAAATACAAGAAGGAAGTCCCGATGCTTGGATCTAAAAGCTGCATCATCTTCATGGAGACTTCACCTTTTCTTGCTGATTGTGGTGAGAGCTCTGCCTGTCTCCATCTAGCATTCTGGCCATGAGCTGCACAGCCTGTTTCCTGGGAACCTTTCTGCTACACAGAGTGGTGAGACACTCCCCCCCACCTCGCCACACACACATCCATACAGACACACTCTCTCTTTCTTTCTCTCCCTTTGTTCAACTATAACTCTCTAGGCCTGATACAATAGATTCAAGGTCATATTGTAACTGAGTGTTTTTCTTTCCTGGTATGGTTATTAATGCTATAAATGTTTGGGTATTTTTCTCTCCTTTTGTAATTATTACTATTATTGTAAGTTTTAAGTGCTTAGCAATAAAATGACTTTTGTAATCAAGCCAGCTGCCAAACTCTTTTAAAAACTTCATTGCTGCTCATTTGTGTTCTTGGCTTCCCTATATTGCTGTGCAGCAACGCTTCTTTTACCTAGCCAAAGATACCTGTGATGACCTAAATCCTGTAAGGTTTGCTCATTAATGGGGTTACTACTAGAATAATTGTAAAGTAATAGAAGGAACACCAGCCTGATTGACTACAGGAGCATATAAGGGTAGCAACTAAACAGTGCTGTTTTGACCCTGCCTGATTGAGTCCAGGGATATATAAGGGTAGCAGCTGAAAAGTGCTGTGTGACCCAGCCTGCTGAAATGCATGCTCAAGTCTAGTCCAGTGCATGCCAGGAGCATAGTAGAGTAGCAGCTGAAAAGTGCTGTGTGACCCAGCCTGCTGAGTTCAGGGACATATAAGGGGTCAGCTGAGAGTGCTGATAGACCCTGTCCACTCAGATGCACCTTGTTAATTGGTGAATGAGTATATTCGGGTGGTTATTTAAATCTGGGACTGAAAGAACCCAGGCCTGGGAAACTGAGATCCTGCAAGGGTGACTACATTGGGAGGGAACTTGCAGAAGGAAAAAGTAGACTCCACAGAGAAACACAAGTGACAGAAGCAGTACACAATAGAATTGCAACTTCCCCTCCCCCTGCCCCCAAGGAAGTAACCCTAATCAATTATCATACCCTGAGTTTGTGGACAAAGTTGTTAATACAGACTTTTCAAAGCCCTGTTAGTGTTTCAGCTAGACTCCCACAGTTGGCTTGTACCACCTGACTCAGGCTCACAGGGCTTGGGATAAAACAGTTGTTTAATTGTGGTAATGACATTTGGGATAAGGCTGCAGAAGCTCTAGGACCCTCCCACTGTACAGGATCCTAGGTTATGTCTACACTAGAAAAAGTTAGGTTAAAGTCGACCTTATTAAGTTGACTTAAAAAAGTTGTTACCCTGAACGGGGACTTAGTAAGTTGACCTAACTGTCCTTAAGTCGACTTAATAAAGTCGACTTAAGGATTAATCCATGTCCACACTGTGCTTAAGTTGACCTAAGGAGTTCACTTATGGGTTAGGTCGACCTAACTGGCGGTTCTTACTAAGTCGACTTAATGAAAGTCCAGTGTGGACGGGGAGTAATTTAGGTCAACGTAAGGCTGCTTAAGTCCACCTAAATTGCCAGTGTAGACATACCCCTAGAGCCCAGACTTCAGTTGAATCCCAAAATTCTACAATAAACAGCCCCTTATCTTGAGCCCCACGAGCCCAAGGCAGCTGATATGGACCAGCCACATGTTTTTAATTTCATTGTGGACAAATCGTTAGGTGCCTAACTGAAAGGTGGGTGTGTATAAGTGTCTTGATCTCTGAGCATGACTAAGGAAGGCTTGAGGAATTTTCTAAATGGACAAGGTGGTCATTAGCAAGACTTAGGTATATAAATTTAGGTCTGTTCATAGCACACCGAAATGGATAGGCACTGGTCCATGTTTCCAATTCAGAGCCATGTGTGTGCTGTGGAGGGTGTCTGAAGTTTCCTGCTCATAGAAAAAGGGGTTAGTGAAAGAAACAATACACACATTAGTGTGATGCAAATGCGATTTTTAAAAAAAATGTATACTGGATACAGGCTAAAAGGCATATTTAAGGGAAAAATACAATGACAAGGAGTTGACTTAAAAGTGCAAGTGTAGACATAGCCACAGTGAACAATTATGGATTTATCTGTACAAGGGAAGTTTCTTCCCATATCCCTTCAATTATGGAATGGTTTATTCCCTGAAGCCTGTGGTTTCAGTTATTAATATTTTATCCTATCTGGAAGGAAATCCCAGTTACAGTCTATTTCAGGGAAGAAGCTTAGGGCTTAAATTTATATTTGACTTACCTATAAAGGCAACTCCTAGGTAGGGAGGGAGTTTTGACTTTGCCTCAGAATCTCTGCTCTCATGAGCATGGGGTAGAAATTCACTCTTTAAAACCATGACCTTAGCCTTGGTATTACCTTTCTCTGGGTCAGCCATTCAGCCTTTATTTTCTCCTTAGATTGCTCTATTCTTTGTGGCATATTATTTTACCCTTTGAATCTCCTCTGCATCCACTCTAGTTTCACTTCAGCCAAAACAAACAGCTGTAACCTGGAGCTGTGTGTGAATAGATTGCTAGGAGTGACACAATTATTGGAATGAAAGACTGGCTTCCCAGTGAATTTTCACACACACCTTGTTCCCTGAACCATTTTGAAGTGTGAATTGACATCAGGAACAGCAAGTGTCAGGTTCAGCAGAGAACCTGTTTCGAAATAAAACTCTTAAGGTATTGAGGGGTGGGTGGGACAAGATTGAACTTTTGCGAAGAGTGGCTGTTTCAATTAGAGCAGGCAAATCAATGAGACTCACGGCAAAAAGCATTCCTGAACTGCTGTGAACTACTGAATACAGGTTCAGAATCACTTCAGAAGGATTTTTTTTTTCTGAACCAGCTTACAGGGAGGTCACCCAGTCCAATACCTTTACAATAAAAGAGGTTCAATCATTGCCAAAAAAGCAAGGATATTTTGAGTTATTGCAGCGTTCTACATCTTTATCTTAGACCCATTGACTCGAAGGATAGTCAAAGCTTCATGACACTACCTACGCTTAGTGTGCCACATACCTCTTAACAGCTGAGTTAAGAATGGAATGGAAGCCTTCATAACTCCACCCCTCTTTGCAATGGAGAGGCTGAACTCCTTAAGAGCTATTTTAATAAAGTTTTTAAAGTTAAATACATTCTAAAGCTTATTAAAAATTAATAAGGGGAAATGAAGAAATAAGGCTCAACTTTGTCCATTTAGACTAATACTTGGTTTAGGATATAATTTAGCAAAAGCATCATTCAGTGGACAAAGTGCTGCAAAATCAAATCCTGTTTGTCCATCTCTATTTATCAGCTTGAAAAATCAGAAAACAGAAACTCAGCAAGGTCTGAGTGACTGGACACTTGCCCTGCTCAGTCAGCTGAAAGGGGGGGCACCTTATTTGCATGAGCTTTCTATTTGCATGAGTACAGTCAATTACTTAGCATAATTTCACTGTATATGGACAAACCCTCCCAGGTGATGGGCATGATGGGAAATGGTTACTATGACCGATTTGATTACAAATCTCTTTTGTTTAACTGAAGGGGAGAATGAAATGTTGATTATATGTTGCCCTTTGGTATTATGAAATATGTTTAGCCTGTGCTGATGGAAGAGTCACTCTTTCCAAAACAGAACTTAAAAAAGGTGGCAGACAAAGTTTCAATATTATAAGAGAGAGGGGTAAGGGGCTTCTTCCTGGGCTTGCATTGCCTCTGACAAAGAGTTATGGCTGCATGCATTCCTCTCCCATTGTTAAAAGATATTGTTAATGATTCCTTGTGTAGTCTTTTTTGTTATTTTGAGCAAGGACATTGCTCCTGTGTCAGCAGAAAGGTTTTCCTAAGAGTTGAAATCAAGAGCTGAAATCACTAGAGAGCTGGAATCCTTTGAGAAATTGGGAAAACTGACTGACTGCCAAGAGGGACCAGCAGTGATTGGTGCCCATGGCTGGTGGGAGTGGCCAATGAGTGGCTGGTGATAGGGACAGCAGGGGGAGTGAGGAAACAGCTGGTGGTAGTGGCTGGTGGGAGCCATGAGCAGCTGGTGCCTGGGATGGTGTTGCCAGTGAGTGGCAGAAGCCACTAATGGTCGGTCTTTATTGGTGGCAAGAGCCAGCAGATGGAACTTGGATAGGCTCAAAGGTGGCAGGAGACAGCTGGAGGGGACTGGCTGAACCCTCCTCCTTGAGGAATGGACACTGGAACTATGATGGTCAGGATGGTGGTAAGGGAGAAGTGAAAGACACACCCTACATACACTGGGGTAGGGTGGGTTTTGCTCATTGTGTAAGAATTCGGCATCTGGTTTTGATATTGCCTCTTTCATGTTTATTGAGAGGTTTATGTTCTATACTCGGACTCTGTGCTTGTGAATGGGGAAGTATGACTGTTTTAGGGTACCTAGGGTATAATGTATGATTTCCCCAGGAGACTGCGTGGGGTCTCGAGCCAGTTGATGGTGTAGTGTTGATAGGAATCCCTAAATCTAGAACCTGGTCTTTTGCTGCTACTGGCTCATCCTGACAGAAGGGTTGCAATTCATAAGAATGCTGAGACAATCCCTACTGCTTCTGCGAGTGGGGATGATGGAAATCAAACCAATCTTTTCCTGAAAAAAAGAGTCACAGCACCTATGGCATCTCTTAATCTTTAGCCCCATCTCCTGATAACCAAGTGAGCATTTCTACTAGGGAATTAATTCTACAGATCATTGAGATGGGGCCAGATGGAGTAAGATGCGATTTTACACTCCACAGATTCATACCCTGTTAATCACACTGTTCTCCATTAAAAAAACCCATGGGAGTTAATATATGGGAAATAAAAAACAAAGCAAAGCAAAAAAAAAAAACAAACCCAAACCTTGCATTCTGATCCCCTGCTGAAATTGACAAAATATCAGTAAATGCAGCAATAGCTACAATTGCCATTAGTATCCATTTTGTGGTGTCCAAAAGCAATAACTTCATTGATGGGGGTAAAATTTCACATTCAAACTGAGTGTGCACAATCAAACAGCCATATATTGTAAGTACAGGGATGAATGATAAAACATATTTGATCATTAAAGGTATGTTGACTGTGACTGGGAATGAGTATCATGCTAGCAGAAAAAACAAGGTGTCTTATGGCACTTTTAAAGACTAACAAATTTATTTATTGCATGAGCTTTCATGGGAGACATCCCACTTCATCAGATGCTTGAAAGTTCCCCATCTTCAAACTTCTGACAAAGTGGGATTTTTCTCCCATGAAAGCTGATGCAATAAATACATTTATTAGTCTTTAAAAGTGCCACAAGACTCCTTGTTTGTTTTGCTGAACTAAACTAACATGGCTACCCCTTTGGAATTAACCTACTCTGTGTAACTGCAGAGACATCAGCTGAATGTGCCTGAGTGAAAATGGTGTGTCATTCACATCATTAACTGAAGCTGTTTTCCACTGAAGTGTTTAGTTGGTGATGCAATGTTGTGTATTTTCCATATTCAGAACACTTTCTTTAGATCTAGGTATGACACACTATACCTCAAAGTGGCACTCTGAGCCCTCCATACTAACCACTTTGATATGATTTGGATGTGTACAAAGAAAGCCTTGTGAGGTATTGTTTGAAAAGTCTTGATCTGTTGACCATTAATATCCTGTTAGACTGCATGTGCTATCATTATATGTAAAGTTATGAAATATGAATATCTGTTACTGAAATATGTCATAAGAGTGGGAGATGCCCACAGTCAAACTTTCAATTGCAACAAAGGATCAGTGAGATATGTGTTGATGGCCCAGAAAGGATCTCTTCAGCAAGTCTGAAGAAAATATAAAATAAAGGAAGTGAGATCATCTCTTGGCCTATCTCCCCTCCTCTACTCAACCCCTGGAAGAATATCTGAGGACAAAGACTTTGAACTGAGGGATTTTGTCCTCTGTCTGAAAGGAAATCCCAGCCTGTGTAATAAGGCTCTGTGACCTGCTTGTATCATCTGTCAGGATGGGACACTATTTGATTCAAATCCTGCTTAGTTTATAGAACTTAGACTGAAAATTTATTTTTATTTTCTTAAGTAACCAACTTTGACCTTTATGCTTCTACTTCAAATAACTTAAAATCTATCTGTAGTTAATAAATCTGTTTTATATTTTAACTAAAACAGTGTGTTTGGTTGAAGTTCTTGGGAAATCTCAGCTCAGTTTACAAAGGCTTGTATGTGTCAACTTTACACTGAGAAAGTGGTGAATTGGGTAATGAATTTATACTAATCAGACTTCTGACCAGTACAAAATGGTACTGTTCAGGAGTGTAAGCCTGGCGGGCTGTGGAGAATTGGCTGTGAAATTTTAATCTAGAACTAGTTTCTTATTCCAACACCTTCAAAGTTTGGGGGATTTAAAATGAGGCCTATCTGTAATAGGAATATCCCTCTCATTCTCTTTTCATAATGTATAGAACACACAATTTTAGAAAAATAGGATTGGAAGGGACCTCAATCATCTACTTCAACTTCCTGCTCAAAGCAGGACCAACTTCAACTAAATCATCCCAGCCAGGTCTTGGTTAAGCCACACCTTAAAAACCTTTGAGGATGGACATTCCACCACTTCCCTAATATAACCCATTCCAGTGCTTCACCACCCTCCTAGTGAAAACATTTTTCCTAATATCCAATCTAGACCTCCTTCACTGCAATGAGACCATTCCTCCTGTTGTGTCATCTACTACCACTGAGAAAAGCCTAGTTCCATCCTCCCTGGAACCTCCTTTCAGGTAGTTAAAGGCTGCTATCATTCTTCTCTTCTGCAAACTAAACAAACCTAGTTCCCTCAGCCTCTCCTCCTAAGTCATGTGCTCCAGCCCCCTAATCATTTTTTGTTGCTCTCTGCTGGACTCTTTCCAATTTGTCCACATCCTTTCTGTAGTGGGGGCGGGGGGGGAGGGGGAGGAGGAGAGGGGGCAAAACTGGACACAGTACCCCAAATGAGGCCTCAATAATGCCAAATAGAGGGGAATAATCATTTCTCTCATTCTGCTGGCAATGCTCCTGCTAATAAAGCCCAATATATCATTAGCCTTCTTAGTAATAAGGGAACACTGTTGACCCATATCTAGCTTCTTGTCCACTGTAACCCCCAGGTCCTTTTCTGCAGACCTGCTGTCTAGTCAGTTGGTCCACAGTCTGTAGAACTGCATGAGATCCTTCTACCCTAAGTGCAGGGCTCTGCACTTGTCCTTGCTGAATGTCACCAGATTTTTTGGCCCAATCCTCTAGTTTGTCTAAGTCACTCTGTCTCCTATCCCTGCCCTCCAGTGTATCTACCCCTCCCCCATCTTAGTGTCATCTGCAAACTTCTTGAGTTTGCAGTCTGTCCCATTTTCCATCATTAATGAAGATCTTGAACAAAACCAGTCCCAGTCCCTGGGATCCTCCGCTCATTACTGCCTGCCAACTAGACATCAAGCCACTGATCACTACCCATTGCACCAATGATCTAGCCAGTTTTCTATCCATCTTACAGTCCATTCAACCACCACATACTTTGTAACTTTCTGATAAGAATTTTGTGGGAGTCTGTGGATATAAGAAATAACTATGAACATGGACCTATTAACCATAGATACCAGAGTATTTTAAGATTGTGTATGAAATAAACACGTACTGTATGGAGATATATAAGTCTCCCATGTTATATGGTTTCAATCAGAGCTAGTTCAAAAATTCAGGTGATTTGTCATGACATTTTAAAAAAATATATTTTACAAAAACATTGTTGATATTTCAACAATTTTTGATCACTCTAATTTTCACACCCTCAGGCTTTGTTGTTTTCAGAATTTTATCAGCCAGTTTTCTAGTATGTTAAAGTACATTTCACACAATTTACTCCACCCACACTCCTTTCCCATATTATTTTCCAAACTCTTTTTTCTTTTGATTATTTTCCATCCTGAAAGTGGTGCATATTGATTTGACTATTTGACTGCAAACTGTGGGATAGGGACAATGTCTGCTTAAACTACAAATGAATAATGAATTTCTTACATTTCTAGAATAGGAAGTAGCTCCATTTGTTTTCCAGCTGTGTAAATAATGCGTTTGGAGTACTGTAAATATAGAGAACACTATTTTAATGGTTACACCAAAAGAAGTAAGAGTCAGAACTTCTGGGTTCTATGTCCAAATTCTGTCTCTGACCCACTGTAAGAATCTAGTCAAAATCACAGCCTCATGTTAAATATCATAATATACATTTTATAGATGGTTATCTAACTCAAAGTAATATTGCAAAGCTTAATTAATATGCTATGAATCTTAGATAAAATGTACCATACACAAGAGTAAAATTGTTTATGGCAGACACACAGCAGGAATGCTGATGTTAAATGCTTTTCTGAAATTGGAAACTGCAGAATTTTATGTAACCAGTGATAAACTGTAACTTTTTAAACTGCTAATTCTTTAAACTTTTTTTACATGTAATATATAGGTACAATATTTTAAAATATAGTAGAGGTAGCCTCAGAGATTAAGGATAAGAAAGGTCTAAGAGTTCTAATTTATAAGTACTGAAGAACTATTAAACCTTTTGCCATTCCTCCACAGAAACACTTTCTACCTAGAATTTAATCTAATTTACTCTCTGATGTGATTCGAATGCATGAAGCAAATGCCTCTAAACTCAACAAACCTATAGGTATGAACTTGGTATGTAAATTGTCTAAATGTTTTGGGGCCATATAATAATAATGTAAAATATGTAGAGTAACTGAAAAACTTGATATAATTGGAGTGGAAATGTAGAAGAGTAATAGAGTAGAAAACAGATATTAGAAGGTATTCACTAAGTTATTTTATTCCTCTGTGAGAACGTATTCACCAAGTTATTTTATTCCTCTGTTTTCTTCTTATGGTACATTAATTTTCTACTGTATTAATTTTTTCAACTAATAAATGTTTGGACTGATCTTAAGGCATGAGGTTTTCTGTTCTGGCTCACGGCACTGGCATTCTACTCATCATGCCATTTGAGATAGAGTCTGGAGCATAGGTTCTTTTTTCCTCAGTTACCACCAATGTCTCTTATTCCAAACTCCCTCTTCTTCCATCTAGATTTGTGCAGGTCACATGGCAGCATCTTATAAATAAAAGGGATAGGCACAATCTAGATTCAAACATTATGAAAGCTTAGGCACAGATAGAGTGTGTCTACACTTACAAATTAAGTCGATTTAAGGAGATTTAAGTCGACTTAATTTACTCTGCGTCTACACTGGCCTTTCCTTAAGTCGACTTAAGCTGCTCCTTAAGTCGAATTAAGGAAAAATTGGTTTGAGTTAATAACACCTGGTTTTAACTTGAACTAGTGCTTAAATCAACTTTATTAAGTTGACTTAAGACAGTGGAGATGCGGAGTAGTGCCTAGGTGGACCTTTTTAAGTCGACTTAAAACATTAAGTTGACTTAATAAGGTCGAAAAGGGGCCACATCTACACTTGAAAAGTTAAGTTGATTTTTGTTAATTGTTAATTAGGAAGAGAACAGGGACTTGGATTATATAGTGATCATTTCTTTATTTCAGCCCTGTCAAACCCGTTTTTACTAGTGTTACTCTATGAAAATATACATGAAATGGTAATCACGTGTTTCAAATGTTGAATTTAAAGGTAACATTGAATCTTCTCAGGCAAATAACTTAGAATAATGTCTCCCCAGTATATAGTATTTAGGTTCTGAGCAGAGTATTCCATGTAGCCATACGTTTGTTTTACCTGTGGTTCGATTGATCATTTTAGTGCTGGCTGTAGGGTCAGGAAATGCATATGCTGTGGATCTCATGCTCACCAGACTGGAGATTGCAAGGATTCATTCGATGCATTATGTATGGGAACAGTGGGCATGTTTATACACAGTACCCAGCAACATGGCACAATAGGGGGAGATTCCAGTTGCACAAGAATCCTTCCTCCTTCCTTGAGCGAGAGGGTCAGGGGATTTCATGGAGCCCTTCAAGGACTGATGACATCTCCAGTTTGATTGTCAGGATCTCTCTACCTTTGAGAGAAAGATTCTGTCATTTACAAATACAGGATTCAGTCACAGAAAAACAGTGGGAAATATTGAGAGTCACAATCTTACACTCATGTCAAGATAAGCAGGCACAGGAAGATAACATTCCAATGTGCAGAAAGAACAGCAAATGTGGACGGCGACCAGCATGGCTTAGCAGGGAACTCTGCGGGGAGCTGAAACATAAAAGGGAAGCTTACAAGAAGTGGAAGCTTGGACAGATGACAAGGGAGGCATATAAAGATATTGCTTGGGACTGCAGGGATAAAATCAGAAAGGCCAAAGGACAATTGGAGTTGCAGCTAGCAAGAGATGTGAAAGATAACAGAAAGGGGTTCTATAAGTATATCAGCAACAAGAAAAGGATCAGAGGTGGTGTAGATCCCTTACTGAATGGGGCAGGCATCCTCATAGAGGATGATGCAGAAAAGGCTGAAGTACTCAATGCTTTTTTTACTTCAGTCTTCACAGGGAGGGCCAGCTCCCAGGCTACTACACAGAGTAACGTGAAATGGAGAGAAGAGCGGCCCTCGGTGATGGAAAGTCAGATTAGGGAACACTTAAAGAAATTGGATGAGCACAAGTCCATGGGGCCAGATGAATTGCATCCGAGGGTGCTGAGGGAGTTGGCTGAAGTGATTGTAGAGCCGCTGGCCATTCTCTTTGAGAACTCGTGGAGAACGGGGGAGGTCCCAGAAGATTGGAAAAAGGCAAATATAGTACCTGTCTTCAAGAAAGGAAAAAAGGAGGATCCGGGGAACTACAGACCGGTCAGCCTCACCTCAATCCCTGGGAAAATCATGGAGCAGGTCCTCAAAGAATCCATCCTGAAACACTTGGAGGAAAATAGAGTGATCAGGAACAGTCAACATGGATTCACCAAGGGCAAATTGTGCCTGACCAACCTGATTTCCTTCTATGATAAGGTGACTGAATTTGTGGATGCGGGAAGAGCCGTTGACGTGGTATATCTTGACTTTAGCAAGGCTTTTGATACGGTTTCCCACAGCATTCTCGTCGGCAAGTTAAGGACGTATGGGTTGGACAAGTGGACCATAAGGTGGATCAAAAACTGGCTAGATCAACGGGCTCAGCGGGTAGGGATCAATGGCTCGATGTCTGGTTGGCAACCAGTAACGAGTGGAGTGCCCCAGGGGTCGGTCCTGGGGCCGGTTCTATTCAACATCTTCATTAATGATCTTGATGATGGAATAGACTGCGTGCTTAGTAAGTTTGCGGATGACACCAAGCTGGGGGGATTGGTAGATACTCTGGAGGGCAGGGACAGGATCCACGGAGACTTGGACAAATTGGAACACTGGGCTGAAAAAAACCTCATGAGGTTCAACAAAGACAAGTGCAAAGTCCTGCACTTAGGACGGAAAAATCCCATGCACTGCTACAGGCTGGGGACCGATCGGCTAAGTAGCAGCGCTGTAGAAAAGGACCTGGGGGTTATGGTGGACGGGAAGATGAATATGAGCCAACAGTGTGCCCTTGTTGCCAAAAAGGCCAATGGCATATTAAGCTGCATCAGTAGGAGTATTGCCAGCAGATCGAGGGATGTGATAATTCCCCTCTATTCGACACTGGTCAGGCCGCATCTGGAATACTGTGTCCAGTTTTGGGCTCCCCACTACAGAAAGGATGTGGACAAATTGGAAAGGGTCCAGCGGAGGGCAACAAAAATGATTAGAGGGCTGGGGCACATGACTTATGAGGAGAGACTGAAGGAACTAGGCTTATTTAGTCTACAGAAGAGAAGACTGAGGGGAGATTTGATAGCAACCTTCAAGTACTTGAAGGGGTGCTCCAAAGAAGAGGGAGGTAGGCTGTTCTCGAGGATAACAGAGGACAGAACAAGGAGCAATGGTTTCAAATTACAGCTGGGGAGGTCAAGGTTGGATATTAGGAAAAACTTTCTCACTAGGAGGGTGGTGAAGCATTGGAATGGGTTACCTAGGGAGGTGGTAGAATCTCCATTTTTGGAGATTTTTAAGGCCTGGTTAGACAAAACCCTGGCTGGGGTGATTTAGTGGTAGTGGTCCTGCTTTTTAGCAGGGGGTTGGACTAGATGACCTCGTGAGGTCCCTTCCATCCCTATTATTCTATGATTCTATGATGCGAGGAAGACTATCAATCATAAAGGGAGATGGGATGGGGAAAAGATACATTGGTTAAGGAACATCCACAAGATCCATTGGTTTTTCAGGAATCTCAGAAAATTAAGATTGATAAGGAGGCAACAGACATGGTAAACTCTCTAGTGCCCATTGTCCGACATCAAGAGGGAGAGAGTGAATTTCTCATTATAGGAAAGGGAAGGAAAGGATCCACTGAGAATGCTGGGACTTTAGGAACTGAGCGTGGCTCGTTGCCATCAGAATCAAAAGGCATTTTTTTTTGCAGTTCTAAGAGATAACAGGATTTCTATATTAGGCACTGCCTCAAGAAATGGAGAGAATAAAAAGGAACCTGTGGATACATTGTAAGCACATTTATTAGAAAATGGAGTTCAGAAGGTTACTCTGCTTGAGCAGATTAAGGAAGAATTATTCAAGGTGAAACCAGGATGTAGAAACTCAGAAGACCATTTAGATGAGAGTAAGGAATCAGTAAACAAGAACAAAATGATCAAAGAAAAGGAAAGGGTAAAAGACAGAATGAGATAAAATACAGGTATTAGCATTTGCAACAGGGTCATCAACTAGGCACAGATGCCTGTGGAGACTCAATTTGGAGCCTTCGTTGGATGGTATTGAGAATAGCAACCTGGAATATGCACTCCATCCTGAATGTTCACTGGAGGAAGATGCTCTTTCATGTTTTGGCGGGGCAGGATTTGGATACAGTGCAGATCTAGAGAACAAGCTTTTGTTCTTCTAAGTTTGAAATCTGGAAGGATTGGAGGCAGGCTCACAGGTCTCCATACTTACAATGAAGAAGGGATACTGTTTTTCACTTATGCAGTAGTGGTACACAGGAGAATAGCAGTTCAGCCAAGGAGTGGTTATTGGTTGATTTCTGTTATTTTAGTGTGAGTAATCATGGTGTCCCACAGAATCAGAAACTGATGAAAGATTTTTTTTAAAATAGAAATTGTTCCTTTCTCATTGATGACTTGACAGCTTTTGGGGGGCGGGGGGATGTGGGCGGAGGGTTTTTTTAATTGTTAGCTATCATGAAAGAGTGAAACAACCAAGCTAAAGAAACTTATTAACAGGTGATAGGTGATGCTGTGGTGTTGTAGGGATTTTCTGAGCATTCTTCTTTAAACAGGTATAGAGTTTTTACATTACTAGAGGTGAATTGTGTAGTTGCTTGAAGATGGTATATATATGAAAGTTACTGTGATGACTGGGCAATGTATCATGCAACCTGAGTACTCTTTGGTTCAGGCTGAATTCAGTGAGTATGGGACAGTGATTTTTGGTTGGGCTTATTATTGGAAACAAAATATCTGTTTACTCGGTATTGTGGTTTGAAATAGAAAGGATGAAGGTATCTTTATGGAACAAATATTAATCTGGAAGTATTAGGCATCCCGGACGGAATGTTGGGAATGGACCAAGTAAAGCCTGGTGGCTTCTATACAGGTTTTTTTAGGACATTAGTATACAACTCATTACAAGTGTTATTTAGCATTACATAGTCATTTGAGAAATTTTTGTAATTGACTGCAAGCTGGGGAACATGAGCATCAGACAGGAAGAAAAGAAGGGATGATTCAATATTGAAGGAGAAAACTTGGAATCTGCTAAATATGCCAAGAATTTTAGGATAAAAGATGGGTCAGCTGACCAAGACCTACTTGAAGAAGTCAAAAAAGGGAACTGCGGTAGTATCTTGGGCTATGTCTACACTTGCTCAAATAAGTCGACTTAGCATGTCCACACTGTAAATTTAGGTCGACTTATAGTTGACCTTGCCAAATCAACTTAGAGCGTCCACAGTGGACGCTTAAGTTGACTTGTAGAGGCTAGGTGGACCTGGGAGTGGTGCATGGTGGGAAGGGGGGCACCCAAGAGGCATCTCTCCAAAAGTGCCAGGCAGCTCAGCATCTTCCCCATTGTACTAGGGTACATGGGGGGTGAGCAGGACAGGATTTGTGGATTCGGGAAGAGCCGTTGATGTGGTATACCTTGACTGTAGCAAGGCTTTTGATATGGTTTCCCACAGCATTCTCGTCGGCAAGTTAAGGAAGTATGGGTTTGATGAGTGGACCATAAAGTGGATAGAAAACTGGCTAGATCAACGGGCTCAGTGAGTAGGAATCAATGGCTCGATGTCTAGTTGGCAATCACTAACGAGTGGAGTGCCCCAGGGGTCGATCCTGGGACTGGTTCTGTTCAACATCTTCAATAATGATCTGGGATAGATTGCGTGCTTAGTAAGTTCACGGATGACACCAAGCTGGGGGAATGCTAGACATGCTGGAGGGCAGGGACAGGATCCAAGGAGACTTAGACAAATTAAAAAACTGGGCCAAAAGAAACCTCATGAGGTTCAACAAGGACAAGTGCAAAGTCCTGCACTTAGGACGAAAAAATCCCATGCACTGCTAAAGGCTGGGACCGATCGGGTAAGTAGCAGTACTGTAGAAAAGGACCTGGGGGTTATGGTGGACAGGAAGCTGGATATGAGCCAACAGTGCTCTCTTGTTGCCAAAAAAGGCCAGTGGCATATTGGGCTGCATCACTAGGAGTGTTGCCAGCAGATTGAGGGATGTGATAATTCCCCTCTATTCAGCACTGGTGAGGCCGCATTTGGAATACTGTGTCCAGTTTTGGGCTCCCCACTACAGAAAGGATGTGAACAAATTAGAAAGAGTCCAGCGGAGGGCAACAAAAATGATTAGGGGGCTGGGGCACATGACTTACGAGGAGAGACTGAAGGAATTAGGCTTATTTAGTCTGCAGAAGAGAAGACTGAGGGGGGATTTGATAGCAATCTTCAACTACTTGGTGCTCCAAAGAGGAGGGAGGTAGGCTGTTCTCGAGGGTAACAGAGGACAGAACAAGGAGCAATGGTTTCAAATTACAGTTGGGGAGGTCCAGGTTGGATATTAGGAACAACTTTCTCACTACGAGGGTGGTGAAGTAATGGAATGTGTTACCTATGTAGGTGGCGGAATCTCCGTCTTTGGAGGTATTTGAAGATTATTATCATCTTTGGAGATAAGGTCCGGTTAGACAAAACCCTGGCTGGGATGACTTAGTGGGGAGTGGTCCTGCTTTTAGCAGGGGGTTGGACTAGATGACCTCATGACGTCCCTTCCAGCCCTATGATTATATGATTCTATGACCCAGCTGGCATGTTGAGAAGTGTTCAGAAACACTGTATTACAGAGAGAAGTAAGAAGTAGAATATTGGGGAAGAACTGAAGTTCAAAGCCAGGAAGGCCGAAAGTGGTTTAAATTTGTATTTTGTTTTGGGGATTTGTTGAAGAATTTCAGAGAAAAGTCCTGACTCTGAAGGAGGATGAACCTTGGGGGAACCTGAAAGAATGACATGTACACAGGAGCCCAGGAATGGGCTGTGAACAAGGATTATTGACAAGCTAAGGTAGGAAGATGCCCAGGAAGGTAGCAGGAGCG
Organism: Pelusios castaneus; assembly: GCA_007922175.1. NCBI lineage: Eukaryota > Metazoa > Chordata > Testudines > Pelomedusidae > Pelusios > Pelusios castaneus. The sequence goes on along the minus strand of ML685785.1, from coordinate 15,134,910 downwards.
AGGTTGAATACATACAGTCCCTGCCTGATTCCTTATAGAGTCCCTGGAGTAGAACCCTGAGTAGAGGAAGGGCCTGGGTTTCCCCACAGATCACCTGGGAAAGTGGTGGGAAACCCACTTAAGAGAGGGGTATAAGGAAGATCAAACCCTGACAGAAGGGTTTGAGGATCGTGGGGCTCAAAGTAGGGGTTCAAAAGCCTGATGTAAGAACATTTGACTTTTGGTTGTGTTGAATTTTGTTACTTCAGAAGTGGTGGCAATAAAACATTAGCTAACTGAAAGGTCAACTCATGTGAAGAGAGATCATCACAAGACCAGAATGACAGAAGAGGAAAAGCCTGGTATGCCATGTGTGACCGGGGCCTCCTGGGTTACCCTCCTGGACGTGCAAAAATCAGGGCAAGCTGCAAAACTGGGAGCCAAACTCCCCACACACTGATGGGTGGTACTTAAACCAGTCTCCCTATCAGTCACAACCAGGCTTCTGGTTCCCCACACCGGGTACCAAGAAATCTGCCCAAAATAGAAACAGCTCCCTTTATTGCACTCCAGCTCATCCGGCTCCCACCTAGCCGCATGGTCCCTTAAAGAAATAGGTTACCCTGACCCCAAAGGGCCAGCCACATCACAGAACAATATAGGTTTGGATCTTACCCAAAATACCACACTGGTAGCCAATCCTTTAGCAACTACAACTAAAGGTTTAATATAAAATGAAAAGAAGCAAAGTATGAGAGATGTTAAAGGGTCAAAGCGAATCACATACATACAAATGATTTAAAGTTCATGAAAAGCAGTTTGCAGGCTTGTTCCTCTGGAGTTTGCAGGCTTGTTCCTCTGGAGTTTGCAGGCATGTTCCTCTGGTAAACACCCAGCACCTGGGTGGGCCTCAATCCTTTGTTCAGAGTCTCAGAGGAATAGTTCCAGAGATGGGTGTTGGCTGTAGACTGGGGACTTGAGAGCAAGATGGAGTCGGAGCTGCTGCCTTTTATCCCCTCTGGCCTTCTCCATGCTGTGTGCAGTTCTCTCCAATCAAACCGGAGTTGAGTCACATGTTCAAATCCTAGTGGCTCAACAGGCTTCTCCTTCGGCCCATTGTACTGGGGAGATTCCTTAATGGGCCATTAAGGAGACAATGGCCAGGTAGACATTCAGTCTGGGGAATTTCCCCAGCCTTACACAAGTTAAAATATAACAATCATATTCCTAACTTCTAATATGAATACAAATCCTACACATAAACTATATAATCATTCCCCACAAATTATTACCTTTCTATTGACACCAAACATGGCATAGTTCCTATGGATTATAACAATTATAAAATATTAATACAAAATAATATCATAAATGGTTCCCTAAATCTGGACAGCGTCACACCCCCATCGTCAGAGTGATGCAGAAAGGGGTGTCACCTAGACACTGCTGAATGCATCACAAAAGGGTTAAAGTTGGTTGTGAACCATTACAGCTCTTAACAAATTTCAAAGATTTTACAACATACAAGCATTGGATACATTTTCATCCCTGGGTAACAAATCAATTACAAAAGTTAACATCAGCATTAACATTGACATCCAGTTAGCACAAACGTGTTTACAATTCATTTTGTCAGGTCTTCCATACAGATAGTTTGTCAGTGGGGCAGTTTGTTCAATGCCCTCTTGGATTTTTGAACACTTAACAGGTTGATTTCGGTTTATCTCCTTGGTCTTGGTAGGATAGGCCCTTAATTTGACTACATCCGTGGGGTTTGGATATTCCAGGGTGAATCCCATTCTCACATTCACAGGATGAGATTTCCTTCCCTCTTTTGTTTTCCCCGGCCTCTTGAAACCTGGGCTCTGTAACTTGATCCATTGTCTAGCTAGGTGTGTCTCCCATGCTAACAACTCTGAGTCTGGGCAGATCTCCCCACCCCAGTCAATCAGGTAAATTTCCTTAAGCCACACACTAGCTTGCTTAATAATGTCCAAATTTTCAGTTATGACCAATTCCAAGTTTGGAATCTGTCTCAAAGATATACCAAATATCCAGACTAAGATTTCACAAACAGGGATCTGATGTTCCATTCCCAAACTCTCACTCCACATGGCCTTAGATCTATCTGAGTCCACCCAGAGACTCCAAGATATTTCCAAAGCACTCAGGGGTAAAAGCTGGTCTGCTTTCCTTTGCATGTCCAAGATATCAACTGCACAGCTGTTCTGCTCTATAGCTCGAGCTGTCCAATTACTCCTCTGACTCTGAGACATTGTCTGTTCACTCACAAAGTTAGCCTCATGGAGACAGTCAGGTTTTAACATCACTGTCTCTCCAATACACTGATCAAGCACAGTCACTTTGCTACAGGGCTGTTTAAGCTTCCCAGTAATTCCCTCTCCCTCTGGAACCTTTTCCAAGGTATTTCTACTAGATCTTTCTAAAACCAAATCAGTGAACTCATCTATAGATGAAACACTCTGGTAGTCAGAATCTGAAACAAATCCCTCAACATACAGACTGCTGGATGGTGCTGCAGAAAGGGCTTCATCCTGAGATAACCCAATCAGTTCACCTACACACCCTCCTGTTGCAGCAGACTGCTGCTTGCAAAAGCCATCAGGAGACCTTACTCCTTTGGGAGAAGTCTCCAGCATCAGCTTCTTTTCCCCAGAAATTCTGCCATTTCCCTGACTAGAGAAAGGTTTCTGTAAAGAACCGTTTCCTTGAATATCAACAGACTTCTTCTGGGTCTCAGCTAAGTCTAGAACTAACTCTGAGACAATTGGCACCCCCCCCCCCAGTCAGCACAGACTGAAAGGCACATTCTGTCTGTCCCTTGGGTAGCAAACTGGAAACAAAATCTCCTCCAGCAGTTAAACCACCACTCTCTACATTCACACAGCTTTGAAATTCCCTCCTCATTGTCCCAACGCACAGGGCTGTTTCCAGACAAACTTTTGGAGGCTGGGGCAGCTTCCTCCCTGGGCAAGTCATCACCCCCAGCAGGCACAGGCTTAGGAAAATTACCTCCCTGAGTCTCAGCTGAAACCAGAGCCATGTCTGGTACAACAGACAAAGATACATCTTGAGAAACAAACTCTCTAGCAGGCACATCCCTGCTTTTAGCAATCAGCTCTCTCGAAACTGCCCCCTCCTCATTGCCCCAGCACACCTGGCTGTTCCCAAACAAAATTTTGGAGGTTGGGGTGTCTTCCTCCATGGGCAAGTCATCACCCCCAGCAGGCACAGGCTCAGGAAAAGTTGAGTCTCAGTTGACACCAGAACCACCTCTGGCACAACAAACAACCCCTTAGAGACCAACTCTCTGCCAGCAGATACACTGCTGTTTTTTCCAGACACACCTTTAGAACCTCTCTGCTCCCTGTTATTCACAGACAGTAGATTAGGGACACACACTTTACTAACCGATAAACTGCTGCCCTTTCCAGATAAACCTTTTAAAGTTTTCTGCTCCCAGTCCTAGTTCTTCTGGAGGTTTGTGTACATACACTGGGAGAGAGGGCTGTCTTTCTTAACAAACAGGTATTTAGAATCAGTTTTTCCTTTAGTAGACAAATTGCCTTTTTGAACTAGCAAACTGCTATCCTTCACAGTCCTAAGGCTAGAGACATTTTCTTCCCTGTCACAGCATTCCTGGTTAAACACAGATAATTCTGAATCATGCACCTCCACTTCACAAATTTTCCCATTGACTTCAGGTAACACAGACAATTTACATTCCTTTTCTTTTTGAGGTTTATCTAAGACATTCATTTGGTTACAAATATTCAATTTATCAGCATTAAACATACCAAAACTGCTAGAAATTGGAAAGAGATCCTCCCAAAATCTGTCAAGAGGAGATTGTTCCTTTTTCACTTGACTTTCATGATTAAGTTTGGCAAGTCTTGCCTCCATTTCCAATTTCTCCTTTCTGCATTCCTGGGCTCTCTTTTCAGAAGCTTCTATCATCTGCAGCTCCTCTATTTGCCTTAGACAAGCTGTCTGTCTATATGCCTCCTCCATCTCCTGAATTCTTTGACGTCTTCTCTCCTCCATCTCCTGCATTCTTTGACGATGTCTCTCCTCAGCAGACTCTTTCATCTGCTGCATTTTTTGTTGTTCATACAAACAAAGTTTTGCCATTTCTTTCTCAAAGTAAGAACTCCGGCTACCTCTCGGGTCTTTTGACTTGATTGCTTCATCTGACTGTGAATAACTCATTCTGACCAACTTTAACCTTTAACACGCTCAGTATCAAGTATTAAAATTTAGGAATAGTGTGGGGTCCTGATCCAACACCCAAATGTTCTGGTTCTGTGGATCCTGTCGACTATGCCAATGTGACCAGGGCCTCCTGGGATACCCTCCTGGACGTGCAAAAATCAGGGCAAGCTGCAAAACTGGGAGCCAAACTCCCCACACACTGATGGGTGGTACTTAAACCAGTCTCCCTATCAGTCACAACCAGGCTTCTGGTTCCCCACACCGGGTACCAAGAAATCTGCCCAAAATAGAAACAGCTCCCTTTATTGCACTCCAGCTCATCCGGCTCCCACCTAGCCGCATGGTCCCTTAAAGAAATAGGTTACCCTGACCCCAAAGGGCCAGCCACATCACAGAACAATATAGGTTTGGATCTTACCCAAAATACCACACTGGTAGCCAATCCTATAGCAACTACAACTAAAGGTTTAATATAAAATGAAAAGAAGCAAAATATGAGAGATGTTAAAGGGTCAAAATGAATCACATACATACAAATGATTTAAAGTTCATGAAAAGCAGTTTGCAGGCTTGTTCTTCTGGAGTTTGCAGGCTTGTTCCTCTGGTAAACACCTAGCACCCGGGTGGGCCTCAATCCTTTGTTCAGTCTCAGAGGAATAGTTCCAGAGATGGGTGTTGGCTGTAGACTGGGGACTTGAGAGCAAGATGGAGTCGGGGCTGCTGCCTTTTATCCCCTCTGGCCTTCTCCATGCTGTGTGCAGTTCTCTCCAATCAAACCGGAGTTGAGTCACATGTTCAAGGCCTAGTGGGTCAACAGGTTTTCTCCTTCGGCCCATTGTACTGGGGAGCTTCCTTAATGGGCCATTAAGGAGACAATGGCCAGGTAGACATTCAGTCTGGGGAATTTCCCCAGCCTTACACAAGTTAAAATATAACAATCATATTCCTAACTTCTAATATGAATACAAATCCTACACATAAACTATATAATCATTCCCCACAAATTATTACCTTTCTATTGACACCAAACATGGCATAGTTCCTATGGATTATAACAATTATAAAATATTAATACAAAATAATATCATAAATGGTTCCCTAAATCCGGACAGCGTCACACCATGCATAGCCATGAGGGTATGCACCACAAGTGACTCAGTTCTTCCACAAAAAAGACATATTTTTCACTCCCTAAATAATTATTTAGCTGAAGGCAGAGCACTGATCAATATGTATAAAAGCAAGGCTCTGTGGGTCGGGATTTTCGAGGTGCTCCTTTTCTCTGCCAGTGGATTTACCAATCATGAAGAGCCCTCCTGGTTTACAGATATTTTAGGAATTAACCTTCAACAGTGATACTATAGCTGAGTTGAACTAAGAGAAGTGATTTTCCTCCTGCCATGGTAAAGTGATGATGTGGAAGAGATGAAACCTGACATTTACAGGAAGGGTGATGTTAATTAAAACATTCCTGTTACTTCTCTGCATCTATGTGTCATAAGTGGATTCTCCTTGTGGCAAATTGTTGCTTAAATTGACAAGGTTTTTTTTTTTTTTTTTTTCCAGATGCTGGAGGGTAATAAATGTAACATGGTGAAGAGAAGGATAGTTTAATCTACCATTAAGAAGGAGCCTTGGGAATGATGTGTTCAGAAACGTTTTTGTTGGTGTGAAACTATCTGTATGATTGCTTACTAATAGTATGTATGACCCTGTTCAATCTGTATATATTGTTACCTGCCTGAGTGTGTATAGTCAAATCAAAGGAGGCTGTAAAGAGGGGTTGTTAAGGAACCCAGGAAACGTAAAACAATGACACAGATAAGACAGCCTCTCAGGTACGCACTTCAAAAGCGTTAAGATAACAATAGCTATGACAGCAACTGGGGGAAGGAACTACCTCACTGGCACTATCCAAATGAACATATCTTTTCTCTTCTCAAAAGTAAGGCTGAGATGGAGAGGTCCTAAGGGGTTAATATGGTACCCCCAGCAGAAAGGTAAAGGGAATAGTCAGGTCAGCTGGCAGAGAGATGGAGTGAACATAATGGAGTCTGACACAGCAACAGATTTGAGAGCCCTGTATGTATTAAGCAGTCTATAACTTGGTGCCCAGAGAAAGCTGTGTTGGGAAAAGGCTAAGTCATATTTTCTTGTGTGTGTGAGGAAAATGCCAAGCATGGGTAAGACATTATGAGCATAGGTCTCTGTTATTTTTAAATCCACTTCTGTAAGCAATGTGTGCCACTTGGCTAAATATTTGCTAACTTCCCTACAGCTTTCCCTTGAACATCCAAGGTCCTGATTCAGCACGTTCTTAAGCATGCGCCTAACTTTGCATACATCCCAGGACCAATGGGACTGCTCAGATGTTTAAAGTTAGGCACAATGGCTATGTCTACACTTGGAAATTTAAGTCGACTTTAGCTAAGTCGACTTAACTAAGTCAACTTTAAGTCGACTTAGTTAAGTCAACTTAGTGAGTCTACACTTACATTTTAAGTCAACTTTGGGGGGAACTTACAATGTCGACCTAGAGTGTCCACACTGGACACCTAGGTCGACTTCTAGGGGCTAAAGGGACCTAGGGCAGGTCCACGGGGGCAGGGGGGCACCAATTGCCCAGTGCCAGGGGTCTCAGCCTTTGCCCCATTGTACATAGGTACAATGGGGCAAAAGGGGTCAGGGACCCTGGCAGGGCATAGGGGCAGGGTGGGCAGGGCATGCCAGGCTCCCCTTGTGTTCACCCCCCGCTCCCGGCAGGGAGGGCATTGGTGCAGTCCTGGGGTAGCCCTAAGTCAACTTAGGGCTATCCCACGTCTACACCTGCTTAAGTCGACTCTAGGGAGTCGACTTAAGCCTTAAATCGAATTGAAACACGATTTAATAAAGTCGACTTTATTTTCCTTAGGTCAACTTAAGTCGACTTAAGCAAGCTTAAGTCAACTTAATTTACAAGTGTACACGCACCCAATATGACACATTAAGAGGGAAAATGTAATGTGACTTTAAAAATCAGATTAGACTAATCTGGAACTATAGATACCAAAATACCTGAATAATACTCAAATTGTCATTTTATGGTGTCACTACAGGCAAGAGATAAGGTTGTTAGGGTTTCCTAACTGTGTATGCCCTTTACATATTTGGATTTTTTTTTTTTAAATTAACCTTTCCTGAATTTCCCAGATTTACAATCCTTGTTTATATGACAATTATACTATCCCTGCATTGTATTTTACCCTAAATTACCAATGTATTTCACCCTAAATTACCAATGTCAATTTTAATTTATTTAAGCATAGTTTTTGCCTGGGAATATAGAAACACAAACACAGATATAATATATTGTAAATTATATTGTTGAAAAAAACAGGCCTTTCTTATTGCATCTGATGGCATGCAGAGATAAAGTTATTTGAATTTACCCACTAGATAGAATTCCCATTTTGATCTGCAAATGATGACTGTGCCTGGATGCATGTCACTCACACTTATTTGTGAGCATTAAATTGCAGGCACAAATTGGGAAACTGGATTATGGCTTCTTTAAAAATCGGATGGATAAAGTATGCACTCTGATGCTGCAGTGAGGGGTATGTTAAAACAACTTCTATAGGTAGATTAGACTGATAATTACCAAATTTTAAAATTAATTTCTCACCTACTAGGCAATATGGGATCTTTCCCAGAATAAGATGATAAATAGAAAGTGTGAATCAGCATTAGTAATTCATATTGTGGCCATATCTTCAATCATCTGAGATGAATGGCTCAAATACTTGCCCTAAATTATATTAATACATGTATGGAATGAGAGGCCAAAAACAAGGCTTATTAATTATCTGCAATATTAAGTTTATGGTTGAATGGACCATCACCTAAAGTGTCACTCATAAGCAGTGACAGTTGAAATTTAGGTGAGGATATGATTCATTTAAAAAAATAAAAGAAATCAATCTAGTCTCTAATGAGGTAAAAAATAGGTAAAGAACTTCCAAGATTTGCTATTAGAAAGCTTTCTTTTGTGTTCAGAATCTTTGGTGTGGTTTTTCAGGAATAAGGCAGTTTATCCATGTGAAAACAGTATTTATTTTCCACTACATATCAGGTGAATGAATGCTGAAAACCCACAGGAATAATACAAAACCAATAGAACACTTTAAACAGAAGCTGCTTCCCTGCTCTGTCCTTCAATAGACCCAAGAAGAAACAGTGAAACAGCTGCAAAAGAAAATATTTTTCCTGGCAAGACAGAGATGTTCAAATAGAAATAGTACTTATCATGTAGTACTTTTACATGGACATCATCTGATGTCAGTTAATACAAATGGCTTGAAATGAACTAATCTGAAATTTAAAGAAAAGAAAATAAGATCATCAGGCCAGGTTTTTTTAAATCAATGGGTGTTAGGTGCCTAAACAAATAAATAAATAAAATTCTACTCAGCACCTGTCTGAATCTTTATAGGCCTAAATAGTTTAAAAATCTGTCTTGGAGTAGTAGTGCACTAAGTGACATGAC